>OZ024861.1:44701512-45119012 GCA_964017155.1 Oasisia sp. SBJ-2009 | reverse complement strand
CTTTGTCAAATGTAAAAACTACCCCTCCGTGTCACATAGGAAAATACATCAGTGACACACCGCCGGAAGGGTCCGTCCTGTTGTTTTTATAGGCGGCGTTACTGTAAACGATCACTGCTAATGCTAAAGAGTGAAATCGATTTTTTTAAAGAGCAAAATCGGGTATATGAGCTCATAGATATTACTGAAACGGTCCAGACACCAGACTAGAAGTAGATGCACACAATGCACAGACCGCTGCCCGTGCGGCCGGTAGACCCTTGGTAATTGTGAATGACCCTGTTCAGACCCAAGTACATCGTGTCCATGGCGAACAAGCCGTTGGTTTGGTTGAAGAAGTTGAAGCCTCCCCCGCCCGATGCGAAGATCTGATTGCGCGACAGTGAGATGAAGACCTGCGTCTGTACGACGTACTGTTGTTTCACCAGTTCCTTGGTTCCAGCCTTCTCGCTGAGGTACACCCTCAACCACGAACCGTAGCTGTGGATTTCTGCGTCGTCCGTCGTCGTCCCCAAATCGCCACCTGCAAGACACATGTGGTTATGGTTAAATCTCTTGGACGGATTAATTTGCAAGTGTTATGCGTGTATCAGGTAATCATTGTCAAAAGAGACAAGTTGATTATTTCGGTGATATTGCGTGGACAAGTCCCTAATACAAATAGCATACGGTCTTCATGCAGAAAGTATACGTTACTCTATATGTTTTGTTGTTCATTCAATCCAAATGCAAAACAGCACATACATTGCACACATACACAGACACACGCACACGCACACACACACACACACACACACACACACACACACACACACACACACACACACACACACACACACACACACACACACACACCGCACATTCACACACATAGGCCCACACAAGACACACGTTCACTCATACTCGCACATGCATGTACACACGTTCGCATGCAATGATGACATGTTGCCGTGTCCATAGATACAGATTGTTAATTGTTAACTTGGCTGTCAAGCTACGGAAGTGTTGGAGTAATTAAGCCAAATCAGAAGGCTGCAGTTCCAAATAAAACTTGCTTCATTAAAAAATGAACAATACGAAGGATCAAATGGACTACGACTGGTAGTCAATTTGACAAGAAACGATCCTTACCCCAGGCATCGTTGGTAGGGGAGTCTCCAAGGTTGAAGGAGTAAGCTGTTGAGTTCTCGAAATTCATTGCGACTACAACAGATCCATTTGGTGTTGGCGGGGTAATTGCCAACACCCCCTGCAGCTGACATCGACCACTGTTTGACGACGGCCTCTGTGTCCACTTGACTTGGGTAGAGTTGGCGGGAAGGTTTGACACAAGGCCCGAGGTCAAGTCGACACAGTAGTTCGCTGTGGAAAAGATGACGAAACCATGCATATATATATATATATATATATATATATATATATATATATATATATATATATATATATATATATATATATATATATATATATATATATATATATATATATATATATATATATATATATATATACAGAGAGAGAGAGATTATATTTAAGTCATAGCTATTCCTTAGAACTAGATTTAGAAAGAAGATCGATCATCTATATTAAATGAAGTTAAGAAATCGTGTTCTACAATTCTTATCATCTTCGCTAGCAATGGCTGTTTGCCTAGCAAAACTAGCCCTGTCGTATCCCCTACTCAAAAATGTTATTCAGTTCGCCCAATCGCATTAGCAGCCGAAGGTATTTTGTGTATTTTAGTATTTCTATCTACATTTCAAACAGTGTTCATAACTTGAGTGACGTATGGCTGAAATCACCTACAAGTATATATATATATATATATATATATATATATATATATATATATATATATATATATATATATATATAGTATATATATATAGTATATATATAGTATGTATATATATATATAGTATATATATAGTATATATATATATATATATATATATATATATATATATATATATATATATATATATAGTATATATATAGTATATATATATATATATATATATATATATATATATATATATATATATATCGATCGATCATCGATATTAACTGAAATTCTGAAATCATGTTCTACATTATTTCTGGATGATTATTATCATCTTCTCAAGCCATGGCTGTTGCCATGCAAAACTAGCCCTGTTGATCCCCTACTCGAACATATCCCAAACAGTGCACGTAACGTGCGCTGAAATCACCACAAGTAGGCCTACATCTCATGACCGGAGGCCGACCACGCTCATGGTCGGCGATTTTATTGACTGAGCTTAAATTTAGAGGTTTGCGAAGGGACCAGCCAGGGATGCTGCTGCCTGGTACTGACGTAGTCAGTAGTAGCCACCCCCAATATGATCATTATTATTATTAACAAATGCATAAAATATTAACGAAACACAACATCATGTTGTATAGAAATAAACTACCATTACACATATACACGTTTTTGTTACTTAATATTGTAATACATAATTTAACACAAAAATAAATTTTAGTTTATTGCAGAATACTACGGCAGCGTTCTGTCGTCAACGGACTTGTTTCGCACGTGTGTGTCGCATTACCAGCGTCACGTGACACACGCCGCAGAACTATTTTGGAGCTATGTCTCACGACCTAGTTCTTGACAGGTTTCGCTCGCAGTCTTTTTCAAGTTGTGTCATGTGACATGCCCTACGAAGTCATCTGGGTACGTCGTCAGTGAGGTTATAGAGAACAATGAGACTGGAGTGTGACGCACATATAAGTTGTGAAACCAATCGCACTCTACGCCTAGTATCTACTGGTTCTTGAACCTTACACAATACAGTACAGTACAGTACAGTACAGTACAGTACAGTACAGTACAGTACAGTACAGTACAGTACAGTACAGTACAGTACAGTACAGTACAGTACAGTACAGTACAGTACAGTACAGTACAGTACAGTACAGTACAGTACAGTACAGTACAGTACAGTACAGTACAGTACAGTACAGTACAGTACAGTACAGTACAGTACAGTACAGTACAGTACAGTACAGTACAGTACAGTACAGTACAGTACAGTACAGTACAGTACAGTACAGTACAGTACAGTACAGTACAGTACAGTACAGTACAGTACAGTACAGTACAGTACAGTACAGTACAGTACAGTACAGTACAGTACAGTACAGTACAGTACAGTACAGTACAGTACAGTACAGTACAGTACAGTACAGTACAGTACAGTACAGTACAGTACAGTACAGTACAGTACAGTACAGTACAGTACAGTACAGTACAGTACAGTACAGTACAGTACAGTACAGTACAGTACAGTACAGTACAGTACAGTACAGTACAGTACAGTACAGTACAGTACAGTACAGTACAGTACAGTACAGTACAGTACAGTACAGTACAGTACAGTACAGTACAGTACAGTACAGTACAGTACAGTACAGTACAGTACAGTACAGTACAGTACAGTACAGTACAGTACAGTACAGTACAGTACAGTACAGTACAGTACAGTACAGTACAGTACAGTACAGTACAGTACAGTACAGTACAATACAATAATTATAATAATGTATGTTTATAACAGATTTGTTTCAGAGTTGTTAACACAATAAATTAATTAATTAAATGAATAAAAAACTAAATTAAAACACACATTAAAGTTCCTATGTAATGCTTAAGACGAGAACTAATATCGTCGTATATTATATATCGTCATATATATATATATATATATATATATATATATATATATATATATATATATATATATATATATATATATATATATATATACTCCTCCTGTCACCTGTCGTCATAAACGACATGTGACAGGAAGAGAATGTCTATAAGACGGCCGCTGTGAGGCCACAACACAGACACATCTGGACACTAAGACACAAACAGCTCAGTATAATGACATATAGCATACACCCTGTACCACGGAGGAGGACATAGATTGAAGTTAATACTGATCGAGCAAGAGTATTGATCGTAGGCAGTGAGAATACTGGTACAGAATATCCTCCCTTAGCGTTGAGAATGGACATTGCAGTTGTATAAAGGATGTCTTATAAAGAGTATTCCGAGCAAGGGGCATCTTGTATCGTCGGCTTAATGGAAGTTATTGAAATTGACCAAGAACTCACGAATGGAAGACCTCGAACCAGGTACAATATAACGCGGGCCTTACCGTTCGACGCCACCACGAATGCACACAGCAGGAAGACGGTCGTCACTAGTGGTCGAATCATCGCCTTTGGTCGCTCGCAGCAGTCGCTGGCTGGTGAAGATGTTGAAGTGAAGTCGTCGCCGATGTGATCACTGTCCTCCCGCCAGACCTTATATTGCAGCACTCGGGAAATTCCGTGACTGGAATGCGTGCGTCACGAGCACACTGGCGATGTCCCTCATTGTGACTTGTGAAAGGGCGTATCACACGTTTTTCCAAGTACGCCTATCTTCACACGCAGTCTTTGTCCCCATCTATCCACGTGTCAACGGAGCGTTTTCTTTGATGTCGCCTCCATCTGCTGGTGACGCAAAAAGTTGTCTATTACGACCACACAAAACGTGGGTGAATCTGCAATGCAAACGACGCAAACTAACGCAATTAGCAGGTTTGTTCCGCCGCTGTGTGAACTTACTGTTGTTATATGTGACAAGCATTATTCAATATTTCAAAAATTAAAAGTTAACATTGTGTAAGCACAATGTTGAGAAGCATCTTCAAACAATAGTGCTGCAGACGGCGGGTGCGTTAACCTCTGGTGTCTCCTTATTAATAGACAAGGTATTCAGAGAAACTCTTGGTAACATTTACTACCTTTCTATTATTCCAGGCATGTATACTCTCGCCTATGTACTCATATACACACACACATACACACATACACACACACATACACACATACACACATACACATACACATACACACACACACACACACACACACACACGCACGCACGCACACACACACACATACACACACACTTACACACACACACACACATACATATATATATATATATATATATATATATATATATATATATATATATATATATATGTGTGTGTGTGTGTGTGTGTGTATGTGTGTGTGTGCGCGTACGTGCGTGCGTGTGTGTGTACGTCAGCTGACTGAAGCGAACGAATATATATATATATATATATATATATATATATATATATATATATATATATATATATTGGTCTTTGTGTGTATTGTTGTGTTTTGTGTGTCGAGATAAAGAAGATAGGTCAGCTATCTTATCCGAAGTTAAGATACTGTTTATGTAAATACACGTCCAAGCGGGATATAGTTTGCAAACAAAACTACCCGAATGTTGTCCACAAGCAAATATATAATTAGCATAGTCATAATGGATTACCAATCTCGCAACACTGATTATATTGCGAATGCTATAACACAATTATCTAATTAATAATTCCACGACACATTTACCCACTCATACACATTAGAATTCAGACATGGACGCGGTGACTTTCCTCCTCAGATGTGCCATCATTCTGGTGAACAAAGCAGAGGTCGGCTAACTTCACACTGTACTGTGAACCAGATGTGAAATCATTCGCATGTCAAATAGGCTAAGCAATGATGTTAAATGACAACGGTCAATGACAACTTGCGTGTTTTTCATTCTAGCATATCGGTGGTCATCGTTTATTTAACTAATATTTCATAGAATCAAAAGCGTGCCTATCTGGGTGCATATGCGCGAGTATCTACGCTTATGTGTGGTGCATGATCAAAAACGTTTATCCTCTTGACTTAGTGAGTGATCGGTTGAGAGAGCAAGCTGAATGTAGCTTTGATGTAATGACTGTATATTCGGCAATCAGTGATTGATCGAGTACGCGAATGAATAGAAACGTGAGTGATAACGCGGGTAGATTGCGGAGTGTCACAAGGATCGCACCTTTCATGGGAGCACTTGGCAATACGTGGGGGTTCTTTCGTTTCCAGGGTTCCACCCTCACACATCTCTATCCAAACCTGACATGCTTTGACGCCCACATCAAGCGCAAACAAAACCTGGTAGGATATTACCCGCGGTAATACCCGAGTATTAACCCCGGTAAAACGCGACCTAGCGGCTGCCCACGGTAACGGTGCGGGCATGACGGGCAAAAGAATGTTGACGAGCCATCAAGTAGCCTTCAATGTTTAATAAATTTCAAACAGGAGACGCTGATGGTAAATTTGAAATTAAGAATGCAATATCAAGTGAGTGAGAATATGTTTAGATGGCAAAATGTAAATTAATACAACAATAATTATAGAACATGCAAGGCAGGCAAATTGATTAATTTGACCTTGATTATATTTGACATGATACTATTGTCTAATCACACACAAACAATCATACCGATGAAGACGGCGAGCAACGTGAGGCAACTGGTAAAGTCCGTGTCATCCCCAGGGCAGAACTACCGCAACATCCTCAGGCTATCACGGTAAGTGGCATTGACACACTGAGAGTGACACGCAGCGTCGGCGATGCCATGAGTTTCACTTTGTTTTGAAACAATATGATGCCTTGGGCAGCTACACACATTTCGATTTCACATTGGTATGTGAATATGTTGATGTAATCTTAAGATTGTATAACACACGGTACACTTAAAACTATTAATATTGCTCGTTTTATTGCTAGATATCTGGTTTAATTAATCGTTATTTGATGTCCTTCTGTTTAGGCACCGGCTCCAGGTATGTGCTTTATATGTAATGTTGCGTACGAACGTGTTTTGTTTTCTTTCGATTTTTGTAGCTATATTGGTATTTATTGCGTTTGAACATGATCACGCTTTATGGCAACTATGCTTCTTGCACAATGGCTGTTTTTAACCACATCATTCTTGTAATTTAATCATAAATTAAAATAAAATAAAAACATATATATTACAATTTACCCCGTAGGCTAATACAGGTTGCCCCATATCGAGGTAAATTGTAACACTTTAGGTCACATCATATAACTCATTATGTCACAAATATGTAATATGCCAGGTATTAATTATGCACTAATTATCTGTGGGAGATATGTGGGGAACCACTGGTATGATAAGTTTCGATCGGTTCTGAAACCCACAGGTATTCCAGCAATGTGTTGTTTTTGTTGCAACTAGGCTCTGTCTCCGCTACAATTATCTAACGTTAATTGTATCAAGCCGTTTTATTAACTTTTCCTTCTCCAGTACTTCCATCAGCTCAGTTGGTCAGTGATGAGACATACATCCTCAACATTGCATCATCCTCAACAAAATCACTTGCGTACAGGTCACTCGTCCGACCCACTGCACAATACGTCTCCTCTGTATGGGACCCCTATGAAACGGTGGACATCAACAGACGGGAGATGATTTAACGTCGAGGGGCTCGATTTGTCAAACACCGATACCCGCGCAAAACTAGTGTTCTCAAATCTACAGTGGATACCACTTCAGGATAGAAGAAACATTAGTAGCATCATTCTGCTTTATAAAATAATCAACAACCAAGTCGCCGTCAACAAGTCCGACCGCCTCCTGCCCAACCTACGCCTCTCATGTTACACGGCAGCCCACTCCTGCCAGATAGCACACTGCACCGCCAGCTACCGAAAACAGTCCTTCTTCCCTAGAACCATCAAGGAATGGAACAGTCTCCCAGCAAATGCTGTAGCAGTGGCCACAGTTGACGCCTTTAAGATTCAACTTTCTTAAGCAATCTCTTGTTTTTAACTTTCACTGTACATATGTTCACCCTAATGGTTCTCTTGTTCTGTCTGCCTTCTTTTTGCGCTACCTTGACAGTAATGTTCAAGCCTGTTGAACGTCGCCAGTATCTGGTAGACATAGAAGTAAGATTGTGACGTTTCTTGCCAGGGAACATTTCGGAGCAACTGAATAGTGTCCATCCCTAGTAGTGCATTATATTATACTATATGCAGAATGTTCCAGTTTGATACGCGCCTGGTTACAAACCAAAACTCTCGCTGGGTAGTTGACGTATAATTGTTCAGAGTACATCAGAATCAGCGGTTTGAACTTACACGCACCGAAACGAAAACCCTTGTGCAAACAATTACGTCAACGTTTAGCTGTTGTCTCTGAGTTATTTGGTTGTTGCCAGGCGAAGCGTAATGTAGCCACTTCAGAAAGCTGTTGAACTGAGAAGCAGTCATAAACGACATGACTCATAAAGGCGTTACTCGACAAAAATGAACCCCGGATACGCTAGTACGACTAGCTGCCTGTTCGGCTTTTTCCTGGCCAAGGTTGTGCGCTAGACCTTAGAGAGAATTTGCAACAAAATGTTTAGTGATAGTGTCAGCCATGATTAGTGTCAGGAGACGAATGGGTCTAGTTCTTTGAAATACATTTTCATCCGCCGATGCATCATGGTTTTGATGAATATGAAACAGTCACAATGTAGTGTGAACTAGATATGAAATAATACGCATGTCAGATATGTACATGTAAGATAAATAATAAAGGTCTGTTTGCGAGACATTACGATGAAGACTTGCGTCGATCTGTACGGCCTACTGCCGTTTCACCAGTTCCGCAGTTCCAGTCTTCCCAAATTGTAGCTGTGGATTTCTGCGTCGTCCGTTGTCGTCCAGTAATTACCTCCTGCAAGACACATGTGGTACTTCTAGTAAGGTATCTCGAACGGATAGGATAGATTCGCCAGTATTACATAAACGTAACACAACACAACGCCATGTCGTATGGCTATAAACCACCAGCACACATATACATATGTGCCGCTGTCTAGTGCATTTTGTTTTACTTAATATTATTATATATCATTTAACTCAACAATAAATGCTTAGTTTATTGCGGAATATATATCGGCTGAGACGTGTTGTCAACGGACTTGTTTCGCACGTTACGATGGAATGTGACGTACATAGGAGTTGTGAAACCAATCGCACTCTACGCCTAGTATCTACTGGTTCTTGAACCTCACACAATACAATACAATACAATACAATACAATACAATACAATACAATACAATACAATAGCTATAATAATGTCTATTGATTACAGAACATGTTGTTCAGGCTTGCTCACACAATAAATTAATTAATTAAATGAATAAAGAAATAAGACACACAGCAAAGTGTCTATATACTGTTAGGACGAGACCTAATGTCCTGTCATATCTAGTTTTGTATATACACCACATGCTAAAGATAAACGGTAAAAGGTAAACGACAGGTGACAGGAGGAGAATGTCGTGTGAAAATATTACAGTCTTTGTCCCCATATATCCACGTGTCAATGGACCGTTTGATATCGTTTGCACCAAATGTTGGCTATTTTTACCACAGAAAACATGGGTGAATGAATCTGAAACATTAAACGTCGCAAACAAGCGCAATTATCAGGTTTTTTCAACCCTGTATGAACTTAATGTATGACTGGAATGCGTGCGTCGCGAGCACACTGTCAATGTCCCTCATTGTGCCTTGTTAAAGGGCGTATCACACGTTTTTCCAAGTACGCAAATTTTCACACGCAGTCTTTGTCGCCATCTATCCACGTGTCAACGGAGCGTTTTCTTTGATGTCGCCTCCATCTGCTGGTGGCGCCAACAGTTGGCCTAATGGTCACAATCACATAAAACATGAATGAATGAATATTCAAAGCAAACGACGCAAATTAACGCAATTATCAGGTTTGTTCCGCCGCTGTGTCAACTTATAGTTAATATATTGTGACAAGCGTTATTAAAACGTAACAAAACGAGACGCCCCATTCGCCCCATGCGCAGAAATGTCAATCAGAACATGTAAGCGCGACATCGTATCACCCGTTTTTCCAAATACGCATATTATGGCATCGTTGCACGCGAACGTACATCTAATCCACGTGCGAGTGTGAGTGAACATGTACATTTGTATGTGAATATGTGGTATGTGTGTGTGTGTGTGTGTGTGTGTGTGTGTGTGTGTGTGTGTGTGTGTATGTGTGTGTGTGTGTGTGTGTGTGTGTGTGTGTGTGTGTGTATGTGTGTGTGTGTGTGTGTGTGTGTGTGTATGTGTGTGTGTGTGTGTGTGTGTGTGTGTGTGTGTGTGTGTGTGTGTGTGTGCGTATGTGTGTGTGCGTCTGCGTGTGCGTGTGGGTGTGCGTGTGTGCGTGTGTGCGTGTGTGCGTGTGTGCGTGTGTGCGTGTGTGCGTGTGAGTGTGTGTGTGTGTGTGTGTGTGTGTGTGTGTGTGTGTGTGTGTATGTGTGTGTGTGAGTGTGTGTGTGTGTGTGTGTGTGTCTGTGTGTATGTGTGTGTGTGTGTGAGTGTGTGTGTGTGTGTGTGTGTGTGTGTGTGTGTGTGCATGCGTGCGTGTGTGTGCGTATGTGTGTGTGCGTCTGCGTGTGCGTGTGGGTGTGCGTGTGTGCGTGTGTGCGTGTGTGCGTGTGTGCGTGTGTGCGTGTGTGCGTGTGTACGTGTGTGCGTGTGTGTGAATTGTGAATATGTGGTGTGTGTGTGTGTGTGCGTGCGCTTGCGTGTGTGTGTCTGTGTATGTACGCGCGTTTGTGTATGTATGCAACGTATGTGCAGCTTTGTTTTTCGATCGAATGATTAACAAACGTTATAGAGTAATGGCTACTTTCTGCATGAAGACTGCATGCTCTTTTTATTAGGGGCTTGTCCACGCAATATAACAGATAATAATAAATGTGTCCCATTTTTGACACAGGTTTTCGTAATAATAATAATAATTAATGTTTTAATGTACGTATATTTTTGATACCGAAACAAAAATATAAACTATATATACACACACAAAACTAGAAAATAAAACATGAGAACATTTTTTTTTCTGTTTATTTTGTGTGTGACATTTTTTAGTATAAGTGTAATTTTGAATAGTTTTTATAATATAGTTTTATAATATTCTGAGGTAATGCCACCCTGGCGGTAACATTGGGAGAACATCAATTGCCCAGGCGGAATTGAGGGGCCAATAAGTGCTGCCACCTCCCGGAATCTGAGTAACCGGGGCTAGTCAAGTCCGCTGATAATTTTTGAAATCGAGAATATATTATTAATTTCTTTATTTACTAACATTTGTTTCCAATGATGGTGATTTAACCAATTTCAATGAAACTAACTGCTTTACTACTGTGAGTTTCTTGCCTAATAGAAAACCCATTTTCTGTGTAAAATGTTACTCTCTTTGTATGCTGTGTTTAGGAGTGTGTTATTCTATTATATTTAGGTGACGTTGATTATGTTTTAAATTGTGTATGTTATTGATCAGAGTAGAGGTATTTGGAGCAGAAACCTTTACATTACAACCGGGTAGTTTCATCTCATTCCAGCAGTGCAAATAAGCAGAGCGTGAGTCTGGTTCTGAGATATATTTTGGAATGTTTATTTCCGTATTGTTTTCTGCTGTTTATTCTGAACTTACCTTCTCATTTGGAATTCCTGTGGACATGCCAATGCTCATTTTAGCAGCAACAGTACGATAACACGAGCTTGTGGATGGGTACTGTCTGTTTAGGAAATAAGTTGACAGCAAAACGTGCATCTTTGCTGCTGCCCTTGACAATAAAACATTCCATTTCTGTGATGTAAACGACACCTTTGTTTTTAATGGCTGCCTTTGCAAGAGCAAACTGCGAAGTCTTTTGTTGACGCACAAGTCCAGTCTGACCATACTGTCATGTTTCGTTAAAGTAGTGGCATTTGCGTGACAAATAAAAATGCAGATGATAGTATAGCTTTATATGTGTAATATTGTGTGTAGTATATTCGTACATAAAATGTGCATGCTAAGATAGACAAATTCTATGTAAGTCACTACTGGGGTACACTAAGCTCACTCTCACGAAAGCTGCACAATCAACATTTGGTGCAGTGAAATGGAAATAAACATAGATTTGTAAAATAAATTTGTGTAACTTACATATGTTAAAAATGATAATTGGCTATAAAAGCGCATACATCAATTTAGAAAAGCGGATGTAGCGTTTGTTTTGTACTCTGAATGTGTTTTGTTAAAAAAAAAAAGGCCGTTGTTTTCGCCGGCCATTTGTGACATGCAGTCACGTCAGAATAGAAAGTCGCCACTACAGCTTAAATTACACAAATAATGTCTTTGAAAGTATACCAAGTGGTTATTTAACCGTTCTGTGGAGATACATGTGAAGAGTTGCTTAACATTTCATCCAATAAATTGAAATATTATGTTGTTTTATATCACCGTCGCCGGCGTCACGGAGTATAGCGCACAGGAGCCACGTAATCTGCGTTTCCTCTGAAATTGTGTTTCAAAACCCTGTTTGTCTTGTGTTAACTTGAGTTAAATACCTGAAAATGTATATACCTTCCTCTGCTAGTAGTGTCCGATGTACATCAGACTAAAGGTGTATATATTGTGAGATTTAGCGGGGAAGCGATAACGCATGCGCACAGTCCGAAAAGATTACGCATGATAGAATGACACCACGAGTAACGCGTTAACCAATTATGGGTTATCTTTGCACATCTGATGTGCGTCACGTCAGTTTTACTTTGGCGGGGGCCATCCGACAACCAAGCAAACTCTGTATATATATATATATATATATATATATATATATATATATATATATATATATATATATATATATATATATATATATATATATATATATATATATGTATATGCGTAACTCACCGTAAATGCGTAACTCACCACCAAATTTAATCTTTGGGGAAACAAGTTGAAGCAAGTTGTATTCTCATATCACCTCACTAAAAGTCACATTGACCATTGAAAAAATGTCTGTCAAATGGCTCAACATGCCCCGCATGTGGGGTAAGTTGAACCACCCTCTGGGGTAAGTTGTGCCACACGGGGTAAGCTGATCTTTGGCCAAAAATAAAGGTACAATTTAATAGTTCTGCTTGAAAATATATTTAATTTGCAACTGCAACATCATGAAGATTGAACATTGAACACAATGATTACATTTTCCTTGAGAATACAATTATCATGACTAGAAAATGCGTTCGAAAAAAACGGGTCCCCCTCTGTAAGCTTTGAAAGCAAAAAACTAAATGCAAAATTAGTGCTTTACTAAACTGAATTAGGGATGCACGCACTGATATACTGGGCAAACACACAATATCCACTATAACAAATAAATTGGTGGGGGTGTAGGGGTGGGAGGGGGTGGGGACATAAAACACACTAAGTCAGAAGGCCAGAAATGAAGTCAAGTGAGGTGCCACTCTGACAAATCATAATTGAACACAAGCTGACCAGCACAACGGGAAGAACTACCGACAGTCTTGGGCTGTGGCAGCTTAAGCACAACATCTTCCAAGTCAAAGGCTGCTTCATCATTTGTATCTGGTACAAATACTGGTCTATTCGATCCAACCTTTCCAGCAACTTTGTGCAGAAATACTCCTTCAAACTCAAACTCATCTCCGCTGAGTACATCAACGCGAGCAATGTAATGAATCTGATTCGTCATTATATTCAACTTCTGAATCGTCACCCTCACTGGACCTTGGTGTTGGTGTTTTGGACTTAGTGGGAGGGCATGACTTTTTCCCCTTCGTTTTAAATAGATATCTCTTTGGCTTCTTGACATACTTGTTGCCTTACGTTTGCGACTTTCAAATATGGCAGCAAGTTCTTGGCGTTCCGGCGTGTCTGTCAATATCTTTGTGCTGCCTTTTTTGCGACAAGCCTTTGTTTTCCTTCTCGTTGCTTTAGGGAATGGGTGTACATCCGACGGTGACACGTATCCTGGGGAAGGCATGGGTGAATCAGGGTTATCAGATGTGGTTGGTCGAACAGTGGTGCGCTGCAGTGGCTGCTCTACATCACTTGGCAAGGAAGCAGCCGTAGTCGTATCTGATGATGTTGTATTTTCGGGAATTGGATTGACCTCAGTATCATCTGTTTGCAGTTGTTGTGGCTGCACAACATCACTTGGCAAGTCAGCAGTGGGAGTCGTATCTGATGAAGTCATATTGTCCGGAGTTAGGGTCCCCTCGGTGCCATCTTCTGCAGCATCTGGTTGTTCACAGTCGGTTGGGGCAGCAGGGGCAAAGTCAGTTTCACTAAAGATGTCCCTGTTGAATGGATGAATACCTGTTGCTTGACAGCCTGCAGTGATATTTTGCGGTGTCATGGCAATCATTTGGGCTTGGTTCACTAGAGTTGGAATTTCATAGATTGTCACAGTTTTCCCAGGGTTAGAACGTAGCCATCCATCGATGGCCCTATTGTACGCGGTCTTCAAGGGCCCATATACTGATCGATCGAGAAGCTGAAGGCGGTGTGAAGTGTGGGGAGGTATTGTCAGTAGCACAACGCCACGAGACCTTGCAGTGTCCACAACATTGAGAGAAATGTGGGTATCATGGTTGTCGCGTATAAGGAGAATCTTCTTCTCTGGTGAACATCTGGTGTGTTTGATGGTGTGAGTTAGATACTCCACAAATGTCTCCTCGTTCATCCACCCACTGCGCGTTGCTCTGCCTATGCACTGAGTTGGTCGATCCATCTCCGAGAAAGTGTGCTTTATAGTGGACTCGTGGAAATATGAAGAGGGGAGGCACTACTGACCCAATTGCACTCACTGTGTACACGACAGTCACCAGTTCCCCACGTTCATCGGAGGTGATTGCGCCAACTTGTTTATTTCCCTTTTCGGTCACAACAGCAGCAGGGTTTTGAACTGTGGTGCACCCAGTTTCATCTGTGTTGTATATGTCACTTGGTGAAAACGTATATTTGTCCATAACATTGGCAAGATTGTCGAAGAACTTATCAACCACTGGTCGATTAAAAGCAGTAACTCGTCCAAATGATGTGGCCTCTGGACTTCTAATTGCCATCGAAATTAGCTTGATTTCTTAATGACGCGGAAAACACAGTCCACAATGACAATGTTAATAGCCAGGTTGAACAAGCACGATGAACGACGCATAAAGCTATCTAGCCTCTGCTGTGACAAATATGTGGTGGATTAAATACATATTGTGTATGTACCTTGAGGGCGACGACGTTGGCCAGCTACTCTCGGCACATAATGTAGCTTGATCGGTCTCGTCCCTTTAACACGGGCTACGAGCTGTGGAAACATTAGCCTCGATTAACCAGTATCCGTGAGGTGGCAGCATTGTTTAGCCCCACACTGGTAATATTCAAACGTGTTCTCGGCGTAGTTACGCAGCTGACCGACAGTCGGTTAAGCAAGACTTTGGAAACATTTGTCGTCAGAGTACCCGATGTACTTCGTACTGTATAGCAGACAGAAGATGTACCTACCTCGTAACTACACTCCGGATTGCTTCTCCGTTGTAGCACGACTGGAAAACATAGAGGGAAACGGTCTTGTCTTAGCTGCCCCTGTGACTGTGTGGGGTCAAATACTGTGTGGGGTCAAATACTACCTCCTTCATGCACACGAATTTAATTGGCAAGGCAATTTCTGTTATCAGGTTTACCCGCAGGACTCGACGACAAATACACGACCAGGTCAGCTTTCGTGTCACCTGGAGCGGCGCAGCGCGTCCGCCAGTTTTGATCATATATCTAACATCGCCGTTCATTGACCAAAGCTAATATCTCTACACCCGGGAGCAACACCCAAGGCACTGTGTTCGTATGAAAACACTGAATCGGAAAGTTCGTGAATTTAACTGATGTATCACGCATACCTTCACGCGTGCTTTATCTGGAGACTTATTTTCCTCAATAGTGACTAATTTCTTGGTTACATATGTTTAAATATTCATATTCTGCATTCGTAATAAATGTATACCTTGAAGGTATACCCGTGGGCAGCCAGAAAAACATTGATTTACTTGTGTGATATCGGATCATTTGTAATGTATAAACATTGTAGATTGGCCTACAGCCTACGTTTTGGTTAACGTTTATTACTTATCAGTTGTTTTACCAACTTACACGTCAGCGATTTTTACACTGTATTGCGATTATTCCGGGAGACTCGCCTATATAATAAAATGATGCACACTTTCTAAGGGTGACATATAAAAACTTAATGCTACATTTTGTATATAATAACATAAATATTATACACACGATATTTATTTTCAACACCTGTTTACAATATGCAAAATTAATAAGACATCACATTTAAGTAAGTCGTTTAATAAGCTTATTGACAATTACAAATCCTACTCCAGCTTGTCACTATGTCCCAGGCTCTTTCCCTATTCAGAAGAAGGTAAAGTATTTTCTTCTACAGTACCTTGGCCTTCAAGACGAGTTTCTTGGAGGGCAGCTCAAAGTAGACCATCTGAATTTACCCCACCTATTCTATAGGCGTCCCCGGATTGGGGCAGGCAGTGCATCCCTAGATAATACCGCCTGGTCACCTGGATTACTGCCTTGAATTGCGGTTGTTCATCACACGACCATCATACCCAAATCGCCTATGTGTAGAGTTTCAGCTAACAGCTTCCAATTACTGAAACCTACCATCATGGCTTTTACCATATTCGCGTCGCGCATCAGTATCTGGATCAGGGAGACGCTAATCTAATGGACCACTATGTGCGACGACTGGAAGTCAAGCTGTTTGTCCCGCAGTGGAGAGAAGTTGCCTTCAAGCTACAGTTCTGATGCCACCGTTGGTCAACATGAGTTGGCTCCTCCGCCAACACTAGATACAACAATCGCTGCTCCTCAACGGTGACTACTTACACATAGTTATCGATTGGAATGGTGAAGGTCGCGAAATGTCCACATGTTGGTCAGTGGTGTAGCCAGAGGAGGGCCAGGGGCATGGGCCCCAATCACGGAAATAAATTAGGATGGTGGGAACGGAGTACCAAACATTGGCTGCCTGATACAATAACTGGCTGCCTGATTAATAGAGTCACAAAGTACAATGGATTTCAAAATGCCTATGTATGTTTTCTTTCCCAGTCCTACGATTTCACACACAACTTGTTATAATTCAAATAGGATTAAGTTGTGAATTATCCACTTCTGTCGGTGGCTGCACCATAAGAATTGACAGCAATAGTTCTCCGGTTATTAGACTAAGGTCAAATCCTTTTTTTTTCTTGTCATCACTGTCGTCAGGGGTGAGTTGACCATGATTTCCTTTTTCAATGTCTTTTTTCTTCCTCTCACTTTTCTCTTAACACGTTCTCGGTCACCAGTTTCCAATTCTTTCTATGTATAATTTACTTTACATTCTTCTCCCATTCTTTCTATGTCACTTTCAATGCAATCCCCTTCGCAATTTCGATCTTCCTTGCCTCCATTTCCCCTCCACTCTTTGGGCATCTGCTCTATTTGCCAGTTTTTCATCTGTCAGTTGTTCTACAAGACCATGCGCTCCTCGCCAATTTCTTCTTAGAACTTTCCTTCACTCCAACCTCCACTCTCATTTCACCCGTTTTCTCTTATCAGCTCTCTTAACTCCCACGATTATCCTTCCCAAATTGTTTTTCGCAAATCTGGATCTTCTCCTGTTGTTTCTCTGTTAGTGACATCGTCTCTAGTGCATTCATATATGCCGGCGTTACACACGAGCTGAGCACATGTCGTTTACGTGATATGCGTCTATCTCCCATCACCCCTTCGACTTTCCTCCAAGCATTTGCCCCGGCTGAAATCCTCATTGTAACCAAACCACTGACAGAGACCATGACATATACGAACATGTAGTCAATTACTCTGATGAAACAATAATGAAACATTCCAAACTTAATACAGATGATGTGCAAAATCCACTAGATTAATCGTTTTGGATTACAGCCAGGGCAAACTCTTGGATGAAAGTCGAAGGGGTGATGAGAGACAGACGCATATCAGGTAAGCGTAAAGGATATGTGCTCAGCTCGTGTGTTACTCCGGCATACATTAATGGAGTAGAGACGATGGCACTAACAGAGAAACAACAGGAAAAGATCCAGGTTTGCAAAAAACAACCCGGTAAGAATAATCGTGGGAGTTAAGAGACCTGATAAGAGAAAATGGATTAAATGAGAGTGGAGGTTGGAGTGAAGGAAAGTTCTAAGAAACGTTGGTGAGGAGTACATGGGCTGGTCATATAGAAAGATGGGAGATTAAAAACTGGCAGACAGCAGATGCCCAGAAAGTGGATGGACGGGAAATGGAGGCGAGGAAGATCGAAATTGCGATGGGGCATTGCATTAAAAGGAATTGGAGACGGCCAACAGAGAACGTAGTAAGCAAAAAGTGAGAAGAAAAAATAACACTGGAAAAGGAATTTATGGTTTTGCTTTCTTGAATATGAATGGAACTGGGAAAGGAAATCTTACACAGGCATCCTGAAACCCACTGTACTTCGTGTCTCTATGAATCAGGCAGCCAGTTATTGGTCGTCTGTTCCCCACCATCCTAATTTTTTTCGGGATTGGGGACTATGGCCACCCTAGCCCCCGTCTGGCTACGCCACTGTTTGATATGATAAATACAAATTATTATCTTGATCTAATAAATAAATATTCTATCTCAGATGTCCTTTAAAATTAGACATTATCTCTTTAAAATAATTATTTTAAGCTAGTAAATAAATAAATATCTCTAAAACGCCTTTAAAATGATAAACTATCTATTTAACAAGTATTATGTTAAGCTAATAATTAAATAAATATATAAATAAATGTTACAATATGACTAAAATGTCATTTAAAATTTAATTATATTTAAAATTGAATGCGTCCAAATTAGATTTATATATATATATATATATATATATATATATATATATATATATATATATTACTAATTTGATTAACATTTATATTACATTTATATAAAAATCTATTAAACATTATATTAAATAATTTAAAAAAAAATCATTATTATAAGATTTCACAATAAAAGATTTGTTGTTCAGCACTATCGATCCGCAATTTGAGAACAGGTATACACCTACACTCCACACGCGTACTGTCTGCCAACATCAACCGGCGTCAGAAAAAGAACAAGCCAGCCAATGTGTTGTAAACAGCCAAATTAACATTCCATATTATATTTCATTCCTGATAAGGCTGCTACAGCACGAACAGATGATGAGCGTGGTGAGTTTGTAACTTAATATTGCCAGCTCTTTTTGGATATGTCATATATAGCTGTTAGAGGGGTAAATACACTGCCGACCATTTTTGAACTTTTTTCACCACTCTACATGTCAAGCCTGCTCCTCTGACGCTGGCTAATGCCGCCGAACCATACACATACTGAGAATGCAAGAATATATACCGTAGGTACTCATGTATGTACACATACGAACACACATATATAACATAACACACACGTACACACACACTCGCAC
Source organism: Oasisia sp. SBJ-2009 (assembly GCA_964017155.1). Lineage (NCBI taxonomy): Eukaryota > Metazoa > Annelida > Polychaeta > Sabellida > Siboglinidae > Oasisia > Oasisia sp. SBJ-2009. Next base: position 45,099,705 of record OZ024861.1, on the reverse strand, counting down.
GTACGCACGCACGCACGCACGCACGCACGCACACACACACACACACACACACACACACACACACACACACACACAGTTTACAAAACGTCACCCTTTTTGACCATGTGCGTGCCATTTTAAGACCACTCTCAGGACGAATTTATATTAAAAAAAACAGTTACGTACGTACGAACCAATAGGCCCGCTAGATTTCGAAAACACTCAGGTCTACGCGTTCAAAATCAACGAAGATATGGGTCCACAGACAATCAAGCAACTAGGCAGACACACAGACAGAGAACCGTCGTGCGTTTATAATAGGTAATGACGTAAATGAGACGAAAGTCACCCATAAGAATGTTTATGGTCATAAATAACACATAAACAACATATGTTCATGTTTACACATTTGACCATATATGTTTACACATATCAGGCCAATACCAAGTCGAGTAAATAGGTCGTTGTTTACACATGCCAAAGCCCGTCCCCATTTGGTGACTCACGGTAACCAATAAGCAAAGGGAATTTGCCGTAGAATTTCCCAGTCGCTCGATTTATACAAGTGCTACTATATATAGCGGTTAACCTTCCGGGTTGACCAGCTACAAACGTCGAAACCTACAGTCCGAGAAAAGTCACCAACTACACCTGCTAGAACAAAGCTACACATATATATACGGAGATTCCGGTGAGTTGATCAGATTGTTGTTATGCTTAGTTTGCAAAAATACCGTGTTTCTAATAGGCAGATATTTATGTGAAAGCAGTTTAGTCAACAAAGCGACCGCTAGAGGCGCATGACTAATGTCAATCATGCATTAGCATATTCGATCGATTGACAAATGTCTCCTTGCAGTGAAAAGTGCGAAATTACGTGTCGTTTTATGTGTCTCCTCATAAGGTGATCGCAATCGGGTCTGCCAAAACATAAAACATAGTTAATAAATGTACAATTCAACGTGTTGTAACAAGAGTACAAACTATGATTCAACTGGTCGATATAGACCTGTAATGCATAAAATAAGCACTTTCATACAAACAAAGTTTGCCAACACGAAACCATCTATAGCCGCCAGATTTAATTAATGGCAATTTTGTAGAAACAAATTGTGTTGTAATAATAAATGAACCACATTTAAAAATACACTTCAAGGTTTGTCTATATAATATGGTGTTTTGGGAGGATTTCCGTTGAGCATATCTTAATTGTTATAAACACAATAGCAATTTAACTTAAACATCAATTTAATTTAAATTCAACCAGAACAATAATTAAACAAATTATTAATGGAGAATTAATGCCATACAAACCAGTTTGGCAATTATATGTTCTATGTGATCGACAAGACTATATAGCTGCTTCGATCGTCTATGTATTCACAAAATGTTCAATGTAGGTATTTTTGCCACCACGCGGCCATATTTTTATATTCTTGCATTTCGTCTGTTCTTGCAAGCATTCCATTTGTACAAATGTGTGTAGGACGCACGTTCTACTAGAAGACTATAATACAACTATAATTAAAAATAATAACATTCGCGTCCATATGCTCGGTCGAAGGGCCTGTAATTTCAACTATTGCGAGATATGTTGCAATATCTGCACTCAGAGTCTTTTCTTTTATAAATAGATATCGCAACAGCGGGAAGACAAACTTCAGACTTTTTACGAGAACTTTATTAGTTCCATAAAAAGAACTCGCAGTCACAGCCGCAAAGGCCATAAAGAATGTCCATACGTCTAAATGTATTTCTGGTCTAAAAGTAAACCAATTGAAGATCATTGATTGATCATTGACGATGCAACCAGATGCGACACGCAAGCCGAGTGTCCCAAATTGTATTATATAGCGCTACTACGTCATATATTGCATAGCCAGTTAGGTTGAACCACCTGTGGTAATTATACTTGCCAAATGAATACAATCTTAGGTATAACGTGAAAGCCGGCGAACTGTGCGTCACTCTCCAGAGACCTCGGCATAAAAGTGATGTTACGCTCGACTGACAAGACAAATTAATGTTCGGCGGAAACGTGTTTTAATGTAAGGCGTGACGGCTGTAAGTGTTAGTCTAGACATCGATTTAGGCGTAGCCCATCACCCCCGACCCCCTCAGTAACATGGGCAGTTTACCTGTCTCGACGTAAATTTATGCTTGTATAGGCATGACGAAAAGTAATTGGTAAACATTGCACTATTTTAGAGTAGAGCCTATTGGACTTCTATTCAGACAATTAACCCGGTCTGGTCGTAGAGCAGACCGGCTTAATTAACCCTTAACTAAAAATTATACAATTCTATGAATTATACAGAATAATTATATGATTATGCCTATTTTCAATACATTTTTGAAAATTCGCAATAATTTTACACTATACATATGAATCCATGTAGACATTTCTATAGAATGTTGCAAAAACCTACCCAATATTTTCTATAACATAATTATTGTGTAGAATTCTGTAGTTATTTTAATTGTGTTTAATGATGTAGTCTCGAATCAAAATTTAACACTGAATCTACCTATCTACCTATATCCCTATATATTTATTATATTAGTTTGAGTATTTACAATAAAATAATATATATAAAGTAATTATATCTGAATGGAGCCAGTAATCAATTGCATAGGAAACTCAACTTTAATTACATCTTCGATCCAAAACTATAGAGTATGACCCCGGATATATACGACCTAATTGCAACAATTTAGAGATGAGTGTAGTTAAGACTAATAATTAAATTAGTCTTAACTACACTCATCACTAAATTGAGACTATGACATTTTCATGATTCAAGCAACCCACGCCGTCACTCATAAAAATACCCATGTCATGCTTACGTACAAACTCTGACGCACCCATCACGTGGTGATTCATTTAAATAAATGCTCGCTATAACGGCTACAAAGGTCTATATAGACACTGTGTCTGTATGTGGATATATAGTGTAATCAAGTCCAATGTAAGGCATAAAGCAACAAGATAAATTGCATTATATATACGGCCGTTTTTCTAATCCAATTGTTCCGATGCCAGCACCCAGGGGGTCGTAACAGTAACCAACAAAAGCGGCCACTTAGTATTGGTTATACAACGACACGAAACTTAGCGAACCGTCACGAACGCGGAAAAACCACCGGGGATTCCCAGTCACGTGATCGATACTCGTCAGGGCGAAAATATTATTAATCATACGGTTTGCTCTCTGTGCGGTTTAACCCTACTTATTCTAGACGTAAACACAGTAGTCGGCATAGGGAACTAGGCGCTCGACGACGACGACGACAGCACAAAAGGTGGGTTTGAGGCGGGTATGTTTCACTGGGCGTCGACGTACGTGTTTGGGTCGTGACCGCTAACGCATAAACTGCGCAGGACGGATCTAGTCCGCGAGACGGTGACCTTGGGTTTTGTCCTCACCGCGGTCAGCTCGCTTATATTTGTGTCGTTTCGGACGGCAAACCAGTCGTTTTATGTAGATATAATACATGTAACATAATATGTGTCAATGAAAATAACTATAAACTTTATGAATTGTATATGTCAAGAATCACTCTGGTCTGGTACCGGTAATTTTAATCGAACAACATCAACATAATGATTATCGTTATGACTTATGTTGTTACTGTTGAAACGCTTTGTAAAAGTTCCATGATATCGTGTCAGTATATATATATAAATAAATTTAAAACCTAAACACACGCATAGTCCCATGGATAGATGTTGTGTTTTGTCAGGTAGGGGGCAAAACCATGTTTGTGGTTATCATAGGAGTTTCAGTGAGACCCGTTAGATGGCACTACTGTTGATATAATTTCGCCACCTGGTGTTAGACTAATCGTTTAAATCTGACAGATTCTTGGACTGTGTTCAAATTTGTAGTTGGTTTCTGATTGCTGATTGCTTTTGATCTTATAAGGGCAACATTGTTTGCTTGAAAATATCAACTGTACATTGTTGTATGGCATTGTTGTGATAGGAATATAATCAGACAAAATCATACACATTTCTATAAAAGGTTTTAGATATGAATACTATTTAATAATTATTATTAATTATTACATTTCTTTACAAGCCTATGTAAGGTATGCAATTACTTAATCACAGCATGTCAAACAATGTAGAATAATACAGTTTACTTTTAATTACTATACAACTTCTCAAGACAGGAGACTACCATGCTGATTAGTTTTGTAAAATTTTGTAAATGGCATATATTAGTAATCAGATGAAATAATAGCAAATTTAGCAATGCTATAATTGTTTACTAATTATAACAACTGCAATCATTTATAAAAATTATTTAACTATACAAAACGAAAATAATATTTAATATGTAATTAATATATTAACCCGAGTAACCTGACGTTTTTGTTCTTGTATACAGAAGCGACATTAACAAAAACAAGATGGACAACCACCATATACCTGCATCGAACCAGTCACGGCCAAAGTATCTGTGGGAGGCAAATGCGGAAGTGGCCGAGAAAGTGAAGGAGATGGTGAAGAGGAATGTCCATGAAGAGACGAATCCTCCCTACATCTCTAACAGGATCACACGCCACACAGTGCGTCTGCCAGTTCTCTCCACCCTTCCTAGGGGTTTTGACCCTCACTGGCTGGACATGCTGTGTGACCGCCACGTCCAGTTAGAACTGGAGCAAGCGATGGTGGTCAACTGGTGCCGCAGCATCAAGACTCTCCGGCCACTCTCAGTGCCTGGTGCGTATCTTACCCACAATTCCTGGTCACAGCTGGTGTCATGTGAAATATGTGTACCGAGAAATAACGGTTGTAGCGTATTACTGAGTGCAGATTATTGACAAGGAAAAATACAGTGCAAATACTGTTAATTGCATAGTTAGATTTATAAGTTACACATTTGGACATTACATAAGACATGGGAGTTATTATGCATTTATTTGTTATTTGAAAATTAGGAAATTATATCAAACCGACAATTAACAATATGACTATATACACACATATATACACACCTCTACTTGGTATATAATACACTGAATAATAACATTTACGAATAATTTACTGTGGGTATCCCATTGAATGGTGGTTTCTTGGATATTCATAATTAATTCTATATGATTCATTAATTTATTATTATTATCATCATTACAATTATTTTTAGAAAACCACAACTTTTATTCCGGATTAACTAGTAACCACATTTTCTTTCTTTGCGATATCTGCTGACATTCCAACATGATATCGATATTTTATACGAGTGCCTTGAATCTGAATCGTTTTGATTCATGTGTCCCCAGGAGACGGCAACTGCTTGCTGCATGCCGTGTCGATAGCGATGTGGGGGGTGCCAGATAACACCCTCATCCTGCGTAGACTGCTCTACATCGCCCTGGTGGAGGACGCAGACAGCGCACAGATCCAGTACCGCTGGAAGGCGGAGAGGGGTTGGTTGAACTCCCACATCCCCAGCGACGGCCTTGTCATGAACACTGGGGTACGCCACACAATGCTACTTGATGTGTCATTACATTGATATGTCATTACATTGACATGTCATTACATTCTGATTCATGAGGCAACCTGTTTGCCAAGCTCGATTTAACTTTTGATGTTTTTAAGAATTTATTATTTACTTTTATTTTGTGCTGTTTTTATTATCTGAAATATATGGTGTTTTTTATATAATTTTATTTTTTAATAATAATTTTATTGGATAGTTGATGCCACATTTTTAATCTTGAATTTGTGTGCTATTTTTATGTACTAGTACTGTAGAGCTATTTGATTTACTAATGCTATATTGCTATTTTTATGTAGCCTTCGAACACGGTAACCTGGATTTACAGCGCTACATAAATCCTTTTATTATTATCTAGCGACGAGGGGCCACTTTCATAGTGTTTTATTTTTATTTTGTAAATATGCTTAATTTACTCTAAGTGTTAAGAACATTCTTACCCATTCATCAATCAAAAATTTCAGGTAAGGTTTATTATAATATGTCCATAAACAAACAAAAATTGTAATTAGTTTATTATAATTAATATATTTTCTATTATACTATTTATTATCATATTTTTTATATTTACTATATGTTATTCGTTTATATGAGCCAAGTCTGATCATGTGACTATGATCGCTTACAGGAATGGAATGCTGACTGGAGCACCGTGAAGCGCTCGGCCGAAGATGTTCACAACCCATCCCAGCCCAACCTGCTGGCCTTTGAAAGCCTCGAAGAGATCCACATCTTCGTTCTGGCCAACATACTGCGTCGACCAATCATTGTGCTCGCCGAGCCCGTCATTCGATCGGTGTACGGCGCGACGGTCGCCCCGAACAACTGCGGCGGCATCTACCTCCCACTGCTGGTGCCATCTGACGACTGTGTGAAGACACCGATCGTACTCGGGTTCGAATCGAACCACTTTGCGCCGTTCATCGGGACGGAAGATTACTCGAATCAGCACGTGACGGCGAAAGACGTCGTTCCGTTGGTGAACCACAACCTCGAGCCTCTTCACATCCACTTCCTGTCCGGCCCGCAGGAGGAACAAGAGGCACCGACCCTCCTCATGAACTATCTCAACCTGATAGAGATCAACTGCACCACCCAAGACAGCACGCAGGCGATCCTGTCAGCCTCTCTTCAATACCTCCCCATCAACCCCGCCCTGGACCTAATGAAGGAGTACTGTCAAGTGCGTCCGAGGTCCACTCCAAGTCCACCCCCGATTGTCATGACAACACTGACACGCTGCACCACGACAGGCTGCGAGTTCTACGGATCCCCGGAATTCGGCGGTCGCTGTTCCCAGTGCTTCAGGGCATACACAGTGCAGGATGCGCATACACCCGCTGCCTCACCTCGCCACGTGAGAGTATCAGTCCCACAGAGGCCAACGCTGGAGGGCCTTCCTGCATCTCCACGCCGTAGACCACTCTGTAAAACCCCAGCTTGCCGCTCAGAAGGCAAACCAGATTACGACGGTTACTGCCGCACGTGCTTCATGGACATTCCATCTGCAGTCGTTACCCCCAGCCGTCAGACCCCTCAACAGAGCCCCCTAGATAGCTGCCCCAGCTTCACGCGAGCACTGGGGGCTATCAAGGTCTGCATTGGGCCAAACTGTGGTGGTATCGCTTGTGACACCTGCAATGGTCTGTGCACACATTGCTACAAAGCTCTCGAGTCTCACAACAAGTACACAGCACAGCAGCCGAGTGAGGCCCGGCCATACAGTCCAAGCATGACTGAAGCCATGCGTCAAAGTCCAACCACGGTTGAAGCCATCCGACGTCCTAATTCAACCGAAACCCAGAGGAACAGTCCACGCCAACACCATGCCTGCATTAGAGACCAGTCAGGCAGTCCTTCAGGTAAATACGTAACGCTGTTACAAATACTCAGTATTCTTGACTAAAGTCACTTTTTCATGTTGATAAAATTCTAGTAGAAAATTCAAAACGTTTTCGCAGCAGACCTTTCTCAAGAGTAGAAGTGAAAAGTTCAGTGTATCAAAATGATTAGTTAAATTCTGAGGTCACTGAACATAACATTTTGTTTGACTAATTTTGTAAGTTGGCTTATAGTTAATTGAAAATATAAGTCTTTCAAGCATAATGAAATATTACAATTTTCAACGGTATGTTATAAATGAAACTTTGCAGTTTGTTTTATATATATATATGCTAAATGAATTCTAAATGATTCATATTGCTGTCAACCGGTTGAACTGTTCTTATAGTGGATACATCTGGAATTCACTTGCATTTTGTTGTGACCATCCCATATATTGTAGATCATGAGTTGTACAATGCATATCCTTTTTAAGGACAATAAAGTGATTGATTGATTGATTGTTTGATTGATTGATTGATTGATTGATTGATTGATTGATTGATATATATATATATATATATATATATATATATATATATATATATATATATATATATATATAGCAAACTGATGTGTGTGTGTATATATATATATATATATATATAATACATCATAATGAATGCCAGCTAGTGAGAATCTGACTAAATTACGTATTAATAATAACCACTTTGTCTTTCCTTCAACAGCCCGACCATTATACAGAACACCTTCGGCCCCCCCTCCATCACATCGACCGGTGGTGCCATCTCATGTCAGCGCTAAACTGTGCTGTTCGGGCAACTGCGATTACTACGGTGACCCGAATCTGGATGGCTACTGCTCTCACTGTTACCCACAATTTGTGTCGCCAGGGGGCACTACAACTCGATACCAACATAACGATCGCCACCATTCTAACACCAATGATGCGCCCTACGGGTACATGGCCCGGTAGAGATAATCGTGGGGTAACTGGAAGACACAGGGTAGCACAGTATGGCCCAGAAGAGACGTTTAACAGCACAACTCAGGGGTAGAGTCTTTTGACTCGAATAGCTTTTGTAACAGTTTCTTGTTTTAGTTGATCCCCTAGCAAACAACGACCCGTGATTTCACATGTTCTGTAAGTGAATTCACGAGTTCAACTGGCTCAATTCACCGGATTCTGTGAACACATTTGGTGTGTCGACACGTGTTTACCGTGAAATCACCAGTTTTTCACGTGATGACACGAGCCAGTGAAACCGTACCAGTTCTGACCCTGTACGACTCGTGTCAAACTTATTCAAACCTCGTGACAACAGGCAGAACACGTGTATTCACGTGAATACACATGAAAACACATACTGGTGGAGCGGTACCAATTATGGACCAGTATGACATGTGCCAACTGGTTCAGAAATGGTTCTTTGTTTGCTGGGACAGCAACTTAATTGTTGAAAGCGTGTGACATGTATGTGTTTGTATTTTTTTCTATGCATTCCTTATTTATTTTCTAATATTTTAGTTTTTATATGAACACAAACTGTCAACAATCGTTGGCAGTGTTTGCTTTTTTGTGATTCACTTTATCTAATTTACTTTATTGGTTGATATAGTTGTCGAGTGCTGTAGCAGGATTAATTGAAATGTGCTTATGAAGTTGTGAAATAACACGTGAAATGGTACCATTACCTTCACAATTACTAGTCAGTTAAATCACACGTTAATGGCCACAAATTGTTATTGAAAGATATTCAGATTTAATTATGAAAATGACCATTAAATGAAAAACACCGTTAATACAGCAACCTGTTTTCACAATATAAAAGTTCACAGGATTCTCACCTGATGTGAGGTAGGCAGGTGAAAAATCTATCTTATCAAGAAGCCAATAGTATTTCATCTCACCAAAAACAATTCTATATTGGATGTGTAAAATTTGTGATCTATCATCAAATACAAACTGAATAATTATGCTGTACAAAGTTGTACTAATTTAGTGCACTGATATATATTCCAGGGTACAGCTCCAAGTGCACACTGTGACTTATTACTGTTACAGGTAACAAATGATATATAATTATTTGTACTTAATTTAGTGCACAACATAATGTATTACAGTAAGCTGTTGACTAGCTTGTGGGGAGCGGTGGTTCAATCCAACCTACCGTTTCGAAACTTAGGCAGTTTCGTTCACCCCACATGTGCCTAAGTCTTTCGGAAGAGACACTAAAATCTGGTGGTCCCTTCTATCTGGTGTCTGTGCCAGGGGAAGTAAAAGATCACACACAGGGGGTAAATCACAAATTTTCGTTGGACTTTAAACGCCCTGCAAAAGGCCCTGTCCAGTATCTGGGAGAAAGAAGAAAGAAAAGACTGCTAACATGTAGAGGAAATTTGATTGAAAATCAAATTTATTTGTTTATTATGTGTTGTCATTTAGCAACTGTCAAACATGTTCGCCAGAACATAGCGACTATGCTAAAACAGTTTCATTAAAACATCTTTAAGAGGTGTTTTCTGATATGTATGTTGTAGTGTACTGTATATATTTTGGTATTATTATGTCAGTGATATGCATCTGCACGTTCTTACTGATATTGTCTACTGAAAAGAATTTTAGTTGCCTAATTAAAATTACTAAACAGGATTATACACTTCACGCAAGTCAGGATGTGGACAACGCTGGTTTATCATTTGTGTAATTTATTTGAAATAAAACAACTGCACAACTGCATTAAGTAAACTGGTGTTTAGAAACTGTTTCAGATTCCAACACAGCTTGGCACAAGATATACAAAACATCAACATCTCATATAAAATAAATATCTCTTCTCTTCAATTATTCAAACATCTTAGAGTGAATTTTAATGCCCGAGTATTTTGTTCTTCTAGTAACTAGAATTTATAACTCATACATTTCATGCCAAACTAACTGTCTTATTTACATTACATCAGTAACACTTGGCTATGCCAAATAAATGTATTGAGTATTGACCATTGACCATATTAAAATATCCATATGGATATATGTCCATATCTTACTATACCTTATCACTCAACATACACTACACAAGAGGAAATTCCTAAAGCAACATTGCAGCTTCAATCCAAGTAATCCTTCTTTCTCCCAACTCAGTAGTGTACGTCAAAGAAGGGGAACTCTGCCCTCTGGGGCTGCAACAAGTCCGTGAGGAAGCATACGGTTCCCGCCAGCCCCTCATACAGGCTGTAGGGGTTATCGGGCCTCCGGGCCTTGCTCTTGAACTCATCCGACTGGGTGAACTCGGCAAACTTGAGGGCGCGGTGGATGTGTTTCTCGTCGGAGGTGAGTCGGTACAGGAGTAGGAATACGTAGCCGCTGCCAGCGACGCCGTGACAGATGCCCGGGCCCTTCTTCAGCAGCCCCCACGCCCAGGTGAGTTCACCACACAGCAGGCACGCAGACAGGTACTTGGGGTCCTTCCACAGGTGGAACGCCCTCGCAAACAGGTACACCACACCTGTAATAAGAGGACACCACTGCTGTAACAGGACAACACACCTGTAACGATAGGACATCACATCTGTAACATCACTACACCACATTTGTAACGATAGAAAACCATGACTGTAACAACATGACATCACACCTGTAACAACATGACATCACACCTGTAACAACAGGACATCACACATGTAACAACAGGACATCATACCTGTAACAACAGGACATCACACCTGTAACATCACTACACCACACTTGTAACGAAAGCAAATCATGACTGTAACAACATGACATCACACCTGTAACAGGACCTCACTGAAAAGAAATTGAGGACCTCACTGAAAAGAAATCTAGTGTATATTTTAATGTGCACTGTATTTAGCTGAGCCATCCTGAATAAATATATTATATCATCAACAACATGACATCACACCTGTAACAACAGGACATCACACCTGTAACAACAGGACATCACACCTGTAACATCACGACACCACACTTGTAACGAAAGCAAATCATGACTGTAACAACATGACATCACACCTGTAACAACATGACATCATACCTGTAACAACAGGACATCACACCTGTAACAACAGGACATCACACCTGTAACAACATGACATCACACCTGTAACAACAGGACATCACACCTGTAACAACAGGACATCACACCTGTAACAACAGGACATCACACCTGTAACAACATGACATCACACCTGTAACAACATGACATCACACCTGTAACAACAGGACATCACACCTGTAACAACAGGACATCACACCTGTAACAACATGACATCACACCTGTAACAATAGGACACCACGATTGTAACAACAGGATATCACACCTGTTACAATAGGACACCACACCTGTAAGAACAGAACACCACACCTGTAATGGTAGGACAACACAACTGTAATGACAGAACACCATAGCTGTAACAAGCTGTTTCCGTTTATGATTACACGTAATGGTTTTGTTTGTTGCACCTCCGAGCTTGAATTTTCAAGAATATACGCATTATAGAAATGTTACTGTTAAGCAAACGAGCCAAATCAACTGACATAGAAAATATCAACAATTACGTATGTGTCCATACAACAGATAACTGCAACAGATGCTCACCCCAGACTGCTACCCACCTGGTGCCCCAGTGCACAAGTTCATCTCCCTTGGGTCACTGGTTCCCCAGTCCCCACCCACCCATGCCCCGCCATAGAGTGCTAACTGATGTACTCACCAGGTGCTCCATGGCACCAGTGCACCAACTCTTCCCCCATGCGGCGCTGGTGCCCCACCTCATCCATGGCAGGGGCCATGTTGCCGTTGACCTGCTGTAGACCGAGCATGAAATCAACTGCCCCACGCACGTCACTCTCCATGGCAGGGTCTGCTCTCAGGATGTCAGGGAAACACAGCAACATCTGCAGGATGGAGGACAGGCCATGAGCGGCACCTGCAAGAGAGAGAGACAGATAAGACAAAGGACCACTCCTGACAGAGACAGATAAGACAAGGACCACTCCTAACAGAGACAAGTAAGACAAGGACCACTCCTAACAGAGACAGGTAAGACAAGGACCACTCCTAACAGAGACAGGTAAGACAAGGACCACTCCTGCAAGATACGGAGACATATAAGACAAGGACCACTCCTAACAGAGACAGGTAAGACAAGGACCACTCCAGCAAGATACGGAGACATATAAGACTAGGACCACTCCTGACAGAGACAGATAAGACAAGGACCACTCCTGACAAAGACTGTGAGACAGAGACAGATAAGACAAGGACCACTCCTGACAAAGACTGTGAGACAGAGACAGATAAGACAAGGACCACTTTTGACAGAGACAGATAAGACAAGGACCACTCCTACAAGAGATAGAGACAGATAAGACAAGGACTACTCCTGACAAAGACTGTGAGACAGAGACAGATAAGACAAGGACCACTCCTGCAAGAGACAGAGACAGAGAAGACAAGGACTACTCCTGCAAGAGACAAAGAAGACAAGGACTACTCCTACAACTTAACAAGAGACAGAGACAGAGAAGACAAGGACCACTCCTGCAAGAGACAGAGACAGAGAAGACAAGGACCACTCCTGCAAGAGACCGAGACAGAGAAGACAAGGACCACTCCTGCAAGAGACCGAGACAGAGAAGACAAGGACCACTCCTGCAAGAGACCGAGACAGAGAAGACAAGGACCACTCCTGCAAGAGACCGAGACAGAGAAGACAAGGACCACTCCTGCAAGAGACCGAGACAGAGAAGACAAGGACCACTCCTGCAAGAGACCGAGACAGAGAAGACAAGGACCACTCCTGCAAGAGACCGAGACAGATAAGACAAGGACCACTCCTGCAAGAGACAGAGACAGAGAAGACAAGGACCACTCCTGCAAGAGACCGAGACAGAGAAGACAAGGACCACTCCTGCAAGAGACCGAGACAGAGAAGACAAGGACCACTCCTGCAAGAGACCGAGACAGAGAAGACAAGGACCACTCCTGCAAGAGACCGAGACAGAGAAGACAAGGACTACTCCTGCAAGAGACCGAGACAGAGAAGACAAGGACCACTCCTGCAAGAGACCGAGACAGAGAAGACAAGGACCACTCCTGCAAGAGACAGAGACAGAGAAGACAAGGACCACTCCTGCAAGAGACAGAGACAGAGAAGACAAGGACCACTCCTGCAAGAGACAGAGACAGAGAAGACAAGGACCACTCCTGCAAGAGACAGAGACAGAGAAGACAAGGACCACTCCTGCAAGAGACCGAGACAGAGAAGACAAGGACCACTCCTGCAAGAGACCGAGACAGAGAAGACAAGGACTACTCCTGCAAGAGACCGAGACAGAGAAGACAAGGACCACTCCTGCAAGAGACAGAGACAGAGAAGACAAGGACCACTCCTGCAAGAGACCGAGACCGAGACAGAGAAGACAAGGACCACTCCTGCAAGAGACCGAGACAGAGAAGACAAGGACCACTCCTGCAAGAGACCGAGACAGAGAAGACAAGGACTACTCCTGCAAGAGACCGAGACAGAGAAGACAAGGACCACTCCTGCAAGAGACAGAGACAGAGAAGACAAGGACCACTCCTGCAAGAGACCGAGACCGAGACAGAGAAGACAAGGACCACTCCTGCAAGAGACCGAGACAGAGAAGACAAGGACTACTCCTACAAGAGACAGATGAGACAAGAACAACTCCTGCGAGAGACAGAACAGAATCTGTGTAAGAGATGGCAGTATCACACAGGTCTACAAAGAGGGAACATCATATGTAGGACAGGCGACAGGCCATGGACCACATGTACACAACAGACACTATGCCACTTGTGACATGTCTGGAACAAGATTACTTGTGACATCACCAGCATAAGAGATATTACAACATCGCCTAAACAGGACGGTCAGGACCTCTTGTGACATGACATGAATAGGATCTACTGTGATATCAGACAAGCAAACACAATGTAACACTATAAGAAGAGGACATATTATGACAATTTGTGGATTCAAAGTATTCACAAAACAACTTGATAGTAAAAAATTATACATACCAAGATATTCGGTGTCGTAGTAGGCATACATGAGTGGGGAAGCAGAGCCGTGCCCTTTTGCATAAGTTTTTCCAGAGTGAATAGTTGCTGTGATCAGCGTTTTAATGGCATCTTTATTCACCACCTGAAACGAATGTTAAATCTGAATCTTAATGTGATTTGAGCTAACTCGATGTTGTTCCCAAAAGCACTGTTTGCATGTGGTTGTATAAAAATTCATTTTACATCATTTAATTCATTTTACATCTGTACACACAATTGTAGGCATGTTTATGTATTACAGACCTAGTGTACCACGATGAATACAATGTGATACAGCTGTTGTACATACAACAAAACTGTTGATATAGTACCCAGAGGAAATTAATAAAGTACCAGGAATTCCACATAACAGTTGAAACTGTTACAGCTAAATGGTCTTTAGGGGTACTGTGGTAGATTATCATTTGTTCAAACCAGAGGGATTGATTTCATAATGAATGGAGCTATTTGAAAGAAGATAACTAATTTGAAGCAATCACTGGTAAATAATGTATTTATTTATTAATCTCTTATATACTAAAGCATTGCTGTATGATTGAATGCTTGTACATAACAGTAGGCCTGAGCATTGACTTGGTCGAGGCGATGAAATGGGGATGCAGGGTACTTTGGATAGATCAAAACATTCTTATAATTTACACGGCATAACCATGTGCTTTTCTTTGAATATCCAGTGCAAATTATTTTTTATTCATGCTGCTAAATATATGGTTACTGCACATAACCTAGGTTCTATAGCTGTGGGCAGCTGCTGTGCTCTATAATTGTACAGTGAGTTTGGTAGCTGGAATTTAGCAGTACATATTATTTTTATCATGTTGTAGATATTATGTCATTAGTATACTGTTATATAACATCTATATTATTGATGCAGTAATCAGTTGAGTGACTGCAAATTATGCAGTATTCTTTTCAGACTGCATATGAATTTGGTTGATAAGTTATGGCTATAGTACTATGTTATAATTGCATTATTTATTATCAGCATCCAAATGGATACTTATATTTTTCTGTGTGTTCGCAGGGTAGGTTTTTGTATGTGGCTGACTGGAATATATTTCAATAAACCACCGACAACCATCAAATGCCAGTGTAATGATAATGTGCCACACTGGGCAATATATAGGCACGCATGTTTTTCATGTGGATGCAGATATGGAAAATTGAATCAATCATTGGCGATTCAACAACAGACAGTGTTTGTAATAAATGCGATGCTGTTTCGTCATTTCCTGGTTGTATATATCCGTTTTGATGAGAAACAAGGAGTTTTCTTATCCATCAAGCTGCTCGAGAAATAATGCCGACTCATCTCGTTATTTCTTTAGCAGCTCGACGATTTAGAAAACTCGATAGGGACCTATTTCTTATCAGAATGGATAATACAAACATGAAACGTTCCAGCAGCGTTACATTTACTACAAACAGTTAGTTTGTTAACTTATATGCCATAAAAATACTCCTAAGTGCACGAGTATGCATATCCAGATCTACTCGAGAAATAAGGGGTAAGTCAGCCCCTTATTTCTCGAGCACCTTGAGAAATAAGGGACCTACAAATGTACGGAATCCTAGCTTTATTCTGGATTTACCTGTCCAAATTTGCGGTTCAACAACAGTGACCCACACATGTAGCCCGCTCTGCCGACGAACAATTCATCCGAGCCACAATGGAGATAATTCACTGGCTGACACGTAGCAGCCAATGCCAAGTATTTTTTATTCAGTTCATCTGACGCCTTCTTCTCTCCGATGTCACTATACACGAGACTGCTGACGGCAAAGACGCCAGCGCTGCCAAGCAGAAAGGCAGCAGGCGGATCGCTGTTTGATTTGCTGTTCGCATAACTAAGGGACACGTCGGCGTAATTGCGAGCACGCGTCAAGAATTCTTCCTTTACCGACTTGTCGTTTGCAAACGGTTCGGAGTTGGCAAGGTAATCAAGCATGTACGCGATCCCTGCACAGCCAAGGTAGAGACCGCCATCGCAGTTGTCAAATATTGGTGGCATACTCTCCACTATATTTTTCACCATTGATAAAATGATTTGCTTCCAGTATTTCTCTTTGATAGCATATCTCATGTTTGGGTCAAAATCCGGCATGTCGTTTACAAAGCACCTCATGGTTAAAGTTTGTTATGACAATAACAAACCAAAAAGCGTTCCGTAAACATGCAGACTGCGGCTCATCCAGTGCGGGTTAAATCCGGTGTCGCAAATGTCAAATAATACCCTTTATAAATCCGTGTTCTCTTTTTAAAATATCTGTTTGCCGTATTTAATCAACATTCAAGGAACTTTGTAATAGTTAACACGATGCGAATACATGTATCCATTTTTATATAATAATGTCTAACAATTTAATTACATGTAGTTAAGGCAATATAATATTATTTTGAACGAATGCGCCACAGAACTATTCCAGAGTACATTATTAGGGCAACATGCAATGTGACACCATAACATCGCGCACCCCCGTCAAAGCTTGGTGGCCGTTCACAAAGTCCGCTTTCGTTTACCATAAGTCTAAACAAAAAATGGCTAATGCTGTATTACTTGTTCTATCTATGACTATAGGGTTATTTTTCGTTTTAATGGGGCTGATAAAATTAACACCGGTTTTCAGTGAGGACGTGTACAGAGAAATGGTAAGGCTTTCTACTTCGGACGTTTGGTGCCTGGGCTGCAGCTCCCCGAACGCGCTGCCGCTGGCCTAATCAGGCTAATGCCAATGGTTATAGACCTTTCCAGAAACCAATATTTTATCCCTTTGACTTTTCGTTCCAGAAATGTATATACGTCTAACCATTTTAAGGACATGCGTGTGTATGTGTTTCGTACGCCTACACAAGAACACATGGATATGACATGTTTGTACACTTTGATCAGTTGATGTACAAACAGTTAATTGTATTTATTTATCTATCTATTTGTCATAATATTTATTTTATTAACTTCTTAATTTAGCACACACGTTATAACTGAAGGATAGTGAAACATTACTTTTTAGCAGTAAACTCTTGAAGTCTTGTATAGACCCTGAAGTAAAAATTAACCAACCCGTGTCACATAATATAATTTCGGACTGCTAATCGCAGAGCAGCACTGCGAATAAGGTCACACTCGGCACTATTCGCAGAGCAGTTGACGTCACCACTCTGCGAATTAAGAAAGCATAGTTGCTATTATTCGCAGAGCTTGGTTAGCTTGGTCAGTAGTGTCGATAATTAGTAGTTACAAGTTATAAGAAATAAATATAATAAAAGTAAAACATATGAATACATAGCTAAATCATTGTTGTACGGAACTGAACTGGAGAAAATAAAACTAAATCAAAGGTGACATTATTGTAATTTACAACTTGTATCAATATGGTCAAGAAATAGAAGTAGATATATAAAAAAATAATACATGTATAGCAAATGCAAATAAATGTATATAATACATATTCCGTGCCTGCTGTGACCAGGTATTGAACTCCGGCGTCCGGTGTTACAGACGCAAATGCTAACCAAGTAGTACCCTCTCCACGCCTATCAAGACACCTATCACATACATGTTAAGTTTCAGATGTGCCATAACAGTAGATTTATACATAAATCGAAGGGTCTCAGAAAATCAGGCTTTATATACGTAAATACGTCTAAGAGAATTGGGCTTTTATACATAAATTGTTTTTTTAACCATAAATGTGAATAATATATTACAAAAAGGAATATATTCCACTGATTAAGACAATAATACAAATGTATTATCACTAACAGTTTACCAGTCATAATATACCAAATATAATACAACAAAATTATGTTAATCTCATATAAAAATGAATGTTGCTGTTTGGCCTTCATAAATTAAAAAAGATTAATTTAATTTTTAAATTAAGATTTAATTAATTAATTTACCTTAAAAACATCAGTAATTTACCTATGTTCTAGATATAACATTAGCATATTTGTTAAACTTCTAATATGTATCATAGTGATGATAATAATTAATTATTATTATATTGCATATAATTAATTAAACTATTCCACGCATGCGAATGCAGTAAATAAAGTTATAAAATATTAGCAGGTCTACTGGTATTTTGTGTAAAGTTAACATAATACTATAATTTTTTTATAACAAATTTATGGTAAACGCGGAGTCACCAAAGAAGTTGAGTTGCTGTCGAGATCTACACATTTGTTTTGTGAATTTTCTTTTTTACAGGAATGCAAGTGATTTTGTTTGCAACATAGTGTATGTATTTGTATGTAAGATGTGTGAGGATAAGTTTGGCAGCTGTTGATGTTCGTTTTCATGGTTAGATCGGAAAATAAAAGATGGTAAGCAGAGTTCATGCCGACCAAGTCAACTACGCTACGTTATTCTATTGATAAAACAATGTAGTCCATAGACGTTTGATGGCTATGTGTTCTATGTAACTTCATTGTTCTGGGAATATTGGCACCTCTCTAATTTACAGAGCAGTGGCGTCCCTGCTCTGTTAATAGCCAATTTACAGAGCAGTGACGTCACTGCTCTGTGAATATCCAATTCACAGAGCAGTGGCGTCACTGCTCTGTGAATATCCAATTCACAGAGCAGTGAAGTCACTGCTCTGTGAATAGCCAATTCACAGAGCAGTGACGGCACTGCTCTGTGAATAGCCAATTCACAGAGCAGTGACGTCACTGCTCTGTGAATAGCCAATTCACAGAGCAGTGACGTCACTGCTCTGTGAATAGCCAGAGTGTAATATACCAGGGTAATTGGTTTCATTTTGGTTTGGTATATTGTTGGATTGGAAACTGGGTGATCTTACTTTCTGACCTAACCATGAAAATGGCCTCTTACAGCCACCAAACTTCTCACATATCTTATATATACATATACACACACCAAGCTTATAAAATAAAATAATTTTAGTTCCTGTAGTTGTAAAGAATAAAATTAATAAAACAAACTCACTCAAAACTTGACATCATCTGCGGTGTAGACATAGTCTAAAGGCTCAACCTTGACACGCGATACCTCAACACAATACTGATATTACGATAGTCACAGAGTTATGCATAGCTGCCACCGATCAGGTCGAGTTGCAGACGAGTTTTGAGTGAGTTTGTTTTATGAATATTATTTGTTTGAGTAATGCAAGTGATTTTATTTTTTGTTACATGGTGTATGTATAATATGTATATAAGATATGTGAGGAGCAGTTTGGCCGCTGTAGCCTGTGGTTTTCATGGTTAGGTCAGAAAGTAAGATCACCCAAGATTGTTTATGATGTTTCACATAAAATTACCTAAGTACCACCATCACTGCCACATCTTTATTTTTTGTTTAATTGTAATCGGGTTGACTGGATGGGTTAATGGTTTAAATTTGTTTAATGTTACTGTATTTTTGCCGGATGAATCAGCTATCAAAAATATCTATTGTATTATGATTTTTTTGTGGATGTTACAATACAAGATTCAATAATAATTAATATAATAATCAGGTTGTTATTGTTATAATATTGATGACAAACATTTCCAACTTAGGATATATGCAAATGGTTATTATTAAATAGTGGCCGATTTCCCCATGAGAATACACAAGTCAAATTAATTGCAAGTCAGAATATTTCCTCAAGAATAAATAATCCCTGGTTGTTATCATGACAACCATTTACAGATTTCACACGAGAAACAAAACATACATGTATATGGTTTGACCCACACAGACCCAATTGGATGGTTAAAGACACGATCAATGAACTTCTTCCTATTGTGTCGCACATCGTTGTGACATCACTGCAATCGTCCGTCATGCCGGAAAAATACAAGACCAGCTACATATCGCCACTACTCAAGAAGACTGGACTAAATCCGGAGTCACTACTAAACTATCGGCCTATATCAAATCTGCCATTTATTTCTAAAGTAATCGAGCGTGTCGTTGCAAAACAGCTGACTGTCTACTTGCAAGAAAACGACTTACACGACCAGTTTCAGTCCGCATACCGGCAAGATCACTCTACCGAGATGGCGCTGATTAAGGTCCACAATGACATTCTATGTGCAGTCGATCGTGGTTGTGTCGTTGTGTTGGTCATGCTTGACTTGACAGCCGCTTTCGAGACCATCGACCATGCCATTCTTCTGAGCAGACTCTTTCACAGATTCGGGGTCACGGGCGCTGCGCTTGAGTGGTTCCGATCGTACTTGTCCGGTCGCCACCAAGTTGTTCGGATCGGTAATGAAAAATCACCCCCTAAGGATGTGATGTTTGGTGTCCCACAAGGCTCCGTACTAGGGCCACTACTGTTTACAGCATATATTACACCAGTAGGCGACATTATCAAGAAATTTGGCCTGGATTACCACCTCTACGCGGACGACACACAGTTGTATATCTCCTTCGCTCCTGGGGGAGATAGTCAACAAAACACAATGGATCGTTTGTGTAGCTGCCTCCAGGAAATTGGTGAATGGTCTCGAACCAATTCACTCAAGCTGAATGACCACAAGACGGATGTCATTGTGTTCGGAACAAAGCAAAGGTTGCCGACGCTCAAGGACTTTCGCATCACTGTTGGTGACACGACAAGAATTCCTTCAACAAGTGTTTGCAACCTTGGCGTTGTATTCGATTCCTCCCTCAGCATGACCATTCACATCAGTACCATTTGCCGAACAGGATATATGCATCTTCACAACATTAGCCACATCAGGCGATATCTCACAATAGATGCCACTAAAGCACTCGTTCACACTTTTATTACATCGAGACTGGACTACGGGAACGCGCTACTAATTGGACTACCTCGGGACCAGATAAATAAACTCCAGCGAGTTCAAAACATGGCAGCCAGAGTAATCACGTTTACACCACGTCGTGATCATATAACGCCAGTTCTAAAAGACCTACACTGGCTGCCAGTTAAATGCCGCATCGAGTATAAAATACTTCTCCATGTGTACCGATGTCTGAATGGGACGGCTCCCGTGTATCTGGCAAACCTACTAAAGAGACAGAGTCCAGGACGCACGCGTTCATCTGAACAACATTTGCTCGTTATTCCGCGTACGAAACTGACCAGTTTTGGTGACCGGTGTTTTCGTGTGGTGGGACCTCGCCTATGGAATGCATTGCCCATTGACATCAATTGCTGCAGAACTTTGTCGGCTTTCAGAAAGGCACTGAAAACGCACATTTTCAAAACATATTACTGCTGACATTTTAAATATTCAATGACATTTTAGAAAATTTGTTTCAAATATTTTATCTTATCTTATTTTTTTATTGAAATTTATATATCCCATCGTTTAGTATGTGTTTTGCATGTAAATAGCGTATTATTAGTTTTATTTATTTATTGGTTTATTTATTTTACTCATCGTCGTTAATTATATGATATTTAATTAACAGTTTTATTATGAATAAGTTAACGTTTCAAATTTTTTTTGTCTTCTTTTTTATCTGAAAGTAAATTTTACAGTTGTATATATTATTATTAATATTAGTTTTAATACATAATGAATAGCTTTATATTTTATTGTACAGCGCTTTGAGCATAATTGAATATTGCGCTTTATAAATAATAAATATTATTATTATTATTAATTACAGCAGTTAAACAAAATGGTTTATTCAAGCCACTGTAGCCACATAAGTCATGCTTCGCCAATTGATGGTTTGACCCAGACTCAGCAGCTTGAATTGACTCCACAAAGATGTCATGGCAATAATGGCAACAAATTACCACCCTGTGATCCAGGGCTTTATGCAGGACCAAATTATTGCCAGTCACACGTTTTGGTGGACACATGGATGTTAACTGTTAAGCCAGTTTACAAACTTAAAAATGGGTGTGATGACCTGAAATGGACTACAAACACACGTGACACCATTTACACTCACTTTTGAGGCATAACTGATAATATATTTTGGAAGGCCTTTTTGCTCCTCTGCATAAAGCTATGCTGTGACCCTGGCGAATTCAGCTCTGTCAGAACTGGCACAAACTCTACTCAAATGAGAGTGAAGTGAATATTTATATACAGCCATAGATCTATTACATAATAACTGCATTGACAGATGATGAGATAAATCACGATTACCCCAAAAATGTCTTGTGGTTCACAGCACATTTTGTTTGCTTTACTGTAATAATTGTATAGGCTAGTTTGAAAAATCAACCTAAATTTAATAGAGCCAGTGGTGGCCTTTTCAAAAACTTATGGCATTTATGTAGTGGTAACAGAGGAACTGCTAGTTCATTCTAATACATGTTTTATTTTATCAATATTTATATTTGTGATGTTAAATTTCTGATTGCTAAGTTCTAATCAACAATCTCATTATATACTGGAATAAAATCTGGACAGGCAAACACAATTAAATACACTATAGACCGGATCAATAAACTGACAGAAATTACAGAATTATGATTGCTTGGTGGAATACAAAATACTTGGACGCCCCTTGTTAGCACGCACCCCAAACAACGGGGGGGGGGGGGGGCAGGGAATGTGCCCAATTTAGGTTGGAAGAAGTTGAAGAAGTTATTGTGCTGTGGAAATCACCCATTGGGTAGATAGGTGTGCTAGTTAAGTATAAGATGTGTTTTTCGTTTAGTTGTCTAAGTAGCATTCCAGTGTTGTGCTTCACCCGTGTACAGTGCTTTATGGATATTTGTTGTAGAGGAAAGTCTTCATTCGCAGTGCCAAGGTCTTTCCATTTGTCGCACAAACAGGGTGGAAACCCAACCCTCACATCTTCCGTAGAGTTGTGGGAACGACGGAAGTGGTTTGTGGAATACTGCTTGCTATAGTGCCAGGTAAACATACAGAATACCACATTGATGTTGCCCAGGGCTCAGGCCAGAGACCAGTTGTCTCATTATTGGAACTGTTTTTTTATCACATGTCTTTGAATATCAGGATTTTAATTTTTTACATACCAACATATTGTGTTGGATCATAACAGGGTTGGGTCCAAATACATATTTTGTGATGAAATACAACTCGGCCAAATTAAATTCAAATACGTTGCTTTTTGAGATTTCAATTCAAATACAATTGCCGTTTTTTATTCAGATATGATTGAAATACAAACAATTGCACTTTATGGTTTTTCTATATATTGGAGGAAACCTGGCTTGTTTTATGCTAGTCCAGGATGTTTACACAGTAGGTGACAGCAGGATTCTTTGAAGCACATTCCCAGTCAAAACCTGCTTTTATGGCTATGGATAGTGATAAGCCTCACTGACATCCCATTCATTCATTGATGCTGTTTCACCAGTATTTCTCAGTGCTGCCTGCCCACTGTTGACCCTTGGGGTTTTTCAGAGAGCCCTCACCCCCCCTGCATTGTCGCCATGATTCAACACTAGTTCTGGATGTATAATGGGGATGGAGAATAGAAATTTAGAATAAATAAAAAATATGGGATGTGATGCAGTAAAAACTGTTTAATCTTTTACGCAATTAAATTTTTTGAGCCATTTAATTTGTTTGGTTGTGTGTTCATTTAACTGGAAATAAAAATTTTGAAATAAACCATTTACTCTCTAACATATGCTTGTGTTGCATGCTTCAGGACCGATAAAACAGATTGCGAATGTGATTCTGTTTGGCATGATGTGTGGTGCCGTCTACATCCACTTTGCCCTGAAGGACGGCATCGAGAAGATGACGCCGGCCCTCGTGTTTGGCCTCCTCCTCGGCTGTCGCTTCATCGTCCACCTCCAAGTGAAGGCGAGGGAGGCGAGACAGGCGCGAGAAGCAGAGGCACAAGTGGAGACGAAGAAAGAACAGTGACTTCTCCAGCAGACATATTTATCTCCTCGTGTTTGTCACTTGAGGGAGTTTTATAGGACAATGCAGATAATCTGCCGTGTTTGAAATTGTGGCGTTGTCATCGCTTGATCATTTAGGATAGCAATCTCAGAAATGTTTTCTGTTTTGTAATTGTTGTGACTATTGATTTGTTTTAGAAGGCTAGATTTGAAAAACTTAGAAAAACTATCATCTGTGAATTTCCATGCATACATAGTTCAGTAGTTGTTGATATTTGGAAAATGCAGGTATTTGGGCTGCATGGTTGCTAAGGTTTTTCAATTTCACCTTTGTGTGAAACATCTCGCTGGATGTGTGATCCCAGTCACTTGCTTTACTGTCGTGTTGGTCAAGGTGACTTAAGTTCTCGCTCAGACGTGGAAGTATAAGTTGTATTTCAACAATCTTATTCTGAAATGTCAACAGGTGAATCGGTTCTGGCCTGGAAATTGTTTGATACATAATGTGCATTTAACTGTAATCTTGATGTTGAGTCGAAGAGTTGAATGTAAACTTTTAGGTTTGTATTTTCACATAAATTTAACTCTAGAAAAGATGTGGTGCTGTAGGGATTTTTTTATATAATTATATTCATCGACGTTGCGATTTGTAAGTACACAAATTGAGGTATGTATGTTAGAAATTTCTAGTCAGTCGGGTAGTATCGATGCTCCTATGTGGTGATGTTGATAAGTACTAAAGGAACATTAAGGGAATATTAATTGATATTGGAAAATCATGTTTAAAAATTATGTGTATCCTTGTTAGAGGGTACGTTGTCATGTGATCATTCCTGAATCAATGTGTTCATGGGTCAGACTTGAATTTTCCCGGTACACTGTATTACATAGTCAGTATTCTAGCATTACAATCAAGAGTACATTGCTGAATACTGCTGTATTTTAATAATTAGCCATGTATGCATCTTATAGAGTTATACATTTTCACCAGCTGCTATGTGTTTCAATTCCACAAGTTGACATGATTTTATAACTCCATACGAATTGCTCAAAAAACAAGTTGTGCATGTGCCATGTGTGGATATCTAATGTTTAATTTCTAAGCAGTGATGTAGACACTGTTTGTGTCACAGCACATAATGTGTCAATGGAATGGAATTCACACTGGTGCAGCAGACAGAAGAGAAGGCTGTCCCGTCTGATAACTTTGTTTCCATTTTTACTGTATCTAATGAGCTGAGCTGTGGTTGCAATTTACTGGTGTACAATCTTCAACTGAGATCTCCAAATAGGATAATATAGTCATTATGTATACCTACATTTTTCATATATACCTTTACTGTGTATTTTACCATCTGTAAATGCGATATGCTCTTCAGTGAAGAGATTGTGGTGATGGTAGATATAGTAGATATATGATCAGATATATCAAGAGCCATCAAACGTAGATAGGTATTTATTTGGTTGGAGTTTTGTTATTTAAGTTTGATATTTCAGTTTTGTGTGCATTTTGAAATCCCATTTATTTTAATAGTATAGTACATTGGTACACATTGTATACCATTTAGTGAAAGTACTGCAAATAAATTGCTAGCATACTAGCTGTTACTATGCTGCATTTCTTGGTTTCAGTATATATAATTATCACTATTATTATAATCATGCATGATGATGGTAATGTATTGTAATTACAAGTATAAGCATCGCTCTTGCCAGCTGTTTCCTTTGAATAAAGGCATGACAAAGGATGTACTATATCAGTATCACTCTCATACGATAATGACTTTCTTCATACATTTGTTGTGTATATAATTAATTGCGTTAAATGCAAAATTTACCAAATACTCTAAACTATTACTTTATTTATTTGATATATTTTAAGCATAATTTCTAAATTATCTTGGTACGAAATAGCATTGATTTCTATTATTAGCATTACACAGGTGATATATCAAGTGGCTACGATGGTTTTAGTGTTGTTGATAGTCGCTAGGTGGCATAGCACCAAATGCAAACTTAAACATCGACTGGGGGTAATGTTATATTCATCGAATTATACAAGAACAAATATAGCATTACCGTCCTTGAGTTCATGCTGACGTATAATGTAAAAATAGTATTATTTGATTATAGTATACACGTAGTCATTACTTAAGTAAGTTAAATTTATGTTTCTTTGTTAGTTTTCAGGTTACACCCAATCAAATTGCGTCGGCTTAGTCTTTGCTATAAGATGGCGGCCTCCATATTCTAAGGAGAGTGATTTGAATTCGAATTCTATTTTGCGTATATATCTCCCTAAAATCCACCAAAGGTTTGTTACTTGAATCGTTGTAATTATTAACGTTTGATTTTAGCCTATGATTGCACATATGCTATCATTCGTTAATGCGTACTTGGTTGTTAAAATGTTAAATTTCTGTTTTCGATTTAGTGATGAGCATGTTTTTTGGCTGATGATGGCGACGCCACTGCGTGCAGTAAATCATTTGACCCACATTTCCCCATGTTCTACAGTGCACGTGCACTAATTTAGGTAGTGGCGTCGTGAATTTTACTTATAACTTTGCAAATACCAAGATCATATTTTTCACGTGAGTGATTTATTTGAAACAGGGTCAAAGGTTGGCATTGTATTTGTACACGCGACCACTGCCAAGGCCCCTGGACATGGCATTCGCCGTATTGCTAGTCATTGTTACTGTGCAAGTGATGAATTCGATATAAAATCCCACAATTGAAGCACCAATAATGCCAATAGTACACCACTATTTATTTCCAAAAAAAACTCATTGATATGCATAAATATACCAATTCCAATACTAATGCCTCGGGTGCTGTGATGCATTACCAATTTCCAATTGATTTGACATGAAAATCGACTGCACCACAACAACTAAATATCTTGAATGCATTTCATCAACTGGAACATCATATATTTTATTTCATAATCGTGTTACCTGACAAATACATCATTCACAATTAGCATAATGAATGTACAGCCACTGTTAGGTGCAGGTTTGCCTGTGTCAGTAATGTTACAAAGTCTATTATTACTGGCATTATTTACTTATGCACGTCACCAGCTATTTCCGGCAAAATTCATCATTAATATTATAACGAAAAAATCTGTCAAAGCACATATTTATG
Source organism: Oasisia sp. SBJ-2009 (assembly GCA_964017155.1). Taxonomy (NCBI): domain Eukaryota; kingdom Metazoa; phylum Annelida; class Polychaeta; order Sabellida; family Siboglinidae; genus Oasisia; species Oasisia sp. SBJ-2009. The sequence continues at coordinate 45,072,338 of OZ024861.1, read as the reverse complement.
CAGAGACCCGTCCACCAGTCATTTAGACAGGTAATACCTGTCATTGATGAGTGGTGGACAAGTAAAAATTAAGGATAAAAAAGTTCCAAAACCATAAGTATAGTCAGTTATGCCTTAAAAGTGAGTGTAAATGGTGTCACGTGTGTGTTTGTAGCCCATTTCAGGTCATCAAACATTTTGTTTGTAAAGTGGCTTAACCCGGCGACCGGCCAGCGAAAATTAAGTTTTGCTTACTGTTACAATAAAAATCATAACTGCAAATACTTTTTATAAAAATATGAATTATATATCATTTTACTGTCAAATGAATTCTTTATTAGAATAAAATTATATTAACTCTATTACGTCAGATAATCATGGTGATATTATTAGCTGAACGTCACACACAAAAATATGAAAAAAATAAATGCACTATCCCATTCCTAAATAATTACTGAGCGGACACATTTCCTACTTCCAGCAAGACAAACGTAACCATACATATTAGCTCCCAAATAAAACAGAAATGAATCAAATCCGTTGAGAACTTTTATTTTTACGATTTTTTTTCGACATCGCGGTACGCCGTTTTAGGCCGGCCGATTGCTGCTACATTCGTCACCGGTGCAAACCAGCAGTGCGCACAGTGAAAACTTGCGCTGACAAATGGTCGAATTTTCAGACAAAAAAGCATCCAAAGTTGTTCTAACTATTTGAACTAATATAATAGACACATTCTTGAATACTCTCAGTTGTTTTGTTGAAACATAGATGCAGTAACTTGAGATATTCCGAAGTAAACGTTTGGATCTGGAAAGATCTCCGACGCGAACGTCCGCCATCCTGTTGTTTACTTCTGCTCCGGCGAGAAGATGAAGCGGTGTTTGAAAGCTTGCTTGCTTCTGATTCGCTGGACCAGTTTCATTCACGTGTTTATTTTTCCCCGATTGGGCAAGGACAGAGCTTTCTATTGGTACCACATATGTGGGGGTCGGGGCTTTATGAATGAGTGTGTAAATTCGTCACGGAAGGCGTAGTAAACCAGCCAAATTTGGGCATCAAGTTTATCACGTGTTTTGTCCGCCCGCGTGTAACTCGCTGTCATTCAGCCGGCTCATGAATAAATATACACCATTTTGAAAAATCTGTCGGCTATCTGATGATACCAAATGTGCGCGGGTCGGTTACTGATTACGCAAACAAAAAATGTGTTTATGCGGGAAGGTCTCAGGGTTAACAGTGAATATCTACATGTCCGACAAAAATATGATCCTGCCAAAAGCATTGCCTCTAAGTAAGTTTGTAAATCACCATCGATGATATAAATAATGTCGTCCGCCATTATGACATTCAAAGAATTTTTGCAGCCAGTTGTAATTTTTTTTTAAACAATCACGAAAAAATAAACTGCAATAATCTATTAGCATAATAATAATAATAAATACAGTATTTATCTACGCCATATATCTAGTAATAAAACCATTCAGAGGCGCATTACACTTTACATGAATCAGCATCAGCCTTAAGGTGATATATAACAAGTGCCTCCAGATAGCTGCTAATTGTGGTTAAAAACAATTTGAAAAGCAGACACCGTGCTACCAGTTTGTCCTACTGAATTTCCTCCACCCTAATAAATATGAATGGCTATCCAACATCTTACAATTACACAAATTGTTCAACACCACGTTAATTTTACTCAGTCACGGTGAGTGTTATTTTCGCCAGGGGGATTTTTGTGTGCTGTTGGAGGAGGTGTGGTTTGGTGGACACATTACAAACTAGCCCAGTCATGACCAAGGGAAATGTCATCATTCATTTCAACATTACAATTCATCAGTAAATGAAACTGCCGGGTACTTTTGTGGTCAAAATTGACTGTCATGATATTGGGGAGGTGGGCAAACCGGGTGATTAGTCCTAGGAAAAACAGTCATTACTCACTTGAAACAATTTGTAAAAATTATTGTATAAAAGCTGAGATACTGTTACCAAAAGCGCACAAGGCAAAGTCTATATATACAGTTTATTTCATTTTTTTTATTTATACCAAGTCCCAACAAAATATGTGAGTGACTATTTTTGACGGTGACCCAATTTTGTTTAACAAGATTTTAAAAGATTGCCACCTAGAGATTCAACTCTAGATGGCAGGTGGACTAGGAAGCCCTTTGGCTTACCGAGAGTCCAACCTATCTATCTAAGTATACCCTGGCCGTCTTAGGTATATGTCGATTTTATTTTTAAATATAGTAACACTACTAGCACCTACACAATCAGCTGATAATCTGTTCCATTCATTTACTGTTCTTTGTGAAAATGAAAATTTTCTACTATCTAGTCTACACTGCTTCTTTGCAAATGTAACTCCATATCCTCTAGTCCTCTCTTCCTTGACAGTGAAACCATATTTCTGTCAATGTTTTCATACCCATTCAATATTTTAAACACCTCAATCTGATCTCCTCTCAGTCTCCTGGTTTCTAGTGTTGTTAAACTACATTCGCATTTCATAACTAATATTCCTGAGTTTTGGTATAATTTTGGTTGCCCTCCATTGTACTCTTTCTAACATATCAATATTCTTCTTGCGATATGGCAAGGTATCCCAGACAGGTGTTTACTGTTGAGTAGAGCGACTCAAGATGCCACGCAAGGCGAAGCAAGACCCAGATGTGGAGCGGAGGGTGACGAGGCGGAGTCTGCAGCAGTCTGCCCCGGAGGCAGCAGCTCCAGTGGAGGAGCCAGCAAAGCCACGCGCCGCCAGAGCACCGAAGGCGTCACCCAAAGCAGCCAAAGTGAGCCCAGCCGCAGCCAAAGGAGGGTGAGTGGTCACTGTGTAGTGAGTGGTCACTGTGTACTCACAGCAGGTCGTGGTGTATTTATGGCATGTGTTGAGGACTGTTGATGTTTCAAAATAAGTTGATGTTTCGTCATAGGAAGGTGTACCTGTGAAGGCACCGAAATGTTGGGTTGACATAAGTCACATGACCCATGAGGTCACTCACAACCAGATTGCACAAATTATCACCCCTTGTAAATGGTCCATAACACTAATACATTTTCGTAGCATAAAATTTAACATAACTAAACATAGAATTTATCTTATTTTGCAATATGTGATGTGACATAATATGTGTGTTTTAATTAATAAGTCACCATTGCCGCATTCAAACATTTTATCTATAACCTGCTAGACTTATATTGCATGTTAATTATGCAATTTTTTGTAGCCAAAAGTAACAAAAACAACTAGTTGTGATGACATTTGTACTAAGTTTAGAAACTACTAATGCTATCAAGGAGCATTTGTGAATGACAGTAGTAGTTTTGACTTTTTGCCTCCTTTGTTTACCTTTTGTGTACTTGTTAACCTCAGCCCTGCCAGGGGGAAGAGTGCAAGGGGACGAGGAAGGGGAAGAGGGCGGAAAGCAACCAAGAAGGAGGAATCTTCAGATGAGGGCGAGGAGGAATTAATGAACGAGGATGAAACTGGAGGTATGGGCAGAACCATCATACAATGATTTAGTTAAATAAAAAAATCATTGTAGTAGCTGCAAGTGAAACGTAATTGAATTGCTAGAATAATGAAAACAGAACAGTTCTGGGTGACTTTTGGACTGAATAACGAACATTGGAATTTTGGAAGGGATTCTGACAGCGCATATTTTCTGGTAGTGCTAACGAAACTGGTTTAGTAAAGTCCTATCTGTCTATACAATAAATTGAGCTGTGTCTGTTATACTTAAAACTGTGCAACTAACCAAGTTACTCGTGTTGCTACAATGTATAGGAGGCGACCAGCCGACAGAGAAGGTCACTCCGAAGAAGGCTGAGAAGGAGGAGGAGGTGCCCGAAGAGAAGGAGGAAGAGAAGAAGGTTGAGGAAGCGCCGCCAACCTCTGGCCGACGAACTCGCGGCTCCCCCCGTACCTCTGCCCCCAAAACTCCCCCGAGTCGCCGCAGTGGCCGGGGCGCAGCGAAGATTGCCACGGAGAAGATCGGGGAGCAGGCGGCTGGAGAGGAGCCCACGCTCGAGGAGGAGGAGGGAGCGGAGGTGACGAGTCCCGGGCGACGAGGGAGGAAGAGGAAGTCCATGGAGGAGCACGGCTCACCGGTGAAGAAGCAGAAGACGGTGGAGGGCGACGTCTCCGAGGGAAAGCCCTCGGAGCAGGCGATGGAGACGGAGGAGCCAGAGAAAGCCGCGGAGGACGAGTCAAAGCCAGCGAAGGAGGATGTTGAGATGGAGCCAACGGCCGTGGAGCCAGCCCAACCACAGGATGAGGCAAAGGGGAAATCCGCCGAGCCCGAAGAGCAGGCCACGGTGAAGCCGGCGGCGGAGCCACAGGAAGATGCCAAGATGGAGCCGGCAGCTCCAGAGAAGGAGGCCAAGCCAGCTGAGGTGGTTGCAGAGCCGACGGCGGGCCCAGAGGCTGCAGCCCCAGAGGAGGCAGCCAAGGACTTGTTGAAGGACTTTGTGGTGGTTGACAAGGCGGAGGTGCCCGCCAAGGACAGCCCCGCCATTGTGGCCGCCCTCCCTAAACACCCGGAGCCCCAGCAGCAGCCCCCTGTCACAGACATTGCGGCTCCACGACCAGTGCCAGCTGTAGTGGTGACAGCACCCGAGGCACCGACACTGACACCAGAGGTGCCCGCCCCTGCACCACCAGCACCGGTGAAGGCACCAGTCGTAGAGGCACCGATAGTGCCAGGATCTGTGGCATCACTCGTACAGGCACCGGGGGCACCCGTAGTGCAGGCACCGCTAGCCCCAGCGCAGCCAGAAACTGTAGCAGCACCGACCAATGTGTCATCGTCGAACGGTGACGCGTCCAACACATCCCAGGCGACGGCGACGGTCGCCCCGGTGAACAGCAACCACACGGCGGTGGGCGCGATTCCTGTCTCCAACAACCTCGGTGCGCCGCCGGTGAACGACGAGCTGCTTGTGCGCGAGTTTGTCGCCAACAAGTCGCAGGGTGGCGCTGTAGACACTGCCAGACAGTTCAGCGTCGTGTCTTACAACGTGCTGGCGGAGTGCCTCGCCCTGCGGTCAGCCAAGGAGGGCTGTTACAGCTGGCTGAGTGCCGACCACCTGCTGACGGAGGCTCGCAGTAAGCGCCTGCTGCAGGAGCTCACCTTCCTCGACGCTGACATCGTCTGTCTGCAGGAGGTGGGCAAGGACTTCTTCACCGGCACACTGCAGCCTGCACTACAAGCGTGAGTACTCTGTCTGTGGCCCATCGTACACACGTGAGTACTCTATCTGTGGCCCCTATTACATACATGAGTACTCTATATGTGGCCCCTCTTACAAACGTGAGTTCTTTGCCTGGACTGTAGCCCATATACCGAATGTAAGTATTTGCAGTCTGCCTGCCATTTTATCGGCTTCCAGCCCACCTGTCAAATGTAAGTACTTGTAGTTTACTTTCCAAACACAAGTGCCTTATCTGCACCCTACAGCCAGCTGTCCAGAGGTGTTTTATTTTACCCGCACAGTGTAGCCTGCCTTCCAAATATAAGCACTTTACTGCCAGTTACTAACCTGCCTTCAAATGAAAGTATTTGACTGACACCCTCTAGTTCATCTTTCAAACAAAAGTGCTTTATTGACATCTATCCTGCCTTCCAAGTGTATTTCACTGGTACCTTCTGAAAGTCTTTATTTCATTGACCCCTAATAGACAACCTTCAGTTCAGAATAACAGTTTGTGCTAACACCATCTAGTTCATCTTCCAAACGACATCCTGTAGCCCGTCTTCCAAGAGTAATTTTTTTTTTCTTGACCCCCCCCCCCAGTCTCAATCAAACTAAATACTTTGCCACCACCCAGTTCACCCTCCAGCCCCCCTTGAAATGAAGATTCTTTACCTTCAGTCCTTTTTCCAAATGTAAGTACATTATATCGAGCAGATTGTTGTTGCTACAGTGGATAAAAGTGAAGTGAAAATCACTCCCTCAAATTATTTCGCATTTAGTCGAGCGCTTTATCCGCTCGCCAGGTTTTTTCAAACATGAAGCACTGGGTGTGGTTGTTGCAGGTTGGGCTATGAGGGAGAGTTCATCAAGCGCAATGACTTGACCACAGACGACGGCGAGGCAACATTCTTCCGCAGCAGTCTCTTCAAGGTCATCCACAGTCGCGGGGTCGTGCTCTCACAGCTTGCCTTTTCAGTAAGTGTCAACACAATGTGTCATCTGTCAGTGTCAACATTGTCGCGTCAGAGTCGTCACACAGATCTCGCTAAATGTCAACAAACTGACAGATCATATATATCTATGTTTTTCACATTGTTTTGTTTCTGTATGTAATGACTGGTGACCATCTAAACATCAACACTGCATTTTCATCACCAGTGTCACCTATGTAAGTGTCAGCAATGTCATTGAATCTCTCCAGGGTCAGTACTCGTTGTCATCTGTTGTTATCTAATCTAAGTGTCACCATGTTGTGTGATTGGAGTAATTCAGTTGTGCTGTCTGTCCTGTCTGTTTGAATAAGATTTGGTAGTCCTGGAGAATTCTACAAAGCAGCAAACTTAACTGCCATTTGTCTGACACGGAATGCAGTGACGGAATTTGTTTGGATGACGAATGTTTAATCTGTCAGGAACATAAGTAGTGTTCTACATGTGATAGATGTTACTCTGAGAATGTTATAGGTCTGCACTCTGCATGTTGCATGTCTAAAAAATTATGGCAAATGTGTAATCCGATGTAAAGTAGTTTCATGCGTCTGACATATCTGACTCTGACCATGTCCAACAGGAGCTGGAGAAGAGTTCGCTGGACGATGCGGTCAAGAAGAGTGTGCGGGCAGCGATTGAGAGTCCGGCGGTGGCGATGCTCATGCAGCTACAGAGTAAGACGACGGGCAAGGTGCTGTGTGTCGCCAACATCCACGTCAGCTACGAACGTTTCCAGCGACCTGACCTGCAGTGTGTCCAGGTAACTGTCACGACACTGTCCCCGTCGTCAGTCTCAAGACACACGTCAACTCCATCTAGCTGTCTCCAAACAGTCCTTATGTGCTCTAAGGTTGACGTTGTTTGACGTCTTTGTTGTAATTTCTTACGAATAATCAGTGTGTTTCTGCATTGAGATTAGCATGATTTGGCATTTTTCAGGTTTTCATGTTCATGTATTTTTGGTCATGCCTTTTTCTAATCTCTTGTTTTAACTGCTTTTGCAGCATACTTGACAGGTTCGGCATCCATTTTTAAAGACTAGACAGAAATTTTGCTAGGCAGCCGGTCACGTGATGGATAGATCAGTTTATGGAGACGATATTGTGTGATTGTTGTTACTAACTACTGTACTGAGGTTGATGCAGATTGTATGTGTGAAGTCTGTGGTTTTACTGTGTCTGTTTGTTTGACAGGCAGCATGTGCCATCAAGGAGCTGGTGTCGTTGGCCGGCGGTGCAGACAGACCCCACATCATCTGTGGAGACTTCAACTCCCTGCCCACCTCTCCCGTGTACCAACTCACCCGCGAGGGCTATCTCAATGACCTCTCCATGGCCAAACTACAAGCCCTGCCCTCCGTGCAGATGGCTGATGGACAGGTGAGACTGACGAAGTGTCATGTTTTAATAACCTGTCTGACTTTTGGAATCATCCGAGTCCACCACTATCTGAGTAAGAGCTCTGATTTGGGTAAAGATTGAACTGTTCAATCCAGAAGTAGAGTATGATTCATTGAACCACTCAGTAGGTATGCTACAATATGTAACTCATACTACATATGTTGTGCAGTTTTATAATGTATACAGATTACCTCCCATTCGCTGTTGATCTTTTTTCACAGTGAAAGCTAGGGTCTCAGATTCTAAATATGTATTTATCTTACAAAGGTTTTATTTGCTGGTTTGATATGTGTCGCCTAAAGTCTAATGTCTATTCATGGGTAAGTGTAAACTCTTGTATGGGACCTGTATGTTTTCATCAATATTACTGCCCAGGTGACCGCTTGCTGCTTATGTATCATTGAGTGTGTGTTTTGTTTTCAGATCATGGCACTGGTTAACTTGTGGTGGCACATCTTCCAACACACTTCCAACAACATGCGTAGTGCCTACGACACAGTGCTGGTGCGTATAAAATGCGCGCGCGCACACACACACACCCACACACACACAGTCACACACACATGATGCTATATCAGAACATTGTAGATATTTTGTGTGCAAGTTTGATGGATCTCTTCCTGGGCAATTGGTCACGTGATTGATAGGTCTATTGAAAATTAGCTAGGACCAACTAGTTCAGAAGGTTCTCCTCTAAATGTACAAGATGTGTGAGTGAATGAGACAGTGTGTATGTCTGAAAGTAGTATCTGCTACATAGTTTTAAGTCTCTTAAAATACATCTAGTTTATACTATATTGTATAGGTTTACATACAAATTTGACTACCTCCCTTTTAACATTAATTATTGATCTTGTTTCACAGTGAAAGCAAATTCGTCATTTGTCTTACAATGGTTAAACAACAATGGTTAATGATGAGAAGCGTGTACGCTAGTTGAGAGAGTCAGTTTGTGTGTGTCAACTCTGATTACTCGTGAAGTCAACGAATGCCAACAGTAAAAACCAATCAAGCCCTTAAATCCTTCATTCCATCCTCCATCAAGTATCTGAATCAGCCACACAAAAATAATCCTTGAACTATCACATTCTCTACCGCTGCCAATGCAATGTTGTTTTATCATCTTTATTAATTAATTAATTTATCTTATTATAATATTGTCATATTGTTTTAGTATATTTATTTATTCCAATATATATCATATTTATATTTTTAGCTAACATTTACATGCTTGATTTTACCGTATTCATTCGTTACTACGTGATGTAAATATTGTGTTTTTTATGCAACCTCCAAAGTGCAAAATGTATTTCCATTCTATGAATTGGACAATAAAGTTATTATTATGAAGTGTCACCAAGTGCAGCTGGTTGTTCCCTGCCCCAGGGTTGTGAGCCGGCCACCAGCAAGTCGGTGAAGGATGGTGCGCCCCTCTCCCTCGACTACCTGTGGTACGCCAGCAACTCCCTCCACGTCCTAGGGGTGCTGCGGACACCCACGGAGACCGTCATCAAGCAGGGCATCCCCAACTCCACCTATCCCTCCGACCACGTCTCCATCAAGGCACTCCTTGCATTCAAGTGATCAGGTCAGTCATGCCTCTGTGTTGGCATTGATGTGATCAGGTCAGCAGTCATGTCTCTGTGTTGTCATTGATGTGATCAGGTCAGCAGTCATGTCTCTGTGTTGTCATTGATGTGATCAGGTCAGCAGTCATGTCTCTGTGTTGTCATTGATGTGATCAGGTCAGCAGTCATGTCTCTGTGTTGTCATTGATGTGATCAGGTCAGCAGTCATGTCTCTGTGTTGTCATTGATGTGATCAGGTCAGCAGTCATGTCTCTGTGTTGTCATTGATGTGATCAGGTCAGCAGTCATGTCTCTGTGTTGTCATTGATGTGATCAGGTCAGCAGTCATGTCTCTGTGTTGTCATTGATGTGATCAGGTCAGCAGTCATGTCTTTGTGTTGTCATTGATGTGATCAGGTCAGCAGTCATGTCTGTATGTTGTCATTGATGTGATCAGGTCAGCAGTCATGTCTTTGTGTTGTCATTGATGTGATCAGGTCAGCAGTCATGTCTGTGTTGTCATTGATGTGATCAGGTCAGCAGTCATGTCTGTGTGTTGTCATTGATGTGATCAGGTCAGCAGTCATGTCTGTGTGTTGTCATTGATGTGATCAGGTCAGCAGTCATGTCTTTGTGTTGTCATTGATGTGATCAGGTCAGCAGTCATGTCTTTGTGTTGTCATTGATGTGATCAGGTCAGCAGTCATGTCTTTGTGTTGTCATTGATGTGATCAGGTCAGCAGTCATCTTTATGTTGTCATTGATGTGATCAGGTCAGCAGTCATGTCTCTGTGTTGTCATTGATGTGATCAGGTCAGCAGTCATGTCTGTATGTTGTCATTGATGTGATCAGGTCAGCAGTCATCTTTATGTTGTTATTGATGTGATCAGGTCAGCAGTCATGTCTGTATGTTGTCATTGATGTGATCAGGTCAGCAGTCATCTTTATGTTGTCATTGATGTGATCAGGTCAGCAGTCATGTCTCTATGTTGTCATTGATGTGATCAGGTCAGCAGTCATGTCTGTGTGTTGTCATTGATGTGATCAGGTCAGCAGTCATGTCTTTATGTTGTCATTGATGTGATCAGGTCAGCAGTCATGTCTTTGTGTTGTCATTGATGTGATCAGGTCAGCAGTCATGTCTTTGTGTTGTCATTGATGTGATCAGGTCAGCAGTCATGTCTTTGTGTTGTCATTGATGTGATCAGGTCAGCAGTCATCTTTATGTTGTCATTGATGTGATCAGGTCAGCAGTCATGTCTGTATGTTGTCATTGATGTGATCAGGTCAGCAGTCATCTTTATGTTGTCATTGATGTGATCAGGTCAGCAGTCATGTCTCTATGTTGTCATTGATGTGATCAGGTCAGCAGTCATGTCTCTATGTTGTCATTGATGTGATCAGGTCAGCAGTCATGTCTCTATGTTGTCATTGATGTGATCAGGTCAGCAGTCATGTCTTTGTGTTGTCATTGATGTGATCAGGTCAGCAGTCATGTCTTTGTGTTGTCATTGATGTGATCAGGTCAGCAGTCATGTCTCTGTGTTGTCATTGATGTGATCAGGTCAGCAGTCATGTCTCTATGTTGTCATTGATGTGATCAGGTCAGCAGTCATGTCTTTGTGTTGTCATTGATGTGATCAGGTCAGCAGTCATCTTTATGTTGTCATTGATGTGATCAGGTCAGCAGTCATGTCTGTATGTTGTCATTGATGTGATCAGGTCAGCAGTCATCTTTATGTTGTCATTGATGTGATCAGGTCAGCAGTCATGTCTCTATGTTGTCATTGATGTGATCAGGTCAGCAGTCATGTCTGTGTGTTGTCATTGATGTGATCAGGTCAGCAGTCATGTCTTTATGTTGTCATTGATGTGATCAGGTCAGCAGTCATCTCTGTGTTGTCATTGAAATAATCAAGTCAGCAGTCATCTCTGTGTTGTCATTGAAATAATCAAGTCAGCAGTCATCTCTGTGTTGTCATTGAAATAATCAAGTCAGCAGTCATCTCTGTGTTGTCATTGAAATAATCAAGTCAGCAGTCATCTCTGTGTTGTCATTGAAATAATCAAGTCAGCAGTCATCTCTATGTTGTCATTGAAGTGATCAGGTCAGCAGTCATGTCTTTATGTTGTCATTGAAGTGATTAGGTCAGCAGTTATGTATTTGAGTCATCATTCATATGATCAAGTAAGCAGTCGACATTGTTGTTATTGAAGTGATCAGGTCAGCAATCATCTTTGTATTGTCGTTCACCTGATCGCAGTCATTTCATTGAGTTACCATTCAAATGATCAGGTCAGCATGCCCTTGTGTTATTGATCAAATGATTAGGGCAGCATGTGTGTGTCATTCAAATAATTGTGTGAGCATCATATCTTTATGTGATCAGTCAAATGATCACACCAGTTATGTCACTGTGTCATTATTCACATGATTATGTCACTATTCATGTCTCAGAGTTTTATGTGTTTGTTGTAGGTCTCATCGATACAGACAGACAGAGAGGTCAATAGAGATGCCCACTTGGACATTGGCTGCATTCAGCAAACTATTCGTAGTAGTGAACACTGAATGTAGTGTTGTTTTATCATTAGATGACAGTTACTGAGATAGGGGGGTCTACTATATCGCGTTAGCAACTTTATCGTGTCAATTAGTCGTGTTCAGAATGATGCCTTGGCAGTATGTTGTCACCGCTGACTAATTTAATTCTCTTTAGATCATGCACCAGTGTATAGACTTGGTGGTGCAAAGGTCGCTGTTGGATTGTCACAAAACTAAGTCACAACCACTACACTGTGGCATTGAGAAGTTTGAGTGTCGGGGGTATACAACATCAGGCATTGTTGGCCGTTGATATTGTCCCTTATCTGCTGATCTGTTGTACTATCACGTTGGTTTGTTAAGGGACAGTGTCAAACTGAACAGAGTGCTGGCTCTAGCCCGTGGTGATTGCGTTAAAGGTGCCTTGGCTCGCAGCTTTTGACCAGGTTGCCGAACCGGCGCAGTGCAACGATTCCAAAATCTGGTGATTTTCGTACAGTTTCCGAGTGTCGTTACCGGTGTTACTGTTAGCGTAACCACGCTTGTTCAAGACAGTCGAGTAAGGTTAGCCCGTTGGCTATCGTAATACGTAACGTTTCAACATATGTGCAGCTAAATGTTTAACTATATGATATGTCTGTGGTAGAATTGTAGTGTCTGGAGAAGTTGTGTCTGGAGCGGTTGTGTCTGGAGCAATTGTGTCATGGAGCAGGTGACACTGCTGTCTCGAGTGAACTCAAGTGTTGGGAGTATGTGGTGACGCTGACAGAGGTCATGACATGTGTTGGTGTATGATATGACACTGTCGGTGGTCTGTTGTCAGAGTATGTTGACACTGAGCAGTGTCGGAGCATGACATGACGTGACACTGGGTGCAGTGTTGAGTTGTGTTTCTTTTAGACTGTTGTATGTTCGACGATTGTTTGAGGTATTGTTAAGAAGCTAGTGCTAGTATTTGTTTAGCAGTTGTAGCAGTAGTTTAGTAGTCGTAGTAATCTCGCTGCATTTCAGGCAGTTCAGCGCCACCACTTCTGGTCTTGACATGTGTCTAGCATCCATTAGAGCCGTGTCTCTATTGCGTGTTGAAAGCGTTGGAGTTGTGTCTGTAACGTGTGCTGCCGTTATTAGAGCCATGTCTCTAGAATGTGTTGCAAGCATTACAGACACATCTGTAATGAGCCATTAGAGCCGTGTCTAGTGTGTTGCAGACACTGGAGGCACGTCTACTGTATTGTGGGCATTAGAGCCGTGTCTCTGGTGTGTGTTGCAGTCGTTAGAGCCATTGTTGTGTTGTTGGTGCTGTTGCCTCAGTGGGCGTTTGTTCCTCGCCTCGGTAAGCTCTGAGACCTGTGTTTGTTGTTGTTGCTGAATCCACCAAATATACAGTTACAATCGCCCGTCACAGTACGAGCCTAACGTCATTGTAGTCTCGAGTTTGTACACCCTGCAACGATTTTATTCCATCTGTCGGTGAAATTCACTACTAACAGAACGGAAGACACAATAGCTGATTAAAATGGAATTGATGATAACATTATTCCTAGTTCACTGACCAGCCCTTTTCAGCTGCTCTGTGTTTGTTGACTCGTAGTTATTGTCGTTGACTAATACCGCTGTACACTACGTACGGCACCAGCCGATGTGGATTAACTTATGTCGCAGAGGTGAGAATTATTTTATTAGTTGAGAGTAATGGAAACTATTTTATGTCATTTTTCTGGTCAGCTTTGTATTTTTCATGTGGTCCATTATCGAACTAGACGGTGTTATGTGATAGTAAGTAGGGAATGATGACATGGTTAGATTGCATCTTTGTTGATTCATGAGTTTGAGATGCGTAGGTGGCAGCTAGCCAGCTCTGATCAAGGGGAATGTTTTTATGAATTGTATGTTGCATCATTTTTTTAATAAAACGCCTCATTTTCATTGTATCCAGCATGTAATACATGTTGCCGACTCTCGGAACGATAATAGTCGCAGTGACAATATGCCAGGCTTGTTTGTAAACTAAACAGCTTGCCCTTGTAAATCGCCCTTCGATATTTCGTTAGTGTTTTTTAAATATTTGTAGATACTTTTATAGAGATCCTATGCTGATTTTTAAAATTAGTACAACGCAGCCAAAAAGTTGATCTAGCTGGATATGGTGTATCGGGAATATTCTGATTCCATTAATTTATTACTGTCTGTATTGTGTGCTTTGAGGCAAGATGTAAGTTGCCACGTGACGCTTGCAGTATGTGTCTATGCTTACTTAGCAGCAACACCGTTATCATTTAACCACCAGGGGGCGCCGTATCATCACTTAAGCCAGCGTTTACTCCCAAGATATTTCTGTGTGGAAAGCTAAATCAGAACATGATATAGAATGTTGACGAGAAAGTTTGTGAAAAGCGGATAGAATAAACTGACAGTGAAGAGGCCCCCAGGTATTGCAGAGTTTATCATGTTATCGAGATATTGCGTTGCGTGTGTCGACATTAAATCAAAACGGTAATGGTGAGGGTCACGCTGGAGACTCGTGTGTAAAAATGGTAGTTGAGTATTTTCATGTTGCTGATCTTGCTGGACTAACGATGGCTTTACGCTTCTGATTTATGTCGTGTTTTTACTCCAACCAACAGGAAATTGGCAGGACATTCGAGCGGGTATACTGCAAATGTGTTATTTTAACGGGACGTTTGTTTATGTATCATCTGCGACTCACTTGAACCGGTTCCAGGCCGACAGGTCTGATTGAGACAGTGTAGAGGGACAAAATGACATGTTGCATGAAAGTTCAATAAATGTGGATTTGGAATTACACTGTGGTCATGTCTGTATACAAGTGAGCAAATGTGGCATTGTCTGTACTTGTCAGTCATGAAATTTATTTTTTTATGTTCACAATTTGAAAGATTCCGCCTGCAACTCATTCAAATAGTAAACAAACCATCCATTTTCAAAACAAAATTGATTGGCAATTATTTTTTTAATAATAATTTACTTATTTATTTGCCCAATCCCACTTATGTATTTGTTTATTGGAATGGCACAAGCGAAACATACATGATTTAGTTAATAACATCTGCAACACGAAAGTACCCTTTGATATTTAACTTTCCCACACTCTAGACGTCAAACTTCCCATTACAAATTACTGCTCTGCCAATTTTGGGTAGAGGAGCAGGCACCCTCCCTTTAAATACTGGTATTACATTTAGTGTATTGTCTACAATTAAAACAGTTGTGACAATAATAATTTGCAAAATGGTAAATAATTTGAAATTCTGGCAGGATTAACTTCATGGAATAATATATTAATTATATATATATTTCCTGTTTATCCAAATAATATATTAAGTTAAATATAGATAATATAAAATAGAGGAATCTGGCAAAAATATTATTTATACAACTGTTGAACACTATACTGCAAATTTGGACAAACTGGCAAGACTTTGTTGATGTAATAAAAATTATTTCATGAGGACAGTCTGATAATATGAAGTATGAAGTGGATATGACAAATAGCAGATATTGTAGTGTTTACATTATTTATTTCTCGCATGTTTACAGCACAACTGGCAAACGTGTACAAATTTGTTATATATCATGATTTATACAATGAAAACCTATATTACCTAAGACCAACATTTGTATGATGGACAAGTCTGTCTCTGTGGCTGTTGGTGTTCTACAGTTATAATGTCTCCATCACAAGTGAATTTCTCGCAGTAGTAGTAGAGCCACTGGTTGCAGTTTAAAAAAACGCTTGACACTTCATGCTACCTACACAGCTGTTGTTGCAGTGCATCTTGTAAAAGTGCACTGTGCACTCCCATAAAACAAAGCACCATCCTAAAACAGTGCATTCTCCTATAAGCCAGCATTGGAACGTAACCACAACAACGGATGAGCTGGTGTCTGAGAATATTGTCAACCAGATGAGCAGACTACGTGTTGTAACGGAAGGTGAGAGAGACTAAGGAAGTGACTGGTGCTGCCACAACCAGTGGCAGGAGATTCACTTCTCAGTCACTGCCCATCTCAAGGTACACTGTCATCAGGAGGTTTGTAGTGAAGTCAGCTCGATCTTGTTTATCCGCACAAATGTCAGCATTGTCTTGTTCACTGAAACACAACAATGACAACTGTGACTTGCACTTCACACAAGATCAAAATATTAATACTCTCTTCATGTACCGTATGTTAAATCTTTTGGTCAAACCTCGTTTTACTACATAGGTATATTAGCATGGAACAAATTGCCATAACATACCCAAAATATTTTGAACATCAGTCAATTTAAATATCTAGTGAAACGGTTTTTGTTCAGTTATCTTAATGATCAGGAACCCATCTCTTTTATTTATTTTTAACTGTAATTTATGACGTAATGTTTATTTATGATGTATTATTTATTAGTATTAATTTTGGGGGGACAAATTACAGGATTTTACAAACGACCTATGGTGTTTCATATCAGGAGATTATTTCCCCCTTTTCTAATTGTGTTTGTTATTGTTGTTTTAATATTATTACATTTGTCATATTGTGTCAATGTCTGTCATGTATTTGTCTGTATCTTATCTGTATATTTGACTGGGTCAACAATGGAAATAAGTGCTTTCACTTTTTTGTGTCATCCTTTTATTTAATGTACTTTGTATTTATAATTTTATGTATATCTGTACAATGTTTACATTTTATATTAAATCAATCCATCCATCCATGAAGTAGAAACAGCTGTCACTGCGGCGCAGCTTTGGAGAGAGATTGAGGGGACAACTGTGTACAGTGATGTGGTGGACGCAAGAGTAAGATCACTTGCTGAACAACGCTATCATATGCTAGAAACTATAAGTGCACAGAATTCAAAAGCAACTACTACATGAAGAAAACAAAACAAAATAGCCTACAACTGACAAAGTTCAGAACTGACTTGTGACCTGGTAACTGAACATTACATAACTATAACTGCAGAATGTAGAGGTAGAAACTGCAATCAGCTGTAATTCAGAAATATGAATGCATGAAATGTCTAGAAACAAACTGAATAAACGAAGACTACAGTTCTAAATGTTCAAACCACATCTGGTTATACATGAGGGGAAGCACAGATGTGGTCTTTACCTACGATTCTATACATACGGAAACAACATATTTTATTATGTATGACAAAATAATGTAATCCTCAGTAAGAATTATTTGTAGTCCCATAAGTACAAATTTAGTTATACGACAATTCAACTGCTCAGCATATTCCTCCAAGCAGTGATTCATATCTGTCTGCCAAAAAATCAGGAAATTCCCAAACATAATGTAATTTGTATATATGTGTTCAGTGATAGTCTACACACGCATGAACTCACATTTCAGATGTTTGTGGTTGTCCCGCTTGCGATAGTGGAAGATGACATCGGTGTGAGATAGCGTCTTCTCTATCACAGTGCCTTCGACACACGCCACCCCAGCACTGAAACATCACCACCCCTCTACAGGTACATGTCACTCACCACCCCTCTACAGGTACATGTCACTCACCACCCCTCTACAGGTACATGTCACTCACCACCCCTCTACAGGTACATGTCACTCACCACCCCTCTACAGGTACATGTCACTCACCACCCCTCTACAGGTACATGTCACTCACCACCCCTCTACAGGTACATGTCACTCACCACCCCTCTACAGGTACATGTCACTCACCACCCCTCTACAGGTCACTCACCACCCCTCTACAGGTCACTCACCACCCCTCTACAAGTCACTCACCACCCCTCCACATGTCACAGCCTAGTCTATTATATATGTTCAAAGTTGCTTAGTTTTTAGTAAACGTGTCTGTGTACACGTAGCACCTTATGGCACCTACTGTCAAACTAAGGACTTGGGAGCGTCATAGCAACTACCTGAGTTCGTTTCCAGAGGCTGTTTTTCTAAATCAACTGATCATAGTACTAGGCCTACATGAGCTGCCTCATAAGTATGCTATTGTACAGCCACCCATAACAGTTTCAAAAAGAAATATACTTTTTATCACCACAAAATATATCCAGTTATATTTTTATAGCTCTATTTTTTTATTCTCCACGAATACAGTTGAACGGGATACGACTTACTTCAAGACAGGCCGTCCCACTAGAGTGAAATCTTTGCTTCCTACGAGCATAACCTACAAAACAGGAAACAAGTCGGTCAGCCACATCAAACCAGATCCTTCCAACATGCATTTCAGAAACCTCTGAAAAACAACATTTTATAATTGAACTTTGTTGTCTGCTCTTGTCACTACAGAGTACAGGTCGAATTAAACCATACGAAACTGACGAGAAGAAAGAACTCATGTTAACGACAGGAGAAAGCAATAACTGTTTTTCTACAGGTACAAAGAATTAGCACAGAATAAACAACGAATATAGGAGACCAACTCGCCTTATTGAATCGTATGCGTTCCCCAATATCGGCTGCAATGTGTTTGTCAAGGACAACAATGTCGTCCGTTGTGATCTTGCGCTGTTTGCCTGCCGCGTGAATCACTGCAAACATCCGCCCCACCTCCCCCGTGGCCAGCTGACTGTCAATCTTCTCAACGATGTCTAAAACAGACAACGGTTCATTCATGTAATGATTTAGCGGTTATCACTACATAACATACACGAAGTTGTACACGATGGAACCTGCCAATTAAGGTCACCCTTGGAGCATGCCTATTCAGGTTACCTGTGTAACCTCCCAATTAGGGTCATGTTATTAATTAAGGTCACTCTTAGTACTTGGAAATACCCTGAATACTGAGGTGGTCATAATAGTGGGATTCATTTTTTTTGGATTGGATTTTGGATTGGATATTCTTCATTGCTATGTATCTGTATTCTGTATTATTAGGTAAAGGTAAAATGAGATTCACCTGTAGTTTCATTCTTGTTTATGACATTGTAACATGATTTAGCATTTGCTATAACATAGAGCAGAGCAATGTTAAAAGGGAGAGAGTGCGATAAGTGAAATGGCAAAGGCTAACAAATAAAGAGAAGACCGAAACTAAGAAGGAAAGATCATGTTTTGGGAGATCTTAAAAAGGCAGAATAGCCGCAACTTGGAGAGAACAACAGAACATAGTAACTAAAGTGACTCCCAGAAAGGGCCGAACTAGAGGCAAATTATGTAGTTTTGTCCCACCTGGCAGTGGATGAAGGGGAAGTGGAAACAGGGCATTGGGGAAGACTAATTCAGTTCAAACGAAGTTTGTAATCTTTGCGTGATGAGTCATGATACGATGTGACAATCTCACCTGATGACACATCATCTTCATCTGCATACTTCGCTGCGACGGATGTGCTGAATTGTTTCGCCCTATAAAACGACCACCTTGTGAATACTTGACAGGGCTTTATGCAGGATCAAATTATTGCCAGTCACATGTTTTGGTGGACACGTGGATGTTAACTGTTAAGCTAGTTTACAAAGTGTGCCTGATGACCTGAAATGGGCTACAAACACACATTTGACACCATTTACACTTTCAAGGCATAACTAACAATGTCTATGGTTTTGGAAGACTTTTTTTGCTCCTTCATTTTTTTACCCGTCCACAACCCGTCCTCCATATTTCTACCCGTCCATATTCGTTTTTCCCCGTCCAAATGATGGGTGGACGGGTCTCTAGATAAAGCTATGATGCTTGAATAGTACAGTGGCACCAAGGAAGTACCATTTCAACACACAATTCTAACTACATGAACCAAACAAACCGGTCTTTTGAATGACACAATCCATTTAATTCACATTTAAATGTAATAATCAATACGGGTATGGTACATTTATAGAAACAGCATAATCATCATTATTGTGAAATAATGCCTTAATGCAAACCTTACAACAAAAACACCATAAAATATATATCTAGATTTGGGGTGAACATTCATATTGTATTTTGAAGGTTTAGTGACACTAATGCTTAAATATGGAACATTACAAAGAAGCATCAGTGGTCTCTTATGAAAAAGCAGTAAATAAAACATTAACATAATTACTTCCCTATTTAAGCAGTGTGAGTAGATAACCTCATTGACATACTTGGTGAGAAAATGTCAAATGATCTCACCCTGTTTGTGTGTCTGTAGCATGCTGTTGAGAGTCATCTAGACGACTGGCAGTGGTCGATTTCTGTCTATCTACACCAAGTGCTGTTGTCTGTACCAGTCTAACTGTGAGTGGCTTGACCCGCTGTGTCACTATAAATCAAACATTTTGACTTACTCTTCTGTGATCAGACTAATTACCACAGTTGATGATTTATACAAATAGAAAGAAAAAAGTAGTAACAACATAAAGTTGTGTGCTTAAATCAAAGTTATGTTTATGCTGTGGATATAAATAAAATGCTAATAAATGACATGGCTTGGTTAGCACTAACAAAACTGTCAGAAACAACACAAGAAGGGTTTGTGACACCTGACGTTTAAAATGGAAATCTCAGATATATATACTAGGAATTTATAACAGGTCTTACATGAGTTAGTTAATATATGTCAATAGACCAGACATGGGGTCAAATATATAGAAATGTATTTAAATACAAATACTCTTGAGGGACTCAAATACAATGACACATACTTATAAATACAAAAGCATTTAAATACAAATATTTTCAATTTTTCAGGATGTATTACTATATAGGTAAAAGAACAGCCAATCATATATACCAAGACATCTAGTTTATATGCGTAATTAGTGATTTGCTCATACAACAACAGGCAGACCAGTGCAAGGGAGTCTTGTTATTGCTAAGGATGTCCATAATAAAAATGCCTATGTGGCTGTCAGAAGATAGTAGGGATATCTGCTGTACCTTCTTCAGTAATTTGCACTGTTGGGTGAAAGACACATTAAAGTTGCAATGAATGGGTATTTTGAAGGTTGAAAACAATTGGTTTGGTGAATGATGATTTGCAGTGAAGGTAACCAGATTGGCAGGCATTACATGACATTTTGAAACATAAATTTGATACAGAAAATGTTTTTGAAATTATTTTAAAATGGCAAATACTTTAGGAAAGTATTTAAATACTTTCAAGTATAAATGTATGACTCCATGTCTACAACAGACACAGGTAATAAATATAAGCTATAAGGAGGCTGACTATGCTGACAGAGTGCCAGTTGATTATTTAAAATAATTAATTTGTTACTATTCACCTGGCTTATCTTCACAGTGACATGGAAAGGTTTACAGGGTAATTGCATATACAAGCACAATTTCAAACATATCATTGGCCACAATTTGTAATATGAGTGGCCATGTCACCTTTAAATACAAACACCAAGACACAAAAGCAGGGCATATCCATAAACAAAAAGAAAGTTTGTGGCCGAACAGTGTATGAGACATAGTCGTGCCATAAACATCACAGACACAGTCAATGTTATGATTGACAACTGAGTGACTCATTCAGCCATTGCCTTGATTGATCCAGGGAGGGGTAGGCGCATTAAAGATATGCTGCCGTCAGTGAGATGCAGTCCAATTCGCAAAGACATCCATTATAAATACGGAATTATTTATGTCAACCTTAGTCTGGCTGGTTTAGACTATTCACCGCCTCCGTTGTTGGCAAGTCACACTACTCACAACTCGAGACCTGTAAAGGTCGTGGGCGATAATACGGGCTACGATATTTATTAAGCTACATTTGAGGTTAATGCATAACTCAAACAGTGTGGCATAACTTGCACGATAAACTCAGTGCGTAAATACGGCATAATGCCTGTGTAAATTGTGGAATAAAGCAATTTAAACGTGGACTACTGTGATATAAACAGCGCCACAAGAAGATCAAGATGCGGTCGCGCAAACGTGCTTGACAGGGCCAACACGTTTCTGCGAATATATGTATTTCTGTACTTGGGATCTTAGTGCAACTCTCACTCGTTACATACATATAACTAGTGGATGTGTTACCCGTGGTAGACTTTAAACGGTGACAAACGGTGGCGAGACCGCCCCTCCCAAGTGTCCGCACTGTGCTACCAAGCATCTTTACTCTGGCAGCCACATTGGTAGGTGGAAAATAGTAACTGGGTTCATGCCTGTGAAACGGCATTTGCCCCTAATCAAGGCAAACGAAACGGTAGGACCTGTAGTTTGTATACGTGCAGACTGCAGGTCTACATGGGCGTCTGCATGGGGGCGAGTCGGGCATTTTGCAAGACATCTTAACATATATAGTGGGGGCATTACCCATAGCCATTTCAAAGCTCTATAGTCATTTCGTTTGACCTCCCCAGTGAGACTAGGTGACCCCCAGCAAGCCATATAGCTTCCAAAACCAGTCCATTCTAGCTACTCTTATTGTTTTATTCGTTTTATAGTGTTTTGTTTTATTTGCACTTGGGTATAATAAAAAAGACCCTAAATAGCAGAAGACAAAGACGTATTATCAGTCATACAAGTATTGCCTTCGTCGTGCTTTCGTCCGAGTGCCACTTCGTCAAACAGCCAATATTATGATAATAAATTCCCCTGCCACCACATCTGACGATAATAGTCATATACGAGAAAGATCACCACTCTTCATCTGGTCAAGAAATATTAGGCCAGAAACCGTCAAGTTCTCGAGCACCGATGTACAAAGGGAATTATCTAAGTGTTGCAGTAATTGTCAGCAAATTCCCGGAGCTTCTCTTCAGCACAGAAATGTGGCGGAACCAAAAATACAGGCTTATAGTTGTATGCATATGCATGTCAGGAGTATTCATGTTTTCCAAAATAAAAAATGTCTCTGATGTGATCGCAAGCGGCGTGAGACGGAGACATAGGACTGCAATGACAGGTTGGACAGAATAACCGACCACGTGTCCCTATATATATATATATGGGCCGGCTCTCACAGCCTTAGAGTGGCACATATAGTTATTTTTTTTAGCTAGCCGTATGTAAGTACAATTTACAACCAATGAAAAAAATGCCAAGCTCCACACTAGTCGGTCCTCGATATTCATACGGTAATTTGTTTCTGTAATGCGGCTTCGAAAAAAAATTATTGGTGAAGGAATTCTTCGTTCCGCAAGTACCCTACCGTGCCGTTTAAAAGGTTTTCGTTTATTATAAATCTCTTAATTTAACTTTTTATTTAGAATACGCAAACAGTTGACTTGATCTATATAATAATGCCTGCCATATATAATATGACACCGTATACTTGCTTGTTGATGACACGAATCGGAAAATTTACATTGACTAGATAGGTGCTAGTCAGACCAAATGCAGCTTGAACGAAACGTGCCAGATTAATGACGTGTCACAGTGGGGCCTAATAAGCTATATGTACCTTGTGAGAAGCAATCGCCGAAATACAGTAGCCATGTAAACTAGAACTGCTGTCTTCGAATACAATGAAACGGTCTTGGTTCATCCTTTTTACCTCTCAAAAAACTCTTGTTTTCTCGGTATATTTCGGATGCATGTCGCAGTCTTCTTCACTGGGCTGAATTTAACGAGATGCAGCCGGAGAAATCAAGTATCTTCATAGGTAATTAAAGTATTTACTAAGCGGATCTATTGTGTTGGGCGTTGCCTTCGTGGAATGTACAAAATATTATAGCGTCACTGCATAGCAAGGAACTACGCAGCACAAATCTGATCACTAAAATTACAACTGGGACAAAAGGAAGGTCATAGTTTGCGGTGGGGATTGAGTTCATTAAGCATCATACCCCAGGGCATGAGTGCTATATCGTAAGATAACCCACCTACGACGGACCTCCCAACAGCAATATTTCAGCAAAATTACCATATACCGTACTAAATCAGTGGAGCAAATTTTATGGTGTCTACTGTACCGCAAGCATACCGTTTTATGCGCGTAATGTTAATTACTCCTACAATACCTGTTATGTGAAAATGATGCGGTAAATGTTATATAACCGACTATTGTTTGAAATCCAACAAGGCTTAAATACTTGAATAGTTATTCTTTATTTTATATTTTGCTCCGATGCAAATTGAGGCCGCGGTCGATAGCGAATCGCGCGTCGTTATAAAAACGGAACGGTTCACCGGTCTTCTTATCAAACGGTCAGGGTTGGGTGCGCATGCTTGTTGGGTTATTAGTCATGTATGAGTCCACGACGGTGAAATGCGAATAATGAACACAGTCTTCGAAACACTATTTTGGGAGATGGAGGTTTCCCCGAATAGTTAGTGTGGTAGAAGGTGTGTCATTTGAGGTTTATCGAGCACCGGAAAGTGTATTTTGTATGCGTCTAGCGGGGGGTGCAAACACAATTTGTGATTGGCGGACCGGTCACGGCTTATGGTCATTTGCATACCATGCGACAATAAACAAGGGATAATTATACATCCCATAAAGGTTTCGATCTGTGATTCAATAGGTAAATCTATTCAGTTTGTTGCGTAATTCTAAAACATAGAACATCGAGATTGGTTATATTGCTTACGCGAGCAGGTGCAATATCAAACGTTTTCTAGACACCGCGTTTTTAGCTTCAAAACGTGTCTGTTATTATAAACCTTTCGTTGAGTAACATTAGTTATGAGGTCCGGAGTAGGTGGCTTATCTACGATATAAGTGCTCAGCCCTGGGGTCTGACGCTTAATGAAATTACCCGCCACCGCATTATTTGACCTTACTTTCTTTTTGTGTGGTTTATTTGCAAGAGCATTTTTGAAGTTGCATTTTATTGTCTCGATCTCTGTTTAGTTTCGAGCTTGTCTATGAAAATAGGTTAAACGCAAGTTCTTTGATTTGTATAAACCATACAACTTAGGTTGAGTAGGTTCTACGTATAATCAGATACATTTCATACAGCGAGAGTGCATGCACCACCTTGCTTGCCTACTGTAGGCACTTCATCGTTTGTTTGCAACGAAACTCTGTTCAGTTCAGGCTCTTCACAATAATCCCTGTGTATCGATCCTGCTAGGGCGCACAAAATATACTTCAGGCTCTCGGTAAACCTCAAATGGTATACAATTATTTCCTTCCCCACATATTGGGGGAGCGTACCCCTATGTTCAAACCGAAACCGACTACCTAAATTAGTGTTTCGCCTCCCCCCCCCCCCCCGTTCTGACGATTACGGTGACAAGTGAACCGTATCGTTTCACAATCACGCGATTCGCCATCTATCGCGGGCATTTTGGGGACACAGTTTAAAGAAAATACTAATAAATATAAAATATATCTCTGTGATAAGACACTTGGCATGATGATCTATATTACAATATTATATTAAAACCTCAGAGGTTACGCGGGTATAAGGTTGGGGATCCGTTGTGCACAGAAAAAGAAACGTCATCATGTTTGCCTATACGAGTCACATGTTTCGATGGGAGCACGTGCGTTCAAGTCATATACCACATAGGCCCTATCCTTATAGAATATAATTGTACTGACTCTGATATACAGGCCTACTGCAAAGGGTTAGGGCGACCCGAGGCACGTGGGCGGAAGCGGTCATATCTTCCATATGACGTAATACACAATATAGATGACGTGAAACCAAAATAACGATGACGTTGGCTCCTAGTACACAGGCTAGCCTGGCTCCTGGAACTACTGTTGCCCTTAGCGACGAGCATGCAATTCTACTAATCATGTGAAATTATGCAGTATTTCTTAAAGCAAATTAAAATGTCTCCCTTTCGTTTGTAATAGTGTAATCAAGGATTCCATAGCCATAAGATCCTTGGTGTAATGCTGGCAAAGCATTTCTTTCATACGGCCCCGTCACGAGACTGCGACGGAGTGACGTCATAATCAGCGCTAGGTAGCGACATTCATCCGTCAGCTCAGTTTCACCAGCGGCTGGACAATATACGTTAGTCAAGTCTTCTTCCATGTCAAGGATAAAAGAAGACGGAGTGTGAAGCGAAGCACGGAGAACGTTTGCAAGAAGTTTCACGAACAATTAGTAGATAAGTTCAGCTTAACAATAGTCTTAGGCACCTATACTACTTATATGTGTGGCGTCAGTTTAATTTCGAGTTTGACTGTCTAATTTTATCTCATCTGAAAGAGAACTTGCTAGGTGACTGCCGACTGATCAGCCAGCATATCAAGTTGTGCAAAAAGAGGAGGATCAAGTCACCCACGGAGAATTGTTGCAGGACGTTACACGAACATTAATAATGTTCGCTAAACTGAAGCAAAACTAAATAATTACTGCTAAGCTGTACTGTACTACTATAATGGACTTATACTAGTACAGTTTAGCAGTAATTATTTAGTTTTGCGTCAGTTTAGCTTAGACAATCCACCTGGAATAGAATTAGAGGAGAAACGACTTGCTAGCAAAAAAAACTTTTGTATGAAGTTACACGATCATTTAGCAGACAGGATCATTGCTAAACGTTAGTTTAATATTTAAACGCTGCATCGATTTATCTTTAACGTTCCATTTGTAACAGTAGGTAGGACTATACGAACAGGGTGTTGTGTCAATTATACCCCATAAAGAGGTACCGGTCCAAGACATCCTCTCTATCAAACTACGTGTCTTTTCCATAGTGTGATGATTAACCAAAAACCCATCCCATCCATTCACCCATCCATTCACCCATCCATTCACCCACCCACCCAACCATCCACCACCCACCCACACATCCATCCACCCACACATCCATCCACCCACCCACCCCTCACCCACCCACCCATCCACCCATCCACACATCCATCCACTCCCAACACCTAAAAATCCCACCTACCTTGTCCACCTAAAAATCCCACCTACTCTATCCACCTAAAAATCCTACTTACCTTATCCACCTAAAAATCCCACCTACTCTATCCACCTAAAAATCCCATCTACCTTGTCCACCTAATAACCCAATTACCCTATCCATCTAAGTTCCCACCTACCATATACACTTAAAAATCCCACTTACCCTATCCACCTAAACTCCCACCTACCATATCCACTTTAAAATACCACTTACCCTATCCATCTAAGTTTCCACATACCCTATCCACTTAAAAATCTCATTTACCCTAACCATCTAAGTTTCCACCTACCATATCCACTTAAAAATCCCACTTACCCTATCCACCTAAGTTTCCACCTACCATATCCACCTAAACATCCTATCTACCCTATCCACATACAATTCCACCTACTTTATCCACCTAAATATCCCATCTACCTAATCTACCTAAAAATCCACTCACCCACAATATCCACCTACAACGCACACCTACCCTATCCACCTAAAACCCCACCTACACCTACCACCTACCACCTACCATATCCTCATAAAATCCAACCTACTCTACATACATAAAATCCCACCTACCCTATCCGCCTAGCTTCATTCAGCGCTGGCCTGAAAATTATATTGCATCCCTCTGAACACAATACAGTTTTTACGTGCCTGCGCCCTTCCCGCTCGTAAGTGTGCCCTTAATACTCCCTAATAAACTACAGCTGGGCCTGGCTCTGTTTACGGTAGATCAATTAGACACAGAATACCTTGTCATGGTAATATGGCAATCTAGATATATTATTTACAACTGGATTGCCTGGCGCTTACTTGAAGTGTGCGCTCGGCTGATTGTACCTTGAAAGACATACAGTATTATGGTAAATGATAAGCATCCAAGTACAACAAAAAGCCTATCGTACCATCAGCTGCTTCCATGTATACTGATACAATGTAATGCATAATAGTGTGTCGACAGAAAACACATGCGTTAAGCGAAAGTATACATTGACAGAAACCGTAAAGGGGGGAAAACAACCCCACCCTCCACTGGAACAGTGGAGCCTACCCCCCACTGGGCCCCCAGGCACAGCAAAGTAAACAAGACAAACAGTTGCATGTCGGAGACGTTACGAACACGAGACCTACTGCAGGATCAGCCAAGTATCCGCAACTAACCCCCTAAGCAGTAAGCACACACCAAGGGAACCGACTAACGCCGTCGGCGTAAAAAGCAGTTGGTGCTAAAGGCCAATTAGTTCCGCCGACTAGCGCCGACTTTTGCCAGCACACACCAGCCAGCACACACCTACCGACTAACGCCGACCGTCGGCGCTACGCGTGTCCTTGAAATCCATTAGAAATATGCATGTTTACCCCTTTGGTGTTTACTTGAGATTTTTTATTCATAAGAATAACGCCGTTTAACAGAGGAAGGAATAATGAGTTTAGGGGCTGGCCATAGTGATAGTTGCATCATTACGATGTCGCCACCGCCGATGTCTTCGACTACGAAAAACCACAACAAAGAGACGCATAGCGGCGAGAGGCGAAAGAGGCGTGTGTTTCAACCGATAATGTAATAATCGCCTGTTAATGTAATAACTGCCCGATAATGTAATAAAATCAACCGATAATGTAATAACCGCCTGATAATGTAATAACATCAACCGATAATGTAATAAACTTGCTACCCAATAATGTAATAATTTTCGCCCGTTAATGTAATAAACTCCTCTTGCCTGATAATGTAATAACTTTCGCCTGATAATGTAATAATGTACACATTTCTCGTAGGACTTAGTCGTTTTCGTGGATTTCACGTTGGTTTCTTGTACTTAGTCGATTTCGCCTATTTCGCAATACCACAACTTTTGCTAGTCGAATAAATGTAGTTTAAATCCAATATGCTGGTTCCAAATCGGAAGTCAGATTTGTCCCAGGAGGTCAGGATTTTGCGTTATAATGCATTCTCACACCATTTATTAATGGCGAGTTGGTGTAATATGCTACTTTACAACTGTGGGCTTCATTGATAACGAAATTGTCGGCCCAAATCCTGGTATCGATGATCTAACAAGTGTTCCCTTTCCATGCTATAATGTCAGGGTATCGAATGCCCACAGGCGTGGGGTTTGCCGGTTCAATCCTAGTGTGAAACCCTAGATATGTATATATATATATATATATATATATATATATATATATATATATATATATATATATATATATATATATATGTCAAGGATGGACACGGAGCGTATCGCAAGTATCACACATCTTTATTCTCACAGAATCACAAAGAAGAACGAAGACCAGGTAAAATCAAGCTGGCATTCTATCATACTTGAAAACACGTGTGCACGCTTTCCCAGCGGCAATTCAAGTCTCAATCCTTCCCGCGCGAACCAAATCCCGCTCCCGCACAGCTAATAAAACAACAGCGCCCTCCACGGTTGATTACCACCAATCAACCACCTATTTAACCAACATATGGTGCCACCACTACCCAAACACCATTAATCAGCCAAAATACCCAAACAGCGTCATGGCTGTCCATGACATCTGCCCCAGTTTTGTTTGTATCCGCCCACGGATTACACCACTACCAAACACTTATGTACCAAAGGTCTCACAATAGACACAGTAAAAATAAAAAGACAGTAGTACACATGACTACACTCACTGGTTGGTGCGGGCAACCCCCGTCTCCACCTGGAGCAAACACCATTATACTTTCATAGCATTGAATATAAATTACATAAGGTCTAAACCAAAATTAACAACATAGCAAAATTAAACATGCTAAATGACGCGGGCGACCCGTCTCCACATGGAGCAAACATCATAACCATTTTCACCCCACCTGCAAATAGAAGTATAATTCCCCTGGGCCATATCTGAGCCAGCACTCCTCAGTGAGGTGACACCCATTGCCACAACTATTATTGTGTCAATTTACCTTAGCCTGGGACCAATGCCTTACAAGCAACACATTGCAGTCAAAAGTAGTGGGTCACCCCCATCCCGCTCGTGCAGGCAAGCTACTCTCCCTCAGACCTGGTAGTGGGTCACCCCCGTCCCGCTCGTGCAGGCAAGCTACCCCAAACAAATACTAGCGTACAATGCCAGAGACCTAGCATACACAGTGCCCCAACAGTAAGCGTTGGCCTCCATGCCAACCAAATTAGGTGGCCGCAGCCAGTGCAGATGTTTTCTGCATCTCTCCACCTCTACATCCAGACTCACCACTCTAACAACCGACTCGCTGCCCTCACCAGTGTCACCCACCAGACTCACCACCCTAGCAACCGACTCGCTGCCCTCACCAGTGTCACCCACCAGACTCACCACTCTAGCAACCGACTCGCTGCCCTCACCAGTGTCACCCACCAGACTCACCACTCTAGCAACCGACTCGCTGCCCTCACCAGTGTCACCCACCAGACTCACCACCTGACACGTCGTCACCTCTGGTCTCACCACCTGACACGTCGCCACCTCTGGTCTCACCACCACCTGACACGCTGCCACCTCTGGTCTCACCACCACCTGACACGCTGCCACCTCTTGTCTCACCACCACCTGACACGTCGCCACTTCTTGTCTCACCACCTCACACCGCTCAACCACCTAACACGTCGCAACCTCGCACCGCTCAACCACCGGTCTCACCACCTCGCGCCGCTCAACCACCGGTCTCACCACCTCGCGCCGCTCAACCACCGGTCTACCTGTTTGAGCAGGTGGAGCGCAATCGAGCTGAAGGGCATCCATAATCGTTGCCACAAACGCTGCATGCGACTTGGCAAAGAACTCCGCAATTTCCTCGTCCGTCATAGCTTGGAAGAACGACGTAGCTCCCCATGAACTACTCAACTGTGCGACAGGGTCTTTTCTTCCACTTGTTGCTGGGCGATCCCATGCACTTCCGGACACCAGTTGTCAAGGATGGACACGGAGCGTATCGCCAGTATCACACATCTTTATTCTCACAGAATCACAAAGAAGAACGAAGACCAGGTAAAATCAAGCTGGCATTCTATCATACTTGAAAACACGTGTGCACGCTTTCCCAGCGGCAATTCAAGTCTCAATCCTTCCCGCGCGAACCAAATCCCGCTCCCGCACAGCTAATAAAACAACAGCGCCCTCCACGGTTGATTACCACCAATCAACCACCTATTTAACCAACATATGGTGCCACCACTACCCAAACACCATTAATCAGCCAAAATACCCAAACAGCGTCATGGCTGTCCATGACATCTGCCCCAGTTTTGTTTGTATCCGCCCACGGATTACACCACTACCAAACACTTATGTACCAAAGGTCTCACAATAGACACAGTAAAAATAAAAAGACAGTAGTACACATGACTACACTCACTGGTTGGTGCGGGCAACCCCCGTCTCCACCTGGAGCAAACACCATTATACTTTCATAGCATTGAATATAAATTACATAAGGTCTAAACCAAAATTAACAACATAGCAAAATTAAACATGCTAAATGACGCGGGCGACCCGTCTCCACATGGAGCAAACATCATAACCATTTTCACCCCACCTGCAAATAGAAGTATAATTCCCCTGGGCCATATCTGAGCCAGCACTCCTCAGTGAGGTGACACCCATTGCCACAACTATTATTGTGTCAATTTACCTTAGCCTGGGACCAATGCCTTACAAGCAACACATTGCAGTCAAAAGTAGTGGGTCACCCCCATCCCGCTCGTGCAGGCAAGCTACTCTCCCTCAGACCTGGTAGTGGGTCACCCCCGTCCCGCTCGTGCAGGCAAGCTACCCCAAACAAATACTAGCGTACAATGCCAGAGACCTAGCATACACAGTGCCCCAACAGTAAGCGTTGGCCTCCATGCCAACCAAATTAGGTGGCCGCAGCCAGTGCAGATGTTTTCTGCATCTCTCCACCTCTACATCCAGACTCACCACTCTAACAACCGACTCGCTGCCCTCACCAGTGTCACCCACCAGACTCACCACCCTAGCAACCGACTCGCTGCCCTCACCAGTGTCACCCACCAGACTCACCACTCTAGCAACCGACTCGCTGCCCTCACCAGTGTCACCCACCAGACTCACCACTCTAGCAACCGACTCGCTGCCCTCACCAGTGTCACCCACCAGACTCACCACCTGACACGTCGTCACCTCTGGTCTCACCACCTGACACGTCGCCACCTCTGGTCTCACCACCACCTGACACGCTGCCACCTCTGGTCTCACCACCACCTGACACGCTGCCACCTCTTGTCTCACCACCACCTGACACGTCGCCACTTCTTGTCTCACCACCTCACACCGCTCAACCACCTAACACGTCGCAACCTCGCACCGCTCAACCACCGGTCTCACCACCTCGCGCCGCTCAACCACCGGTCTCACCACCTCGCGCCGCTCAACCACCGGTCTACCTGTTTGAGCAGGTGGAGCGCAATCGAGCTGAAGGGCATCCATAATCGTTGCCACAAACGCTGCATGCGACTTGGCAAAGAACTCCGCAATTTCCTCGTCCGTCATAGCTTGGAAGAACGACGTAGCTCCCCATGAACTACTCAACTGTGCGACAGGGTCTTTTCTTCCACTTGTTGCTGGGCGATCCCATGCACTTCCGGACACCAGTTGTCAAGGATGGACACGGAGCGTATCGCCAGTATCACACATCTTTATTCTCACAGAATCACAAAGAAGAACGAAGACCAGGTAAAATCAAGCTGGCATTCTATCATACTTGAAAACACGTGTGCACGCTTTCCCAGCGGCAATTCAAGTCTCAATCCTTCCCGCGCGAACCAAATCCCGCTCCCGCACAGCTAATAAAACAACAGCGCCCTCCACGGTTGATTACCACCAATCAACCACCTATTTAACCAACATATGGTGCCACCACTACCCAAACACCATTAATCAGCCAAAATACCCAAACAGCGTCATGGCTGTCCATGACATCTGCCCCAGTTTTGTTTGTATCCGCCCACGGATTACACCACTACCAAACACTTATGTACCAAAGGTCTCACAATAGACACAGTAAAAATAAAAAGACAGTAGTACACATGACTACACTCACTGGTTGGTGCGGGCAACCCCCGTCTCCACCTGGAGCAAACACCATTATACTTTCATAGCATTGAATATAAATTACATAAGGTCTAAACCAAAATTAACAACATAGCAAAATTAAACATGCTAAATGACGCGGGCGACCCGTCTCCACATGGAGCAAACATCATAACCATTTTCACCCCACCTGCAAATAGAAGTATAATTCCCCTGGGCCATATCTGAGCCAGCACTCCTCAGTGAGGTGACACCCATTGCCACAACTATTATTGTGTCAATTTACCTTAGCCTGGGACCAATGCCTTACAAGCAACACATTGCAGTCAAAAGTAGTGGGTCACCCCCATCCCGCTCGTGCAGGCAAGCTACTCTCCCTCAGACCTGGTAGTGGGTCACCCCCGTCCCGCTCGTGCAGGCAAGCTACCCCAAACAAATACTAGCGTACAATGCCAGAGACCTAGCATACACAGTGCCCCAACAGTAAGCGTTGGCCTCCATGCCAACCAAATTAGGTGGCCGCAGCCAGTGCAGATGTTTTCTGCATCTCTCCACCTCTACATCCAGACTCACCACTCTAACAACCGACTCGCTGCCCTCACCAGTGTCACCCACCAGACTCACCACCCTAGCAACCGACTCGCTGCCCTCACCAGTGTCACCCACCAGACTCACCACTCTAGCAACCGACTCGCTGCCCTCACCAGTGTCACCCACCAGACTCACCACTCTAGCAACCGACTCGCTGCCCTCACCAGTGTCACCCACCAGACTCACCACCTGACACGTCGTCACCTCTGGTCTCACCACCTGACACGTCGCCACCTCTGGTCTCACCACCACCTGACACGCTGCCACCTCTGGTCTCACCACCACCTGACACGCTGCCACCTCTTGTCTCACCACCACCTGACACGTCGCCACTTCTTGTCTCACCACCTCACACCGCTCAACCACCTAACACGTCGCAACCTCGCACCGCTCAACCACCGGTCTCACCACCTCGCGCCGCTCAACCACCGGTCTCACCACCTCGCGCCGCTCAACCACCGGTCTACCTGTTTGAGCAGGTGGAGCGCAATCGAGCTGAAGGGCATCCATAATCGTTGCCACAAACGCTGCATGCGACTTGGCAAAGAACTCCGCAATTTCCTCGTCCGTCATAGCTTGGAAGAACGACGTAGCTCCCCATGAACTACTCAACTGTGCGACAGGGTCTTTTCTTCCACTTGTTGCTGGGCGATCCCATGCACTTCCGGACACCAGTTGTCAAGGATGGACACGGAGCGTATCGCCAGTATCACACATCTTTATTCTCACAGAATCACAAAGAAGAACGAAGACCAGGTAAAATCAAGCTGGCATTCTATCATACTTGAAAACACGTGTGCACGCTTTCCCAGCGGCAATTCAAGTCTCAATCCTTCCCGCGCGAACCAAATCCCGCTCCCGCACAGCTAATAAAACAACAGCGCCCTCCACGGTTGATTACCACCAATCAACCACCTATTTAACCAACATATGGTGCCACCACTACCCAAACACCATTAATCAGCCAAAATACCCAAACAGCGTCATGGCTGTCCATGACATCTGCCCCAGTTTTGTTTGTATCCGCCCACGGATTACACCACTACCAAACACTTATGTACCAAAGGTCTCACAATAGACACAGTAAAAATAAAAAGACAGTAGTACACATGACTACACTCACTGGTTGGTGCGGGCAACCCCCGTCTCCACCTGGAGCAAACACCATTATACTTTCATAGCATTGAATATAAATTACATAAGGTCTAAACCAAAATTAACAACATAGCAAAATTAAACATGCTAAATGACGCGGGCGACCCGTCTCCACATGGAGCAAACATCATAACCATTTTCACCCCACCTGCAAATAGAAGTATAATTCCCCTGGGCCATATCTGAGCCAGCACTCCTCAGTGAGGTGACACCCATTGCCACAACTATTATTGTGTCAATTTACCTTAGCCTGGGACCAATGCCTTACAAGCAACACATTGCAGTCAAAAGTAGTGGGTCACCCCCATCCCGCTCGTGCAGGCAAGCTACTCTCCCTCAGACCTGGTAGTGGGTCACCCCCGTCCCGCTCGTGCAGGCAAGCTACCCCAAACAAATACTAGCGTACAATGCCAGAGACCTAGCATACACAGTGCCCCAACAGTAAGCGTTGGCCTCCATGCCAACCAAATTAGGTGGCCGCAGCCAGTGCAGATGTTTTCTGCATCTCTCCACCTCTACATCCAGACTCACCACTCTAACAACCGACTCGCTGCCCTCACCAGTGTCACCCACCAGACTCACCACCCTAGCAACCGACTCGCTGCCCTCACCAGTGTCACCCACCAGACTCACCACTCTAGCAACCGACTCGCTGCCCTCACCAGTGTCACCCACCAGACTCACCACTCTAGCAACCGACTCGCTGCCCTCACCAGTGTCACCCACCAGACTCACCACCTGACACGTCGTCACCTCTGGTCTCACCACCTGACACGTCGCCACCTCTGGTCTCACCACCACCTGACACGCTGCCACCTCTGGTCTCACCACCACCTGACACGCTGCCACCTCTTGTCTCACCACCACCTGACACGTCGCCACTTCTTGTCTCACCACCTCACACCGCTCAACCACCTAACACGTCGCAACCTCGCACCGCTCAACCACCGGTCTCACCACCTCGCGCCGCTCAACCACCGGTCTCACCACCTCGCGCCGCTCAACCACCGGTCTACCTGTTTGAGCAGGTGGAGCGCAATCGAGCTGAAGGGCATCCATAATCGTTGCCACAAACGCTGCATGCGACTTGGCAAAGAACTCCGCAATTTCCTCGTCCGTCATAGCTTGGAAGAACGACGTAGCTCCCCATGAACTACTCAACTGTGCGACAGGGTCTTTTCTTCCACTTGTTGCTGGGCGATCCCATGCACTTCCGGACACCAGTTGTCAAGGATGGACACGGAGCGTATCGCCAGTATCACACATCTTTATTCTCACAGAATCACAAAGAAGAACGAAGACCAGGTAAAATCAAGCTGGCATTCTATCATACTTGAAAACACGTGTGCACGCTTTCCCAGCGGCAATTCAAGTCTCAATCCTTCCCGCGCGAACCAAATCCCGCTCCCGCACAGCTAATAAAACAACAGCGCCCTCCACGGTTGATTACCACCAATCAACCACCTATTTAACCAACATATGGTGCCACCACTACCCAAACACCATTAATCAGCCAAAATACCCAAACAGCGTCATGGCTGTCCATGACATCTGCCCAGGTTTTGTTTGTATCCGCCCACGGATTACACCACTACCAAACACTTATGTACCAAAGGTCTCACAATAGACACAGTAAAAATAAAAAGACAGTAGTACACATGACTACACTCACTGGTTGGTGCGGGCAACCCCCGTCTCCACCTGGAGCAAACACCATTATACTTTCATAGCATTGAATATAAATTACATAAGGTCTAAACCAAAATTAACAACATAGCAAAATTAAACATGCTAAATGACGCGGGCGACCCGTCTCCACATGGAGCAAACATCATAACCATTTTCACCCCACCTGCAAATAGAAGTATAATTCCCCTGGGCCATATCTGAGCCAGCACTCCTCAGTGAGGTGACACCCATTGCCACAACTATTATTGTGTCAATTTACCTTAGCCTGGGACCAATGCCTTACAAGCAACACATTGCAGTCAAAAGTAGTGGGTCACCCCCATCCCGCTCGTGCAGGCAAGCTACTCTCCCTCAGACCGGGTAGTGGGTCACCCCCGTCCCGCTCGTGCAGGCAAGCTACCCCAAACAAATACTAGCGTACAATGCCAGAGACCTAGCATACACAGTGCCCCAACAGTAAGCGTTGGCCTCCATGCCAACCAAATTAGGTGGCCGCAGCCAGTGCAGATGTTTTCTGCATCTCTCCACCTCTACATCCAGACTCACCACTCTAACAACCGACTCGCTGCCCTCACCAGTGTCACCCACCAGACTCACCACCCTAGCAACCGACTCGCTGCCCTCACCAGTGTCACCCACCAGACTCACCACTCTAGCAACCGACTCGCTGCCCTCACCAGTGTCACCCACCAGACTCACCACTCTAGCAACCGACTCGCTGCCCTCACCAGTGTCACCCACCAGACTCACCACCTGACACGTCGTCACCTCTGGTCTCACCACCTGACACGTCGCCACCTCTGGTCTCACCACCACCTGACACGCTGCCACCTCTGGTCTCACCACCACCTGACACGCTGCCACCTCTTGTCTCACCACCACCTGACACGTCGCCACTTCTTGTCTCACCACCTCACACCGCTCAACCACCTAACACGTCGCAACCTCGCACCGCTCAACCACCGGTCTCACCACCTCGCGCCGCTCAACCACCGGTCTCACCACCTCGCGCCGCTCAACCACCGGTCTACCTGTTTGAGCAGGTGGAGCGCAATCGAGCTGAAGGGCATCCATAATCGTTGCCACAAACGCTGCATGCGACTTGGCAAAGAACTCCGCAATTTCCTCGTCCGTCATAGCTTGGAAGAACGACGTAGCTCCCCATGAACTACTCAACTGTGCGACAGGGTCTTTTCTTCCACTTGTTGCTGGGCGATCCCATGCACTTCCGGACACCAGTTGTCAAGGATGGACACGGAGCGTATCGCCAGTATCACACATCTTTATTCTCACAGAATCACAAAGAAGAACGAAGACCAGGTAAAATCAAGCTGGCATTCTATCATACTTGAAAACACGTGTGCACGCTTTCACAGCGGCAATTCAAGTCTCAATCCTTCCCGCGCGAACCAAATCCCGCTCCCGCACAGCTAATAAAACAACAGCGCCCTCCACGGTTGATTACCACCAATCAACCACCTATTTAACCAACAGATGGTGCCACCACTATCCAAACACCATTAATCAGCCAAAATACCCAAACGGCGTCATGGCTGTCCATGACATATATATATATATATATATATATATATATATATATATATATATATATTATATATATATATATATATATATATATATATATATATAATATTTATATATATATATATATATATATATATATATATATATATATATATATATATATTTACGCGATGAAAAGCCGAACTAATCGGCGCCAGATTGCGCAAACAGATAAACATGTAATACAGGATTATTGCAAAATATATGTTTGCATTGTGGTCGAACTTCCTATTTATGATTTCGTCACAGTTATTCTTTGTACTTTATTGGTACAGTTATTTTTGATACTGTTTGGTGGTTAATTTTAATTTCGCGCTATATAGATGAACGCATACTTACAAAACATACTTTACGCATAGCCTAAATGAACCGATTTTGAACAGGTGAAACGGTGTTATTGCGGGTGACTGCCTATAGAATTTATTCCACTAGCAAAGTTGTGGTATTGCGAAATAGACGAAATCGACGAAATCGACTAAGTACAAGAAACCAACGTGAAATCCACGGAAACGACTAAGTCCTACGAGAAATGTGTACGTTATTACATTATCAGGCGAAAGTTATTACATTATCAGGCAAGAGGAGTTTATTACATTAACGGGCGAACATTATTACATTATCGGGTAGCAAGTTTATTACATTATCGGTTGATTTTATTACATTATCGGGCAGTTACTACATTAACAGGCGATTATTACATTATCGGTTGTAACAGGCGTGTGTACATTAAGTGAGTCTAATTAATAGGAATGGTGCAATATGCTAATCTGGCGCTGCCGATCGCCATCGGATAGGCGAAAGAGTTTGCTATTTGGCTATTCGGCTGCACTCCACACTCGTGGTTACAATAACGTTTCATGACGTCACTGCTCTATACAGAGTATGTTACAGCCGGGCAAAAGAAGCCTCAGCAGCAACAGCACTCTCTTCGAAAGATGTGTGTTTTCAACGTTGATCCAACATTTCTTCTCCGTCTCTATTGTAGCACAGTTGAATCTCTCATAACTTATTGCAGTTTTTATTAGTACAAGTCAAGAACGACGAGTGTTTATGGTATGCCTACTTAATTTGTTTTTTACTTGTGATTAAAGATTGCAGTTTTCGACTAGCGATTGGCTGAAGAGGGGAATATTCTTTATTCAACCCTAACCATTAGCCACGTTAGCCGGATGGACGTTGGTGAGAGGTAGTTAGTATTAGAAAACGCTATTGCAATGAAAATGTGGCCGTATAATTCGGGTGGCCGATGACGAGAGGGCCGAATAAGAAGGGGACTACTGTATATAAGTCAAGTTGCAGAGTATATAAAGTATCTGCAAAGTTCAATATGTGCGCTGTGTATTCATTATACAATAATATAATAATGCACATGACTATATCAGCGCTCGGCGTGTTTGTAAACACGTTCCGGTTGCCCGATGATATTCCCTTGGTCAGCACTTCGAGGTGTGAATAGATACGGCCAAAACAAGAGACTAGTTGCTGCGCCGATCGACACATGTTGCGTAATTTTGTACCGGGCGATGGTTATGGGGCGTGGCAGAGACTGGCTGCCACGTGGTTGTCCATCGAACTATCATGGGATGTGCCGATTATGTTGCGCCGAGCAGGTCAAACTCCAAAAGAAGCGCATTTAACATGTTCTAAACTGATACAGTTCTAAATAATGTTTTAATTTGAAAGAACTGATGTTGCTAATAACACGAATTACATTGAAATTCGTCGAAAAGGCATATATTGATGGCTTGTCACTCCGAATGGATTACCCGGACGTGAACCAGCGCTATGGCATTTAAGGTGGGTAAAGGCGGAGCAGATCTACATACCCTTTAAGACGTATACCCAGCCAATACACTGCTAAGTTTTTTTAATTAATATATTTAGTTCTAATATCTATAATATTAAGACCTCCGTCAGCAAATGTGTTTAATAGTGATTCTCTTTTCAAAGCCTCAGATTTACTGTTCAAAAAAATGGAAATGCCAATTTCTTCAAGTTTTTACCCCTTGCTGATGTAAGAATCCCTAAGTATAAAATGGAGCTGCACAGCACAGATTACAGAGTGATACTTTCCCCCTAAAAGATAATTCCCTCCTGCCATATCAGTTCACACATTTTTAGAAATTAGAAATAATTTTCCCCGAAGTCTTTTTATCGGCGTCTGTCGTACCTATAAACATGCCTTATTTTTTGGAAATCACTAGTCCATTTTATACCGGCAGGTTCAGTTGAGATGATCCGGGTTCGAATCCTTTGCTGCGGTGTTAAAACGATGGTCAGGTTTTTTCACTCTACATTGCTCCAGTTCACTCAGCTGAATAAATTATTACCTGGCAATAGAGAAGTGGTGTATAATCTATATAATCGTGGTGTATATCTTTCGCGCATTAATTGCAGCATATGGCTGGATGTTTCCTACATAAGTTGTGATGGTGTGTGAGTGAACAGGTCTGCCAGGGAAGTAAAGTGTACAGCGCTTTGAACAATCCTGAGGATTGCATACTGCGCTATATAAGAACTTACCTTTACCTTTTTAACTGAACACCCACGCCAATGTCCAAGCCACACCTCAAAGGTTTTTCCTTTTTGAGATTGGCGAACTGCCAACCACACATATGGCTTCACCCAGGTAGATAAAACTGGCTCTTTGCTTAAGCTTCTTCCCATCCAGGATTATATACTGCTCTTTTTCCCACCCACATTACCTCCGTCTTCCCCAAACGTACCCTCAGTCCATGTCTGCTTAACATATCTTTCCACTCTATCAGCTGTTCTTGGAGAGTTGCTTCCGCATCCGCTACTACTGCCAGGCCATAATGCGCATAACAGTTTCCGGAGTATGTCTTTTGTACAAATCTTTCTGCTTATCAGTTCCACCACAGCGATAAACAACAATGGGATCAAAGCGCTCCCGTGTGTGTGTGTGTGTGTGTGTGTGTGTGTGTGTGTGTGTGAGTGTGTGAGTGTGTGAGTGTGTGAGTGTGTGAGTGAGTGCGTGCGTGCGTGCGTGAGTGCGTGCGTGCGTGCCTACGTGCGTGCGTGCGTGCATGCGTGCATGCGTGCGTGTGTGTGGTATTCACATTCGTTGCTTATTCCTACTAGAAAACCTATCCAGCATCGGTCATCTGGTTCTAATTTACTTACATTTTATCCCAACAGTAAATACCAATATTGGGAGTAGGTGTTTTTTCTGCTCTTGTAATACTCTTTGGAATAGAGGTCTATGCTTCCTTCGATCCACTGTTAGATCAGTTGCAGGCTGAATCATAATGCGATTCTAAGATATTTTTAATATCTTCCTTTTTACGTTTACGAATTATTAATGGATTATTAAAATAGATATAAAAACAAATTGAGTTACAAAACCGTTACGTTGCGGTTTGTGTACGTGACAATCAATTGATGCACGTGACCTTCGTCGGGCATAATAACAGTATTTATAAAGATAACGTATGGGCGGCACCATAGCTGCTATATCCAACTGATCCCATCTTTTATGGACACACCGGTGATAGGAAACAGGTTACGTGACGTGATAATGTTAGTTTACGCTGCGCACGCGTTTGATGATTGTTAGAAGTTATCTTTAAATATACTATATTTTGGCTCTACAAGCTGTAAGAAACTTTATTTTATCAGTAATATCTATGCTAATATAAAGCCTTCTTCGGAAGGTGGGTGCAGATTTATATAAAAAAGAAATCTAGTGATGACAACATATATATATATATATATATATATATATATATATATATATATATATCACCCATCCCTTCCTTTAAAAATACTCAACATTTTCTATTTCCCTTCCTCCCTGCCTGGCCGCTCCTCTCCCTTTCCGTCTCCCGCTTCGTCATTTTCTTTATCCTCTATCATTTCCCTTCTTACTCTCCCTATACACCCCTCTCTTCATCGAAATTTTCATCCACCAATCCTGTTCATCCCTCCCGTCATGGTAATTAAGCCGCAATTCAGTACGGTCATGGGTATTTGCACATTCGACAAGAAGTACGAAGCTACTTGTGCTATTCAAGGCAACCTTGTTTTATCCGTGTGTAATTCCTGTCACAACGTTTCATTGCCAGTTAACACAGACAATGCAATGCTTCACTGCCGTGGACATTCTTAGCCTGACGTGCGGCCTCCGACAATGGTATCTTCTTGGTCCCGCGCCAGAACGCACAGATTCAAAACGTATAATTAGCAACCTCTGTCGCGTTGCATCTGAAAGTTGTTACAAACAAATGACTTAAGCGTTCGATCGAAAGCATGGATTCGTCGAAGTGCAGTTGTAGTCAAAATGCAGTTCTCCTGGTTTTCAGTACAAGACCAACTTCACGTGTTTATGGATGGTTCGTGTGTGGTCGGGTGCAGCGTATCGTCTGATATTCAGCAAACAATACATATGGGACGCTCTACGTAGTTTGACAGTTGTTCTCGTTTGAAAGTCGTTACACATTGGGATATACAATTTGACGCCAAAACGAGAGCGACGACTGCTACAGACACTTGCTTGAAGGTAGACTATATGTGTAATGTTGTTGTGGTATTTATAACGGCAACTGTTGGTAGTACATTACATATATTGCCAACATACAGTGTCAACATTCTATATTGCTAATTTGTATTAGTCAAACCAGCACGCATTCGAAAGAAAACAGTATCTTGGTTATGCGTAACTGTTAGCGTGGTTCTACTGTGAATATAATTACGCAGATAATGAATAGATGCACTTGCTGATTTGCGACGATATAAATCTTAAGTAAGCATTGCATTTATTTCTTAAATAAAATAACAAATAACTAATATGTTTAATCCACCTCTGTTTATTATCTTAAATTATGAATTCTCGTACATAAATATGAGATATACT
This sequence comes from Oasisia sp. SBJ-2009, assembly GCA_964017155.1. Taxonomy (NCBI): domain Eukaryota; kingdom Metazoa; phylum Annelida; class Polychaeta; order Sabellida; family Siboglinidae; genus Oasisia; species Oasisia sp. SBJ-2009. Next base: position 45,029,971 of record OZ024861.1, on the reverse strand, counting down.
GTTCACTGTAGGATGTACTGTATTGTGTAGCTGCGTTTAAAAACAAGGCCTTATTAAATTTTATGAAAGAAGAAAACATCGGCGATGTGTGCGCCATATTGTTGCCCAACTTCCGCTATAGAACATAACTATCTATGAATCAAAAATAATAATTATAGTTATGCATGTTAATATGTCTGATGCATCATATGATATAACATAACATATAACCAGAGTTTTAATGTAAAGCTATAACATAAATAACGTCAGATATATCAGCTTACGTGTCTTACAAGTTGACACCACAATTTCACCAGCTAAGGCTCGACATGGGTTTATAAACAAACAAAATGGCTACCTTCATTGCAACTGAGTGTTTCGACCGCACGTGGCGGAAGGGGATACCAGTGACGCTCATCCTATGGAGGTCACAACCGGTGTGGCGAACCGGGGTTTGGGCCAGGTATTTCCCTCCCATAGGAACACTTCCGGCGGAAGTCGGTCAGTTGTGAGGGAGTAAGGATTGTGACCAACCGTGCCAGGGAACGTTATGAGGAGCAACCGATGAGGTATCTCTGGCTGAACTAGTTACATTAGATTGTACTACAGGCTATATACCCAGTGTCTCCCACTTCCTCATTCCCTCTTTTTTTCTTTTTCAAAGTTTTTCTTTAACTTTAAAACAGTTAATGTGTGACATTGACTGTTATTTTTAAGGTATTAAGAAAACTATTAATTTAACTAAATTCAAGGCGTTTAATGTTTAACTTTAAAACACATTTTGTTTTTGTTTTAATCGTACACAACACCTCAGCTTCACGACAAGCTTTAGTTAATGTTTTGCACGTACGGAAAACTGTATTATTGAAAGTTACACTAATGCGGGAAATATTTTAAATTGTGAAAGAGTTAATAGCATGCATTAAATCATAATTATTTTACTCATAGTAAATAGCTAAGATGCAATCATTTTTACTATTTAAATATACTGCTATGTCTTTAATCGTCAATAACTAAATAAATGCAACTATGATATGTTAACAATAATACGTTCAATGTATGTATAAATAACTGCGATCATTCAATGTTAAGATACTTGTTAGCATTTGTTTGCGTTTATTTATACATGTATATGTTATGTACTACAACCTTTGGTTATACTCTTTTCCATGAGATATTCATTCATGCTAAATTAATATTTTTCTTAATACTCCAGAAACATAGTAAATAGAAATACTACTACCCAATCAGTATAATCGCGTACATACATCACCACACTTTCATACGTGTACACAACACGTGATAAAGTACCTGCATCAATAAAACAACTATTAAAACATTATGACATTATCGAACATATCTTGAACTTACACATTTTCCTTTTTATTATATAAAACGTAGGATTGTGCATACATTCATAATTGTTAGACACTCATAGGCAAATAGACTGCACATACACACGCTTCCACACCTAACGAAAATGTATTGAAGATAACGATCTTGAGAATATGTTGGATATTGTTAGACGATGCAACATTTTCTGGTTTAATAACCGTCACTAAACATTCATGCTTGTAGGACATATTTATACTCGTTTTATAATTTTTCTGGCAAAAACATTCTTTGAAATTGGCTGTTGGGCAGCCTTAGTGCCGCGATATGAAGTGCTCAAAACCACAATTAGCAGTCTTGTCCAGAAAAATCAGTTTGTGCATGCTTTTACAGATCGTATACTGTTAATTATGTATTCCTATCAGACCATGCATATTCATTTTCTAACAATACAGTTGTGAATGGTTGCAGTTATAATACTGTGTTTTAACGCAAAAGCACTGTCAAATGTTTCTCAAAACCATTTTGTTCACTTGCACAGTTTAGGGTAATATCGGTTCAGTGTTGTGTGCGGCAGGTTCATACCCTGCTGGTGTTCCTTATGCAAACACTACATGTTGTGTGCACACACATTGATTCCATTTAATAAGTTTAGCTGGTTTTGTGATATTTTTGAAATGCATTGAACTATAGTCAAACTTATATATATATATATATATATATATATATATATATATATATATATATATATATATATATATATATATATATATATATAATACATATATATACACATATATATACACATATATATACACATATATATACACATATATATACACATATATATACATTTATATATATATATATATGTATATATAATATATATATATATATATATATATATATATATATATATATATATATATATATATAAACGTCGCATCTTGGTTGCCAAACAAACAGGGATTAATATCCAACTCACACAAATAAGATGCAAGACCTGCATGTGGGCTGTAGAATAAGGCAGATAACATATTTCTACCTGTCAGCATCATACAGCAAAGGTCATCAAGTTAAGTACAACAATCATAGCTCTTGTTGAGGTTGGTTAGCGTAGACTGTGTTGAGGACTGCAGTAGTGATATCAAAGTATTGTAGCTGTAGAAGTCGAGGGTGTAAGTAAGACCCATATCCCAGTGGTGGACCATGTGCTGAAGAAACCTCATGTTTCAGACTACTGCTATAGGAAAAAGGGAGACTTCAATCCAACATATCATGATTGGTTGGGTGTGCATAATATATATATATATATATATATATATATATATATATATATATATATATATATATATATATATGTAAACCTAAAGGCAGCTTATGCTGACCACTGCCTAGAGGACCGGCTTATGTAGACCAGACGTATTTGTTTATTTAATACATTTTCCAAAGATGTAAAACTGGAACATTGTTTCTAATACTAATGTTTAACCCATAATGAAAGTTCATCAAAATATTTCAATAAATAAGGTATATGCAAAAAAATCGGTCTACATAAAACCGCGTAATGCATAGATGCCGATTTATGTAGACCGGAGCAAGGCCGGAAGCTGCACATATATAGTTAGCCTTTTTTGCGGTAGACGCCGAATCTAGCTATGCTGTGATACATGTTTATGCAGTAATTTAACAATTTAGTTAATGCTGTAAAATTAATTGCCGATTACCAACGGCAACAACAACATTCGAGGGATATATCAGTCTGCAACAAAGACAAAATGGAAGTTTTACTAATTTACACATACTAATATAGCCTTTTGCATCAGTATGAAGCATATCATACACTGAACACGAAACTCCAACCCTTCGTTCGATATATACCATAAATATAGATTTATAAGAACTTTGACCCGGTACACATAACCCGGCACAGAATATACTCACAAATATGCACGGCGCTGGAGAAAACATGCTCAAAATCACTTAAGATGTTGTTTATTTAAACATTAATTATGCACAGTACTTCACTGTCATATGAACTGTGTGCACAAGCAATGGTACTGATCAATTCAATTGTGTTTGTTGTGAACTAACACGTCGAATCTTTATGTAGACCAGTTTTGGTCTACATAAAACAGCGGTCTACATAAGCCGGTCCTATATGCATAATCGGTCGACATAAGCTGCCTTTAGGAGTATATATATATATATATATATATATATATATATACATAGAGTGAGAGAGTGAGAGAGAGAGAGGTGGTGTCCACAACAAAAGAGAGTAAAGTGGATGAGCGTGGCTGAAGAGATGATGATCAAAACATCATCTCAAGGTGTTCTGAGGTTGCTCCTTGACAATTCGTGATGATACAGTTTCACCATCACACAGCATAAGAAATCTGGGAGTTCACATGTATCAACATCTGACGATGACAGATCATGTGACTGCTGTGTGTGCCGCATGTAACTACCATCTATACAGACTGTCATCAATATGGCACTACCTAACAACCGAAGCCACGAAAACTGCAGTCAACGCAATCGTCATCTCTCGACTCAACTCCGGCAACGCTGTGGGATATAACATCCCGTTATTACAGACAGCTCGGTTGCATGCACACACACACACACACACACACACACACACACACACACACCACACACACACACACCAGTAAACATGACCACGTCACACCAGTGTTGAAGGAGCTGCATTGGCTGCCAGTTGAGAGCCGAAATGTTGGTAATGACTTTTAAATGCATCAGTGGTTTGGCTCCGTCTTATCTGGCAGAACTTGTTCAACTACGAAAGCGTGATAGACACCTACATCAAACTATACAAAAACTTAACAAAGAAGTGTATTGGTGATTCGTGTGTGTTTGCGTGCGTGTGCGTGCGCGTGCGCGTGCGCGTGCGCGTGCATGTGTGTTTATATGATTTTGAGCTGTTTACAAAAAAAATTGATAGTTGCTCCTAATCCCCATACCAGTGGAGTGGTAGAAATTGTACTTTGTAAATTGTGTCCATGAATCCACTTCTTATATGGCTACTCCTTTTTAAGCACACACATTCGTTGTCAACATTCGAGACATCCAACATTGCAACAATACCGTCTATGTGATGTTTTGCCAAGAACGACGAATGTGTATGGTAGGCCTTCTTAATTTGTTTTTGACTTGTGATTAAAGATTGCATTTTTTTTACTAGTGATTGGCTGAATAGGGGAAGATTTTGCACTTTAAAATCAATTTTGATCTTTAGAAATGGCCTTGAATACGTGAAAACTGCCAACACAATCATGTTCCAGTGGGATATAGTCACCGGTGTCACGCAAATATTGTCCTCGGCAATACGGCAACAAATATTTATATTTTTAAAAACATTTAAATTAATTTAACAATGAATAATTACTTTTTCTTGAGAGCTCTTCATCTTAGTGAAACGGTCCCTTGGTCTCAGTTACAACCAGTAGAATAGTGCGTTTGTCATGGTCTCACTTTCAGGTGTCTGACAGCCCTAGGCCTTAGTAGGGGTAAAACAGGACACTAGTACACACGTCCACTGCTAGTACTTAACATAACAGATCATGTATTTGCCGGCCTACAATATTTATGGATCAACTTGTGAACACACACACGAACACAATGTAAGTAGTAGTCATTTATTGCTTGCCAGAAGGCAAAGAAATACTGAAATAATCATAAATAGAACAGCATTTGAATATACAATTATTTACAATCAGTCTTAAATTAGCACCAATGCAATCGATAAAAAAGAAACAAGTAGAAAATGAAATGCAGATTTATCCTGACTGTTCACCGACAGCAGAATTGCCATTGCCAATTACCACTATTTGTTACATGTCAGTCATGAAACGTCCACCGACATCAACCACTGCACACGTGGCTGGTGCTAACGCCACGAAGAAGACACATTTACTGAGATTATTATAGTTACAGCAGCAAAGGCACCACAGTTCTTTGAACAGCCATTCTAACAATGGCCTCCACTGCTCAGACAGAATCATCAGCGAACGTCTCCTCATTTTTGGTGCAGTTTTCAAAACTAACATTACCACACTGTCATCTTTCTGTACCATCCGTTTGGCCACACTATGTACAAATATATAAACTACTCGCCGACATCCGAATGCTAACTTCGTTGAACCTGTTTAAGAGGGAACATGGGACATTAGGTCGAGTTCCAGCTGCCGTAAGAGGGAGATTATCAAACATTCAACGCAGAGTGTAACACGCTGACTCGTGTACTTTGTGAACACACCATCACACCACGTTGACATATTACATACATTAACTAACTACGACATTAAAAGTCAATAAATATTCTGAAATAAGGAACAAGCCACATGACAACAGAGCAGGTCGAAATGTTGTGACATGAGAAGTGAAAGTTCCAGTACAAATACCTCCAGTATTTCTAAACGCAACTGTCTGTTTTTGTTTATGAATGTATGTCTATGTATCTTTCATCCTGGTGAAGTTTGTTCATGCGAAACAGCACGTTACATTTCCATGTTGCTAAAACATATCTGCCAAAGGAAATATAACATAAGATCGATTCCCGTAATAAATGCATTTTAACTGGAGGCACCAACAATTACAAAATCCTATCTTTCTGATAGTTAAATGTACTGAAACAGCAGTACAGCAGTCTGTCATGATCTACTTAACTCAACAGGTTATACCTCGACACACTCACAGCAACCCAATAACATGAACTCACCGGTGTCAGTCAATATAACATTTAGTCTGTTAAACAGCAGATACTCGTATATTTCTTCATAAGCCATTTCCAAAAGACCACATACTTAGGTAGCACTAACATGACTGCTATAAACACAGCCACATCTTGCATTGACATGCCACCTTACAGGTAGACACTGGTGCCACCTTACAGGTAGACAGTGGTGCCACCTTACAAGGTTGACACAGGTGCCACCTTACGGGTTGACACTTGATCTACTCCAGGACACGCTGCTGCTCTTTCTTGCATGAAAGAGACAGACTTGGTGTACGATGTGATGTGACTGTCACAATGGTGGCCTCTGTCTGTGGACATGTCATCCAGCAGACACCAATCACCTGCCACCTGGTGGAGGAAGACAAAACATGGCACCACTGGCCCAGGACAACTTTGTCCAGGCTCACCAAAAACTTGCCCAATAAAACATTTTCTATCCTTGCCTCAGTGTTCTGTGGTCACACACACACACACATGGCCCAAACCAACTTCTTAAATACACTCAAACACCACTCTGACCACTATTACACACCAACGTCGTAGTGGCACAGATGTCACACAAACAGCAGCTTCATAAATACACACCCTTGGCACCTGGCTGCTGACACTGTGTGTCTTGTTCAACAAAGCATCGGTGGCGTCACTCCACGATGTCACCAACTAATGAACACCAATAAGCCACACAGAAGGTACACAGATACTGTAGACCTTTGTTGATTGCAGTGGTTAAGACCTAAACTCTACACCACGGTCTCTGTGCCAGCACCTGTGGTAGAGAGACTTGTGTTCCACACCACACTCTCTGTTTTGGCCGCAGCTGTCTCTCTAGTAGACCTTAATGCTCTACATCAGCTTCTGTCATAGACTTTCACTCTAAGCTGCAGTCTCTGTAGTGGCATCAGTCATAATGACCATCACATGGTCTCTGTTTTGGCTGCAGTGGTAGAGACCTCTACGCCGTCGTCTCTGTATTGGCGGCAGTCTCTGGCAGGTTGCTGTTGTGACTGTCGAGACTGGTAGAGTCGCTGGTGCTGTCATTGCTGGGTGCACTCGAGTGGCTGGCCGCCTCTTGCAACTTCATCAGCATCGTCAACTACAACAACAGGTCATGTGTATAAGTCACAACAGGTCATGTGAATAAGTCAATACCTGTCATTAGTCCTAAACACTCAGTTCAGAATGAGGCAGCTTCCATCTGCCTTTGATGCTAAGAGTAAATTTCTGTTGTGCATTAGCACAACAGAAATTTACTCTTAGCATCACAGTAGGACCTTGCTATTAAGGTCACTGTATAACCTTGCTATTAAGGTCACTGTAGAATATTGCTACTAAGGTCAGTGTAGAACCTTGCTATTAAGGTCACTGTAGAATATTGCTACTAATGTCACTGTGGAACCTTGCTATTAAGGTCACTGTAGAACCTTGATATTAATGTCACTGTGGAACCTTGCTATTAAGGTCACTGTAGAACCTTGCTATTAAGGTCACTGTAGAACTTTGTTATTAAGTTCACTGTAGAACCTTGCTATTAAGGTCACTGTAGAACCTTGCTATTAAGGTCACTGTAGAACCTTGCTATTAAGATCATATTAGAACTTTGCCCTTAATGTCACTTGCTATTATTATTAACAACCTTTGAACATTTAGACATACAAAACCTCTACTAGTACACCATAAACTCACCAGGGGGTCAGTCTCGGCTTCGTTCTGTTGCGTTGGCGCTGTTTTTGCTGCCACACTGGTGCTGCCACCTCCTGGCAGCGGAACCTGCATGTCATATCCAACATCTTCAGGGCGAAGCTTGAGCAGCGACGGCCAATCGCTGTCATTCTCATCCCTAGTCCAGGGGTAGGTCTCAATCACCCAGTCCACTGGGTCCTCCCACGGTGCACGGCGGCCATACAACTGGAACGCAGCAAAAACATGAACAGTTATGATTGGCTGCACAGTGTCACCGGCTCAGATATTAAATGGGATAAGTTTGGGCAACATTTAATTTTAGTTGATGAACTAAAATCAAATGTTTCCCAAACTTATCCTATGCAAATTTGTATATTTTACAATACATAACGTTTAGAAAAAAACAACTACTAAACAAAACCAGACGATAGAGTAACTGAATAGGATTAAGTAATTTTAATTTGCTGCTAACTTCTCTATGTGCTGTTCTAAGAAATCATGCATCAGGTTAATCAAAACTGCATAAATGAATTGAATTTATTTGGTTACACATTACTTGCAAAGTTCACGAAACCTGATGTCACAAACTGCAGCTGAACTCAGATGATTCTCCATTGCTCAGACTGCCACAAGTAGTGCATGGAGGCGACAGGGAAGGGTGTTTAGGGGATGGGGTGGTTGAGAGATAGGGGTGTTCTGGAGATAGCACGCACCTGTATTCCTTCCCGGACAGCCTCAAGTAAATAGGGAACAATCGAGTAGTTCCACAGGTCCGTGAACCACACCTGGGCTCGTGTCGCGTCCATCGGACATGACAGGAAGAGTCGGGGACCTGAGACAGAGAGAAATAAACTTGTTTGACACACTGGCACAACACTGGCACTATGTTGTATGGCAAAATCTAGAACATGTCACCACATATGCCCTCCTGTAAGCTAAAAAAAAGTAAACACCGTTTTCTGTAAATTTCCCTCTTCTCATGCAGTTTTGCTAAACAATCAACTGTGCATCTTCTGGTCAGTCAGTTACAACATACTTTGTATTGTCTCATTACTTTGTCAGATATAAGGTTATATTCACACGACTACACTAGATGTGGTAAAAAAAATTGTCAAATCCATTGAATTGAATCACACTATTCTTCGAGTTTGTAATTTTTAAGCCACATGAGTACCGGTAATAATAATTTTTTTAATTCTATTCACTAATGTGATTATAAATGAGTTCTTATCATGCTATAACTGTATCATATAATTAATCTATAATCAATGACAGCACTAAATACTAATCACTTCACAACTGGTCAACATACCCACCTATGCATGCAGACTCACTCACCCACCTACTCACCCACACCCACCCACCAACCCACCCACAAACAAACACACACACTCACCTATTGTGACATCGGACGAGCTGTGCATCTCCAGGAACTTGTTCAGGTGCTGCCACACAGTGGGCATCCAGTCAACTATCTTGGCAAGGTCGGCGGTGGCACCGGTGGCGCTGGGTTGGAGCTCCTCCTCGACCAGTTTGCGGCGCAGGAAGCGGTGCAGGAAGCCCTTGACGGGCTCCATGTGGTTCGCACACAGCACCCAGCGGAAGTTGTGGTGCAGCTGAAGGTTGGTTGTGGAACATGTCGCTTGGTTCATTGTGCCGATGATGTACGGGCTGCAACACACAGGCCAAGTGTAATGGCTGGCTGACAATTACCCGGCGAGAACGGAACTGGCATCATTACAAGTAAAGCCAGTCTGGCAATCAAACAACCTGGTCCGGAAGAAGCTTAGACCATACAGTTATCGTTGAACCTTACTTTTCAGTCACCTTGCTAATACAGCTACCTCACAATTTTATAACAATACATTACAGGACAGTAACCTTCCTAATACAGTCACCTCGTTATTCAGGTCATAGTTCCAATGACCTTAATTGCACTATTCCACTGTACTATAACAGAGTATTTCATTTTCATAGGATCTGTTTGTTTCTCACAAATCTACACACAACCTGATGCTATGTTAGACCTCGTTAGTGACAGGACAACAAATCGCCAACCCTAAAACATTATTATCAGATATATGTACCAATCTGGGCCCAGTTTCATGAAGCCGTGTAACTTTACGTGTAATTATGAGGTCTACTGGTTGCAGCTAAAAGTCAGTGCAGCCTATGGTCGGTTTCATGAGACCAATTTACCATTCGCACGGCTAAATCGTAGAATTGACCTAGTTAGGTTGCGGTGGGGATTCCCTGTATTTGTGCTGTGTCTGAACAATCTTTTCTTTCTAGCTGCCGCCTTTGTTGTTCATATAGCAAATGGGAAGCTATGATGAATGTAAAGGATATCCAGTGTAAATATTAAAAATAATTATGTTGAGAGTGGGCGTGTCGGGAGCATACCGTACATATTTCAACTTCGGGAGCATACCATAAATATTTCAACTAGCGTAAAGTTATGCCTACTAAATACATGGTGCAGCTAAGTGCGACTATGGAGCAGACTCGTGAAACGCATCTAGCGCAACTTTACAACTTTTTAGGCTTTTGACGGGTTCTCGCCCGCTACGATGTTGTAAGTACGCTCCATGAAACTGGGCCCTGGAATCAAGTTTGAATGAAATTGTCAACCACATGACTTCAGTAATCATTGCGTGACTCACCACTTCTGGTATTTGACACTGAGGAAGCCGTTGAAGACTTCACCAAGAGACGACACGTGGTGCAGGTTGTCGAGGATGATGACATTCGGCAGCTCCCCTACACTGGTACTCTCGCACTGGTCCGCGATGTGGGCGAGGTACTGTCGCAGCTCTTTGCTCGACTTGTGGTCTACGTTGAATGTCGCAATGGAGCCTGCTGTCAGCTCCTTGCCCGACCTGAGGAACACAGCTTGGGTTGTAACATCAAACTGTCTCGAAAGACACGAGCAGGAATAATCTGTGAAGAAGGAGATAGTAGTGGATATCTACAGTTGCTAGTCTGGTTTGTAATCAGAATGGAGCATGTGGACCAGACTGGAGAATACATAACTTTATCAAATTGACTTCAGATTGATAAAAATCGTAGTTTGCATGAAAACAACAGGGGACATTATTTCACATGACACAGGGAAATTATTGAAGAAAGATTCTTGGAATTTTCAATGAGTACTCATCAGAATGTAGTCTATACAGAATGAGAATATCCTTCTTGAGTATTGTAACCATTCAAAACGCTATACAACAAAATTAATTATTCACTTCATTGTGACTTGATTGATGTTTCGCACCTGATAACGACATGTTCCGCCAGTTTCTGAGCAAGGTAGGTCTTGCCGGTGCCACTCGGTCCACACAGGATGATGCGTCTGTGTTCTAGCAGCAGCGACACGTACCGCTGCATTATGGGACGTGGGATCAGAGTCTCAAAGGTCAGCGAGTCCACACTGTGTAGGGCTGTCCCTGCGAACACAATACACATATGACAGTCTATGCATAGTAGACCTTCAAACACCATATGTACAAATAACAGCTTAGACCGTGTAGGGCTGTCCCTGCGAACACAATAAACACGTATGACAGGTGTACACTCAGCCTGCAAACACAATACATCTTGTTTACACATAACAGCAAGTACATAGCTGGACATAGCTATAAAACACCAAACTATAAATGTACTGAAGCAGTGTATATATTACATCACACCATGCACACAAAAGTTTACCTTTGGTTGGGAATTATGGTAGGAACAGTACAATAAAACATGTTACAGAGATAAGAATGTTGTAATCAATCAACAAATTAACTTTATAACCATTTATTAAGAATACACATTAACCATAAGATGTGCAGCAATGCTGTTCAGTTAAACGAAAACCTTTTTTTATGTAGATTCAGATAATGTGCTCACCTTTCAGTGTGACAGTGATGTTTGTGTCACCAACAAGGTAACCACAGGGAAGTAGCTCAGGCACGTCACAATCTGTGACAACACGCAACAATGTCAGTAACACGTAAATTCTAATAATAATAATAATCATTAGTGCAGAAATTCTTTGTAATCAAGCTCATAGGCATATAAGCCATATTGCCAATACAATGTACAATATATACACACTGACGATGGTATTATTTTGGTATAACCCTCTTGCTGGATATGATGACATCCATTCTAGCTCTTTGGGAAAACACGAAGACAATTCTTATTACACCGTGTGGAAATCATTGACGGATATTCTCAATACACAACTTTCTTTATTTCATGAACATGATATAGTAATGCCATCATAATTTAAATTAATAACAAATCAGCTAAATGTGTGATGGTCATATTTCTTAGTCATCATCACTGGTATATTTAAAAAAACTATGTCGAAATACACAACATACCTCTGCCTCTGACTATCTCTCCTACATGGTAGCAAAAGATACTCTCTGCTGCTAGACCCAGGTTTGTTATTGGGTCTACCCTGGCAATGTACTCCTGCAAGAGAAACCATGTCAATGGTCAACCTCAAAACACAACTAGTTTCCTGACCATGTAACAAAATCATAGCTAATCTCTGCTGGCAATATCCAATATGTTCTGTATAATAATCATGTGATAAACACGTAATTGGAGACTAGTTGTCTTGATGGAAGGTTTACAACATATATAAACAACTTGTGATTTCTGATGGGTAACTAATGAACTATAGTAATTATGTTTGGAATTGGTCATCATCATCATTGTGCAGTTATAGTGTCCTGTGGTTGGGCAAAGGTCTCAGTTCCAGACCTGTGATATGCTCTGCCAGGTGGTGCTCTCCAACATCTCACTTGTCTTCCATTAGGCCATTTTTCCTTCGTAAGGTTTCCAGGTGGTCATATGCGATGTCATTCATCAGTTATCTCATATTCCAAAAACGTGCCATGCCCAGGTCCATTTCATCTTCTGACTTATTCAATCATGTCTATGATCTTTGCCTTTACTCATACACAGATATTTGTTTTACTATCCCAAGAATTTATATATTTTCAGTCAATTCAATTAATTTCCCTACATTAACCAAATCATTTCAATGTTAAGAACATCAGTTTTTTAACACACACCGCACGCACACACCCCCTATTTGCATAGCTCCTTGTTAATACTGTACTTTAACTGTCTTACAGACTCTGACGTAAATTTGTGACGTACCTGAAATATCCTGCAGACTGTGACATCCAACATGTCCCACTTCATTTTGCCACACACCGACATGGAGCCTATCAACATCTCTGTCTCCTTTACCTGGAGAAATCAACACAAAAATTGTACACAGTGACAGAATGGAGGAACTGAGGGAGATTGGCATGACGCAAGACTTGGTGAGGGGTGGGAGACAGGAATGAATGGACTGGAGGAGAAAGCTAGCCAAGAGTGCCATCAATATAGCTCACCAAGTGGAAGAGGAATCAATCAAGAAGCAAACAGGTGTACTCCACTTCTTCTAAAAGGTTTTGCAACTGAGTTGAAAAGAAATGGAATGGACTATTTGAAGCAGCTGTGTCTGCAGCGACAATTGTATAAGTTTATTATGTAATGTTCCTGCAGTGTTTCAGGACATTTCCAAAATAGTGCGGTGACTACTGATTAACTTTAACACCACTTTCTGAGGAAACTACTAATGCGAAAAAATGTATTGTAGATGCAAATAGTTAGCTTGTGTAAACTCTTTTAGGTGCATTACACCAAACCATTGCCTTTTTTGCCCTTTAAATAGACATTTGTGGGTTTGGAAAAAAGAAAACCACAACTGAGATGGGAGAGAAATTACGAAGGATTTGGAGAAGGGTGATCACTGATATCTAGACGGGGAGGTGAAGACACGTTGTGGAAAAAGACAAACAACTAATGACAAGTGTGGGTGGCCCCACTCCAGACTTCTGGGTCAGACAGGAGAGACATAATAACACTTCTCCTTCGCATTCCAAAAAAGTCAAAACAAACACACCCAAACTACTGACGTCAGCAAGTAATACCATAATTGTTTGCAAGAAGCATAAACATGTCGATTACACGTCACATTTACCATGCAAGTGGTTGAATGTTTTTACTTCGCCCGCATACATGGACCGCATACCAAAGTTTCAGTTTTTTTTAAGATAATAGCTAAAGATTAGCCCCACATTCTGCCGGCTAATATACGAGGCAGTAATGTCTAAAGTGCCACCATTACACCAAACTGGTCCAGCTCACTCAACAGATTACCGGATCGCTACGTCATTACTCCTGGGTGTGCCTGCTGATGGTGGACCAGCTCATTACTGCTCACGGATGTGTCTGTGTAATTGGAACGTTTCTGTCTTACCTCACTCAGCTTCAATCCATCACCGATCGGATTCCACTGCACGGATATCATTATTTGTCGGCCCTCCCGGCTTGGAGATTCACTTAACAGCAAATCTGGAATAGTGACATGCAAACATTACTCACACTGTTTTTTGGCACCTTGTAAAAGAAACGGGTGAATGGTTTTCTTGTCTTCATTGTGACAATCCTACAATAAACTGCACAGTTCGTAATTTCTAAATGAAATATCCTGTAGCAAAATTGTTCCAATATACTGATGGAATCATTCTTATGCATTTATTTGGCTGGCTATGTGCAAATTGCAATGGAAAATAATGATAAAACAATTGCAATAATTGTCAGTGAATTCTCCAGAAACCTCATAGATTATTTTAACAACTGCCTAATTATAAGCAGACATAGAACATTATGATTTCATAAATATAATAACAGTGACTTAATGATTATGTATATTATATTATTATCATCTTTCAGTACCTCTAGTCATCATTACATAAGTATTAATATTTTGGAAACCTTGCTAACACCACTGCACAGAGTTGTACTTTGAGAATGAGCGACTGAATAAAGTTACGATTATTATTAACTATTATTCTGTATTACAAACATTAATAAAACAAAACTGCAAGAAAAACTCCTAGACAAATCAGACAACTGCATCTTGCTTCTCATTTCTCTCCTTTGACAACCTCTTAATTCTTTTAATTGTACCAGGTCAAGAGTTGTCTGACGAATATCCATCTTAGGACAATAAAGTGAACTGAACTGTCATGTTGTCATATGATGTAAGACCACAATAAGGTGTTCATCCGCCATTACCCGACCAAAGAGTACCCATTAAAAACAGCATTATGCAGGTGACCTGCATTTCTGTGAGCACATGTAGTGTGGAGTGAGTAGAAATGATGTTTTTGTGCAGCGTGGCATCAGAGCTGTCAAACTATGACAGCTGTCAGTCAGTGCATTTCTGCGTATTAATACAGTTGTCATTTTGCTTGGTGATGTAATCAGGGGCAATCCATGGGTGGTTCAAGCAGAAATGGAGGGGTGTAAAGTTTGAAAGAAGTTTGTGGCAGCCTGAGGTATGAGAAGTTCACGAATTTTTCACTGAACCTCTGTCTATGAAGGGTAAATATGCTGTGAAATTGTCAATAACAGATCTCGTCAAGAATGAAGGAAACGTTATAATGGTCGCCTATGGAAAATGCAAATATGACTTCATATGCCTGTACAAACATAAATAAAACAAACCTGCAAGACAAACAGACACAACTGCATCTTGCTTTTCATTTCTCTCCTTTGAAAACCTCTTAATTTTTTAAATTGTACCAGATCAAGAGTTGTCAACGAATATCCATCTTAGGACAATAAAATGAACTGAACTGTCATGTTATCATATGCCTGTACCAGGTGGTGATGGGACATACCCAGGTTGCTGGGGTCCCCGATGCTGAGCCTGCGCTCGAGGGACTCGGTGCTGTGGAGGGAGGAGGTGGCGGAACCCGTGGGACTGATGCCCTTGGAAGACACGAGTTGGTGGAGTCGCTCATTGTCCGCCTTCAGAGACACCATCTCATTCTGAAACACACACACACACCACAGTGAGAACATCTACAGTGTCAAAGTAGAGGTAAGTTTTAGTGTTGCAATATCCAGTTGTTTGGACTGCTCAAAGTGCTGCATACAGTAATTGGGGAGATCAGTGTTTTTGTCAATATTGATTACTGTATAATTATGTATATGATTCCATGTTTTGTAAACATTAAACCTGATCTACAAGTTCACCCACAGCCATGATCTTGTATTTGTGATATGGGTTTATTTATGCTTATATGGTTACACATGGTTTAGTTATCGTGATTAATACTTGGAGTTTACTCCCTGGCAGACCTGTTCAACTGAATACCATATACACTTCAATGAGAAGTATGTGACATTACATTATTCGGTAGATTTTTTTAGATCTCCCTGCAATCTATAAGCTATGGGAATAAACACTCTCACATGTATATGTGACAGAGTGAGAGCATGGTGCTAGTATGTACCGTACCCCTTTGTTCCACATCAGGGGGAAATGTTAAACATACATATTAATGTAATATTAAATATTTATATTAATTTTTTTTATGATGCACTCCATATGTTTTATTCAAGGAAAACACACAGATCTATATACGGTGAACAAATTCCTACATAACACAGTGCTAGCCAGGGCAAACATTTCGAAATTGTTCCTTTCATCAAGACTCAAGCACCCAGTGTATTACCCCATAGTGTCCATCCAGTTAAAGGTGAATCCCAGTAAGATCTGAGCTACATTTCTACACCAGATGAATGCTGACAATGTCCAGGAAACCATGTTGGCATCCATCACATCACATTCAGCCTGTTAGTATCCATACGTATACCTTGGTAGGATGAAGATGCCAGTTCATCACACACAGGTATTTACTCATACATTCTACATCCACAGATTAAAGTTCGATGAACCTAGATTATGTCTATAAATTACCATGAAGTCAGGTATAATACTAATTTATATTTTTTCGTAATTTATCCTCAGCATGAAAACTGAGACACTGTCTCACATAAATCAGTTCTGCAATTCTTTGATGTGTGTTGACATTCAATAATGCACAATGTCGTAGACATGCAGTCATGGTAAAAACGGAGGAAACGTGCACTAACATAAAACCTGTTGCATATATTAGCTCTGGGCAATTCTTGTAAACACTTTATCAGGCCACTACTGCCTACTTTGGGCACACTGCTAGACAGTATACAAGGTGCAAGTAGCCTTTATCAACACGGTAAAACATAAAACAGTTTTCTCTGTATATTTATAAACACTGAAAGTGGCCATTAAACTATCATTTACTGATTGATATGATATTTTCAAAGATGAAAATGCTCAGACCAAAGTTTCTTCACCAAAAACAATTTCTTTATCTCCCCCCCCCCCCCAAAGGCACATGGACGTAAAACTTGTTTCTTTTAACTTGGCTTGTTGTGTCCGGCTACTGCCTTGGTCATCAGGGTGGACACTGACCTTCATGCGCGTCATTGTGTCCTTGAGTTGGTCGAGTTGGTGGGCAGATGACAGTGCCTCGAGTCGGATGTCTGTCAACTTCATGTCCTTCTCGTGTAAGAGGTCCTCAAGGTCTATCACTCCCTCCTCCTTGCCCCTGCAAACACAAACAGTCCCCGTCAACTATGTCCTCATATAAGAGTGAGGGGCGGTGGTCAAGCGGTAGAGCGCTGGACTGTCAATCGAGGGGACGGTGGTTCAATCCCACTTACCGCCGTTTCGAAACTTAGGCAATTTCGTTCACCTCACATTGCCTGTGTCTTTCGGAAGAGACACTAAAAGCCGGTGATCCCTTCTATCGGGTGTCTATGCCAGGGGAAGTAAAAGAGTAAAAAAGGTAAATGTGTAACCTGCAGTGGACTCACTAATTCTAGAGAAGGACAACTCTGAAAACCAAGCTCGACAAATATGTAGAGTGATGAGCTAACCATAAGAAGAAGAAGAGGTCTTCTAGGTCAACTATGTCCACATATAAGAGGTCTTCTCGGTCAACTAATATTGTAATGTCCACTAGGTTAGTTTATATCTTCATGTGAGAGGTGCATTAGAATTAATACTATTTCCTCCTTGTTCCTGCAAATAGTCTCTGTCAACTTGTATCCCCTTTCAACAGTCCTTCTCTGTAACTGAAACTAAAATCTGAAATGGACTGGCATCAGACAGTGAATATAGCTATGTCTTCAAACTGTGTTGAATAAACTACACAGCTGCAATGCAGCTGTCAGCAATGCAGCTGTCATGGGATCATGTCATGGATCAGTTAGGGTCATGTCATGGATCAGTTAGGGTCATGTCACGGATCAGTTAGGGTTAACCTGAGAGTTTTACTCATTGTCTGAAGGAGTAAGGGTTTTACAGATCTGACTCTACTCACATGATGCAGTCATGGATAGTTGAGCTACAGATAGATGTCTTGGACTGACGGGTGTTTATCAAAGACCTCAGACCCTATACTCACATGTTGCAGTGGATGGGAGAGGTTGGAGCTGACATCATGGACTGGTGGGGCACGTGGAGCATTGGAGAGTTGGGTAGAGAGAGGTCGGAGCGCAGACTCGTTGTGTCTGGCTCCACGTCTGACATTGACATCTGCTTGCCCTTCTTGCGCGAGAACGCCTTGCTGAAGGAACTCCGTAGCTGTAGAAACAAACAATATCAGTACTTAATACTTCTATACTAAAAAATTCCCATTTTCCTGTTAGTTTTTTCTATTAAACCTATTTACCCATGTTTAAAAGACAAATATTTTAAACTACATTAAACTACTAAATTTGTTCCCATTTTCCTGTTATTGTTTTTTCTATTAAACCTATTTACCCATGTTTAAAAGACAGATATTTTGAACTACAATTACAGAAAATAATAGATGTCACTGGCAATGGTTATTGTTATTACAATACATCTGCAATATTCGATGTATCCTGATTATTATTTCAATTAGAATGTTCTCAAATGTGTGTGAAATAAGCAGAAATTGTTCACTAATTACCCTACATTTTCACATCTGATGATGACATTTCAAAAACTTTCAATCACATTTACTCGACATCTAGAAGTGATAAGATTACGTTATTTTAAATCCACACTTACTCAAATTTGAGAAGTGATAAGATTACATTATTTAAAATCTACACTTACTCAAATTTGAGAAGCGATAAGATTATGTTACTTTAAATCTACATTTACTCAACATTCAGAAGTGATAAGATTATGTTGTTTTAAATCTACATTAACTCAAATTTGAGAAGCGGTAATATTACATTGTTTAGCCAGACTGCTTCAGTTAATCGTTTTTGTTCGACGAAGTTTCTTCCACTTACCCAGTTCTTCTTTTTCTTCTTCTTTGCGCTGTCTGTATCTGTGTTGGAAGAGAGTTGACTGGTTCCGCTGCAGGCGCTCGACGTACTGTTCATACTGGCCATGCTCTCCTGGGAGAGGTGACGTACCAGGGGCCCAGGATGGAGGTCACCTGCAATGAAACAACAGTGTAATGTCGGTGTAATCACTGGTAATACGTTGTAATGTGTATGTAACCAACTTGTAATACAGTGTGGTGTACATGTAACTATCTTGTAATGGATGTAATAAGTGTAATCAATTTGTAATACAGTGTAATGTAGGGTGTAATCAATTTTTAATACAGTGTAATGTAGGTGTAATCAACTTGTAATAAAAAAGTAGTGTAGGTGTAATCAACTTGTAATAAATTGTAGTGCAGATGTAATCAACTTGTAACATAGCAGACAAATGCCTAGCCCAAGAACAGTGTAGTGTGTAAATTGCACGCACCACGAGAACAACGTATCTTTCAGTCCAGGTAAGATAACCACCAGACTATGGCTATGTTTGGTGTAACTGCATTTGCACAAGAACAGTCCCTTATGCTTGCATTTTTTCAAACACTTATTCTTCAAACTAAACCTACCGTTATAAAACACTGGCTGTCAATTTTACAGTGCTAACTACAACAACATGTGTAATACGGCATGACAGCCTGAGTCAACGAGTGGGTAATGCTTACTCTGTCAACTGAGATTACACTGCCCACATTGCCTTGACACACCACAAACAAGACCATAAGTTCAACATGCAGTTATACATGCATACGCATAGTAACTGCATAAACACACATAGACTGGAAAAACTTATTAACGCAACCACCTAGAAGACTACCGCTAGCTACCACACAACTACTCGAATAGTTGCAAGGTATCAAACCTCCCTATCAGCCACACCCTGGCCTTCCTGAACCCTCACCCGATGCCTGATTCTAGCCCACACATCGGCAACTTTCTATCTCAGCAAAATTCCAACCTGCCTACAGTCGTCATAAGTGGGATTGGGTTTTAGATATGTTCTTCATCAAACAGCTGGAAGCAGACCCCCCTACATCCTGCACTGCCAGTATCTGCACCGACTACAGCCTCGACTCACTCGGCTATCAACAAAAAGGTTCAATTCACGATATATGTCCATTAGCAAAATGTTCCGAATAGCTATGGGTCTGCCATGAACGCTGCATGATGATATACCTGGGTGTAAAAACTGTGTATGACATGACTAACCCTTTGAATGTATTTCACGACGGTGAAATTCAGTCCGCTGAAGAAGGCTGTGAGACAGCCAAAATATATGGAGAAAACAAAAAGTTTCTTGAGAGGTAAATCATTTACTAAATGACTAATGCTCATCAAATGACAGCTGGGACAGTTTTCAACATGCTCATTTAAAGGAAGCCAAAAGGGAAATATTACGTGATATGCACGTGAAAGAGCTAATACAAAGCAACCATTCTGAACGGTAATCACATTTTTAACGACAGTGGTTTATTAGTAAAATAATTTCAAAGTGGATAATTTCACTGAAATCCTCGGCTCCGTAGAGGCGGCCATTAACGCGCCCCGGTCCGCCCCTTCCTGTTGTATAACCATTCAGCACGCAGAACCGGCCTTAAAGTCACGTGTCCGATGACGCATAATAATGCTTATCGCCGTTGTAAACACAATGTTGTCAGATACCCGAACTTCGAAGAAGAACATCCGTTCGAAGAACCTTGCTTCGAATGGGATGTTTCTCATCGTATATAGTGGGTCAAGATCCGCAGAAACGTTGGCGACGTCGAGTTTTGAAATTTAGAGCTGTGCAAACGATATTGGCGCGATATTTAATCACCAACGATAGTCGTTGAAACGGGTTACCGGTCGAAACCTTCCATCGCCGTAGCCAAGTCAGCGCGCGCAAGAAGGTTAGTAAATATTAAGTCTTCTGTGTCTAAATTATTTAAATCTTGTACCATTAGACACATTGCGATGTCTGTCGTTATGACTTATGTACATACTGATATATTTTATAAACATCCACCACAGTTAACGTTCTAGAAGGTATGTACATGACATGGGATCATGGAGCCGCTAACTAGGTCTAGGACCAAGTCCAAGCGAGTTAAACCGTTCGATATTGTTATTCATTATTATTAGTTTTATTTTATCCTACATTGAATGGTATCACGTTTGCATGAACAGAGGCATATAAATAAGGTAAAGCTACATGTGTTAAACATGACCGTAACATTAAAACACAGCTGAATGCAAGCCAGATCATAGATGTCCCCATCAATTCGCATGAACGATAATATAGCACCTAGATTTTGGTTGGTTTATTTCATTCTCTGGGCAATCAATACAGATTGAAATAGGTACATAAAACATGCAAAATATATTTTTTTAAATAGATTGAAATAATATATAATTTAAAACATTAGCATAAATAAAAAATTAATTAAAAAAGTAGAGAATAATTTATTTGAAATGTATCTATAAAGGTAAATTAAATATGTTAAGACATTAAAACATATTTTCTTTGATTATTTGAATAAACTTAAAAATTACTTTAATAAAATATTTTAATAAATACTTTAAAACATTAAAATAAATAGGTCTAAAGAATAAATTAAGGTTTTACAATATTCACTAAATAAGTTTTCAAAAATACTGCCTTTCATAGTTACGCAGTTCCTATTTTCAGGTTGACCACTGTGAATGTGCCAGCATGCCTGCAATATTTTTCAGTAAATATATTATTCAAACATCACAAACTGGCATTGCGAATGTTGTTTTCAATCATGTTATTCGTTCAGCGAGACACACAATTACAAATTCTGTGTGCTGTGTCAGTTCAGATACTAATACATTGATACTAGGACATGTTACAGGCTTACAGTAAAGGATGAATAATTAGCTATGATGAGACATAACTTATGTACTGTAAAAATTACTTTGCAAATTTGCAATATTGCCTTTATTGGTAGGTAGAGTTTCTTGAAATATTGGGACACACTCAGCAAACAAGAAGAAACATTAACACACCCCAATAACAGACTAGCATAATATACTAGATGGAACGAGTCAACGAGGATTTGTAGATATCCCACAAGATCAGTCGGTAAACATTTGGTACCAGTTTCTTCCCCACAATAAGAGTGCAAATCACTAACCTAATTCAATAATAATTTAATCCAATAGTTTAGCAAGTAAGTCAGATGATCCACCATGCACATTGGCGTGATGTGTCAATATGACATTTTGCCAGTTAAAATATACATTGTCATAGATATTCCTGTTCGATTGATATTTTGAGGTGCCAACATTTGTGTTTATTGGATAATAGAATCTGAAGCACTTAAATGTCATTATAATTTTTTTTTTTATTAAAGACAACCACACTTGATAACAAGCCACTGTATATAAGATACAACATGACACAAATATTTAGCAGTACAGCATGTCCTGTTTATTTATAGGATGGAACCATGGCTCTAGCAAGAACGTCCGGCCACGTCCTAGCGAACCTTGACAACATGGCTGTTTTCTGGTCAAGACGCAAGTAATTGGAGCTGCAGAAGACACTACAGCTGTATGTTTACCTGCAGATCCACCACACTGTGGTGGGAAGAATGAGTGAATGGTGAATTACATCTTTGTCAGAACTCTGGCCGCTGCCCACAACGACTGTCCATGTCAGAATTGCAATCCTTGGTTCAGATATGCCCTAGCTAATGAAAGAAGGTCTGCTGGTGTCAAGAGTCAGTTGATTTGTTCATTGACAATCCAACTGCTTATTCACAAATCAACTGATAATTCGCAAGGGCAGCAGTCAACAAGTGCCAAGTGTTATCCTAGATCTTGTTCTCTGCTGAGAGCACAGAAGTTCGATCTTATGGCCGGTATACACTGGTATGACTCTCTGTACCCTTCGACCAAGCCTGTCATGGATCCACCGGGTAAAATTCTCTGTATATGGCCGACTTGGACTCCTGAAATAAAATAAGGCTTAAATAAATATATCAACTATGTATAGTGGCACAGTGGTTTAAAGCTTTGGACTTGGCTTCAGACTCTCAACTACGAGAACGAAACCATGTGCTGCTGTGTCGAACCTTGGGCAAGTCTGTTCACCCGTCATTGCTCCAATTCACTCGGCTGTGTAAACAAGTAACTGGCTATTGACAGTGGTGGATATTTGTAACACGAACCGTCTTGATTCATTAATTACAGCTTGGCTGGATGCTTCCCACAGTCATGAGATGGTGTTTAACTGAATAGGTATGCCAGGGAGTAAAGTGTAAAGCACTTTGGACAATGCCGAGCAGACATGGGGTCAAATACGTTGACATTTATTTAAATACAAATACTCTTGAGGAATCCAAATACATTTAATTACTAAACATCAATTACAGTTACTTAAAACTATTTAAATACTTTCAAATACAAATGTATTTGACCCCATGTCTGAGGATTGGATACTGCACTATATAAGAACTGTGTTGACAGGTGACATATGAAAATGGAGGTAACTCAATCCATTATCATTGTAGAAAATACAATAGAATACATGTTCTGTTTTTATAAAATCACTGGAACTTTTTTCAATTCTCACATAGTGGACAACTGGCCATGCTACTCGAAATGTTCTAGAATGATCCTACATCATTTACTGTTAAACCTAATTTGTTGGGTATATTTCTACTATGGAATAATATGTGGTGTTTTCATTGTATGAAATGTCATTTGTATTATATAAAATGTTTGGTGTTCTGGTTACTCTAATGTTATTTTCATTGTCAATAAATTGTGAGCAACACATTTCACTGTTGTTATAAATACATGAACATAATATTATACTTACATCTTTGTTGGCAGATATATGTGACAGTTGTCTAACATTTGGAAGCACTGTCTGCTCCAAACACAGACTATAAAATCCATGGCCATTTGTAATATATCATGGCACATCTGAAACAGAACCAGATGTATAAATGAGTTTTTTATGAATAAGAAATATTATTAGCACAATATAGAACATCACAGCTACTATTATGGTTACCTTGACACGACAACAAAGTTACATTGCAATTAAGACCACCACAGAATATACATAAATATATCCACATATGTTATAGTTTAGAATATTTGTTCTGCTAGTTGTGTTACTTTTACCCAGTTCAAAATGGTTATTTTTAATAGAGACATATATTCAGCTAAAAACAACTTTATTATTCAGCATGAAGTTGATTTCATAAAAAACATGGGTGGTGATTTTCTTTCTTTATTTAGCCCTCCAGAATTAGGCTCCAAACCCTCACTTTAAATATACCACGCCTATTAAAAGAACAATCAATATTGACACACATCTGTTTTTTAGTCGCACAGGTCATGCTATGTCAATAATACAAAAAACATGCCACATTCGCTGCTGTTAATATAATAATGTCCAGTATTTGAAAAAACAACAATTAATCTGCATTTTTTCCACATTTCAATGATTTGTGGGCAATTTGGAAATTGATTCCTGAAAACATGGGCGAAGGACCGAGCCTGTCACTCTGTCAGTCTGTGTCAGGCTGAGATAAATCGGAGAGCCATGACCCCATATGTGATATGATGTGTTTCAAATTGGGTAACTTCAAGTTGTGTATAACATATCCGACACTACACCACTGACTTGGAGAATAATACATGGCATGGCTGTGACTAAGTAGAAACTGCCGAATTCCGGGACCGAATGCGAGGTGGCCATCAGCATATCTGTCAGTGACAGTGTCACTGACCCACCTTCGACTCCGTTGGCGTTGATATTTTAATTACTTAAATTAACATCCAGCCCAGATTTCATAATGAACATTTAGGGCAACATTTCTCATATTAGACACATAAATGCTTACCTTCACCGACAGATTTTTGAGTCTTCCTCCTAACAATACAGTTACAGTAACGGGTATCCACAGTAACAGCATACATTCGCCTTTCGAAGTTTCGGCGAGTTTCGACCACTTGTCGATCACTCAATGTCGCCTCGGCTTGTTACTCGCCTCTGCATTTCGGCTTCCGGCGGGTCTTCTTTACCAGGTTTACCAGCGCGTTCAGTTCTATCTTGAAAATGTTGGCCCTTATCGTTGCAATCGAAATTCAGCTATTTCTGAACGAAAATCAGGTCGGTTCGCCTACACGAATCGGATGTACACAGCGCCACCTAGCGATTATTTTTAAATACAGAATTGCCAGACTGCGAGCATTATTGACGTCACACATCAGTCAAAATGGCGCAACTTACAAACTTTGATAGAAAAGGTGTTCAGATTTTTTTTACTACTAAACCATTGACATTAAAAATGTGATTACCGTTCAAAATAGTTTGTTTTTATTTACTCTTTCACGTGCATAGCATGTAACTTTTCGGTTTTGCGTTCCTTTAAGACAATGAATCATACGAATAAAAAGATTAAACGTCATCAATTTCATTGAAATGCTATATCAGTTGCTATAGCCTCAGTAGCAAAATGCAATATCGATTGCTATAACTTCTGCAGCACGTTAACAACAATAGACTTGTTTATAATCTACAGAAAAGCTTGGCAAAATTGTCCCAATGCAAAACAAAGTCAAACAAGAAGTTAACCTTGAACTGGATAAAGATAACCTACGAACAACAGCCCAGGAAGGAAAATGACACACCTAGTTTGGACTCTGATGATCTTGTACATCAGCTATGTTTTACCACATTGCTGCTTTCCCGTACAGACTCAGCAGTGGAGTTGAGTGTTTGCAGCAACACCAGCACATGGCAATCACTAACAGTAGAAGGCATTGTTTATAGGGCTGACATATGGAAATAAGGTAATTTTA
The DNA here is from genome assembly GCA_964017155.1 of Oasisia sp. SBJ-2009. Lineage (NCBI taxonomy): Eukaryota > Metazoa > Annelida > Polychaeta > Sabellida > Siboglinidae > Oasisia > Oasisia sp. SBJ-2009. Next base: position 45,004,134 of record OZ024861.1, on the reverse strand, counting down.
CCCCTTCCGTGGGTGGGGGGGGGGGGAGAGGTATACCCAGTGAGAGCTCCACAGACAGTGCTGACAGAAACGGCCTGCTGTGATTTCTCCTTTCATTCAACCATCTATTAAAGGTGAATCTACACCATGTATTAATGACACAGCTGTAGTGTGTGTAATCACATGTTAGGTCCACTCCCAGATCTGTTCCTGGCTGGCAGTGAGCCTTGGAGCCATAATCTATACATATCAGGTTCTACAAGTCAACACCAGGAAAGAACAAGTAATTGGGGTTTGGACGAACTGAACTGATTAGCTCTAACCCTCTCCTCATAAGCCCAACACCTCCACTCATGATACCTCCTAGATGCTGAGTTGGTGGAAAACAAGAACCAAGGCTGAGACAGCAGTCTATTCTTATAGCGACACTGCGGCAGAAATACAGACATCAGTTATATATCCCCGTACTTGAAGCGTACCAAAAAGAATAAATGCAAACTATAAATTTTCATCATTCTACTTGCATGATGTTTCTATTTCGGGGTCCTTTATTTTGGGTAAATACTCACCATAACAACCCTACAGAGAGAGGAGGAATGCCCCTCATTCTCAGCCACCCCACAGAGGGTGTTGCCACACAAACATCAACACAGCCACCCCCCCCCCCCCGGCCCGGTCGACCGTGTAATTACAATCAGCACAACTTAATTTAGCAAATGCGACTAATGTGTGGATGGGTCTTCAAAGAGAGAGGTCATATACATAATCAAGGATATTTAATTATCCCTGCTGGACTTCCCTGAGTGGTTCTCAGCCTCACTGGCCCCTGCTGATCTGTTTGCATTTGCGGTAGTGACTAATGCAACAGCTATGAACTATTATGATCTTTGCACGGAACACGATACCAACTCTACTGCCCAGAATCTCCATACACGATAACACTGTAATGTAATGTTTAAGAACTACAAAACACTATCACATCCATGACAAAGTCTGAGTCAGAGGCCTAGAGCTGAACCCAATCCACACGGTAAGTTGCATATAAATAATGCAGCCTAGACATGAAAGTTTGGCTTGCATTAGTGCCTTGTTGCACAGAAGATAGAACGTGCCTGTACAGTTGGTTTTGCAATGAATATGCAAAGTGAAGTTTATGCAATGCCCGTGCAATATTCATTGCTTACTTTGCCTCATGCGGACTTGTTCATGCATACACCAGTTCAATGTATACCGAAGAATCCAGCCATGCGCTAGAATTACTGCACAAAAGGTGTTCGTTCTGGTATAATTCAAACCACTCAAACTGCATCACTATAGATATACCCAGGTACAGTTTTACAGCTAGATTAACTAAGGCAATGTGGGCTAAACAAAATGTCCGAATTTTGACACAGCCGCTGTGGGTTAGAAGGTTCAAACCCTTTCTATGCGACTGCCATTCTACCATAGGCACACCACGGGAACTGAGACTGTGAGAGCATGCATGTATCCACAGACGTCTGCCACTCACCAGGCTTTGACAGCGTTGACGCATTTGAGGACGTCTTTCGCCTCATTGGTGTGCTGGTCATGTGATCGGTGTTGAAGTGGATGTTGCTGTGCTGTTTCAGGGCCTCAATCGTCATCCGCAGTTCGTTCAACTCAGAGTCCTGTAACATGACAATTTCTAGATAATCCATAACAGAAATCTTGTAGGTTAGCAACAGCGTTAGAGTTACTGGTGTTAAGTTTCATGGTAAAACTTACAGATAACTGGCAAGAAACTCACAATATGGCAAAGCGTTCCTTGTCCATTTGAAGTTTATCACTTTGGAGGATATTTTTTATTTAAATACACACAAAAACCTTATTTTAATCTAGTAATGTTCTTTTATTTCAAAATTGTTCATTATCATTTTATTTTATTTTAGTGTGCCATCTGCAAGGGTAATCACAAACAAAACATTAAGATATAATAATAAGTCCCTGCAAATACCATATGTAAATCCAATGTAAATTTTGTAGGAAACTAAACATGGGAAGTATCAACCATATTAATTTTCAAAACATCCTCAAAACTAAAACTTATAAAATGATATGTACACAAGGTCTTTCAGTGTGTTCTGATTGTACTCATTAATGCACCCCGTACATAATAATGCCCCCGTGTACTTGTTAATGCTGCCCAATGTGCGCCCTGACTATAAGTGCACGTGGCATGCAGTGAAAGTCTACCTGAACCAAGTCATAACAGAAACACAGTAAAGTACGATTGCATGCAATGGACACAACCAGCAGTCAGACACAGACATCACTGCGGTACTGTCAGACAGCACAAAGTCGTGGTGAGTCATCACGGGACAATGCAAGTGAAGTGATGCAAAGAGGAAATGATCCAAACTGGCACTGATAGCTGTGCCTGGGTCTGATTTCACCCTGGATGATGATGAATAACTATAGCTATGTATAGTCACAAACTTACCCTCCCTCTTTGTCTAGGCACATATTAGCTGATGAAAGGATGTGTGTGTGTGTGTGTGTGTGTGTGTGTGTGTGTGTGTGTGTGTGTGTGTGTGTGAGTGAGTGAGTGAGTGAGTGAGTGAGAGAGAGTGTGCGCGCGCATGCGTGTGTGTGTCTGACTGTCTCGTCACTCCTCCCTCTCCCTCTCCCAGCCTCTCTTCCTCCTACCCCCCCCCCCACTCTTTCTCTCTCTCTCAGCACATAATCAGTTGCTCAAAGATTGTTGTGTTAAACAGGGTTGATATATTCTGACCATTGTGGCACGTAGAGAAATAATATTGGAAGAAATAAATGGAACATTCATGATTTGTTTAAATAGAACCATCATCATAATTAAAACAGATTGATTCATGTTTATGTGGACACATTTAAACACTGCACCGGTCGACACTAGTAATTTCTAACAGGTTCCTGTTAACGTCAATAATAGAGTTAGTCAAACAACAGAACGAAATCAACCTCATTCAAACCTGAAAAAGACCACCCACAAACCAACCCTGACCCTATCACATACACATACATACTGGTTCACCTGGATCAATACATTGCCACATATTGATATATTATTGCCATAGTCTTAGTAAATCAATACATCAGGTTCAGCAGCCACAACAATAGCAAAAGTTGAATGCATGCACCGACTCGACTCTGAATTAAACATTTCCATCTGGCCACATAACGAACATATATAATGTCGTCAACCTCAAAATTCATACATGCGAAATGGAATGTACAGATATATCCATCCATTGCCTACCAAACTTGTAATGGCACTTTTTTTGCAATTTCCTTTTTGTGCAATTTCATTTGGTTGTTATTAGCCAGAGAATGTGAATTTTGAGCCAGTATGCCACGTGGCAACAAAACAAAATTAGTCATGCGCTATCTGTTTTGTATGCAGATATAAATTGATATAAATTATCCCCATATCATTGTTTTATATCGTGTTTCCATTTCTGACGTGTCTGAATTAATAACACCCGTCTGTGTCAAGTATCAGTTTCAATGTGTATTTATTACATTGGATCTGAAACGATATGGTGACAACATGTCCTTATACACGCATGGAGTAACACAAACTACTGCAGATGTAGTTAAAATATTGGAATATATTATTCAACTGATGACCTTGTATGGGCAGAAGAAGGGATATTTTACAAATTATATCTTTTAAAAGATATATTCAATGCAACATATCTTTTGAGAAAGATATACTTGGGAAATATCCTTAAGCCTAAGCCTAATTGGTGGTATTTTTAAGGCACTGCAGTTGCAACAGAACATCTTAAATATGGCTTTTGACCGAGGGGTAACTTTTCCACAACATCTAAGAATGCAACACAGGCAAAATATTAATGTGTGACATTTTGGGGTCAGGAACCCAATAAGTAATTTCCAATAAATTGTTTTTTAAAGTCTGCATAAACTGTTGAAAGGCAAACAAGAAAAAGTAATTCCTCGATGATATTTGCATAGTTGTAGCAGTCACACAGAGAACGGCAAGATGGCTACAAGAATGAAGCGAAACAACACCCATGCTTTTAGGGGAACGGGTGAAACAGAAATGGTTTATTTGTCTCACCCTCCATTGTCCTAGAGCGGTGAGGCTTTTGTCAGGGTCATGGTCGCCCTGAGTGCTCCATTTCTGAGGAAGACAGGGAGGGCACATTATTTGAACATTTCAGACCCTCAAATCCTCATTGATGTTGCACCCATTTTCCCTTTGCAAAGGGGGCAGGGTATGTATGCACTACGCAATCAGACAGTTGGTACAAACTCTGCTTAGAAACACCCAACCGTTTTGATAGCATGTTTAATTCCTAAACTAAAACCAAAGCCAAAATCCGAAACCAAACTATAAATCTGCAAACATACAAATGACAGGAGTCAGTCTGGTGCAAGTTGCCTCAGGGCAGTGACTGCTGGGCATGAATGCCTGAAAGACATAAACATCTCAAAGATGGCCAACCTCAATCCAGCAACCACTTACCTTCTGCTCGGCCGTTGAGGACAGTTGTTGCAGTCGACTTGTCATATTAGAGAGACTTTGCTCAAATGCTGCAACCACATGTGCCTGTAACAGAAGAATGACAGACTGTCATAATCATAGTTGTCTTTGTTGTGAATTAAACAATGACATTAAACACATACCCCACCGAACCAGACAAACAGAGATCGTACTGGGCAGAGGGTGATCATAATATTAATTTTTCATGATCTTTACAAATCTAGTATTGAATATATCTTGAAATATATTTTATACCTTTCATAAAATTTGAACAGTTAACTGACCTTTTTGAAAGGTTTCTGTAGTTTAATTGTCAATGGTATGTGTAGCATGAATGACTTTTATAATAAAGATTAATCCCTTGCTATATTTTCTTATAAATAAAATAAAATAAATAATTTAATAAAACACAGTTCCTCAGCAATTTGATTTCTGTAACAACAAATGCAAAATCCACAACTATGTTAATATTTTGACACATCAAAAGAAACCAATCCCGTTGTTAATGAACTAAGTCTCTGGGTGCCGTATTTCCACAAGACCCCCGGGGTAGAAGTCATGATTTAGCAGTTTTTGCTACTTATGGACGAGAAGACTTTGTTCACGATTTAAAAATAGAACAAATTTTACAACTGATACGTTTGATCAGAAAGATCAGAGCCGAAGCAGCTTTTTGCGGCAGTCTGATTGAGCGGCTATATACAGCAGGACTTTGGGTGTCAAAGCGGGCACAAACCGCAATGAGAGAACACATAATTGCGCATAATTCCCAATTCAACAATATGCCATTTTGTGAACAGCTGGAGTTGTTTTCAGGTTTCAATCACAGCTGTTTCACGGGTGATGAATAAGTGACAAGAATGCTGACAATTTGAGAAAACATTGAGAAGTATTTACACTTGACAGTGATGGCTGTTTACCATTTCTCTGCTCTCTAAGTAGACGTGAAATGGGACAACATTGTCAATAAAACCAAAAACAGAAGACAACCAGGACATTGGGTTTAGAAACAACACAAATACTCCTCTTTGGATCAATATAGCCTGGGGCGAAATCAGAGAATTTGTCGGTCTGGTTTCTTAAAATGGACATTATCTCATTGAGCTATCAAAGCTGGCATCTACAGGGGCTGTTTGCCCCATGGCTAGGGGGAAATAGCAACAAAGCCACCCACAGTTGGCATGACACGGCTATATTTAAACGGTTTTGATGAAAAGATTTGGACTGGGGTCAAACCACACTGTATAAAACTGCCCCATTCTTGCTACTGGTGCATGACGGATTACCATTGTTACCGTGGTGGGATCATCTTAGGTGGATTAAATAACAGAAACAATTTGGATTAATAGTCTCAAGTGAAACAATTGACGCGGTGATCTAATGTTACATCACGGCTGATGTAATGAATGTGTTGAATGTGTTTGTTTGGGTCTTTCAAGTTATATGCCACAATCACTGGCTGTATCTACATATCACAGAACCATAATTGCTTATTTAATTTGTTTGTGTTCTGATCATCATTGTTTGCTTTCTGTCTGATGCAAGAACTGGTTCTGTAAGACTAATTCAGATAGGCCTACATTAGTCCTGCATCATCAATGGATAGTGGCCATATTCACCATTCTGTTACAACAAACACGGCTGTTTTGTAACAACTGGACAAATTTAAATTAAGAAGAACGAAACAAAGATGCCCAGCAGTAACAAACATGCAGCTGAATGATCATGACAATACAAAACTGACAGCCACGTGGTCTGTGCATAACAGACCATCTAGAGAGGTACCTCCTGACAGGCAGTAAATCACATAATTGACACTGTTAAATACACCTTTTGTGCTGAACTATTTCCACCGGAAGTTTGACTGCAGAGAGGTAGTGTGGACCTCAACAAAACACATTTCAACTAGTAGCTCCAACAGTGCCACATGTTGGACCATGTACATGTGTATGTCAGTGAGGAAACTGTTTAGTTCATAACTATATTCCTTCTAAGGTTCAGGTGTGGCAATAAAATATAACAAATAAAATGTTGGATAAAATAGATCAATAGCAGCCTTTAGATGAAGAAACATGCAATTTGGATGAGAACAGAGGAGCTAACTATAGATAAACAGACTCAGGCTTATGCCTGGTTGTAACATATGCTGTAAGCCAGCAAAACCATTGAAGCACCTTGGTGCTGCATTTGGCTTAGGCATCGGACAGTAGACAGGATTAAATATTTAATGTCTTAAATCTTCCCGCAGTGTCATGTGAATGTTCTCTCTGCTGTTCTTAATACAGTTGGTTTATATTATATTTGTTATACAAATATTTGCAATTTTTTAATGCCAAAAAATACTAGTGTTACAAATTAGATCCAATGACCAGCAAACTGATAGTGCTATCAACAAATAAAAATATCAATAACTGAGGTTGACATTCTTTTGTTGGTCACGTATAATGAGCAGAGACATGGCTCCCTAGCCACTATGTCTATGGCTGACTTGCTTTGTCTCTTATCATGTGTTATCATCAGCAGACATTGTGGTAGATAGTAACCACAGATGGCTGCACATTTATTTCTGACAGATAAACACATAAATGCTCGCATTACAATGGCAAACAGCACACCCCTTGCCACACACACAGAACGACAAGTTAATTCTCAACTGCCACCAATGAACACATGGAAATACCAGAGGTTCACTAGCGTAGGTAACTGGAGAAACACTAAAAAATAACATGGACATTCTGCCTGGCAGTGAAGCCATATTGAGTGTTTTTAGAAAGTTGATATGTGTGTAAACATTCTACTGGTGTCTAACATACCACCCTGTCTAAGACCAAGTTGCCATGAAGAAGAAGCCGTCACTTGTCATACAGAAAAAGTAACTAACAACAACTTAGTCTGAGTGCTCCTGGCTAGAATGATCACTTCTCATACCATGACAGAACACAAACTGTTACGTCTTTGTCAACAAAAACTACACACTCATCAACACGTCTTTGTCTACAAAAACTACAGTCTTTGTCTACAAAAACTACAGTCTTTGTCTACAAAAACTACACACTCGTCATCACGCAGTGTAAGTCTGGGAAATGCCTGAAGTTCAACGGAAGAACGTAGGTTCATATTACGCACTGATTTATGTCATTTGCCCTTTGTGGATGCTGAAGTATGCATGAAGATATCGCAGTGGATGTCTTCCTTGCAACAAAGCAAGAGTCTCCTGACAAATCAGTAGAGGAAACAGTTGACAGAGTAAGGAAACGGCCACCAGAAATAGACCCTCTATAAATCAGTTCTGGTGCCATTCCAGTAGGCAGGTGTCTAAATGAAAATGTTAATAGCAACGGTAGAGCCATGGGAACTATAGTCCACACCTGCAGTGTCCACAGTGTCACACCTGTTTAGTTTATAAAGGTTTGCAAGGGGACTGATATTTGACAGGTTAGGGAGAGGTCATTGTTCCCATGTCATCGCTGTGGCAGTGTTTACTGCAAGAGTTACTTCCAGGTTGCAACACCAGCATGAAAATAGTGACCACCACACTCTATTGATATTCTACTGGTTAGAAAGTTATCTACATTAAACAGCTTCACAACATAAGCTTAAACTTTGTAACTAAAACATTATTCGTGAAACTGTAATCTTAATTTTGCAAAATTCTTGATTAACTATGATGAAAATAAACTGAGGTAAACAAAACTATGCAAATATAGATAATAATATAATACACAGAAATGTATAATAAAGTACACATAGAAACTTCAAATTCCAGAGTTAAAATTTGTAAATCATAACTGTCATTAGTATAGCTAAAGACAATGGTTATACTTTATTTGTACTATATATAGTCACTCTTCTAATAGTCCCAAACTGTGACAAAAACACACACAAGGTTGGCTAACTAGGGCCAGAATGTGAAGCACCTGACCTCTCGACCTTTTGATTACATGACGCTGTGCCATATGTGAAAGACCCATTGTGGCTCTATCAAGCAACATTTGTTCCAAAACACGACAGCTACAAATGACACTCACATGCATGCTCTCCCAGGCACAGACTCTCCATTGAGGAGTCTACGTCAATGTTGAGGTTTCATCTAAGTGAGCCAGTGCTACAGCATTCCATGGGTCACTCACACATCAACTGACCAGCCTACCTAGACTTAATAACATGGGGAGCAGTGGTCAGACCATTGGTCAAGGGGACCAGAGTCCTACTGTCGATTGCCATTTTGAAACTTTAAAAATAAACCTCGTGTGCAACTCCTATCGAGGGCCGTTTGTAGTTAAATATCCAAAACAAAAAGGTCAACCATGTGAGCCATCAGTAACCATAGCAACCTGCAGACAGACTCAGAGTCAGATACGAACCATATATGTGTCAGTGATGTCCTCCGTGTACACTGCCTCCCGCCAGCCAAAGCAACGTTCCCTGTTCACCTCCATCCTGGCCCGACAGGCCTCCGCCAGCCCAATACCTCCCCCACTAGCCCGGCCCAGGGAGGTGGGGCGAACGTAATCCGTTGTCTTTTGCCCAGACATCATGAGGGATACGTGGTTTGTGAGTGTCCTATGGTAGTGTCCTAGCCCTCACAGTAGTGTCCTAGCCCTCACGCTGTTCTGTCACATGTTGACAGCAAGAGCTGTTGGAGCTGTATGAAGCATGCTTCTGCTAGGTGTCATTCGCCAGCAGTGACTCTTGAAGCTAGTGGTAGTGGTACTTGTAGCTGCACAGAGCATCAGCCTCGCACAAAGACTGCACACCACTGCAGCCTACAGCTCACTGCTGCCGCTCTCACAGTGTAAGACCAGCAACTGTCACGCCGCCGTATGCCACTCACTGCCGCTCTCACAGTGTAAGACCAGCGACTGTCACGCCGCCGTATGCCACTCACTGCCGCTCTCACAGTGTAAGACCAGCGACTGTCACGCCGCCGTATGCCACTCACTGCCGCTCTCACAGTGTAAGACCAGCGACTGTCAGGCCACCGTATACTACTCACTGCTGCTCTCACAGTGTAAGACCAGCGACTGTCAGGCCACCGTATACCACTCACTGCTGCTCTCACAGTGTAAGACCAGCGACTGTCAGGCCACCGTATACCACTCACTGCTGCTCTCACAGTGTAAGACCAGCGACTGTCAGGCCACCGTATACTACTCACTGCTGCTCTCACAGTGTAAGACCAGCGACTGTCAGGCCACCGTATACCACTCACTGCTGCTCTCACAGTGTAAGACCAGCGACTGTCAGGCCACCGTATACTACTCACTGCTGCTCTCACAGTGTAAGACCAGCGACTGTCAGGCCACCGTATACTACTCACTGCCGCGCTCACAGTGTAAGACCAGCGACTGTTCCACACTGTGCCTCACACACACAGTGAAGCGAGCACACAGCAGCGATGGTGGTCTATAGCCTCTATACACAGATCCAGTTGGCTGCCTTTCTAAAGTTGCGTCCTCGCTGTCATTAGCTCGCTTTATGAGCAGACAAATCACTCTCGTTACACGCAGGGCCCTATCAGATGTTAAGTGGACACTTAGTGCCACGGCGGGGTAGCATGACTTATTAGTCAAGTCCACACGCAACACTGACCCTTTAAAACATAACAGCACGCTGACGTTTGTAGATTTTAATTGGGAAATAGTCTGAAAACTATGCCTTGTTTCTACAGTAGTGGTGCAGTATCTTATCTGTGGGTAAGTTGATACACGGGTGCCATCCACGATAGTATCAGACAGAGCAGCTACCTTTTATATGCTCTTCCACGGCTAATTCACTGAAAGGATCGAGATACCAAAGTTTTGTTAAGTTACGTGACGTACACCACCAGACTGTGAAACTAGCACGACACGGTTGGCTCCCGTATGTTTGTCGGTGTTCGCCTTTAGAAATACCCACTGATTGCGTGTCAGTCTATTGTTAGGTATCTGCTTTTTGAAATGCACCGGTAATATTCTGCACTATTTTATGCATTGCCATGTAATTGCATTGACACAGTAGGCTAACATTCGCATAGATAAAATTAAATAAGATATGATAAATTATATTCGTGTGTGAATTTGTGAAACGGACAATACATAGTGGCACTAGCAGTGAAACAATCCCTGTTTGGTGATCACTCATCCTGGTAATTAACCCTTGACACAACGAAATTCCCCCATGAACAACTGCATAACGAGATGCACATTATCACATTAGCGTCATGGGCCAGCCGCCTAGGAGTGCATCATGGCAAATGTCATAGCTCCAAAAGAGACCACCTTGCACCAGTGTGTCACCAGTTTGCACAGACGAGAATGCATGTGCGTGTGCATGCATGGGTACATGTGTCCTGCTGTACGGCCACACGTGGTTGTCTCGGGTCATACTGACATCCCAGATCCCTCATAACGTGTCCCATTGTGCCAAACCAAACAACCGGAGCAGATATAAATGACAAACACAGACCCCGTTTCCATGACTACCACTCAGCATCTCCAAAGGTTTCGCAAAGAAATGAGATATGCTTCTCAGCGGCGAGATAAACGCATCGTTTAACAGACAATGCACATAAAACACTCAGGCACAGGTAAAAAGTGGAGCACCTTTCAAGGATGACACTGAAAGGGGACAGATCGTATTGCAACAGTCAGAAAGATGAGACAACCCTGTCATCACAGGTAAGACAGGTGACGTGTAGGTAAGACAGGTGACGTGTAGGTGAGACAGGTGACGTGTAGGTGAGACAGGTGACGTGTAGGTGAGAAAGTTGACGTGTAGATGAGACAGGTGACGTGTAGGTGAGACAGGTGACGTGTAGATGAGACAGGTGACGTGTAGGTGAGACAGGTGACGTGTAGGTGAGACAGGTGAACTGTAGGTGAGACAGGTGACGTGTAGGTGAGACATGTGAACTGTAGGTGAGACAGGTGACGTGTAGGTGAGACAGGTGAACTGTAGGTGAGACAGGTGACGTGTAGGTGAGACAGGTGAACTGTAGGTGAGACACGTGACGTGTAGGTGAGACAGGTGAACTGTAGGTGAGACAGGTGACGTGTAGGTGAGACAGGTGAACTGTAGGTGAGACAGGTGAACTGTAGGTGAGACAGGTGACGTGTAGATGAGACAGGTGAACTGTAGGTGAGACAGGTGAACTGTAGGTGAGACAGGTGACGTGTAGGTGAGACAGGTGACGTGTAGGTGAGACAGGTGACGTGTAGGTGAGACAGGTGACGTGTAGGTGAGACAGGTGACGTGTAGGTGAGACAGGTGAACTGTAGGTGAGACAGGTGACGTGTAGGTGAGACAGGTGAAGTGTAGGTGAGACCAGACAGGTGGTTCCAGGTAAGAGGTGACCAGATGTAGACTGCTAGTTTACTTCCAACTCTGTTTGTGTCTTATAAGTGCACACATCTCAACCTATGCATCGTCATGTCTTTATTCTCACAAGACTAAACCATTATTCTTCAGTTTGCTGCTTAATACCATGCCACAGAGTCACAGCTAGATATATGGCCCCAATTTTTACCCCACCATCTGAACCCACTCACTGCAACTTGGCACAGCGACTGGTGAAATAAAACCAAATTGTCTAAGATAAACACTGCCACACAAATGCAATTAGAATGTATGCAGATAATATCCTAAAATCCAACAAATGTCACCATCCAACAGACACATACTGTGACAAAAGCCACCAGTGACAACATGGGACATCAGCAACTATTTGTTATCATAACCAAAAGAAGAACGTTTGTGGAAAAAGGGGCTGGGCTGGCAGGCTGTCAATGATACAAAACTACATCCGCTAGGCATTGTAGTATTATTCTGACAACGATGTTGTGCTAAATCAACCAATCCAGTGGTAATCCTCTCTAAATACATTGGATTATGTTAATCCACCATGTGTTAGCTAAATCTATTACACCGAAAATGAAATCTACTACGAGAATCCAACATTGACCAATCACGGTTATTTTGGTGAACTGCAGTTGCAATTATTTCTGAACAAAAATAGAAATAACCATTTAGTTCGAGTCAGTTGTTATTTCCGAACATTGTAATGTTGTCCTCCGTAAAATTCGGTAAGCAAATTTCTTAGTCGTCTAAATTCTGTAACCGCTAACAGCAGTAGTAGAAAGTTAATTTCCATCTTGGGTCATCTTGGCAATGTCAAACATACGGAGAAATGGAAGGTAACAAGAAATCAATAGGAGCAATCACACATATATAATCCAATAGTTTGTATATCGACAACATCAGTGGATAAGCTGCAGAACTGCCTAACCTCATCTGCCACTGTGTGACTAACCAGAACTTTGCAACACTGACAGAAGTCGGCAAAAACTGCTGTAGAGAAAAGGTATTACACGTCATACATGGCTACCTTATGTTAATCCATTGTTAGTGTCGACGTCTAAGATAGCAGGGTGATACAGGGGCAGATATAAAATGCAGGGGACTTTAGTTTTTGTGAAGCAATAGTTGCTAAGTGGATGATACCACCCCTTCCCTAACTAGACATCATTGTGGTGTCTTTATTAAGGCAGGAAATACAGGCTCGTGATTTAGACAACAACGTAGGAAGTGTGTCTCCACGACTTGGCTGATAATATCACTACCACATGTACCGATAACCAAGTCTATTCACCAGCAGTTTTATCTCCCTGGACCAAGGCTGGGGCTTATATTAAGATAGAACCAAACAATTCATCACAATCACTGTCTTGGTATTCCTTCAATCAGTTCATATTATAATCACACAATTGTATATTATCAGAGAACAACCATAAGAGGATATATACACAATCTGTATAGTCACCTCTGTTAATATCATAACTTAGGGTCGGTAATAAACACTAGTCTTCCTATGCACCAAGAGTCGCATTCAAATTACAAAACATGGCATGCTAAAATAATCTCTCAAGTCCGTGCCATGGCGATGATTAAATTCAACTAGGTATTTCATTAAATTCAGCGAGGGGAGAAATTCAACAGCCTTAACCACTGCATTGTTCCGTGGACATGGAATGAAACTTGAGACGAGGTATTTTGATAAATCTTGATTGCGGTCTCCAGAGGGATGATTAATGCGCCAAGAGAGCAGACTTCATTAATGCCACGCCTGCAACTATTATTAGAGGTGAAAACAATCACACTGACACTGCTGCTGAACATGTCACATCCTGTGATGTCACATCCTGTGATGTCACAGTCATCCCCTTTCACTTATGACATATTTAACAGATAGAATTAATGTACAGATTTCTTGTGGAAATATACAAAAGCATTATATTAATTTATTAAATCCTGTTAAATCGTTATACTATTATTATGCTATATAATATCAGATCATGTTAAATCATTGTGTTAAACTATTAATAACGTCAAAACAACATTGAATTGAAATGTAAAGGCTGCTTATCTAGTAGACCTATATACAACAGAGGCAGTGACATAAACACATTATAATATAAAAATTATAACACACAGAAATACACAACACAATATTTGTGAAAAAAAATAAAACTCCACAGTCAAACTTGCCATTCTCGTTGATCTAGCCGACGGGTATGAAGCCGACATCGCTGCCAAATCCAGCTCAGCTACATCCGCACTGTGCTCAAATGGATTATCCTGATCCTCGCACATAGCTAAGCCGTATTCCAACCCACAGTGCACGGCCAACGAAGGACTTCGACCGACTGAGACTATACTAGACACGGCCAGCCGTCAGCTGTTTCGTCACAGACACAACACTCGAGCATTTATGACAGGCCGTGCTGTTATCTGTGCATGTCCCGGGAACTTGGGCATCTGTGATCAATGCCGCACTAGCATGTTCACATCTGTCAGCTGCTCAGTATTGACCATGCTGTGACGGCCGGGCAATCAGCCTCACCTCCACCTGACTAGAACCAGTCTCCAGAGAGACAGACTGGAGACTTGTGGAGACAGTCTCAATCAGATTCCAGCACGGTCTCCCTACCATCTATTGTCCCATCTCTGATACTGCGCCACTGTCCTTGGGAGACACCATAAGACACATACTTCTGTGACAAGAGCGATATGACAAAGTGTAACCAAATTATGATCCCCTCAGACACTTTCTAGGCACCTCTGTATTATGCTGATTGCTGATTTGTGCTATTACATTAGACCAGACGGCGATGACATTGTGCAGAGAAATTCCTGAATGTCTGAACGATCAGCAGTACGTGTCTACCAGAGACACAGCCATAATAGAGAGTAATACATTTATTTTTTGCTTAGACATGTATAGCTGTCTTTGAATGCGCTGGAGGAATCCAATGTGTTTATTGTAAACACAATGTTTTTTTTAAAGATTTGGTGATAGATTGGCATGCATACTTTTCATTTCCAGAAAAAAATCTTTATAAAAACGGTCATTCTGAAAGTTCAACACATGACAGCTGATTATTTTCCTAATTAAGAAATCTATCTGGAAAATCAGAAAAATAAAAACGTGAACTTTTTGTTCAATTTCACAGCAGAATACAACCATGATTCACCCACACAACAGCAAGTGCTAAAATTACTTCTTAAACATCCATCCAGTTCTAAAAACAACATACATACACTGAAGAAGTGTGGCAAATCTTAACCTAAGAACTCACACAAAATAATTACCCCTTCTAAATGCAGTAACTGCTACCGCCTATTGATATGCATTTTGTACCTTGTAGTGTCATTCATAATAACTGAGCCGACCGTGACTTGGTACAAATTGCCAGGTTTAGATTTCCAACAACTAGGCAACAAGTCAGGGGAAGAAATAATTATACGGTTATGCACTGCACCATTTCAATCATTTCACAGAGTGGTCCATTACAAAACTTTACCGTCTGAAAGTAATAGCTTCAGTGGATACCACTGGATGCTCCCCTCTGACCACAGAGTGGCTTACTGGAGACAGTTCTCCCTGTGTCCTGGGTGACATATTGACAGGTACGTGACAGTTGTATGACAGGCAGTTATGAGGCATGTCATTGAGGAATTGTCACCAGACAATCATCAGTTGTTGGTGTACAAAGTGTGACGTGTGACAGGAGCTGTCATCTGGGAAGACATCATGACAACACCAAACACTGCACCTTTTGTATCCCACAGCCAATTTACATGTTGTCCTCGTATCACTTGGAGCAGGTACACATTGCACTGTACTTAAAGGTCACACCAAAACCCTCTATTGCCAAAACCCTTCCCTTGTAAACGGCCGACAAACCTCTCTTTAGCACTGTAAAGGGCACACACGAAACACCCTCTTGCTCAAACTCGTGTTCCCTATAAGGGTCACACTCCAAGATTTTGCATGTTTAGAAAAACACAATTTGCAATGTTTGGGCCTTTCCAAAACCATTCACAACAAATATCCACCACCTTCCCTGAGAAATCACTGAATGCTGGTAACTAGAGAAGGTGGAAATGTTAAAGGGATGTTTACCCCACAGCAATTCCTGTGCCACATACACAGAGAGTGAGGGACTTGCGTGGTCTACCTCTAAGATTTAGGTGCCTGTGGTATCTCCCAACACCTAGGCAGAAGAGGTTCCGCCTTCCTCCACGTCACTGGCCAGACAGCACCAGACATATTGGTCCGGCTCTACCAGTCACAGCCAGGCACAGGAACCAGGGCCAAAAGTACACTTCATGTGCACCCAGATGTGGGGGTTTTGGGGCCACCAGTTACTGACAGGCACCAGTGACTTGGGTCTACAAGTACAGATACTCATCAGATCCACCCAGATGTCTGGGATTCTAGGGACATAAAATATCAGGAACCAAATACACTAGACAAGGTTGTGTTGAAAGTTGTAACAATTTCCCACCGCTGGTTTCTGTCACACTACCCAAACTGCCTAGTGTTCCCATAGATCTTCCTTCCCAAAATCCTGCTCCCACTTCGCTTCAGTAATCCATGTGGTTTTGTATCAGAAATAATCAGATTCCCGCTTCCATTTCAACACTGCAGACCTCCTCCCCGAATATTATTCACACCAGTAATCCCACTGACTTCCTGTCCGAATACCACTCCCAGTTCGGCTCAGCAATCACACTGCTCCCCTTTCCTAAAATAACAATCCTGCATCAGCAGTCCAGCTGATATGATCTGCATGTGAAAGACTTGACTTGACACACACATGGAGCACAATAGATGGGTAACACGATAACAGCAAGAATCTGCACAAAAACTGATTAAATGTGCAGTTGTAGGACTACAAAGTAATGAGTCACAGGGATGGTCAGACATGAGATGCTGGTGCCGTTGTGGTAGCGGGCCGCCGCTGCTGTAGCTGTAGCAGCTGCACTGTTCCTGTGGTTATTGACCTTTTGCGATTCAGCGCTCCCTTGAAGCACTAATTTATCGCTTCACTCCTTTTTGGCTGTTCCTGCATAGACAGACCCTAAAGTGGCTCCCTAAACTGTCCAGACACCCTCAGCTGTCAAGTCTGTCACCATCTGTTCCGCGTGGCCGCACACATCAGTTCCATGTGGCTGAACAGCAGTCTCCATTGGATGCAGACACCAGGAAGACACAGCATCCAGACGTCCACATAGGTGGACACTTTGACATTATAAGCACATGGAAGAAGATGATCTCATTGTGGTCAAGGCAAAGATATCCATCCTACATACTCACTGCTTTAGGGTAATCCCCAAGGCATGACTGGAGAATTACTGCACAACCTTTATTTAAAGGTGGCCAGTCAATGGCTGTGTGCATACGTTAAGTCAATATAACAAACAAGTCTGGCTATAAGATGAGTTGGTTGTCCTTAGAAAAGGTCAGCTTTTCAGACTGGTGACAGACAATTCAATTTCATTATGTAAGAAGAAAGTGAGATGTCAGCTGCCCAAACACCTACAGTAGAGACAATAAGAGGTGAACTATAAGTGCCCTCTTCCGTGGCTAGGATGGGGGTGTCATATGATCATTATTATCAGTCAACATAATGCCAAAGTTGACTCAAAATAGCCCCCCCCCCCCCCCGCTTCAATGAACAGTCAATGAAAACCAGAACAAATTTTTTTAATTAAATAATGGCTTCCAAAAAAAAATTCAACAGTTATCTGTCTGCACATTGACAAGAGCACACAGCTGCTTGTGAATCAGAAGAGACTTACACTAGCCGATTCCCCTAGGAACAAAAGGCTGAGGTCACCTTCCTTGGGATGTCGCCTCCCAGGCACTGTGTGAGCTGCCAGGAGTATCTAGTCAATCAGTCCGGGTTAATCAGAATGATCCATCAATGACTGCAATTTTAATATGACGCAGCCAACAGCAACTGTAGTAAGTCATCACGGATCTTTTTATTCCAACATCTGCGAGCCTCTCTCAAACACTGGTAATTGTACGTTACTTCGACCTCATTATTCTTCACAGTTCCCAGAGTGCCCAAACTCCCAGATTAAATGGCCATGAATTTAAAGAGATCGGTGAAACTGTGGCTTGGAATGGAAGGAGAAAACAAGGCGAAAATTAAGAAGAAATTGTGGGTAAGAAAGGAAAAGGATCTTGAAAGATGATACACGGAGACCCCATCAAAAGGGTGGAAAGAATTAAGTGCTGTTGCCCCGACTTCATAAAGGGAGAAATATACACCCCTGTGAGGGGGGTGTAGCCATTTGATGGTCATTGTTATTTATGGCTTCCCAAACACCCAGTGGTGTCTTTTCCAGCAGACTGGATCTGGGTCACGTAAGTCATCCTGGATGCTGTAAAACCTGCGACATTCTCAAGTGGCCTGCAACATATACTTCACTTGCACAGACTTCTTGCTGAGCTATTACAATTCCAAGCATTGCATCTGTCTGAATTGCTGGCCGCCATATCTTCGCAGTAAACAAATCTTCCAGAAAAAACCAGCTAAAGTATGTAGCAAGGGCAACAAATCTAACACTTAACATCAGGTTTCAACATCACCCTACTGCACACCGCTCCAAACACAAAAATGTTTCACCCTGAAATTGATACAACTAAATGAGGATTGCACAACGATGACATTATCAATCAACGGCATTTCCATCGGGAATCACGGATGCCTTTCATCCCCATCTCGATATCCCAGCATCCATCAATGTGAAGGCAACTACAGGGAATTAGATGGTCTAATTTCTAATTGAACACTTTCAGATCCAGCAGATGCCAGCTCCGATTCAGTGCACAGTAAATGAAGAACTTGTGATCTTCGGAAATATGACTCCATGACAATGCACCGACAGACTGATAGAACATTATCAGCTCCACCAGATCCTTCAGCCCTCCTCCGGATACGGTATCTCTTAGCTGTGCTCCGCATTCCAAATTCCAGCGGCTAGGGTTTTATTCACAGTTCCTTCCCGTGCAACAGAATCATGGCTGTCTGTGCTTTGACCAAAGTCTACATTATCTACTTTTTTATTTTAGATCAACTTTTATGGTCTCCTTTCTCACCCAGGATTAATGCCCTCCTAAGACCCCATTAATAACAAAGTAGAGATAAAGCACATTTAACTAGTTATTCCCAACATCACCAACAATTTAAATGTTAAGACCCAACAGCCGTGAAGTTTTACATTTTATACAGGTCATTTTCAAAATGAAATATTTTCATCTTTACTACTTTGTCTTGTAAATTAGGTATTAGATGTCATGGACAGCCATGACGTTGTTTGTATATTTTGACTTATTTGTGGTGGCGCCACATGTTGGTTAACGAGGTGGTTGATTGGTGGTGATCAACGGTGGAGGGCGCTGTTGTTCGGTTAGCTGTTCGCGCGGGAATTATAAAGTCATTCGAATTGCTGCTGTGAAAGCAGCTACACGTGTCCGATAGATGATTAAGAGTGCCAGCATGATTTTAATTGTGAGTAACTGTTTTATTTTCACGTGTTGACACTCGCGTAGTCAGGATGATGTTGTGCAGCTAGCGATCAGTGACAATTTATAATAGGAACTTGCCAATAATTAGAATTTGTATCAGTTGCAAATTGGTTTTCCCTCATGTCGTGGTAGTAAAATGAATGGTGTTTCCACCTGTATTCTCGGTTATTCATAGGAATAATATGTCGTTGTTTGTATGTATCCTGTGTTATACGCTAATAGCATTAGAGTAGCACTGTTATGGTGTCGATTATTTACAGTGAAGATATTTCAGAAAGTAAGAAGTTTGCTGAATTGTCCTGTATGAAATAACCCAAATTTGTGTATGTACTATGATACTCGCTAGAGGGCGGCATTGAGCCAGCGAGTGAGTTCAGATGTAGTTACCCAGATGGTCGCTGGAGGTTAACCATTGATGGACCTGATGAAAGGTCACTGTGTTAATTGTTAAATACTTTTATTCTACAGTGTGTGCTGCTCTAACTGATGCGCCAAGAAGTGTGTGCCTGACATTCCTGGCTGTGGGCAGGTACATATAGTGATTAATTCTTGTATTCTTATATTATATTTCGAGTGTTGGTATGTATTTGTCTTAGTGCTATTGTTGTCATAAAGTTTGCAACAGAGAACGGATGTCTTAAGTGGATTCAGTTGGTTGTGTTGCGCTGTTGGACAGTGTTTTAACTTACGGTTCATGTACTTAATTTTAATGTATATTGACAGCAGTTGTGAGATGTTTACTTTGATTGATGATAAAGGTGTTGTATTGTGTATGTGTGTATATGTGGTAACACCTGTGTTATTGTTACAGGGTCTTGTCTTGTTGTTCGTGTACAATAAAGAATTGTGAAATGACGATCCAGTGCTCCGCGTCCATCCTTGACATATGTAACAGTAGTTGGAAAGCAAGAGTAGTTAAAAATAATAATTTGGCACGATTAACTTGCACAATTAGTGATGTCAGTTTTCATTGACGTAATAAAATGTGCTAATACTGAAGCTAATTTGAGCTCACGGGTCTCCTCTTGTTTTGATTACTCCTTTAGACCCAACTAGTCCGTGACGACAGAATTGCTTCAGACATTCTTCATTTAATGCCGCGGATGACATAAAAACATGGCGACGACATAAAACACACATCTCTATCTAATGGACATCTTGAAACCATCACCTGTGAATACCGTCAATTATGGCTAATGAGTAAAGTTGACAAAAAACAGGAGCGTTGACGCATGTGCTATGACAGTGACAAGTGGGGAGTTTAGCAAGAACTTGATGTTTCTATTTCCTCGCCACACAGACTTGCAAATAACCATTCCCCAGCGCCTACTTCAAACAAATACATGCCCTGCTAAATTAATACATCCAATTTGTCCCACCTCATTTAAATAGCGTACGGTAAGAAGATAATCAATTTTTCTAAATGTTGCACAATGTCCAAAACCATTTCCATGAAGACTTCAATGGCATGACTGGTGCTGCCATCTGGTGAATGGAGCCGAACTAATTCCCCCACCTGGATTTAGACATCAGTGGGGATGCTTTGACACCTCAGCATGTGTGGGACCAGTTATATTCTTGGACTAGGCGAATTTTAGTGCTGGACAGGATTTATTTGACTAATCCTGTGGTGGCATGAACCCTGTGACATGGCTTTAATGAGTTCTCTGGCTGCGACCTCTGACCTTGTGGCTTTGAAGTTCGGTTTATTGCCTGGTGCTTGTAACCCCCACATACCCTGGCTCAGTGCCCAGCTTCTTGTAAGCATACCACATCACATCTCTCCTACCACTCTCATGTTGGTTTTATGGTGCTTTGTGGGGGGTCTGGGGGGCAGGAATGTTGGGTCTGCCTTCTGAATGTAATTGCTATACAGCTCACTATTTACCTTATCAATCTAAAGGATAGGACACTATGTTAAAAATACTGAATAATAAACCTGCATTTTGGATAACAAAAGTGAACTTTATTATTACATACAAAAAGGGTAGCTGGGAAAATACAACTTGTTAGACATACTGTAATACAACATAATAATAATGTAAGTTATCTAATTTAGATAACTTCTGTTACAATCTAATTCATAAGTGAAACTACAGGCAGTAAACTATTCGAATGATTATCTACGACAGGTTTTCACCTACTACTGCATATGTTGACCAACGTTTCCATGGCAATGAGAAAGATGAAGTCACATGACTGATACAAAGAAAAAAGAAAGGCTGTCTGACAGGAACCAAAGTCATGGTGATAAAAACACAGCACCCACAGAAGGAAGGCTTGTTAGCAGCCCTGGACAACCTGCAGTGAGGAGATAAGCCGAGATAAAATCTACTCACATTTGTGCTGAGCTGGGACGTCAGTGTGAATACTTTCTCTTTTGCAGCCTCAAGTTCTCGCCTCAGCTTACGAATCTAAAACAAAACAAATCATGTATAAATATTATGTATACAAGTATACTGCTCAGTTAGAACTTGCTAAGATCTCCACATCATTATCATATGTTCAAATAAGTTCTGTGAAAAGAATAGTTCAACAGAATGATGTGATACCAGCAGAGTCTACTTAAGCCTGACCACAGGTTCCACAAACCACTTTTTTTTAAAGATTAAACATAGTTGATGATTCCCATTAAACAGGGACATGGATAATTCTTGGAAGGAGAAACCAACTTAAAACTCACATGACAGAAGGTGACAGCAGAAGTTTTGTGATAATTCTTGGAAGGAGAAACCAACTTAAAACTCACATGACAGAAGGTGACAGCAGAAGTTTTGTGATAATTCTTGGAAGGAGAAACCAACTTAAAATTCACATGACAGAAGGTGACAGCAGAAGTTTTGTGATAATTCTTGGAAGGAGAAACCAACTTAAAACTCACATGACAGAAGGTGACAGCAGAAGTTTTGTGATAATTCTTGGAAGGAGAAACCAACTTAAAACTCACATGACAGAAGGTGACAGCAGAAGTTTTGTGATAATTCTTGGAAGGAGAAACCAACTTAAAACTCACATGACAGAAGGTGACAGCAGAAGTTTTGTGATAATTCTTGGAAGGAGAAACCAACTTAAAACTCACATGACAGAAGGTGACAGCAGAAGTTTTGTGAACGGGCCAAGCAGCTGTCGACATTATGTCTGCTGACTACATGACTCCTGGAGTTGTAGCTGACCGATTATAATATTTACACACATGTCTGTGAGCGTGTACACACACGTGTGGTAGGGTGGGTAAATATTATGGGTCTGTCTGTTCTGCCAGGAGCTATTAGAGACAACAACCTCCAGCCAAGTGTGTAAATAGTCGGAGTACAGATGGTGATTTACATCACAAATGTTCATCTGGACAGGGGTCAAACAACTGGTCAGTGGTCAAGAATCGCTGGGGTCACTTACAGGGCATCTAGCTAGAGGTCAAACTTCCTCTCTTGAAAGTGTTATACTTGTACACCTTTATCTGGCCATAAAGTCGTTTCTACAAACTAATACTATATGCCACCCTTTTCAGTCTTCCAACCTGACTAACAGCACCAATTAACACATGTAGCAACTACACACAGGACATAGCAATGGCAGTTATCTTCTGGCATATAATTTGTAGTCAGGTCTGTGTTCTTAAATACCATTTAACAAATGCTATAGTCATTTTTTACTTATTTTGATATTTTAGTGATTATGCATGGCACTTTTCAGCAAGGTTATCACTTGAAAAGATCGCTATGTAAATTTGGCATATACATTGTAATAATAATTCCTTGGATAGTGTCTATTCAATATGCACATATAGCACATCCAGTAGGCTCCAGTTGTGTCTTGACAGACACAATCTTACTTACAACTGTTACAATAAAACCATAATTAAAAATACTTTTAAATAGACTAGAATAACTATGCACTGTATAACATTACTATATTCAGATGTTGTGCCTACATATAAAATGACTAATGCCAACTCAACATCCCACACAAGACTTTATGAATAAAGGAGACATATATCTAGATGAAGTAGACTTCAAAGAAGACCACCGCAGAGAAGGCAGAGAAGCCTTCATTGCCCACTGCCATCAACTATCATAAAACTAGAGTAAACCTGAGCCAGGCTCCCATCAATGGGCACTAGTTTGGAAGGTTATATATAGTTCATTTCCTGTCCCAGATATTCTAACTTCCCAAGGTGAACGTTTATCTGCTCCGAATAATTACCTCGTATGCTTGCTTGTCCTCAGCCTAAAACAAAAAAAAACAAAGCATGAACTATATCTGTACACAGATGACAATATGTGTACATGCATATTATGTACAAATGAAATCCAACATTTTAATCAACTGTATGTCAACTTGCCTTCACAGTTGTATAATTGGACAGGATATATGCTGACAGTTGTGAAGTGTTGTATATTTTGTGACGTAAATGTTGCAATAGGTTTCAACTTTAAAAACATCTACCCTGACGAAAGGGGTAGCTTTAAATAAGTAGTAAAGGCAAGTTTTTATTATAAGGATTACTCAAAGTACTTTACACATTACTCTGTGGCTGACCTGTTTACCAGGCTTCTCTGGAAAGCATTCAGCCATGCTGTAAGCCTCCAATTACTACACAAACAGTATTCATACACAAACAGGTTGGAAACTTGTGATCTCATAATAAACTAAGTACTGCACCACCACACCCTAAAAGCAACACGTGGGACAACCATTTTACATAGATGTGTTATGACAGGTGCCTGGTGCCAGGTGTGCCTGTCTGAGATGTCACGGTTGACTTATCAGAGATGTCACGGTTGACTTATCCAAGATGTCACGGTTGACTTACCGTCGAGTACATGGAGGAAGAACTTGACACAAGAGACAGAGCCGACCCGTGCACTGAAAACACAACATACAACCATTAACATGGCCTGGGGACACCGTATTACAAAAACACAAGTAACTTTTAAAGCCCGGTATAATCCCCTTTCTGTTGCACCTCTCAAACACTAACTTACAGTGTCAACACATCATCTGTTCTGTTGCATACACACAAATGCACTTCAATAGGCATTCAAAAGCACTGCCTTTTCTTCACAAAACCAGTCCTTTGGCTTTTTCTAATCCCATCAAAGCTGACACCAAAGTCGTGGTTTATACGTCCGAGTGAGCTGCAGCAAAATGGGGCGAGCACCTGTAGAACTACAAGTTTGAAATCACCAGCAGGTGTGTTAAAAAAGGTAAGTTCTTCTATAGCACAGCACCCAATCCTCAGGTTTGCTCAAAGTGCTTTACACTTTACTTCCCTGACAGACCTGTTCACTCAGACACCATCTCGCCTTCCCTGGGATGCATCCAGCCATATGCTGCAATTAATGCGCAAAGGCTGCTTGTATACACATCCACCACTGTCTATAGCCAGGTACTCATTTATACAGCTGAGTGAAATGGAGCAATATAGAGTGAAAAAAACGTGCCCAAGGTTTTAACACCGCAGCACGGGATTCAAACCTGTCGAGAGTCTGAAGTTCTACCCCTGAGTCACTGTCTTCTGACAACTGACATTCCTAAGTTCACCTCATCAAGCTAAACCACCCGAACCATGTCTGTCAGACAATTAAGTGTATGTGTCTATTTTGTCATTCTCCTACGTCATAATCAAACACCTGTACCTATGGATGAAAAAATTAAGTAACCTCGAAGAAAACATACTGGGTATACATCAAATTAATAATGCAGCATGCCAGTTTTTATTACCTATATCATAGATGACAAATACTCTACATTAAAATTATTTATTTACCCAAATAAAATAATTTCTTAATTTTAAAGTCATGGTATATTTTGAGGAATGGTAAAAATAAGGCTACCATGAGGCATCACAACGCTTTTACTAACAATAAAAATATTGTACCCAAAGAGACACTTCAACATGGTTTACTACACCACACATTGTAAACAATCGGCAATGCACAGAAAACAAAAAATAGAAAACAACTCACAATCATCTTCCTTCGAGGCCGATCTCTTTGACAGGGGTAGATAGACAGTGCTGTAGGGTGAGTTAGATGCTGAGCTTCCCACGGGGCCGAGGCTCAACCCCATGCTGTAGGGGTAGGCGTAATGTGACGACGAACTCTGCGAACTCTGACTCGGGGTCGGCGATGTCTTACCGGCGCCACCTGGCGTGAGCTGCGTGAACGAGCCGGTGCGTCCGAGACTCATGGGTCGGGTGGCGGGCGTGACCTGCTCCGACTTGGAGGAACGGAAGCTGTCGGAGCGGTGGAGCCCCGGAGTTTGTCCGTCTCGCTGGAGAATGTTCCGACTGGCCTGGGCAAGGGCCTTGGCCTGCTGGATCTGGGCCTGGATGCTGGAGGACATGGAGTAGACCGACTCCATGCTCTCCGACTCCGACATCGTCGACCGGAGCCCGTTCGTGTGGAGCATTCCGGACTTCAGCCACGGCGCCCCGCTCGTGGGGCTCGACAGAGCGCTGAGGGGGCGCGAGGGTACGAAGTCGGGTGACAGGAAGCTGCCCCCGAGGAGGCCTGGGGAGGCATCGCTGGAGCTGCCGGGGTGGTTGAACGAGTGGCGCATGACGTCCATGCGACTGAAGGCGCCGGGGGTGGACACTGACGCCCCGAACGTGCCGTCTCTGTTGAGGCTGCCATGGGTGCTACTGCACATGTGCGTGCCGGTGTCTGACCTCCGACCTTTCGGGCCGTCCTCGCCCTGCCCTGGTAGCCCAGTCAACACTGTCTGTGTCTTGGACGACACCAGATTTGCCTTCTTCTTGCGCTCCAGGGTACTGTCCGTGCCCTTGTCTGGGGCATCTCTCGTGTACCCCAGCACTGTCTGGGTGCCGCTGGCTAGCTTACTACCCAGGGCGTTCGGCCGGGTCGCCCCCGTCACACCCCCATTGTAGTTGCTTAGTCGCTCACCCTTCGTCGCCTCCGTCCCACACGACGAACTCTTACCACCACCACCAGATGGCGCGCCATTCGAGCGGCGGTATCCGAACGAGCTGCCTGCTTTCGTTAGTGCCATCTGGTGCTGTCCCTGGCTCGGATCGCTCAGGTTCGTGATGTACGGGTCCTCGACTGCGATACACGTGCTGCCACCTGGCGTCGGCTTCCTCTTGTAGCCGTACGCGTCTGCTCCGTTGGCGAGCTGTTCGCCACGCACGGGGCCGGCGCGGATCAGACTGTCGACCGAGTCGCGCACCCCGCTCGTCAGATGCCTTCCCAGAATGCCGTTCCTCGCCACGAACGCGGTGTTCGTCCTTGCCGGCAGGCTGCGTGTGGCGAACGAGCTCTGCGCCGGCGCCGCGGGGGCGCCACTGGTACTGGGGGCGCGTTTCAGACTGGCGTAGGGGTTGGTGCGGTCCGAGCTGGTACCGCTGCGAGATGACCCGGTCTGGTTCTCATCGGTGCTGATCTCATTGATGGCATCGCTGATGTCACCGCTGCTGATGGAGCTGCTGTCATCAAAACTACAACAACAACAACGTCACATGGTCAGTGATGTCATCACACGGTTGTCAGTGTGGTCACATGATCACATACATAGACACATGATCATTATAGTTCCTGTTGAGGGTGAAGTGAAGTGAAGCCGTTCCCAATTGCATTTGACTGAAATAGAAGTCCTGAAATTGTTACGTAAAAAATCACGGTATCATTATTATTCAATTACAAATATGTGGTAATTCCTGAAATTGTTAGATATGCCATTTCCGAAATGATTAAACATGTCGCTTCTGAAATAGTAAATTATTAAATACTCCTGAAATGTATGCCTTTTTATTTTTACATCAGTGTGGTTACAAGAAATCACGGAGAAGATGAATTAGAACTCTCTTGTCCTGGGAAAAGCTTTTTACTCTGCAAGTAGCTGCTCAGCTTTTGAAGGTCACAGCTTAATTATGTGACCACAACCATAACAAGAATGACATAAATAATGTAATCATTAAAAATTAATTTTTTTCAATTAAGTTTACTTAGTCATCATTTTTAATCATAGAAATTATTTAATTAATTATTATTAACGTGGAAACATTGTCTATATTTGTGTGAGTAGATGCGAAAGGTACGAACCAATAAAATAAAATATATTTATACAACACTTCTCTCTACGACAAATTCAGTGGCATTAAATAATGGATTATGCTAATTGTAGCAGGTACTTTAATTGGGTTCCGAGCTTGAGTTACCCTACCCGTTTCTACCCCCTCAGTATACCTGCCACACATTCCCGTCTTGCCCTTCGCCTTCCCGCCAGAGTCCTGGCCTTGAACTGGCAGAAAAAGCAGCTCTGGCTGCAGCATCAACACAAAAGTCTGGGGGGTGGGTAGTTGGGCCATCATGCCCTCCACTTATGCCCCAAACTCAACTCTTGGCCACCAGATGGGGTGTGAAACACTACATACGATCTACCGCCTCAAATCAGTCATTACACTCCAATGTGATGGTAATTCAAAGCATGTGTACATTTATGACTATCCACTCCTTGTCTGTTGCGAGTGTTGAAATCCTCAAACACAGTGTCCTACTGGGTACGTGCACCCGAGTCTGTATTCCGTGATTCACACTCCACGCCAACTGTCAGCTCAAATACATCCACGGCAAACTACGACTTTGGCATACGGCATCACGGGTAAACACAGTGTATACAAAACATCCCCACAGGGAGCCATGTAAAACTTAAGTATCCAGTGCAATGATGTCTAGGGTTCCCGCCTGACACAAATCTCGCACACGGCGGTGATATCGGTGAGCATTTTTATGCACAAACACAACATGTCGTATCCACGCAGCCGGCGAGGCAAAGACGAAGCACGGCGGAGTCTCTCGGAGCTGCGGCTGTTGCCCGGCCACAGATATCACTGGCCACACATTCCTGTATGCGGAGGCACACCGCAGAGACTCACGACGTTTTATAAGTCAACACAACAATCTTGTGTGCAGTGTACCAGGAGTGGAAGGCTGGATCAGCAGACAAAGTGCTTCACTCAGTCCGTGTGTAGTTCACTCAGCCCGGGTGTGTAGTCGGGTGTGTGGAGCCAGCTCTGTGCCAACTGGGAGCGTCCCATCTGACTTTCCCTGTCTGGCTAATCTCCACCAGGCTAAGCACATGCAGGAAATGCTTCCCCCTCTTCCTCCCTCCACTAGGACAAAGACGGATGCTCTCTGTCTCCCCCTCCTAAATATCCAATGTCATTGACCAAACTAAGAGAGCCGGACTCAGTCCACAGTCCATGCCCAATTATCTGGCCCCTTTCTCTTGTGACACCAATTAGAAGCAGCCTACCACTGAGCCCTGCAAGAGGGTCACATAGCAAAAGTCACCCCAGGGGGGTACAGAGGGGTAGCACAGGCTGGGAATGCTCTCCACCCCAGTGGGGGAGGGTGGATGGACAGTTGGGCGACTGTGTGATGATGTGGTGTGATGGCGGGCCAGCTGTGGCTTGTTAACCCTTTCAATCCCACTCCCCATGTTAACCCTTTCAATCTCCACAACTCTGGCTATAACCATTGCATGCTGGCTAACACACTTCATAAAGAATATATAACAATATCTGCACAATTACTGTCATTGTTCTCCTCTAATTTTCATGTGCCTCCAGGGTGATTTCTTCTCCCCCCCCCCCCCCAACAGTTGATCAAATAAAATTAAAGCAGTGGCTACTAAAATCTTCAGAAGATTCAAACATAACAACTTAATTACTGTTTAACTGTAGGCTAGCAAAGTGCAGCAACATTTGTACTATGAATATTGAAAATGGCTTCCATTGTGACATGGAATGCAGCAACTAACGTACGTCTGTATATCTGCATACAATGATGTGTACCAAGTGTTGGCATGACGACCTGTCTCAAAACCAGGGCATTCCTGGAAGATCCCGGCTGTCAAATCTGGGATATGATATGGGAGCACGGGAGTCACCTAAGGACACCTCACACTCCCGGGTCCATCTATAAATATGACTACAGCTCCTCTTTCCAACGTTTATGTTAAACTAGTCTCTGTCGATTGCACTTTTATCCAGTTCCAGCCATGTAGATATCACTTGCTGCCACAGCCTGGTAACTCTAGGCCAATTCAACAGAAACCTATCTCCTGTGTAACAAGGATAAGTAGACCCAAACAACCTCCCAGCAAAAACATTCCAGCCTGATCGGCCGTGTGCGTTTTTGCACGGTTATCCTTTGCTTGACGTGAGACTTGTGTTGATAGTGTTGACAACGTGGACAATCTGTGAGTGCATAAGCAGACCTAATCAACTGGTGCAATAAAAAACTTGCGCATTACATAAAACATTTCCGGTCTCGGCTGATTTGTCAGGTCAGCACCAAAGCTAGTTAGTTTATCGGTCAAAGCCCCTAAATCCGATACCTGCACTGGTCAGTTCGTTTGATATGCCCTGTAAAAATAGTTAGTTTCACACAAACTTTGCATATGTCACCTGTGTGATATGTGGCAATCTTATTAGTATAAGATGTAACAAATAAATTATTTATAATAACTATTGACTGCCTACTTATGAAGTAATGATAAAATAATGAATTATAAACACCTAAACATAGACAAAACTGGCTATAGACATTGGTGGATAAGTGTATGAGAGCCTTTGCGCATTCATTGTAGCATATATGGCTGGATGCTTCCCAGAGAAGTTGAGATGGTGTCTGATTGAATAGATCTGTCAGGGAAGTAAAATGCTTAGAGCAATCCTGAGGATTGGATACTGCACTATATAAGAACTTAAGAACTAAACACAACTCTGTTGACACATGAAATGTTTGCCAAATATAATTGACCACAATCAGCTGGATCTGACAACATTTGTGCCAATTTGTGGGGAAATTTGTGCAAACGAAACCTGTTTTCTCAAACTATGTTAACCAAAGATACACACTTCCTTAACAATTTATTAACCTGCCTTTTTACTTGGTACACTAAAAACCCAGCAGCCAATATCCTCATTGAGAAAGCTCAATGAGGATATTGGCTGCTGGGGCTATGCAGCTAAGTGGCTCTCGAAACTTGCCAAATTAATGAATTTGCACAAGTCTAGGATCTCATTTGCCAGCCAAAGCAAGACGCTTCTCTCCAAACCTAATAAACACCAAATTGAACCCCGGGGCAAATTCCTAGCCTGTGATGCCTGGATATTCCTGGCGGAGGGAGGGTGGGGTTTTTTAGTATGGGGGAATATGGCGTCTAAATTGGTGTGTGTGTTTATTCTGCATGTATGGCCAGACATGTGCAGCTGTGGGCTTTGAGTTGATGTTGGCCACTGATTACAAATAATAGGCTCAGGGCTGGAGCCTTCAGTTTGTGGTCCAGCTCCACTCAGGAGCCAAGCCACCTGGCAGGCAATCTGCTTCTCTTTCGGTCCACTTCTCAGGGTCTACTTTGCTGGCGGTCAGTCTCCCATGCTATTTATAGCACTCTGCACCACATCATTCTGTTTACTTACTCCTTCTTTAAGGCAACTGTGAGTCTGCTTCGACTGATTTTGCTCTTTAAATTTATTTCACTCCTTAATTTTATTTCGCTCCTTAATTTTATTTCGCTCCTTAATAGTGACCTCGTGTACCTGAAAACTGCAACGCAAGGACGTGTTGCCGTGGCCCTTTTATTGATGTGTCACAGAAATTGTATCCCCTGTGACATGACAGCAAATCGTTACATTTTAAATAGCTCCTTAAATCTAACAATGGATTATGTTTAATGATGGACTTTCCTTGCAAGGTCCATTATCTTGGTGAATTGGGTCTGCCACAAGTCAGCAGTGGTCAGTTACGAGAATACACATACGACATCCTCTGAATCATCTGTACTGCGTCCCACTTGCTGTATTTATCAGTCTGGATATGATACTCCTTTAAGTCGCTTGATTTCTTCATGGTTTTTTAAACTTAACCTTTTTTATTTTTGCATTAATTTTTTTAAATTCTTTTCAATACATACCTGTAGTAGTTTTATGTAAAGCACCAAGAACATTACAGGTATGTCACTATATAAAATAAAGATTATTATTATATACTATATTGAGAAGTTTGAGGTAAACAGGGATAGGGGATTGTGCAGTGTGCAGACAAGCACTGCTTGCTGTTAGTGCCTAGTACAAGTCTCTCTGTGAGACCGTGTAAAAACCAGCCATGAGTTGGGTGTGGGTGGGTAGACAAGATACTTACTTCACCACACAGTTACTGTAGCAGATGGCCCTACACGAGCCTGTCAGTTATTCTACATACACTACGCAGCTTTCTAATGCCGATACCAGCAAATCATTACGCTGTATTCTGCGAAAACAGAATCCTAATCATTGTGCCATAGCAAACATTCTGTGTTACCCCCAACTCCACAAAATGCTGACATCTTCAGATGAAGAAAAACAATGCATTATGTGCACATACGTGGTGTATAAAATAAATTGCCAGTGTTCAACTCAGGAAACACTGCCAATTAGCTCGGTAACATGAAGTGTTATGACATAGTAATGACATAAATAAGACCAGTTTCCAAACATGATACTCACGGAAGTTCGACGTATGACTTCACCTTCAGCTGCCTAGATAACCGCCTCTGGTTCGTGAACTCTGCACTCTGAACTCTGGTGTTCCGAAACGAAAGATGCAGCGAAAGAGAAGTGCTCTTTTTGCGAAATCGACCAACCTCCACCATATTGTTGGCGGTTCTAGCGAAACAACACAAACAGTGCTTGGATTTGACCCACGAGAACGTGCTCAATGTGGCTGCTTATATATGAGATATCTGCCGAGATGTGCCCAGTCTAAACCTGTCAATTTAGACAAACACTGCCTCAGACAAACAGCCTTGGAATGTCGAATCAGACACTTCTGACACAATAATCCTGCACAGATAACCCTCTGCATGTCGTAATCCAAGCAGCTTTGGAGATGAATCCAGTCTCGGGGATATCCCAGAAATGCATGTCCTTCGAAAACGTGATTAATCTCTGACTGGCCATCTCATCTCGTGTGTTTTGACACAACTTCACTTGAGTTGTGCCCGAAAGACCGTCAGAGCTGCCAGGACTCCGGCAACAGGAAGAGGTATGTGGCCGTGGCTGCAGCTCAGCTCTGTGGGCCGCCAGAGACAGCTGCAGTTTGTAGGTAACTGCCCCTAGCACACACCTGGCACATACCACAGGGCCGGGCGTCACGGCTCCACCGTCACAGGGATGGGCAATATCTGTCATTCGTGCACCAGAGTTTGTCTGCATCCACGGCGGGTCTGCTGGCGTGACGGGGTCAGACCGCAACGTGCACTTTCACGGTGTGTTGCAACGTTTCACTGGTTGGATCGAAGGCATCAATTCGTGAGGCTATCAATAGCAGAGGCACAGCCAGGCGCCCGTACGGCAGTCAACATGTGCTCGGTGCAATAACCCCGCCAGCATCTCTCGCCCTTTACATCACCTGACTATAGTCTGATGTCTGTCGTACATCTCCTGAGGTAGCTACAGATATGATCCTATGGAGACAACAGTTGTTTCAGTCTCCAGTGAACAATGTTGATAAACACATCTCATCACACCCCTAGAACCTTAACAACATGCTGCATACCTCCTCAACTTAAGCAATGCCCAATTTCATCTATAGGCTCTGTATGTACCAAGTGAAGTGAAACCACTCACCACAGAACAAGGTCCAGGTATAACTTTCAACAAACTGGCTACAACAAAATCTATCTCAGTTTGAAATGCTCTCTACCACTATAAGATCCATGAATTGAGGGAGATTTATACTCCTTGTGTAGTGACTATAATGTGTACGTGTAAACTGCCAAAATTTGACTCGTTGTGAAACAGTGGTTGATGGGACAAACCAGTATTCAATGGGGAGAGGCTGACAGTTTGTCAGACCTCATGAGTACATGTGACACAAGTGAGTTGACGTCATGTACATCATGCGTTGACGTCATGTACCTTAGGAGCTGACGTCTTGTACCTCACAAGTTGACATCATGTCCACGATCAGTGATTATCTATCCTATCGTAAAATTGGGCTCTGAGGACAGCTAACATCTCAGAATGAAACAAATGTTTGATGTGTCCAATCTAACACTTGCAGTACTACACCCCAGTGAAACCCTACTCAACACCCAAGGGAGGGCGTGTACAGGTACCCCATCAACATAAATACACTGCTGACAGCCCCAGTCTGACAGCCCTAGTCTAACGCTTCTGCATGAAGGTGAATCAGACTTCACTGGCGCCTATATCGCCCTGCTTTATCAATACAAGATGTACTCCTCAACCAGCTCCTAACACTACCTGGGCGCTGATGTAATAAACAGTTCCTCTTGGCTTAATCACACCCAGCGTCAGCTAATGTGGGGACATCTTCTAGCCCATATCTCTCAATCACCCAATCAGGGTCATCACTTCAGCCTGGGGCTGCAGATAAACAACACCACAGGGCGGTTAGGGTGTAATTACCTGGTCACACAATCACACCAGATGTTCCTGTCACACTCGCAGGTACTTGGGGAACATCGCTGCTAATAACTCTCCCCACAAACTGCTTCAAGGTAATCACACCGCGGCATTACACAGGTAATATTATCAAGTGATGGCGGACGTAATTACAGAAGTACATTTCACTGGCTTCGACATCGTTACTTCTGGGTATATTTAGACTGCCTTGGAGTAAAACGTGCAAAAGTTTGATGGCTTGTTCATATTTATAATTATGCAGGGTTTATTTGTTTAATAGTTCTGAGTTTCTGGTTAAGACTGCAAGCTGGCAAATACATTTTCTGTAATTTCAACGAGTGATGAAACCATCATTAATCTCAATGGGATGGATGGATAAGGAGGGATTATGAGAGAGGAAGGAGAGGGAGGGAAGGAGGATATACAGGAAAGGGACTTAAGGAGGGAGAATGAGAGAGGAAGGAGAGGGAGGGAAGGAGGATATACAGGAAAGGGACTTAAGGAGGGAGAATGAGAGAGGAAGGAGAGGGAGGGAAGGAGGATATACAGGAAAGGGACTTAAGGAGGGAGAATGAGAGAGGAAGGAGAGGGAGGGAAGGAGGATATACAGGAAAGGGACTTAAGGAGGGAGAATGAGAGAGGAAGGAGAGGGAGGGAAGGGGGATATACAGGAAAGGGACTTAAGGAGGGAGAATGAGAGAGGAAGGAGAGGGAGGGAAGGAGGATATACAGGGAAGGGACTTAAGGAGGGAGAATGAGAGAGGAAGGAGAGGGAGGGAAGGAGGATATACAGGAAAGGGACTTAAGGAGGGAGAATGAGAGAGGAAGGAGAGGGAGGGAAGGGGGATATACAGGAAAGGGACTTAAGGAGGGAGAATGAGAGAGGAAGGAGAGGGAGGGAAGGAGGATATACAGGAAAGGGACTTAAGGAGGGAGAATGAGAGAGGAAGGAGAGGGAGGGAAGGGGGATATGCAGGAGAGGGAGATGAAAAAGTGGGAGATGGAGATAATCAATAAGCAAAGACTGTAAGAAGTGAGATGGGAAACAGGGACACAGGGAAGGAGAGAGGAGCAGGGGCGGGAGGGGGTGTGAAAGAGGGTTAGAGGGGAAAACAAGAAGAGGGCAGTAGGGAAAGGGAGGGAGAGGGAACAAGACAGAGAGGGAGGGGGAGAGAGGTAGATCAGTAGAGCAAACAAGAGTAAGATAAATCACTCTGTCATAGAGACCCAGAGAGGTTAGGAGGGAATGTGAGAGGTCAACTATAATGCAGACATTTTCCTCCTAGACACTGATCTCCATCTTCCACACATGCCGCGGGCAGAAATGTGGCAATAATCGACATTACTTATACATTTATTTAGTTTTGTATGACCAGTGGCAGAGACCACGCCCTGGTTTAAGGGCGACTAATGAGATGTCAGAACGTTGTTCTGGGCAAACACATTATGCAGTCTTCAAATAGCTTGGCTGGTGAGTAAGGCTGAGTAGTTCACCTTGGGGCATCAACTTATGTGATGTGTACAGATTCTAGTTTCTTTTATTACATGCTCCTTACAGGTTACATTAAGTAAACACTGGAAGACATCTTTGCGTAAAGATATCGTCTTCTTCACTTTCAATAATGGCTACCCATATTTGGACAACCACAAATTTTACCGCAAAAAGTTATTAAAAAGAATCTGTAATTTTGCTGTCATATTATATACAGTGTAGATGCTCGTTTTGCCTGCATGGTCTTTGATATAAATTGTATCAGCAGAGCTGGGGAGGAATGTGAGAAGAACTTCTTGGAAGAGCATAGAATCAATTATAAGAGACACAACTGTTCCTGTCAGTCTGGATGAGTTAGGGCGGACTTGCAGAACAAATCATAAAATTGTCGGTGCGGAAAAGTATCTCAATCATTATCATATGGGTAAGGCATACTGGGAAATCAGTTTTGGGGTCAGCTGTGGAATTTGGGAACACGGCGAGTGCCACTGAAGGTGTTATATAAACCTGGTCATGAATGGTACATAGTGTCTGGTGTTTTTACATAGAAAAACTAAGTTGTGAAGTAATTTTCTTTGTGTATTCCTTGAAATTGTCTGTAAAAATACTGTAATTTCTTGAAGAAAAAAAATCTTTTTGAAAACAATGAAGTCAAAAACCGAATCACTAAAATGTCATGTAAAATAAAAAACACTAACACATTTGTTATATCCTGTCATTTGACAGTCCTAGCTGTGTCACCCACCTGTCACAATCAGCCAGCAACTGTCGTCCCATGAGGATGACAAGTGTCACAAGGGCAAGGACAAGTATCCACTGGTTGGTGACAACTATGTAGTACGTCACTCCACACACCAGCCACCCTGCCCTCATGGTGTCAGTCAAGATGACATATCTAGACAGCTGGGTCGTGTAATCCACACAGGTGTCTTGATTCCATGTCACTGTCAGCCTGACAGGGAAGTTTCCCTTCCAGTTACGTCTTTCTCCCTTCTGTTTCCTTGTCTCCCTTTCACCCTTTTTTACTTTCCTGTCTCCCTCTTACATTTTCATACACTCCCTTTCTTGTTTTACCCTCCACCCTTGTTTTACCCTCCACCCTTGTTTTACCCTCCACCCTCGTTTTCTCTTCTCCCTCACTTTCCTCTCTGGTTACCTTCCGCTCTCTATTTTCCCGTCTCCCTTCCCCCTCTCCTTGCCATTTTTTCCTCACACCCTCTTCCTTTTTCCTCCTTCCCTCTCCGAGTACACCCCACTGTCGCTCTCCCCTTGTCTTGTCCCACTGTCACCTGTCACCAAGCTCAAGTCATGTGACAATGCAGACACTTCAAGTTGTCAACACTTGACCGAGTTTCAAACTCTCATGTTCCTGTAATAATTACACTCAACTGACATTCCAATTACATATCCGCAAACATTGCTGCTTTCTCCATCGCTGGTGAAGTCGTGTGTCTCCGTTAAGTGCCACCGTGTGACAAACCAGGAACTGTTTCGTCCACAAACACACGATGAAAGGTAGCCAATTATGCTGCACGTTGCATAACTTTAATGGTGGGAATGTTAGATATGTCTATTGCAACAGCTTGCTCCAATATTCACAGGTTGGTTTCAGGGGACAGGTTCAGTGACATGTTGACACAGATGCCCAGGGACCGTCTCAAAAGGATAATAAACTCATAAGCACAATCCGTCTCTAAACAAATGCTTAAAATGCTTCTGCTGTATCGCAGGAGATACTATTTCTGCGACACACCATTGAAGGTTCCTGTTGAGTTTTCTGTACATTAAGTTACTGTTAAAGTAAAGGTAAAGGCAGTTCTTATATAGCGCAATATCCAATCCTCAGGACCGCTCAAAGCGCTTTACACTTTACTTCCCTGACAGACCTGTTCACTGAGACACCATCTCGGCTTCTCTGGGAAGCATCCAGCCATATGCTACAATTAATGCGCGAAGGCTGCTCGTACACATATCCACCACTGTCTATAGCCAGGTACTCATTTAATTCAGCTGAGTGAACTGGAGCAATGTAGAGTGAAAAAACCTGCCCAAGGTTTTAATGCCGCAGCCAGGATTCGAACCCGGGTTCTCGTAGTCGAGAGTCCGAAGGTCTACCCCTGAGCCCCTGCGCTCTACACTGTTAAGGAGCAGAATTTATTTTAAAGAGCAAAACTGGGATAATGAGCTCATAAGAGCATTACTGAGCTGGTCCCTGGAGACTGAGTACTTATCAGACCCACACAATAATCAGCTGTCACATACTGTTCTAGCTCGCTTACATCACGCCAGCCATATTAGCCGTGATTATTGCACCTGTCAACACCTCATTTATACCGCCACAAACTGCTTGGCAACAGAACCCTATTAACATATTTGTAATCTTGCTAACCGAAGTGGCTTTATCAAAACTTAATCTACCATTATCCGACATCGCCCTGCACCAAATGCAACTGTAATTGTTCTTTATTGTGAATAAAATTACATGTGACACTGGCAGCGGTGCAGAGATAATTATACCAATGTTTGCATTAAGTTGATCTATTTTTGTATTATGTCTTTCAAGTTTGTATCATGAACCATTGTTGATTTATCGTGGGAACATTTGGAGAGCAGAAGGAAAAACACAGTCAGAGACAACTGGGTTAACTAGTGCCTGAGGCAACTCAAAAGAAGCCAATTGTCACATGGTCACATGTCTTCAACATGTTGTCACTTGCATTCAGTGCATCGGCACATGCATTCAGCATATGGCTGTAATAGTCAAACACAAGTTAAGAACATCGTCCATTACCTAGCCCCATTTATCTTTCTGTCTGTGTCTAAACATCAGATGTGTTGCCAATATTTATCATAGACACTGATCTTGTCAAAATCAGACTTATGCACTAATACACATTCAATGTCAGGAATGTTTTTGAATTTGCCAACAGACGCCAATAACAACATGCTGACTGAATTATCTCCATACCCACATTGAGCAGTACATGAGTTCAAATATGTAATATTAATAAACCTCACTCATCCATCAAACAGTACCCAAACCAAATACATATAAGTTATAACCTTGCCACACCTTACCTTGCCAGCGCCTAGAACTGACCTGAAATCTGTCAAAACAAAACGTGAGAACTGACACAGTTCTTCTCTTGAGGCAATCATCAAAGTCAATATACATGTAGCCTGGACCAGTCAGTACCTTCCAAGAACACCATCTCACCGCGAGAGAGGAATGTGGGGAGAACTAGAGAACGCTCCTTGGGTTCCAGGCACAGACATATCCAAACAGGATTAATAGCTGAACATCAAGTCTACAATTTCTATCCTTTCACATTTTTTTAGTTATTGGTCTTGATTTTGATGTGTTCGCCTTGTTGTGACCTTTGAGTCGAGTGATCTAAAGGTCAATGTCAGGTGCAGGTTATTGTAGGTATGTGATGAGACCGTTTATGTCACTTCAAGAGAAACTTGAATCGTTTTCTAAGCGGGACACAAACATTTTATAAAAACCTTGTAGAAGTTCCAGCCTGATGTAATCTGGGGTATGAGCCTTTGGCTCTGGGATAAGAATGTCTGTCATGATGAACTTCAATACACTCCTGACTAAATAAGGACCCATCATACATTATTGGGCCCTGTTTTTGGGCACGTAAAATGCTGATGCCACATTGTCTAGATGGAGACATGAGTAAGCAACCACCGGCAGCCCAACAAAACTGGGGATCAAAGGAGACCCTAAAATATAAAAACACCTCGGGATGTTTCAATATGTACATGGGATGAAGCCATCTTAATGGGGCTTTCCACATACTCTTGGTGTCTTCAACTGCTTTAGACTACATAGGCATGACAATGAAGAAAACACACACAGTCTGAAAGATGCATAACACTAACACGGCCCCAATGATACACAATGCTAACATTCCCCCAAGGATGCACAATGGTAAATTGGCCCTAAATAAGCACAATGCTAACATGATTCCAAGGTGCACAATGTTAACAAGGCCCCAAGCATGCACAATGCTAACACGGCCCCAAGGATCCACAGTGCTAACACGGCCCCAAGGATGCACAATGCTAACACGACCCCAAGGATGCACAGTGCTAACACGGCCCCAAGGATGCACAGTGCTAACACGGTCCCAAGGATGCACAATGCTAACTCGATCCCAAGGATGCACAATGCTAACACGGTCCCAAGGATGCACAGTGCTAACACGGTCCCAAGGGTGCACAGTGCTAACACGGTCCCAAGGGTGCACAGTGCTAACACGGTCCCAAGGATGCACAGTGCTATCACGGTCCCAAGGATGCACAGTGCTAACACGGCCCCAAGGATGCACAGTGCTAACACGGCCCCAAGGATGCACAGTGCTAACACGGCCCCAAGCATGCACAGTGCTAACACGGCCCCAAGGATGCACAGTGCTAACACGGCCCCAAGGATGCACAGTGCTAACACGGCCCCAAGGAAGCACAGTGCTAGCACGGCCCCAAGGAAGCACAGTGCTAACACGGCCCCAAGGACGCACAGTGCTAACACGGCCCCAAGGACGCACAGTGCTAACACGGCCCCAAGGACGCACAGTGTTAACACGGCCCCAAGGACGCACAGTGTTAACACGGCCCCAAGGACGCACAGTGTTAACACGGCCCCAAGGATGCACAGTGTTAACACGGCCCCAAGGATGCACAGTGTTAACACGGCCCCAAGGATGCACAGTGTTAACACGGCCCCAAGGATGCACAGTGTTAACACGGCCTCAAGGATGCACAGTGTTAACACGGCCTCAAGGATGCACAGTGTTAACACGGCCTCAAGGATGCACAGTGTTAACACGGCCCCAAGGATGTACAGTGTTAACACGCCCTCAAGGATGCACAATGCTAACATGGCCTCAAGGATGCACAATGTTAACACGGCCCCAAGGATGCACAATGTTAACACGGCCCCAAGGATGCACAATGTTAACATGCCCTCAAGGATGCACAATGCTAACACGGCCTCAAGGATGCACAATGCTAACACGGCCTCAAGGATGCACAATGTTAACACGGCCCCAATGATGCACACTGTTAACACGGCCCCAAGGATGCACAATGTTAACACGGCCTCAAGGGTGCACAATGCTAACACGGCCCCAAGGATGCACAATGTTAACACGGCCCCAAGGATGCACAATGTTAACACGGCCCCAAGGATGCACAATGTTAACACTGCCCCAAGGATGCACAATGTTAACAGGGCCCCAAGGATGGACAATGTTAACACGGCCTCAAGGATGCACAATGTTAACACGGCCCCAAGGATGCACAATGTTAACACGGCCACAAGGATGCACAATGTAACCATTGAGTCAACTTCTCCATGCACATGTCCTATGTTCACCATCACACAGCCACATCACAGCTATGTGGCCAGGGAGATAAGACAGCAACAAAGGTACTTACGCAGGTCTAGACGACTGCATAGCTCAGCCTTAATGGTGACAGTTTAAGCCCAGGACGGACACTAGACAAAACCGTGTTGTGACGATCTCTTACAGCATCTGTGTGACCTGTACTTAGCTGACAGTGCTCTGTCAAAGTCCTGGGTGATATGGAGCCTTGACAGCTGGGCTAGGCATCCTCTCCCTACACCCTGGCAGGGTACACCATCTAGGGGGTTCACTGTCACCCCTGGGAGGTGACATGGGTTCATCTCCTCCCACCAATATTAAGTTACAGATGTCTTAAAGCCAGAAACGTTGTCTGTTACACTGTCGACTGCACACAACTGTATGCATCTTGTCTGCGGTACATTGATTGTACACTATGTCTAATCTTTATAATTGAGGCAATAAATATAAAGTTTCCTTACTTTCTGAACTTAACTCATTCAGTATGGGATACCATTCCTGCCTATCAGCAGGGTTTTACCTCGGAAACACTTCCACAGTCATCTTACCGGGTCAGTTATTTTAAATAATATTTTGTTTGTATTAGTGCTTCAGAACCCATCCCCCACACCCCCCCACCCCAACCCCCCCACCCCCGCCGTACTTGACATGTGGACGATGTTTGCTGAACCAAAGTACAAGCACAACCCTTCAAACTGTCACTGAACCTCTCAGCAGACGACATAAAAATATTGTTGTCACACTGTTTTTTTAACAGCTGACAGCGCCATCTAACTGACTGTTTTGTACTACTTCTCTGGTCTGGCAAGGATAAGCACCCCCTAGTGGTATGAGCGTAAACAATGTACCAAGCGCTATGGCGCTCTTGAAAAATGCCACATTTAAAAAACTTTGTGAAAGGTCAAATGTATACACTAAATTGGGTAGGGTCAGATGATTGCTCATACTTATCATATTTATTCTTATTAAAAAAAATGCGTAGTAGTGACAACTGACAAACCTGACTGTCTACATACGTGTATGGGATTACTTGTAATACAATTCATATTTATTTCTATCACCAAATCCTAATACTTTCTCGTGATCAAAAATGACAATATAATATTTTAGTACGATTTAC
Source organism: Oasisia sp. SBJ-2009 (assembly GCA_964017155.1). Lineage (NCBI taxonomy): Eukaryota > Metazoa > Annelida > Polychaeta > Sabellida > Siboglinidae > Oasisia > Oasisia sp. SBJ-2009. The sequence continues at coordinate 44,962,340 of OZ024861.1, read as the reverse complement.
TTACTTTGGAGCATTTTTGTCGAAGCGATGAACAATATATTTACTATGACAATATAATAGTTTTGCATAAAGTGAAACATGTCCTGATTTGATTTGTTTTAACAAAGACATTAGTTCTTAATAAAACCTAATCAAGTGTTGTTGTGGCCATACTTTCACAGAACTGCCATTCATAATAACCAGGTACAAATAAACAGGTTAAAACATATTCTCTAAAAGTTTCTTTTGATTGTAATTTTATTGCTGAAATTATAATTTAGCCAGTAAATGGATATTGCTACAAAATATCAGATGAGTCAATATGCAACTGTCACCTGACTGGAAGGTGAGAAGAGAGATGAGTTGGGATACTGAGCACACCTGTATAAAACATCAACCAAATGAAGGTGGAAACTAATAAGATGATGACCGAGACTGAACATAAAACAAAATCAAGATTTAAACTGTCTATTACAGAGCTTCACCAATAAACCAAATCAAGATCATTAACAAAATCAAAAACAAACCAAGATCGATAACATACTCAGCAGACTCTAACACAAGCCTCCTCGACCAGACCAACTGCTGATTAAACGTGTCCCTCTCTCACCTGTAATCACTTCGAAAGTACTTCCAAGGTCTCGTTTTCCCTATTCACAAAAACTCTGACAACGTCGGTGAACGAAACGAAACAAGCTGTGGGACCTTCTGCAGGCGTTCCGCTCCGAACGGCTCCCAGCTATAAACGAACTGGGAGTCGGGAACAGTTGGGAAGACAGAGGGAGTGGCGAAGGGGGAAGGGAACAGCTGGATAGATGTGGTACATCATATTACATTAACCACTGGCACTCGCTTGTATATTGCAACAGCGGAGGAAGGCCCAGGTATAAATAACATACATCGTGGCATGCCATTCACGTCTCGCAAATATACAGACATGTCTCTATGATGTACGAGTGCATTGCCTCAGGTAGAACTCACAACGTATATATAGGTGTAAAAATGCAGATGTTTAAAAACATACATATATACATAAATATGTATATATATATACATATAATGTATATATATATACATACATGTATATATATATATATATATATAATTATAATATATATCTACACATATATATTATTTACTTTTTAAAATGTCCACATTTTTATACTATACCTGTGTGCATGTTATAAGTTTTACATGAAAGAAAATCTATTTATATAAATTATATATATATATATATATATATATATATATATATACATATATATATATATACATACATGTATATATATATATAATTATAATATATATCTACACATATATATTATTTACTTTTAAAAATGTCCACATTTTTATACTATACCTGTGTGCATGTTATAAGTTTTACATAAAAGAAAATCTATTTATATAAATTATATATATATATATATATATATATATATACCGGTATATATAATGTATATATATATATATATATATATATATATATATATATATATATATACAGTATATATATATATATATATTAATTTATATAGAGATTTTCTTTCATGTAAAACGTATAACACACACAGGTATAGTATAAAAATTGGAACGTTTTTAAAAGTAAACAATAATTTTTTTAAAGATTTTTTGAAATAAAATAAACACACAATAAATAACTAAATATGTAAAATGTGATAAAAAAGTATGGGTAAGACTAACTATATAGTAATCGACCCCTGACCTCCCCCATTCTCACCCCAAACCACTCCCTAGCCCACCAGGTAGTCAGGGTAAGATATGACTGGGAGCTGTTCTGTTCCAAATCCCTCACCTCCAGTTTGTTTTATACCACGCAACTGTTGGCTGTGAATCTTGGGGGTAGAACTGGGTTGATGGAGGGGGGTATAGCTGGAAGCGCCCTATCAACCATGGCTACTGACACGGCTGTTAGTATTACCACCACAGATGAAGGGTAAATGTGATTTAGACCAGGTTTCTCAGCTCCTTGAATGTCCTCCTTAGTTTCCTCCTTAGTCTGGCGGCCTTTGATCATTGTGTCAGTTCTACCGTGCTCCAGCGATCACAGACCTCTCAAAGGTAACTCACCTATAAGAGCTCTTTACATCAACACACACAATTGCCTGCATCACAAGTTGGGGATATTCATACCATGTACACAAATACTTCAATATTTACAGCCGCCACCAGAATACACCAACTACAAATTGCCACTGAGCATCAACATCCGAAGCTGGGCAATCAACGAGGCAAGCCGATGTCTATTAAGTGATTTATTGGATAATCTTGTTACCGCTGTGGACACAACTGGCGAAAACAGTATTGATTTTATGAATCCACCATCGTTAAATCTAGGATCCACCAAGCTACACCCGCTGCTACATTACTACGAGTTTCGTCCCAGAAATTTCTTAACCCTAAAAATATAATAGTTTTGTCCTGATTAGATTTTTTTAACAAAGATATTAGTTCTTAATAAAGCCTAATCATGCGTTGTTGTGGCCACACTTTCACAGAACTGCCATTCATAATAACCAGGTGCAAATATACTGGTTAAAAAAATTCTCCAAAAGTTTCTTTTGATTGTAATTTTATTGCCGTAATTATAATTTATTGTCAGTGTGATTGCTGCCACCAACTGATTTTACCACAGATATCAGCTCTTAATGAAGCTTAAACAAAAACCAATCTTAACTGATTTCCTGTAAAAGGATTTTATGAACTGAGTTCAGCTGAATTAAGTGGCACATTCCTACAAGGTTACGACTACACTTTGTAATAAACAGAATCCCGGTATCAACCAAAGGATTTGGACAGACGCACAGCTTTCCTTTGAATAAGAAATACACCACAAAGTGTCTGTATTGATGTTCGTGAGCAATGCAAAATATACAGGTCTGGAGGATATCTACGTTGCACTCCGTGTGACAAACGACTGATCAGATTGCGATCCAGGACTGTAAATGTCAGGCCGGCGAACCAATCAATACGAAGCAACACCACCGCGTAGTTTCTGGCCCACACAAATTATACATGACTCCTCGTTTTTATCCACAAAACATCACAGCACAATCTCTGGGCATATCGCCCAGGCTACGGGCAACGTAATGCGTTCCTGCAACATTAGCCGCGAAGCATTAACAAGGTGCTTTAATGTTTTATGCCGAAGCCCGACTTGTGCAAAGGTTTCCGTGGTAACCTGATGGAAGATGAGCTGTGGCAGAAGTAGGTGTCTATTAATGGCAAATGGCAGTCGTCCATATTGATAAAGTCTGTTTTCATTTAGTTTGTCAGCAGAAACTGTTTGCCACAAAACGGGTTCCGTCCTAAACTAACCCAATCATCTATAATGATTTGTGTGGCATTCACTTTATTTAATAGTCAGTACTGTACACACGACAGCTTATCTAGAAGACTATAATAATAAATTGGCCACATGATGTATCTCAGGCTACATATGAACGACAGTTAAGCACTCATTTTCCATCATCACTCTTTGATCCAGTATATATTTATGTAAATAAGTTTTAGCTGAAGACTTTATTCTGTCTGGCTACGTGGTTTCCCTGGGCTTGAAATTTCACTTGTCCACTAGCCCCTGATTTGTCACTGGACAAGTGAAATTGCTACTACTTGTTTTCCATAGGAAAACTTGGCTGTTTGCAGACAGGATTTGTAATAATTACTTAATTGTCCACTCTGTAAATATTTCACATAATTATAGTAAATGTACTTCTCTCGGTAAACAAACATTAAACAAGATCATATTGGCAGTTCAACACAAGTATGTGTTCTCTTTTTCATAATTTTATATTAGAGCATCATCATTCCTACTGCATATGGATCATAAAATTATATGTTAGTGTTACAAAAGATATAAAAATTATCAGAAACAAATTTACTTACAAAGAAATAGGTTTTGAAATGCATTTATTCATCTGACAACTCAATTGTCGCATGGACAAGTGAACTTTTGTTTCCCCTTGTCCATTGGACAAGTAGATAATATGACAAATTTCGAGCCCTATTTCCTTATTATAAAGTCACACAAAAGTTTGGTTATGAATGTAAGCATTTGAAACTTTGTTATAGCAGCCAGTAAATGACACGTGATAAATTTGAATGCTGCAAGGAGACTGTTAGTCGTACTGCTTGTAAAACATGTTAGTTTCTGTTGCATATTACCTCTCTTGTAGCCATGCCTCGAACCCAGCGAACAAGTCATACTTGTAGTGCCACCTGGTGTAGATCTGGTTATCCATGTCTCGTTTCTGATGTAGTTACGCACATTGACGGTTCACAATCTTGAATGTTATATCCGTCCCATATGACCAGAAACGTTACAGAAAAACGTCAGTTGCAAACTTCAGTTTAGCACCAGGAGTGTGTCAAAGTATTCCATCCTTCAGAGTGACTCCAGAAGAGTGTACCGAGGCATCTCAACCTTTTGGACATCAGTACTGTCACCTGACGAGCACTAAGTGGCATCCAACCCTTCTGGACATCAGTATTCACAACAGAATTATGTACCTATACATACCATCCTTTCGGACATCAGCACTGACTCCAGACGAGTGCACATAAACATCCGAATCTTCTGGATGTTAGAACTGACACAAAACCAGCTCAAGTAGGCATCCAATCCAAACAGACATCAGTACTGACAACTGTAGACTGCAGCAAGACATCCCGTCCTTCCAGACATCAGCATTGACACTGGAGTAGCGCATGTCGTCGGCTCATCTTCCCGAATCACAGTGTTGCTGCATTTACTTACTGCCCTCATTGGATTCATTCAAATCAACTGATCATATCTGTATGGCTCTGCAGATTACACGGATGTGATTAATGTGGTCTCCCAGTGGCCCCTGCAGTGTCTTACACAGAGAGCACCCTGCATAGACATGCATGCATGTCTCTCACTGCATGCCCAGACTGGTGAACTCAACTCAAATTCCCACACACGATCTGATGTGGTCTGTAAAAAGGAAGGATGCTTTTTCACCAGCGATGCCAGCTCACTGGAGCGTGGCGACTCCAACTGGTCGATTCCATCATGAATTTCACTAATATGCACAGTCCTGCGGACTTGAACAATTGATTTTATGGAATGCTGTCGTATTCACTAGTAAATGCCAGATCTCGATTAAGCAGTGATGAAATATTTATGACCATAATGATCAACAAAACAGTTGGTGGATTATGAGGTAAGCAGGTATGATATCATTGTAAATTAAAATGGCCAGTAAGAGACACTAAATCTGTATATGTCATCAGTAAATAGTTAAAAGCAAATTATGATAAATTTAGTTTATATTTATTATATTGGGTATATAGCTCTTTTCAAATCAATACTGATCTATTTTCAATAAATTAGAATATTAGCAACATTAATTAGTGTTTATTTTCCCCATAATTTATTACACTATTTACTTTTTATTGTTAAAAATATCAGGCATTTTCTGTAATAACAAAACCAGACTGATAATGTGTCCAACATACATGCTACACATATAGTGTACGTTGCACACAGGTAATGTAATTTAACACACTTGAGTAATTCACAGAAGATTCCAGTCTGCCTCGTAAATCTGTCTTTGCCAGTAACAGCAGAGTTCCACGAAACTCGGTTATACCAGATCTACATATACCCTGACTTGCCCATTGTTCATTCCTGTCCTCTTATCAACTTTTTGCACCTGGCAATAATAATCCATCTCCCAGAGTTCAGCAAGCACGACTGCAACATTAACCAAATGCCTGACAAGAAACCTAGAAATGCAACACACATCGACTGGTCACAGATCAAACTGATACTAGTGGTAAAACATGGGAGGATTGTTGCTCTTATCGGTGTGACACTACATGTACCAGGACAAGAGCCTGTCTCCAGGAGTCAGACCACAGTTGCATTTTCCATAGGCGACCATTATAACGTTTCTTTCATTTCCTACTAATCTTGATGAGATCTGTTATTGACAATTTCACAGCATATTAACCCTCCATAGACAGAGGTTCAGTGAAAAAAATTGAACTTTTAATACCTCAGGCTCCCACAAACTTCTTTCAAACCTTACACCCCTCCATTTCTGCTTGAACCACCCACGAATTACCCCTGATTACATCACCAAGCAAAATGACAACTGTATTAATATGCAGAAATGGACCGCCTGACAGCTGTCATAATTTGACAGCTCTGATGCCACGCTGCACAAAAACATCATTTCTACTCACTCCACACTACATATTATGTGCTGACAGAAATTCAGACAACCTGCATAATGCTGTTTTATATGGTACTCTTTGGGTAATAGTGGATGAACACCGTATTGTTGTCTTACATCTCCATGCCATGTGGAGTGTGCAGATAAGAAGACATTTCTCTAAAACAACGGCCCACAGTGAGTGCAAACACCAGGGGATGTGTTTGAGATGGATGGCCAGACTACAGATCTAGGTAGAAGGGACATGGGGTGGTACTAGGTAGTAGGAGGCCGGCAGAGACACCTGGCAGCCGAGTGGGGGGAGGGTCGGTATGTGATGTCGTGGCCTGGCACTGGGTGGTACGATCACCCATACCGGCTGGCCGCAGCCCGGCAGGCCACACAAAGGGATGGCTTTTACCACAGCTGCTAGTTGGGGTGGCAGCACATAACTGTAGCAGACAGCAGCCAAACGTGCACGCAAGCACACACAGTGTAGACCCAACGTTACCCTACCCATCACAAATAATTATGTAGAAAAATGGGGAAAATGTATTGGTTTTGTATAAAAAAAATTCACTACCCAGAGGTAAGCTACTGTCAATCTACATAAATTCTGCAGAATTCTGTATAAGAATATTCTTTAGAAAAAATCCACAAAAATCGTATAGATTATATTACAAATATTGAACGCAACTGTACATAGCACATAATGTCGACACACTGAGAAGTGTTAGTGGGCTTCTAAGTAAAAATAATTAAAATTAAATTAAAACCCAATAATTTAAAGATTGAGAGAACATCCAATCAACCATAGTGTCTCAGGGTAGAAATTGGCAACATTACATTCACTAGATGGCAGCACAGTCATAAGTGCTGCACTCCCCACAAGGTGGCAGCATGCACTGGATATATGCTATGTTGATCACCAGGTGGCAGTACCTGTTGAACTTGTTGCAATTAGACCAGTTTGTCGGGTCATTTAAGTGACTTTAGGTAATTGATAGTCAAGGGTCTGATAATGAACTCGTGTTGTCCACAGCAAACTAGATTGGGACATTTCATGTGCCTCTATTTACGTCAACTCTATCCGTCATCTGTGAGTGCAATCTGATGACATTAGTAAACTAAATGCCGCAAATGAGATGGACCCTGAGGGATTTCAAAGATTTGTTGAAAAAATGTCTCCACCAGGTCATTTTATAGTTTGATCAGAGCGGCTCAGGGAAAATCAATATTGGCTGCGAGTACTTGGATGAGTCAGAGAGGGAACTGTGGGCGGAGGACTGGGGGAGGCTGGCAGCAGACATCTCCTGCAGACATCTCCTGCCTTTGTTCTCTCCTCACTACAGGCTCTGAGACACAGACTGCCTGCCTCACATCACAACCCTCCCCAATGTTGTTATTTCACAATCCTCGTCAATGTTGTTATTTCACAATCCTCGTCAATGTCGTTATTTCACAATCCTCGTCAATGTTGTTATTTCACAATCCTAGTCAATGTTGTTATTTTACAATCCTCGTCAATGTTGTTATTTTACAATCCTCGTCAATGTTGTCATTTTACAATCCTCGTCAATGTTGTTATTTTACAATCCTCGTCAATGTCGTTATTTCACAATCCTCGTCAATGTTGTTATTTCACAATCCTCGTCAATGTTGTTATTTCACAATCCTCGTCAATGTTGTCATTTTACAATCCTCGTCAATGTTGTTATTTTACAATCCTCGTCAATGTTGTTATTTTACAATCCTCGTCAATGTCGTTATTTCACAATCCTCGTCAATGTCGTTATTTCACAATCCTCGTCAATGTTGTTATTTTACAATCCTCGTCAATGTCGTTATTTTACAATCCTCGTCAATGTCGTTATCTCACAATCCTCGCCAATGTCGTTATTTCACAATCCTCGTCAATGTCGTTATTTCACAATCCTCGTCAATGTTGTTATTTCACAATCCTCGTCAATGTTGTTATTTCACAATCCTCGTCAATGTTGTTATTTCACAATCCTCGTCAATGTCGTTATTTCACAATCTTCATCAACACTGTCATTTTACAATCCTCGTCAATGTTGTTATTTTACAATCCTCGTCAATGTTGTTACTTCACAATACTCATCAATGTTGTTATTTAACAATCCTCATCAACGTTGTTATTTTACAATCCTCGTCAATGTTGTTATTTCACAATCCTCGTCAATGTCGTTATTTCACAATCCTCGTCAATGTCGTTATCTCACAATCCTCATCAATGTCGTTATTTCACAATCCTCGTCAATGTTGTTATTTCACAATCTTTGTCAATGTTGTTATTTCACAAACCTCGTCAATGTCGGTATTTCACGATCCTCGTCAATGTTGTCATTTCACAATCCTCGTCAATGTCGTTATTTCACGATCCTCGTCAGTGTTGTTATTTCACAATCCTCTTCAATGTCATTATTTCACAATCTTCATCTATGTCGTTATTTCACAACCCTCGTCAATGTTGTTATTTCACGATCCTCGTCAGTGTTGATATTTCACAACCCTCGTCAATGTCGTTATTTCACAATCCTCCTCTGTCGTTACTTCACAACCCTCGTCAATTTCGGTATTTCACGATCCTCGTCAATGTTGTTATTTCACAATCCTCGTCAATGTCGTTATTTCACGACCTTCGTCAGTGTTGTTATTTCACAATCCTCGTCAGTGTCATTATTTCACAATCCTCATCTATGTCGTTACTTCACAACCCTCGTCAATGTTGTTATTTCACAACCCTCATCAATGTTGTTATTTCACAATCCTCATCAATGTTGTTACTTCACAATCCTCGTCAAGTTGTTATTTAACAACCACCATCAACGTGCAAATTTCACTGCCACTGTCAACATCATCTTTTCACATCCATCATCCCTATTATTACTTTAAAATCATTGTCGACATTTTAATTTCACAACCATCGCCGCTTTGCAGCCACTGTCAACACTGTCATTTCACAAACATGGTTGAAATGATAGCCTTTATCATTTTAACCATCATCAATATTATTATTTTACAACCACCATCAACACTTCCTCCACTCTCCAATAAACCCTTCTCTGACAACAGCTGGAGAGAATGTCTTTGCACTGCAAACCTCTGCAATACCCACCAACATTTGTAGTCTATGGACCAACAGGTGCAGGAAAGATGATGATATGTTAATGATATGTTAATCTGGTAATCCTAGGCTCAGTCACTGGGCAGCCATGGTTTATCAGGACAATCTGTTTAATGAAGTGTTTTGATGCAGACAGTCTGTTTTTTAATCAATGTTTCCTCCCAATCACTGCAATCTGTTCCAGTCGACATAATGTGTTTTATTCACAGGCTCTCCCCCTCCCTAGCTCAGATTAAGTGAGACATGACAGTGGCAGCTATTACACGGGACACCAGATAAACAAAGTATTAACACTTTTTAATAACAACATTTCCAGCTATTTTGCAACAAAATGTCTGATCCTGAAGTATTTAAAATATTACATTTCTTTGTTGGCGTATTTATTAATTTTATTAATACTTTATTAAATTTTATCTACATCATTATTACATTTTAAAATTGTTTACTTCTTAAAAGATATTTATCAATATGTATCAACTGTTTTATATACATTATATATATATATTATATATAATGTATATGTATATATATAATGTATATATAATATATATATAAAGGAATTATATGTATAATTTATATATATATATTTGCATATATATAATTGTCATTGCCTTTACCTGAAATAAATCATAACAACCAACAATAAATAGAGCACATCCACCTGTACAGACGAACAAAAATATTCTTAGCAGCATTCTTCATGGAGCAATCATCAAATCAAACATCTGGAAAATACATCTATTTAGGGGTTACCTCAAAGTACTGATGTCTATTTCTTTTATCTTTTTTTTTATTGTATTTTATGTATATATATGGACGACATCTTGTCTGAAATAAACATTTATTATTATTATTATATTTCAACAGATTGTTGTAATCAGACTTCAGTTCCTGAGATGACCCCTCAACTACAGGTACAATCCAATTTCCTTGGGATAAAAAAATATCACTGAGTTGCGTTAGGTGCACATGCAAATAGCCAAGTGTTCGTTTATGTCACTCACATGTTTCACAACGATAAAACACAAATACGGTAGATTCCTCTTAGATGCATTCAAAATAAACATGGACAATGGTTTCGATTGTAAAAATGTTCTACTTTACTTGGGGAGTTTTCAGAACAACACAAATGCATAATTTGAATATTTCAACACAAGAAAGACGTAATACAATTTGACTGGCCAATTGTTTGCTAATGGACGTGACACAATGTTGTTGGATATCTGGATTTGTCTTTCTGAAGAAGAAACTTGTCTTTACAGCAAGGTCTTGTTTAAGCAAACAAATCAGATTAAGATGTTCTCAGGGTCCATACACATCTGGACATTTGAAATTCAAGGCTATTTAAAAAAGAAATTCAAGACTGTTTTAATGACATATGTACTTTTAAGCGCAGTAAATTAAGTTAACATAAAAAAATTGACTCGACTAAGAAAACAATGGCGCTGACCACAATGTAATGCTGATTGCCTTTCCTTTTCCGGCTGTTATTCGTCACAACATTTGAGTCAAAACAATATTTTATTGACCACAATTAAATTCAAGACTTTTTAAGAATACTTTGTAAAATTCAAGGATTTCAGGGCCTTGAATTTGATCCAATCAAATTCAAGGCTTTTCAAGACTTTCAAGGCCCCGTACGGACCCTGTGTTCTGCTATTAAAACAGTGCATGCAAATATGCGAAATCAGTCATCTAACACAACGTGCAGTAGTGTAGTAGAAGGCGACTCACCTTTCGTCGTCAATGAGGCCGCTGCTCTTCTGCATGCATTCCTTCACGGCCATCATGCCCTCGCGAAACCGCTGCTGCATCCGCTTTGCGTAGATCGTGGCGCCCCCTTCACTCATGTACCCGCTGTTGTAGTCGTCGCCATGGTTACTCCGCAGTATGTCGCCGTCAGACATGTACCCGGCGGTGATGTCGAACGAGTCGTTGTCGGAGCTGTAGTCCGTCTCCAGCATGCTCGTACAGTTGGACGCCGTCCGCCGCATCGAGTTCACGTACAGCTTACTGGGGTCGAGGAGCGGGCGGTTACCCCCCAGGCGACTCGAGGCACTCTGGGCGAGACTGAGGTTCTGTTGGGTGAGGGGGATGTGGAAGGAGGGGCGCAGTAGCTGCGAGTTGTTCAACCCCCGCAGGTAGCTGTAGGGTGTCGACCGCATGATGGGCTGCATCGGTTTGATGTCGACGTCAAAGGTGTCACCGTCCTCCGTGATGACAGTTTCCCGTGGAGTGTCATCTGTCACCGTCTTCTCCTCCGTGTGGACACACACGTCGAAGGTTGTCTCCATCTTCTTGTTGGTTGGTCGGGCTGCGGCCGCGGCACGCCGACTGTTGCGCAGACTAGAGATGTGGTCCGTCAGCGGGACCGACTTCGGCTCGCCGCAGCCATCATTGTCATCCAACTCGTCACAGCTCGACGGTCGGAAGATGACGCTCTCCGTCGACGACGCGCTGTTGTTGCTGTTCGACGTGCTGTTGGAACTCGACACATTTGACTCTCCCCCGCAGCTGTGGGCCGTCCCGTTGCTGCTGAGACTAGAGTTACTGCACTCCCTCTGCGCAGGGGGTGCCCGCTCTTTAGGGGGTGCGGGGCATGGCGAGTGGCTGCGGCTAGGGGGCTGCACTTGTGTGGCTGGGTGTGGCGACTGCAGGCGGGCGACTGAGGGTGAGCCGATGCGAGACTGTTGCTGTGGTGACGGCGCCATAGCGAGGGTACGTACGGCAGACATGGCCGTCTGCGTGTCGCTGTCCACTTTCTTCGACTGCGACTTCTGCGGCAGCGCTCGAGCCGTCCCATGCGACGTGGACATTCTGCTCGAGTCCTGACCGTCTCCACTAGGTGGAGCCACCGCAGACTTGGCACTCGGGACTCGCGGTGACGGCACGCCACTACTGCCACTAACAGTTGGTGGAACCAACTGCGAACCGTTTGTTTTCGCAGACTTTGCAACGGCTGCCTTTGGCGCAGCAATACCTGTATGTGAGCCATCATGACCGGGCTGTTGCGACTGAGCCGCCCTGCCCTCTGGTAGTGGCGGGGTGGCTCGGGGTGACGCCCCGTGACTGCTCGGTGCAGGGGAACCAAGTGATGACTTGTTGACGTCTTTGTTCGCGGCAAGACTCCGCGACTTGCCCGATTCATCCTTCGGCAATCTCATGGACGATCGCACCCCCACCTTTGTCGGTAGACTGCTGCCAACAGGTGGCGCCAGTGTGCCAGACCCTGTCGGCGTCGTGCACTTTGTGGCGAGCTTCGTCGTGGAGCCTTTGCCCGACAGACTGGCGATCTTTGATGTCGTCTTTTTACCCGTTCCCGGGCTGCCATTGGTGTACGACGAACCCGACGTCTTCCCCACGCCCGAGTCTAGTCTATCGTTACTCTTCGCACTCGCCAGATGGCGCTTTATGCCCGACGCTGTGGCGATGTTCGACGACGAAGTCGCCCGACTTGAGATTAATGTGCCGCTGCGTCTGGGGGTCGTGACCTCCTCTCGGCTGGCCGACACATCCTTCCGCGACTGTCCGAGGGATTTCTTGACCACTGGCTTCGATGTTGTCTTTACCCCATTCGCCCCTCCCCCCGCTACCCCCGCCCCCTCTGCCTGAGGGTGGCGGGCTCCCGGCGCTGTAGTTACCCGTCCATCTTTCACTGATTTAGCGTCCGATTTTCCCGATTTCGATGTCGATGCACCGCCAGTGCTAGTGCTGCCACCTTTAGTCACGGCCGTTGTCTTCGACGACGACCCTTTCGTTTTGTCCTTGTTGAAGAACTTGAACTTGTCCAACATCGAGTTGTTCTGCTTGCTGGTGGCGCCGCCTGGTGTCGACACTGACCGGGGCGAGGGCTTAGCGCCGTCCGGGGCGCATTGGCTGGCACTGGTTGTCGCTATTCGACTGACATGCTTGTCCGCCCCCACCGACTGGCTGCGACCGTTGCCGAGGGTTTTACCCCCGGGGGTGGGGATGCCCGAGGTGGCACTACTGCTGCTGCTGGGGGAGGCTGACCGTGGGATGCCACTCGGCACCTCTCGGGGGTTTTTACCCTTGACACCTGTGGGTGAGAAAATACAACGTCAGACAAAGATGCTTACAGATCAATGACTAATTGTGTATTTTGTTCTTATTGAAGTTTTAGAAATTTGGCAGATGTTCTATTTTACTACTCACACCTTTGGTAGTTGTAATAATTATAATATAAATATCATCTTTTACGACACTTTGTCAGTGCCCTTGATCAGCGTTGTTCTTTAGAAACGAGTGTCAAAAATATTTATTATTACTGTTGTTACATTAATTTTGTATAATCCAAAAACATCTGTTGCTACACATCTCGTGCATTTTGATTCGTTCTTCATGAAATACCCTGGATCAACCCCCGACTTCACTGCTAAGAAACCAACTATGGATAGATGTTTAAATCAGTAATTTATGACCATCATTAATTATCAAGGATATTCTGAATACCACAAATTCCAACACGAACAAAACATATGTAAATTAAGTACTGAGATGACATTATGCATAATGCATAAAGTGCGCTTTGTAAAGTAAAAATAAACATTTTGTATCTCATTGTAGGTGATTTCTTCAGACCTATATTCAACCAGCAGTTAGGGGGTAAACATGTTTTCACCCTACTCAGCTGGAATCCAGTTTATCCAACTGACAGTCAGCTAACTTTCATACTACCCAACCATCGCCCTGTGCCCTGTGCCTTCTGCCCTATAACTCTTGATGTTTCCGTTTCATTTACTGTCCCATAAAATTGACTGTCAGCTTTTAAACGCCCCCCTCACCACATACAGAACCACAGGGTTCAACACAAAGCACTCTAAAAGGGTGGCATAATCAACCCCACAAGGGCGACACATAAAACTGTGGCATGTTTTGTCTTTCTGACAGGTTCATACTGGACAGATGGAGAGGGGTAGAAACGAATCGGTGAGGGGTAGAAACGGTTGTGAAACCCTTTTGTAAATTTAAGTATCTGGGGTTTTCCGAATGATGAATCACTGCATAGATTCTTGTGAGGTATAGGATGTTTACATTTATTTATTTCACATATATATATATATATCATAGCTGCAGAACTCACATATTCTTAATTAACATGTACATTACTTCTGCTGTAACAATGTATTGTATATTAAAATTAGATGAATTGTTTATTTTATTGAACACACTTTTAACTAAAAAAAAGCACACATAAATAAAATACAAGATTTTATGACAGAAAATTATTATGTGCTAGGTCCTTGATATACACCCACAGGATTAAAATGTGTTTTATATTTCATTTGCATATGTTTAGCTTGTATTTGTGGCTGGATAAACTAAGTTCAGTTCGGTTCAAAATCCTGAGTTCTGTACCTCGTGTTAATGACACCCATTCACAGCCTGAACAAGTAGCATAGTGATACATGAGTCCTCGGTCACATGACGTCTACAAGTAATGTGTTTAGCCACAGACATCTAAGACATGTGTGAGAGCAATGAAGGGTTTTATTCCTACAACCAAACCTCGCATCTATTTCCGTGATGCCGTCCGGCGCATAGCAAAACACAACGTACCAGTCACACATGGTCTTGACGCATTACAAATCTCCACACAAGGTCCCTGCTATCATTAAGGTACAAGGCTGGCTAAAGTAACGTCTGTTGTGACTAGAGGGACACCAAGGCCCTTGTGTCCAGGGCAGGCACACAAGTACAGAGTTCACGTCCCAGCTGTGTTACGGCGAAATCCGCTTTATTCCGGGAACATAAATCGCCAGGTCCAGGTTTGCAGTGAAACGATTCACATGTGCTTTGTCCAGTTTTTGTGTCACAATGGTAGTGCAGAATTAAGCTAATTCCCAGACGGCTTCACTGGTTCACAGTCTGTGAGCATCTACCTATATAGTACCTACATGTGGTGTAGCAAGCCAGACAGTCACACCTGTCTGTCACCTGCACAGGTAATAACTGACCACTCCAGACACTGTGTTATTGCAGACAGATTGACTTGTGCCCCATGAGCCACTCAGCCAGTGAATAGACTGGACTGTCAGACAGACACACTGAGCAATGATAATCCTTCAGCCTGAGGTTGAGTGCGTGAACATGTCCACACACTCTGTTCAGGGTCACTATATGCATGTGCAGACAGACAGTAGCTCTGTGTGCAATGACTGTGCATATGTCTTGTGTATTAAACTGCAGGATTAACTTAAATGGCCAACATTTGAAACAAGGAGGAAGTTAGCTCGCCTCATGTTATTAAAATCTCTACCAGCTTAGTAAACACCTCCAACTAGCTTCTCCAGAACAGACTATGAACTGTTTTCATTCCACCCCAGGACCATCCCAGACTGGAATGCACTTCCAGAGCCTCTACTCTACTGTCGGTTGCCACCTCTGGCTGCCTCAGGCCTACAACTGCTGCCCATTCCCATACACAGCAAACACAACCAGCCCCACCCCTACAATCTGAAAACAACATAGATCTCCAGCCTGACAAGACCAACTGTAACGGTATTACTATGGAGAAGAGATCCTCAAAACGTTGAAGTTAGTTGACAACACAGAAGACAAAGAGGCAGAGAAACCCCAGCGGAACATGAACTGAACTCAGGTCTTGTCTGGGGACCATCATTGAGATGGAAGGACTGGGTAAATGGAAAGGAGAAAGATGAAAATAATAAGAAGAACATTTATAAAGCGCCATAAATCTAGAAATATCCATTCGGAGGCGCTGAACTGATAAAGAGGAGAGAAGGGGTGGATACTGGATACCCTCAGGTGATAGGGAGCCATGGAGGGTAACTACAGTTTAAGAGAAAATCTATATCCCTGAACACTCACCAGAAGACAAACCACCTGGAACCATCCGGAAGAAGAATGGGAAATGTAAGTTTCCTATATGAGGTCTACATAGGAAGTGGCATAAGTTTACTAACTCAAAATGTAGGCCAATATCACTTCTCTTGTGTAGCACAACACAAACACTACATCACAGCACTGAAATGTCACCATCGATAATGGCACTAAAATATCACCATCAATAACAGGTCAGGATTGTTTTTGTAAACAGACTGATGACCGTTGTAAATAATGAATGATACGCCGTTAGGCAGCTGCAACAACTCCTGACTGCAAGATTAATTAAAGGTCCCTCCACAATCAATTAAGTCCAACACAGATCAGGTTTGTTGATGTTTGAATCCGTGTTGTGTCCAATGTTTTTTACAAAAATAAAATAAACAATTTGCACAAATGATGTAATCTGCTCTATAGGAAATGAAGGTTTTTTCCTGAACTGAATCTGAGATGAGACAAGCAAAATCAAACAGTGGAGAGTAACTATCGTCGAAGCTCACTTTGCAATCACTCTGTTATTGCAGTCACCTCACAATTAGGGCCACCATAAGACAAACATTACTTTCCTATAGAGTGAGATATGGTCACCTGGCTATTAAGGCCACGAGGGTGACCTTAGTAGAGAGGTTCCACTGTACTTTGTACCACATCCGCACGGACACTCCAAAACATCTCACTTTATTGCACCATTCTGATAATGGCGCCCAGACGTATTGGTTACCATCGTAAATAGCGGCCGGACATCGAGATACCTGTACTGAGCACGGACTGGCCGACTGATCCAGTGTCACAAATAACACCTGCTGTCTGCACCTGTCTAGACGAGACAGACGGGTGACAGGGTTAAAAACAAACAGCTCACCTTTTTTCACCGACACCAGTCCCTCCGAGAGCATTTTCTGGAACATGGTGAGAGGCTAGTGACAAGACATAGCCATGGCAGGGACATAGACCACCGTTAGACCAGACTTGGTTCACACTATGGAGCTGTTGACATATGTTCATTGACACGAATCTTGACCCAGTGAGCCAGAACCCTGAACTCCTTGCCTTAGGGTCTTAACCTCGCCCTCTCTGGGACATCGATCATGTGTATTCACACTTCCCTCTTCTGTCAACTTGGTCAACATGTGTCTCCGCGTTTGTCCTTATTCCACAGTGACCACTGCCCATTCAAGCCTGCGGACCATGGACACTGACCTTCTCGTTCTGGTCACTAAGTAAGCCGACAATCCACTTTATGTATAAACCTATTGTCACGGTTCAGCGATCACTGCCACGGCTGGTTTAACAACATCAACTACTGCTATTTCAAAACATACTCCCTAATGACTCCTGTCAATATATACATGTCGGCTTTTGTAAGTGTACACACGGCACTGGCCAACGTCCTACAAACATTGCGTGTCAAATTATTGGCGCAATCACTTATCTGGTGCACCATTGATATATTCTATTTGATATCGTTCGAAATTTAACCCAGCCTGCTTGCGTTTGTGTTCAATTCTTAAGCTCCTCATATTTCTTGATTCTTATCCTGTAGGCAATTCCAGCAAGTACAGTTGCTTACAATCTGGCTGGTTATCTGCCAAGTCTTACACAACAGAAGGACTGGAGGACAAATTGTGTACGCCACCCTTTAAATGGGGTTTGTTTGTAGTGGCATAGTGGCACAGTGACCCAACCATTGCGCCCTCAAGAGAACCCAGGTTCTAATCCTGTGATGTAGTGTCAAACATTGGGTAAGTTCATTCATTCTATATTGCATAGTCCACTCTGTTGTGTGAATGAGTATCTGGCTATAGACAGTTGTAGATATCTGTGTGCAAATATTCTTTGCACATTGATTGCAGTGTGGCTGAATGCTTCCTAGAGAAGTAGAGATTGTGTTCACTGAAAAGCTCTGCATGGAGTAGTGTAAGGTGGTGTGAGCAGTCTGGATAGTGGGGTACATAAGAACGTATGTTACTTCTTAAAGACCTTGTTTATCAACAAGTCAATAACTCTGTACTCATAACAGCACAAATCATCCTAACATTCAATACTAAGCTCTTACCTTATTTCAGTTTATTCTTTTAATTTCACTTTTGAAATGTTTGTATTATGTCATCTACAGTTATCTACTACCATAAATTGTTTATTTTATCAATCCTGGTTTGTCCTGGACCAGTCAAACTGCCCTCCACAGCATCAGAAAGGGGCAAACAGTTGGCATATTTATCAACCCACATGGCAAGAACATTATTTATGGGGATCTTTGAAAAGAATATAACTCAACATAGCAGTAACCATACGCTGTGTTTCCTAACCTAGCATGTCGAAGACATAGACACGAGAAATACCAGAAATATCCTTACAAATAATAATTCTTTGCACATACCACCTTAGAAACCAAGTTCAGAGGCACATCAATAGAAAATGGTTGGTCGACTTCAAAATCAGTAAACTGTATTAAAGTTATCAATACATAGATGGATACAATACAAGGTTAACGTGGATATGCAAGGTTACAAAAGTTAGTTTTGAAATGACCGTTAAATTGTGTCATCTTTAAAATTTCTTTACACTATTCCAAATCGAAGAAGCCATGAAATCACATATATTTGAACTTGTAGCAATTCTTTCGACAGCAGTTCAAACGTCAAGTATCCTGGTAGCTTTATTACATCAAAAATGCCTGTAACTAGGATCCATAGCACCCGACCCAAGCAAGCATTCTCTCTCTTTGTGAACCACACAAGACTATGGCGTGTATGTGGCTGCACACTCGCAATCAATAATTGGCCTCAATGCAATATATCATGTCATTCTTTATGCCAGAATGCTCCTGTACAATTGTGTGCTTTTCTGTGGAATAGAGACTTGAATATATTGCGTGACAGATGTCTGCTGTGGGCCTATTGCCCGGCAGTAACCAGGATGCTGTTGGCTTCGGCAACAAAATGCTAAATAGTCAACCAAGTCATTGGTCACAGGAATGCGTTCCTTGTATCTTTTGTATGGGGAACTGAATTTTTTTTGTATTTATATATAAACATTGAATGCCTGCGCCAATGTCAACAGCTAATGTCTGGCTGTCTGATGTATGTTGCAATGTTTACTGTAATTATCTGTGGCGTCCTGTAGAGTAAGAATGCAGTTTTATGTAGCTTGTCTGTTTATTATTGACCCAGTTTACCGACTCTGAGATTGATTAACCATTTTGTACTGATGCACCTCTGGTTTCTAAAGATTTAGGTGCAATAGATGTTATCTAATTATTATTATTACTGCGGTGTGTGGCTGACATTAAGTACCATCCATCAGGTCCATTGTAGCGGTTCGTAAATTGTGATCTTTTTCAAAATTCATCTGGAAGGTGGATCTTGGGTCATGATTTTAAAATGGCAGTTATCTCTGTTAATTTAAAATGGCAGTTATCTCTGTTAATTTTGTATGAGTACAACATTTTGTGTGATCCATTGGGTCGTTCACAAATTTTGATCTTTTTCTAAATATCAAAAGTTATACACCTGGGCAATGCTGGGTAACCTGGCTGGTGTGTAACTTATAATTTTTTATAACTATATAACATTCAATGATGGCTCTGCGCCTGTGGAACGACTTGTAGGGTATTTTATAATGAATTTATTTTAACTGTAATTATAGTTTTGCATTTTTTTGTTTTACTTACTTTATTATTAAGTTATTAATATATTTTATTATTTATTTATTATTTTATTTTATCTATTTATTGCTGATAAGTTTAGCTTATGAACTAGGACTTTTAGAAGCTTTATTTAATTATCTATTGATTATCATTGAACATTTCGTCTTTGTGTGCAAGTTTAAACTGAATATGAATATTTTAAATATGTACGTGTTACAATGTATTTTATCCGCCTTTATGCGAAATTATTCCGGATATACGCCGTTTACAAATAAAAATTATTATTATTATTATTTCTAATTTGACAGCAGAAAGAGCCTGAGGGAGTCAGGTGTGAGAAAGATTAAGTGACAAGCCACTGCCGCAGCTGGTGTGATCCTTTGTGCTGCAACAAACCTCGGTGGAAACAGTAAATTGTCTACGATTCCACTGGTTCTTCCCCAGTGCCGTCTGTCCTGACCTCACGGGAACTGGGTTGGTGTGTAGGTGTTACTCACCCAATCAGTGGGCGTTTACAGTGAGATTGTCTGCTCTTACTGACCCAGCTGACGGACATCAAATATTCATGAGAACGGCGAAAAAATGCATACGATTATTAAAGCAGAAACTCGAGAAATGTGACGGGAAACTACCTACAGAGCGAGTGTTGTCACCCTCATTGCGGTTTGAGAGTGTGTCAAGTGAGCTATATTTAGGACACGTTACGCAGGTAACATTAAGGCCATGTCCAATTTCCTCAGGGCTATGCTGAAAGCCATTCCTAGGAATCACGTCAATCAACATTTGTGCATTCTGGTCAGCACTGTAGTGCCAAACCAAACCAAACATCACACTCACATTTTCTCCAGAATGTCCACGCAAACACTGATTTAGTAGTGTAGTTCAACAACTCTATTGTCTGTACTGTACACACACCATTATTCTAACAATTACATTATTTTAATTATTCGATTAACAAACCACTAATTTTGCATTAGCCAAACATTTTATAAATATTTCAATATCAAATACGTGTTTTAGGTCATCAATTATTTATCTGCTTTGAATATTGGGGTCAATTGTAGTGTCACACAGAAAAACAGTGAAAAATCTTACCAGTATGTTAATAAAAATAGTTAATATTATGTGTTATTTATTTGTATATCACTTGATAAAAAAAATTGTATTTTTCGTCTGTGTTTCTACATTGTTCTGAGGCTTTAATGAAAAAAACAGCATTGTAAATTTTGACAAGATAATAGACCCACTTCCTGCAGGTTTCAAAAATTAATTCATCCACGTTATCAACCAGTTTAAAGTGGCAACAAATTATTTTCCATAATCATGTGATGCATTTAATATCCCAGCAACAAATGTGGCAGTAGAGATATGAGAGTTAAGTACCTCGTTACTGGTTCAATGTGTCATCTGCCAGCATTTAGAATGTCAAAGGGTAATGGGTCTGAAAAGACCACTTGTTATTCCACTCACAACTTGTTATTCTGCTCGCAACTGGTGCAATTCCATAAAGAGCAGGTGTGAACTATTGCAGATTTGTCATTTCCTTCACCTACGCTTATGTGTGTGTTTGTGCAAATCTATGCTCTATCACATATGTCAAAGAAACATCTGGAATTATTGAGTTAAGGTTACTGCTTATAATGTCTATATGCAGCTTCGAAATAATAGTGATAAACTATTGTTAACTGTTAATGATAAACTCTACACAGAACAGCCCAGCATAGTCATTTGAAACATGAAGTCAGCTGAGGAAATTACTGGCTGACTCATTTCACTTCGGCATTATTGAAATAAAGTTTGTTTTGAAACTGGATGTTTTGTCTATCATTTGAAAGTATTGTGATAGAAAATTTCAAATTGTGGACATTGTTACTATATCCAAATAAAATAACCAAGCACATTTGGCAGGCCTACCTTCAATATATGAATTATGCTTCATTAGAACACAATATTGAGAAAATGAAATTTAGGAATAAGCACCCGCTTTTTTTGTATACATATCTATCAATAATGAAATCATCTGACAGTCAAAGGTAGAAACCCTTAAAATTCACTGCATGAACTATAATTTGCAAACATCTCCACAGGATGTATTGTGTATGTGCAGTATAACAGCTGGTTATGAGATTCTGTCTCAGTGTTAGCCAGCTGTATGTGCATGTATGTCAGGCAGCTTTGCTCAGAGTCGACCAACACTTGTGTCTATCAAGTGGGGCCCAAGAACAAGCTGTCAATGTTGACATCTGAACCTACAGTGTTTACTTGCCACAACATCAAAGAGCCACATTTACATATCTATCATCTCAGCTGTGGATGTGCTCAGAATGTCTGCACACGCCAGGTAAGAAAGTCATTATTATTTCACACAAGTATGGCCTTGTGTAACATGATTTTTATTCAATGTTCTGTTAATAATGAAGTACAATGTTTATATGTGATATTACAGCACCTAATAACACCATTCCCTGTGGAACTTTACAACAGTCTATTAATTAATTAGCCACATTATTACACATTAATTATCAATGACGAATGAAAAAATTAATAACTTATCTACATGTTATGGAAAGCATACTTGTTTTGTATGGTGGATGTCTGAAAATAGTAATGATTTAATAAAAAGATACTCCTTGCTTAGATACCTATAACAATTAGGAAGTTCAGAGTGGCAAAACTAGATATAAATCATCTCATTATTCTTAAAAAATAGTTTGCTTTTTTGCAACATCAATAAGGAAAATGAGAAATTTGTAAATTGGTAAAGGTATTTCTTATAGTCCATAATTTTTGCTACATAAAACATTGACATTATTTGTGAGACTGAGCATAATGAGAAACTTTGAAAACATACGATTATAAAAGAAGTTCTATTAATAAAATAATAACAAGTTTGCTACATTTTGAAGTGACCTTAAACCTCCACCTCATCTGGCAGTTGGCCTACCCTTGAGATTGACATTTGACTATGATCCATGAGAACACATTTTCAACAACCTATGTATAAACTTGTAAAGAAAGCATTGTACATATGGAGGGTATAGCTAGATAAGATCTCATTGATGGGTCTACCCTGAATCCATGGTCTACCAACCCTGGCTGAGACCAGCGAACAAACACCCCCATTATTCTGACAACCACTTTCACTGAATCTCAGTTACCTTACTCCATTTCTCCCCAGCAAAATGTGCTCCGAGCGAGGCAAATAAAACATATAAAACAATGTCCCTCGAGCGACTGATTATACCTTTTTATCATAAGCCAAGTCTGTAGGCTTGTACTTATGACAACAGCCACCCCTTCATCATAAGCCATGACTTGTTTAGTGTAAACAACACCCCTTTTAGTGTCGTCAACTGATAAGACAGATAAATCTCAGACGAGGACACATCACTTCATTGTGTACCCATAAGAAACACGTTCACTGTTTAACATACCTATTAGGACGACAACGACATCATCATAAAACATGCACTGCTAGATGGTAAAGATAGTGGCCCATTTCTCCAGTTTACAAGCGATCCGGTGCATCAAGTGTTACATGCCCTAGCCAGGATATCTCAGGCCATGGAGGGATTGTGGGAAGGGGGTTGGGGAAGACAGTTTCAAGCAGACGCTGGTGATGAACTAAAATGATCTGGACACCTGAATGGAAGGGGAATCAGCTGATGAAGTGACCAGGTGTTCTCAGAGTGGAGGGTAGACAGAAAGGGAAGACTGAGATGGAAGGACTTTGTGAGCAGGGATTTGGTGTGATTGGGTGCGGATTGGGGAAGAAGGGTGAGATGGAAGTGTGGGAACTACATGACAGCAATCTGGGAGGGTATTAAGACCAGCCTCACCCCAACTGACCAGGACAAGGAGGAGACAATATCCCCCATGAGACAATCACAAGAAAGTCTCAATCAGAACCTGGTGAGAATTCAAATAAACAGAGCTGGATATTTAGAGTAAATGGGGAATGACTATTGAAGAGCCTGGGGAAATGGCTGCATTCATCGCCCGATTCTCATCTATAAAATCGCCCTTAACAGCAACCTCATATACCTGGAAACTGTCAACATTAGAACACGCCAGTGTTGCGTAGTTGTTGCCGAGTTGCCTACCTGTGCCAGAGGTTGTGTAGTTGTTGTTGAGCTGGTGCTGCCCCCTGCCAGGAGACGACACATCCAGCAGGCGTGGAGACTTGCCAGACGCTGGCTGTGACGTCACCGCGCTCGACGCACAGGGGATCTTGTTGTTTGCCTTGAAAGTTGATGGCAACCTGCGAGAAGTAATACTGCACGTTACAACAGACTGTATGTTACAACAGAAGCGACAAAGTCAAAGCACACCTTTTGAGTCAATCCAATGAGTGATGTCACAGGGCTTTTGGTACAATATAAGATTGCGATCACGCTGAGTGGAAGATTATGACTGATATTTATCTGGGAGAGAACATCCATGAAAACGAAAATAAAAGTGTGAATGTCGAGGGTACAATAATGGTGGCTTGTTTAAAAATAATTATATATATAAAAACGGTCCATAAAAGTGTCATTAGGGTGTCTAGAAACATATTGGGTCCGAATGGATGCACTGTGTGCTCTTTGAAATTTAGCTATGCTACAATCACTGCCTAGTTTATCTCTTACAGTTAGCCAATCAGCCCAAAACATGCTACAGAAAATAATTATTTATGTATAATTTTGCTGTGTAAAAAAATTGTGTGATTATATTGTCACATGTATTGGAAACTTGGGAGTGAGAGCAACTATCTTCATCCCCAACTAACATCAACCCCAGGTCTTGTGGGACATTGCTTGTCCTACACCGATGAGTCATACATGTCAATGTGTCACACTACTGATGACAGTGGAGACACCACACGATAATGTCAAAACTGGACTGACTGCAATATCTAGTGTCAACAAACACTTTCTAAATGTAGCACAATGCCAGAAATCAGCCCGGCCTTTGTGCAACAGGAGGCCACCATGATGTGCCTTGTCCCTTTCATCTATGTACAGTATATATTGTTACATAGGCAGCTGTTCGCTGAACAAATTCTCACACTCCACGCTTTGACACAATAATAAATAGTTTACAGTCGCCTCTAAACTGTCTAGTGACTAGTGAGCAACTGTTCTTTTTCAATTTCTCTCATGTGTCTGGTAACCATTTGTCTGGAGAGCAACTATTTGGTGAACAACTGTCCAGGCGGTGTGCAGACTAAACCCCCTCTGGACAAAACCCCCTCTGGACAAAAACCCCTCGGACAAAAACCTAATGGAGTTATGTATGGAGGGTGTTTTGTCCAAGGGTGTTTTGTCTGAGGGGGTTTTGTCCAAGGGGGTTTTGTCCGGAAGGGGTTTTGTCCAAGGGGGTTTTGTCCAGAGGGGGTTTTATCCCAGATTCGTCCAGGCACTTACGTGTTGCCCCATTGAAAGACATATCGCAAATTGCACATAAACTAAATAACACAATTGAATTAGCGACGAAAATGTACATTTGACCATAACTACACAACTACATGTTGTGAGTCACAGGAGACAGAACACAGCCATCTTCAATCAAGACTACTACATTAGAGATGACCACTGAGTGGTGAGACGACTCACACGAGTACTGGACTAATGAGTGGACATCTGCACCAGCCATCCCATCAGTGACTCACCATGGATGACCACTGGCTGGACATCAGTGCTGGTCAACAGAATGAGTCACCAGATGGTCAGTGATCCACTGGACTACTTAGCAGTGCCTGGCAGCTAGCAGATAACAGAGTAGTACTACCAGAGATGGACACTGGCCGGCCAGAATGTGAATCACCTTCAATGAGGAATAACTCAGAGCAGTCATTGATTTCCCAGGAGATGTATTAGAGTATAATAACGACCCAGAAGTTCTAATTCTTGGCCACCATTATAGTGATGCTGTCCCTGCCAAATAAGGCAGCTATTTTATTTGGCAACTTTTCTGTAATATTATTAAATGATTTGTTCTCCAAGTGTTTGTGCGTCTGCATCTTTATCAGTTTCGCAAGTATTGAGCTGAAATGTTGTATGTGACCATTTAGATTGTTCATAAATTTAGATATTTTCAACTTTCTTCCTGAGAAGAGAACTTGGGGGCTCAATCTGTCAAAGGGTGTACTTTCAGCTGCGGAATATCATGTGTTTCTATTATCATCATAAAGATAATTATTCCATCTATAAATGTGTCATTAGATGCAGAGCTAATACATCAGACCTGGGTCTCTTTGGACACATGGCATGGCGCCTCCACATGGGTGGGATCAAAACGTAAAACTTATTTTTTATACCGTACTAAATCAACGAAACGTCCGAGATTGAGCGAGATCTGTGTGCGAGATAGAACGCATTTGGTCCCATCGGGGGAGTGCGCCAGCTCCTATCTAATAGCTCTGTTAGTTGTATGCAAAACATTTGTATTGTTTTAAACTTACTGAAGTATGAAAACACGTAGCGCTTTACAATGCTTCAGTACAACTTCTGGCAAATGACTAACAAGTAAGCCACTGACCAGACACAATTTATTAATGCGGGTAGGCTGGAAACATTTCGGATAGGTTTCAGGTGTGTGGTACATATAACTGCATTTTTCTCTGGGTACTGTCAGGTAACTCTGTTAGTGTCCGGATATTAACCTGAACGCAACTGTAGCAATTTACAGAAACTGACAATACAATAGTAATAAAAAGTATACAAAGTCAGCTGCCAATTCGATCAAGCATGGACAAAGGAAACTAATCTACCCACAAACATATTGATACTAATCATATTGATACCAAACATATCAACTTTAATTAACTGTATATAGCAGGTTTCCTTCCATTCCTAGTGATAGGCTATTTGGGCCCACTCTCTGAAAGTGAATGGATTCTTATATTGCTAGTGACTTCCTTTCAATCTAGTTGCCATCAAGTCTTATTAAGATAAGAGGTTTACTACACTCACTCCTTATTACAAGATACAGACTGCAGACATATGATACAAACTAATTGACGTGAACTAAACTAGAATAACATAATCCTGCAGTTAATCTAGCAACACCTTTGAAGATATCAGGTAAATACTAGACAGACGCCCAAATTTACTATAACCAAGGCCAATGTTGTGTAATAAATATCTCACCCGCCCAGCTAAGGTAGTGTCTTGTAACACTGCTAAAC
This sequence comes from Oasisia sp. SBJ-2009, assembly GCA_964017155.1. NCBI lineage: Eukaryota > Metazoa > Annelida > Polychaeta > Sabellida > Siboglinidae > Oasisia > Oasisia sp. SBJ-2009. The sequence goes on along the minus strand of OZ024861.1, from coordinate 44,935,326 downwards.
TCGTTCTTAGTAAACCCTGGGTGCAACTCAATCAATTGCCAATCCATCTGGTACATGGGGAGGTGTGAGACAGGCAGCTGTGTCTACCACAGGAGACGAAGTACCCTGTAGGTGTTTACCTGGCCGAGGAAATAAAAGACCACACAAAGGGGTGATTATGTAACCCACTGCGAACCATTAGAAAGGTGGGCTCTTTTGCAAAACAACAAAAACAGGATGTTCTTATACAGCTGAGAACCCCCCCCCCCCCCCGTCCTTAGGTCTGTTCAAGGAGCTTTACATTTTACTCTTCGGCAGATCTGTTCAATCGAACACCAACTTGACTTGGCATTCAGCCATGCAACACGAAGACTATTCACACACAGCTACCCATCACTATGTATATCTACTATCAGTCAGGTACCAAGTCATACAGTTCAGTGAACTAGAGCAATGTGGAGTTAAAACAGCTGCAAGAGTATTCAAACCATTCTCAAGAGCTCTTACGACAGATGTAGCTCTTTGAAGTCATGACAGTGATTGTGTATCCTGTCAACACCATGTGTGTGCCATTGAACACTTTCGATGGTGTGTCACAGAAATAGTATCCCCGTGACACAGCAGTGGGATTTTGCCTATTTATGGCATCTTTAAATTTCACAACGGTTTCTATTTAATGATGGGTTTCCTTATGATCTATTTAACTCTTAGTGAAACAGTCTCATGAAATCTCTCAATTTATAACCAGGTGTTCTACCCACTATGTCCCAATGCTCCATTTAAATAACCTGTTGCGAATACATGGAAGGGTGGACTCATTCTCCAACCCTATAAACATACTCACAAACAATAATATAATTATAAAATATTAAAAGTTTAGACACAAGGTATGTTGAATTATCATCCGATGTGTTTCAGTAAAACCACCTACACTCTAAGCCTTGTGGCTATTTTAAAACATTGATTGACCAAATGAAGTTTAATGAACCACAGTTTTTAATATAATTCGGCCATTATCTTTTTATGGATATCGACATCATGGTTCATTTCATTCATGAGCAGCTGTTGACGTTGTCCAATACGTGTCAGTCTGACAGGGTTCATTGGGGTCGGGTGATCACATGACTGTGGACTTGGCATATTATCAATACCTGCAGAATTACATTGCATGCAACGTAAATATGATATTAGCACATAAAAACCCACAAATGAGTTTCTGTTATATCATATTGGAGCTCAATGCAATAAAAAAATTATGTATTTTATTTACAGTGATAAATTATTATTATTACAAATGAGTTTCTGTTATATGATCATATTGGAATTTAATGCATTCATTTATTTTTATTTTTACTAACATGCCTACATATAAACATTATCAATTGTATCATAAGAAATATATGTATCTTTAAATAAATGAGTAATCTGATTGACTGGACTGATAGTAGAAATATTATTCACTGATAAAACTGGCTATGACAGATCAAGTCGACCAAGATTCATGTCCACTTGGCTTGGATAATCTGGTGAGTTTTACTGGCGATTATAGATTCGAGCCACCACTCAAGTCCATCGCATCAGACCACGATGGTGATTTAGCTACTTCAGCCAGGAACCAAGAGGAAGTGACAGCCATGTCAGGATACACTACTTCCCTACCTCACAGACAGGAGAGGAATACCAAGTGGTACAATCAAGCTAATTAGAATGTACACATCAATCCAGCCGACTATATTAGGCCATCTTAGCATATTTCTGTCTTAGATAATTCCCCAAACAGTTCCAATTATAGCCCATGATTCCCTAGAAATCTGTACGGAACAGTCATTGCTGATATCTGGGAAATAGCTTATATTAGTCAGGAAAATCTGTAATAATTATTAATCTACAGATCAGCATAAACTAGAGTAGCATCATGAATGAAGATATAATAACTTCCAAATGAATAATTATTTGTTTAACGTAATGCTATGTAAAACAGCAGAAGCTTGATCAATAAAGATACATATATATTCCTAAGATTAAGGAGTAGAAATAATGCATTGGTCTATTCCAAAAATGCCTTGGCTACTACAAGGATGGAATTCTAAGCAAACATTCATATGAAAAAATAAAAATTCTTACCACGCCACTGCAAAACCCCAATTTGATCTAATTCAACATTTACAGGACACAATACCTTCTCTTAACGCCTCTTAGTGTCTCTGCTGGTCAGATGATTGGTGGGACACATCACAAATGACACTGACAGCCGCCAACTGATAACATCCATTTACCGAGTCAGTTATCTGCCTTGCTGTCTGTCAGTACTACACAGACCCACTCCAAGACACAGACGACAGCCAGAGTCTAGCTCCAGACATCACCCTCATCATAACTCCAGTCTATGGGGTGTTGACCTTCACTGATGACACCCCACTTAGGATATATTCCACTTTAATAGTCCTGTCTTCTGACGCTCTGGAGAAGTGATATCATCTGCAGTGTAGGACGCTTCAGCGAAGATTCCTCCTGAACCAGATTCCCAGCCACGCCAGGAACTCATTAGACATTTATAAGCCATCCCTCATGCTAGGCAAATACCAGTCAGCATCCTGGTTCAGCATTAATCACCCCCATGACAGATGTGTGCCTGGCCTTCAACACAACATACCCTGCTGCAAGTAGACATCTATCGCACATCCAGACTCTATCTCCAAATACTGATCATTTTTATAGGCATACTTCAATTTTGTTTGTTTATAAACAATACCAACTGTGTTGCAGTTACTGTATTAAGTTTAAAATACAACAGCAACATTTTGCTACACTTGTAAACCATTACTTTTAAAGGTGAGTGGTGAATAAAGACACTCAAAGACAATTTAGCTAGACTGCCACACACAACAAAAACACCAGAATGCAACTGCATTAGGAAGCCTTTGGTTTATTCATAGTCCAACAAATTTATTTGTGTGGTGTGCACTTTTTAGTAGATTAATTTTTTTGTAAAAACATATCCACAGGGACATTCCTAGGAAAAATAACCATGGGCCTTGGGTCATATCCACAATGATGCATCAATGTTTTTGCCTGATAAATTGATCTGTCTATACAGAAAGCAAACTGATCATGCTGCCAGACAGACAGACAGACATACAGACAAAGAGCTGCGTCCTTCTCCAGCAATTCCACAATCGGTGGCCCAGCAAACACGGGTAAACGCATCACAACAAAAACGACGCTGGAACAACGACCATCATGAATGTTCCACCATAACATTCGCACTAATTTACATATTTAATTACCCCTCCCTGTGAGGGGAACTGCGTCATCTGCCACCGAACAGCCACACAAAAAGACACGCTCTATGATGTGGGTCGGTGAAGCGCGTAGTCATCATAGTGTGTTAACACACGTTAATCAGTGACAAAGCCTTAACGCTACATTGGCCGGGCTGCCTCTAATTACACCTTTGATTTTTTATGTGTAACTGTATCACATTCGGCCATTTATAGAGTGACACTATTCAGTCGACATGACAGGGCACTATTGATGAGTGTCTAGTGTCGGGGCAAGGTGACATGATTTATGCTAAAATTACAGGTTTTTCAATCATTTCTCATTGTCTTCAATACTCGGAAAAAGTGACAATTTTCAGATAAATTGTGCTTGAAATTACCAGATGTTTTAAGAAATCTGCAAAGTGTTTTCTCCAGGTTTCATTTGTCTGAAGTTAGCATGCCACAAATGTTTACTCTTGCATATGCAATGTAAGCCAACCAAATGAGGTACTTTGCTTCATATGAGAACCTGACAGTAATGTCACCAAAAATAAAATAACAATTACTGATTTAAAGTTTATCTACACAAGGATAATAAAGAAAATATATAATCTTCAAGAGTCAGAAGAAAAAGCATCTTTATCCATTTTTACAGATGTTTTTGTTCAGAAAGCAGATGCATGAAAGGTGAAACTGTTTATTTTGGTTACCAATGGAGTACATTTTTCATTAACATAGTAACACAGTAACGCATGTACCCACTTAATTCCTGCATATAAATCTACTTGAAACCCTATAAATACATACTATCAGCCTCTTTCTGACTTTTACGAGGTTTCAATAACTCTGTCCAGCAGGGAGCAGTCATTAACTGACAGGGTAACGCACGGGGAACCTGCATATGAGTATAGTGTATGGGCCGGAAAATGAATGAAATAAATCAGAACTGCCGGACAGCGAACCAATTATATAAATGCTGCCTGCATTTCCGCACAGATTGCTTCAGTAATAACTGGACCTATTGCACTTGCTCAGCTCTCAAGTAATAACCAAGATGTTGGCTGTTTCCCTTTGCTCCATTAGTCAACTAATCTGGAGGCAAACAACAGGAATCTGAACCGTAACGTGGCAACTTAGCACCAGCAGCATCGCTTTAAGATGCGTCAAAACCGGCCTGTGTCAGGATATTTTTATCTGAGGTGGCTCACACTCACAAAATCAATATATCCAGAGAGAAACCTGTCATAAGACTGAACTGGCACAGCCAGAGCTACTAGATGGTTCAGGGCCCGGGGCCCTCCATTCGTTCTATAAATCCACACGACTCGTCACGATTAGTAAGTTGGAATAATGCTCAGTGGATCCACTAGGTGGATTACCAAGATGATTCATGTTACCATGGAAACGTACACTTCACGAAGCTGAACCAGCGGAGTTAAACAGATCTTTCGCAGGTGCTGAGTAAATAAACGTTCTCTGATGCTTCCAGATGTTATGTCCCGTTAAGAGTGATTCAACCATCCAAATGTATATGTTAAATAATTCAGTAATATAATTAAACATTCTGGTATCTCATGCAATGTTGCAAAAGTTTACAAATTTCAAATTTGTGTGACAAAATAACAAAGAAATTATTAATCCCAAACGGTGAGGTTAAGTCAACATGCAAGAGTAGTAGTGACTCAAAGAATGCAATGAGTCGTCTATTCAGATGACACTTGCCTTACTTTGATCTTGTAAAGATACAATTACATCATGCCTTTGTTTGTTTACAGCTAACTACAGCCATGATTACTTAAGCACGTCTGAAACAAGACCTTTACTGCAGGATATTTAGGTACGCTTGTTGAATCCGACTGTGTACAATAAACATGTTTACCGAATATGTTATTGGCGTTACACAGTTCATACACAAGTCACCTACTTCTAGTAGCCGGGTAAATGTACACAGCTCCATAATGAAGACGCCCTGTCAATGCCCTATAGGGGGTGAATAGACATTAACCGCCCCACTCCAACAATGACCACAAAAAGGCAGGCTATGATGTAAGCCAATAATGGTTGTAGGGCAGACACAGGAAGGTTCACACGCTCAAACAGGGTACAGAAATGAGCTGTGGAGTTTTAATGGAGATCTGCTTGAAGTGTGTGAATTCTGCGCAGCTGGGTAAACTACAGCATGTGCATAAGCTTTAGATCCACATCTACATTGTTTGCGGGATGAAGCATTTGTGTGGATAATCCATGGCACTTACTAGACGGCAACGTAACATGTCCCTCTTGTCGATTCTGTATGCGCAGGCACATATACTGGAAATATCACTGGTGTGTGTGTGTCTGTATGAGGTGTGTGTGAGTCTGTGTCTGTATATATGTCTGCCTGTGTGCGTGTGTGTGCGTGTGCGCATGTGCATGTGTGCTTGTGTGTGTGTGTGCGTGCATCCACTGTGAGTCTATATGCGTCTGTATGTCTGTTTGTGTACATGCATATGTGTGTGGGTCCATTTACACGTGCGTGTGTGTACATTCATGTGCACAATTACAGGATACACATATCTCTGTTTACAAATGCTTAGACTAATCACATTTTATCAACCATTGCACACACCCCGCATAGGGTAAACCATTCAACCCCACCTCACAATTCCAAGATACCATAGACAGGGAAGGAACACAAGATAACATCTGAGCCTTCATGAGCTGATAATTGACAATGCAATGAAAACATTGACACAAAACTGGTGTTTTTATCAACAATCTACCAGGAATGCTGACAACTCTGATATGCAATATCTGATATTGAATGTGTACACAGTTGATGATTGCCTGGATCATCATTTTAGCCTTAGAGGGTGTTCTGTGTGGTGAGTTAGTATAGAGGATACTCTACAAATGTCTCCGATATAAAAACAATACAATTTTTGTGATTAGGCAGTGGATTGATTCACGTTAAAAGTCTGTGAAAATGGAGAATGTTAGGTGCAAAAGAGGGGTTTGTATGAGTGAAGTAATATTTGGTTCAATAGTGTTAGCTAATTACCCTTACAACACTTCACTTTCAAACAAAATAACTACACTATAAACAAGCGAAACAACAGGAATAATTTGGTTAAATGCACAATGTTTCTCTCATAATTAGAGCATTTATTCACCTGACCACAATCAGAACTGAACTATGGCTTATTAAATCACCAGACAGTGGCATACTGATGAACATAATGAAATCAATAAGAAACCTATTAACAATTCAACTAAATAAAAGATATTTCCGACATCTGCAGATCCTGTATCTTAAATGTGTTTTGGTAATATCACCGAGCTACATATTTCAGTCAACGAAGCCTGTACAAAAATGAAATCTACATCTTGCCATCTGAGATTTATTTTCCGAGAAGTCCCTCATCCTTGCATTTCCCATCAGCATTTCTCCATCACAGCCTGCCCCACGAGGGAAGAGCCCTAGCTGTTAAACCTGTTCTCAAAGCAAGCTGCAGCTGGAGGTAAACTGCAGCCGCTGGCATATGATTAAAGTCTGTTTATACTCCTCCAGCCTGTGATTATTACAGCCATTTTACTGCAGGCATCTGCTATTAATTAACACACACCAAAGTGGCAGTAAACCCAGGCAGTTAACGCTGAAGAATTTCCTTGTAAACAATCGTATTTGTGAAGACAATTATCCCTCATAATGGCGGACAGACATCAAAATCATCCGTGTTGAAATATCAAGGAACAAATGGTGTTAATGTCACAGTGCATTTACTAAACAACCAGAAACATGTGCCACATGCACTAGTAATAAGTAACTAATAACAGTGCATCTTCACCGCGGGTACCGTGGGCTAAGGCTATAAACTGGCAATATTCCGTTGACAACCCAAATACCTGTCTACGTACAACCTCATTCAATGCATCTGTCAAGTAGGCAAACTTGTGAGAGATGAGATTTTTCACTCGTGTTCGATTAGCGGGTCTGAGAATGACTACAAGAACTCCTTGTGTCTATATACAGACACATCAAGATCGTTGACTGAAATACTCTTGTCGCTGATTGATTGTACCATTGAAGGGGGTCAGTTATTCTTGTTTGCATGTATACAACGTATAACCCACACGTTGTGTTCGAGTAGCACCAATTATGTTGATAACCTCAAAGAGTACGCACCCAGGTAATATAATTTGTATGTTTACTGTCCCGGTGAAAGGCCAGTACTATCCCACTTCTGCAGTGAATATTTTCACTTCCATATCTGACCCGAGAGATAAGGACCCACAAAGACCATATTAATAAAAGACCTCTACAAGTGCTTGCGGTTGTCACCATCTAGATAAAGGGGCAGGACCTGTATGGCAGTTTGTGTGGCGGTCATTTATAGGTTGGAATGAAATAAGCAGTTAGTTTGATCGATATCAAGATGAGGAAGGATAAAACGTTTGCACATACTCGGTCCACTTTCACACACAAACATTCCACATATTATATAGTTAATCCCATGACCCCTATGAAGACATAATGATGCATACTTTATAAGGTATAAAATGAATGAACAATGTATGTTATTGTTATTATTATTACATAACCACAAATTATATAAATTTTATTTTTGCACCAAATTATGTCCATGCCCTGTCTTAAAAATATGTTTAACAATCATTGTCATGTAATCTTTTGAAACCAATTATTTAACATACAATTTTGAAGAATTTGGGTAAGTTTTTCCATTATTTTAGTGCAACAGGTTGAAACTGGAAGTGAGATAAAAAAGACGGAAAGAGTTGTTAGTCATTAGCAACTCAGGGAAGAAACAATTTGCTAATTTGCAGTAACAGGAAAGTTTTTTATGCAGGCACTGATTGGCAGACACTGAACCAGAATTATGCAGCACTGTGCCAATGAATATGTACTTTATTTAAGGAAACAGCTGTCATGAATACAGGTTATGTTTGTAATTCAGTAAACTAATATATTTCCCAGCTACAGACCGACATAAACCACATGCATACAACCATACAATCAGTTGTGTATATAAATGATCAACAACAATGTCTAGTATTGAATTAATCTATGGTATATCACCCTGATGAGACGTCATGCCTCGGTAAACAAACATTTGTGGCTAAATTAATTATTTCATCGGTACGATTCCTGTGTTCTGTCGACGTCAATATTATAATCGAAACACGGACTGCGATGTAGCATCCCAAGATGTAGCGGCCCGATATAGCAGCCTGATGTAGCAGCCTGATGTAGCGGCGTGATGTAGCATCCTGATCCCTTCTCACTCAACAAGTATTTAAACACACTGATTTATGCAACGACAGATTAAGAGCCGTTTTGATGGCCTGCTTGAAAGATCGCGAAGATACAACGCTAATGAATGACACCCCACATTTAGACTGCGTCCTGTCACCAGTAACATTGTCACTTACCTGTCAATGTGTGATCCTACAAGCCTGTAACAGGCACAGTGACAAAGAACAGGGACAATAACAGGAGACTGCTATCCGACCGCACCGGCGACTGAACCAAAGACAAAGCACACACACTCACACACATGCCCGCGGAACACTGACACACACGCGTGCGCACTCACTCATACAACAGGCTTGCACCCGTTACCACAGCAACATGGCCACACTGGTGATGGGGCACGCTTCGCACTGACGCAATGAAAACAGTCTCCTGATCACTTTGCACGTGTCTCATTCACAAGAGCCTACCTCAGTCATCCACACCTCCAGTGAAGCTATAATCCTCAATGTCCTGTGTTGGTTGACAGCGGTCTCACATCCAGCTGTGGTCTAGTATGTCTGACCACTGGTAAACCCATTATGCTGTGCTTGGTCAAAGGCTGACCATCCACCCTGACTGTCCACCCTAATTTACTATCCACCCCTATCCACCCTGTCACTGGTTCTGCACTGCCCTTAGAGAGGCAGCAGTAAAAAGACAATGTGATTGAGTAACAGGCTGCTCACTGCTCAAGCCAGATGCTCAGGGACCGTGTCCATGCAACTGGCGATGATTAATTCTTCAAGGGACCGTCTCAAATGCTGCTGCTCCCCTTATGGCTAATAATGTAATCGGTCAAAAATTGAAATGACACATGTGGACATTATTGGGGTTTAATTTATAGACACCTACAGGGAGCATATTAAATATCTGAAACGTTTTAATAATGAAAGTTATGATGTGGAACACAGAAGTATGCTGGATCATTGTTTTTATTTTCGTGAATTTTACAACAGTAAGTTTGTCATATAAAATGTAAAAAGTCGGTAGTAAGTTCATGGATTTTTCTCACTCATCTAACTGTTCTCACCCTACTTATCACCCTGAATGAGTAATACCCTTTGTTAGAGGGGTGTCAACCCCAGTGATCATCTCCAGACCCATTCCAAATGTGACACTAATCACACTATCCCAACACCACAGGCAATCACCCCCACCCCCCATTTGTGGGTCTGGTATAAAAATGGAGTAGTGAGTCTTATGGTGTCTGGCTTAACTCATTTACTGCTAAATAAACTGATAAAAGGTGCATTCATATAAATCAACATGGACTTTACGGGATGTTTATAAGCATTACTCACTTTTTAAATTTGTATTTTATTGTGCATTTTACTGGACGTTTATAAGTATTACTCATTCATATACAATATAAATGAACAATATTATGCAAATATAACAAACACTGATATAGCAGAAATGCACTAAAAAGAAAACTGTTAACCAGTATGAATTATTATTTGTAAAACGTCACCCTGATAATAATGTGAGTTTTATTTAACCTAGTGAGCTAATTAATTGATAACAAATACAATACAATATCAGCACAAGTTTGCAGGTGGACAACGAAGTATACATATATTATATATGTAAGTTTATATGTAATCAATAAAGTTAACAGCTACCTTCCTGTGTCCGCACTTAAAACAATTTATTACACTTTAGTTTACCCTTACTTGACATATGGAATCATCTTGTGGGGGTCTACATATAAAACATACTTGACCAAATAATTTGTTATCCAAATAAAATAGTTTGATCCATACTCAACAGAAATTATAGGGAACATTCTCACCCCCTCTTTACGTGCTTAAAATTAGTTCAATTGAATGACGTATACGAACTGGAAATTGGAAAATTTATGTATAAATATGTTCATAGGAGTCTACCTCATTATTTATCCGATATCTTTACATTCACCCATGACATACACACATACGTCCTTTTACTTCTCTAACAGTAAAATCTTCTAACAGTTTTTTATGTATAGGTCCATTGATATGGAACAGAATTTATTTTACCTTCCAACAAAAAAAACATAAAATGTTTGCAGTATCACTAAAAGCAATTGTTGTAAAAGGGTATGAAGAGCTAGCTGAAGCTTATTAAATATAAAATACCTGTTCATATACGTATGTAATTATATCCTTGTCATTGTCGTTATTTGGTTTTACTACACGTTTGCTATACATGTTAATTGAACATTTATTATTGAATATTATTGTTTCGTTTTACATACCTGGTCAGTTATACAAACTATAAGTATAAGTATGTGTTACACGTGAAATTACTATTATAACATTATTGTTTATACAGCTATGTTAGGGTTGGCAGCGACCAGTTTAATTTATAAGAAATGGTTTCGTAATAATAATTATCTATACAAACTGGTAACAGCCTTAATTGGCTCCGCTGTCTGCCCGGAATCGTGCATTATATAATTGTCTGTTACATTTTTAGTTTATTACATATGTGCTTTGTACGTTTCCGAAAATAAAAATTCATTTTTTCATTCATACCTTGTGGTCATTTATAGACAAGTATGTCTTCTGCTCATATCGTCACAACCTTCTGGTTCTCTCTAAACAAACACCAGGTGGTACGTAGTCTGGTAATATCCAGACAATCATGAGCACCATGGCTCAGGGGTAAAGCTTCGGACTCTCGACTAAGAGAACCCAGGTTCGAATCCTGTGCTACGCTGCTAAAACCTCGAGCAAGTTTTTTCTACATTGCTCCAGTTCACTCAACTGTATAAATGAGTACCTGGCTATAGGCAGTGGTGGATATGTGTACGAGCAGTCTTCATGCATTAATTGTAGCATATGGCTGGATGCTTGCCAGAGAAGCCGAGATGGTGTCTGAGTGAACAGGTCTGCCAGGGAAGTAAAGTGTAAAGTACTTTGAACGGTCCTGGGGATTGGATACTGCGCTATAGAAGAACTTGCTTTTTTTATTATACACGCAAGCGTATCTGTGCATTCGGGTATTTTGCAGACAAGTACACCAACCAGTCACATCTATCAGTACAAGTATAAATTCCCACCACACAAATACAAACCTTCTGGTTATACCAAAACAACTATATACCTCCTGTTCAAGTATACAATAATACCTTAGGCATTTGGTCATATTCATGACAGTGACAACAGATGATATCTGCTGGCTATTTCCCATGTGTTTATTAGGCTAATAAGGCTAAATAAGCACAGGGGGTGACACTGAGAGGGGTATCAATGCCCCATCATGGGACAGCACACCAACTGGTCTGACAGTCACAAAGAACAATGACAGAGCAGTTACAACAGAGACAGCTGATTAGCTCTGTAATTGAGCACATCCTTAATTATGGAGATCCCAGAAGGTGACCCCCCACTGCAATGAAGCAACAGACAGCTAATTAGAGGGAGTTTGTTTTCATTGTTTCCACACAATGACGGTTTCAGGTTTCAGTGCTGTGTACACAGTGGGGGAATCCTTTCATCTCCTCACAGATACCCTGTGTTGTTTTGTCTGACCCTCGCCCCGTAACCAGAGAAGACTCATGCTGATAAAATAATAACTCGGCACAGACAAAAGACCTAGATGATACTGGGTATGTGTCAGGCACGGTTATCACAAAACACAGCTTCGGCATCTCTGGGTATGTCGTAATATGAACTGCAGCGAAGTTGTTAAAACAATTCTGGTGCAGGATGATAGGTGAGCTGGTTTTCAACAATTCGGGGATGTCCAAATATGGTGTGCTTCTCTCCATGTGGCAAAATGGAGACACTTGTGCTTGCTGCCCTGAGCACGTAAATACAAGTTATGTTACATGCACAAAACGAGGAGAGTAAAGCAATATTCAGGATTTCAATGCTACTATTGTAATAAACAAAACTGCTGTAATAAACAAAACTCGTTAGGTCTTAGTAATGAGTTCTCTGTTCTAAAAAAACCTGTGTATGGTAGTTTTTATACCTATGCTAATCACATGATTGTGAGCATGATCATGTGACCATGTTGCGGATGCAACTTATTTCCTTTGTTAATTATTGCATCAATGTTTAGTCATCATTTAAATGAGTCATTACAGCACATTTTTAACAGCTACTAGGTTGCATCACATTGACAATACCACATTATATGATTACAACATTAAAAATCTAAATGCATACAATTTACTTCTTTGGGACTTGGTTAAGTAACTAAAATGAAAATAAATTTAACGTAAATTTACATATTTCAGACCTACTTATAGATTACTGCTTCATTTTCTTTGGTATTTCCAGAACAGGATTAGTATAACTTACACCACAGGATATATTTTGATCAACATTAAAAATCTCCATTTAACCACCAGATAGTTACGGATATAATAACAAATGCATTTTAAATGCTCTTAATTGTAGCAATTATGCTACAAGTTCCAAATTAAACAGTTTCCTAAGATTTCATCATGTGACCCCTTGACCTCTTCATGACCTTTCTGTTGTGTATGCTACATAATTGAGTTGTGGTAAATGTTAGAAAAATGCCTGGGGACAGAAATGAACACTGATTTCACACATTGTTAGTTGTCATAATGAATATTGCGACATGGCCTTGTCAACAAATCAATAGTGTTCATCATCTCTGACCCACTTAATGAGGCCAATAAAACAATCATCATAGCTAGTGACCGATTTGGTGAAAAATTGAATGAAAACGTTAATCTTATACAGCCTGGATTATAATTGAGCAATTGTGTCTTGCTCTTTGAGGGTGCTATTTCTTCTTGAGTTGTCTGAAATTAGGTGCTAACTTTGAAGTATAATATTTCCCTATTTGTTATCCTGTTACTGCATCAAAACCCTGTCTTGAACCCTCTTGCCAACTAGTCTACAATAAGTGTCACCCTAATGTGTTTTAAGAACCGCCATGAACTAAAGTAGAAGCAGCCGTCCTTACATTCAGATATATTGCTCACATACATCACAGAGAACATGGTCACAGAACATGTTTCCTAACTTAAGTCGCCCTTTTATAGTTGACAAATTAAGTGACAACATTGCTAACACATATTTCACAAGAACATGACCACACCCCACCCCACTCCCCCACCCCTTGTCATACACACCAGGCATGACATCATATCGCAGCACAGCTTGTCAAACAAGTCAACACATTCACACGCAATCACTTCTCCACACACCACCAGTTCTAACCCTGACACAGGAGACACAAAGGTAAGTACTTACAGAGCCCAGTGATGTGAAACACCTGCGCATGTATATGGCCCAGAAACACAACCCTAACACAGTGTGTCAGTGAGGCCCCAGAAACAGACACAGACAGAAGAAATATCGAAACCGACAACGCCAGTGTCCACGAGAACTCATTATATCACCCACCGTCTGACTCATCCCACACACTGTCTAAAGAGGGGAATTAGACTGGCGTTGCCATGACAACGGGTGTCACGGCAACAGGCAGCGAGGGAGGGAGATGTAAACGGAGCCTAGTCATCAAGAGACGCTGCCTAGAATTCCCGGGGACCGCAGTAATATGAGGCCATTGTATGTGGAACCCTACACCAGGATTGACCAATGAGCATGTGTCATTAACAGTTGTATTCAGATACTCCAACTAAACATCAACACTGGAGTTATATATTGGGGTATCATCAATTATAACATCTGACATCAGTTCCACACCTCAAGAACAAAGTCTACTAGTACACAAGAATCCACCAGGTGGCAGCTCTGTTTGCACCTGACCAGTAATCTCAAGCTGAGGATTTCCACATCACTTAAACTTTTTCTCAACACTTGTTAACTTTTTGACACTGTTCAAATTTCTGATTTCATTTTTATCTTCTAGTACCCGGTACTAGGTAAAAATCCCTGTAGACAACTTCAATATTAAAAAAATTCACGCAGACTCATTGAAGATATATTTCCATGTAGAGTTTTAACATCACAGATAATCACACGATAACAAGAATTTGTGCTGGGGGACAGAGTATTATATATAGAAAAACTTGGAATAAAAAATTAAGATAGGCAAAATCAGGGGCAAATAGAAAAAGATCATGCAGGGATACTGAGTGATTTATATCCCCAAGAAAAAACGCAAATTAGGGAAATAATTCGGACTGACCTTGAGAGCATCTCTGGAGCGGCCGTGGCATTTAAACTGGAGCGATTACTGCTGGACGTGGATGACCGGCGTCGCGGTTGACTGGTCACGCCGACACTGCCATTGCACACGCGACTCTTCTGCTGCTGTTGTTGTGGCTGTTGTTGCTGCTGTTGTTGCTTCTGGTGCTGTTTGAAGCGTGAGAGACTGAAGAAGAGGCCAAGGATTGCCTTCAAGTTGCCCTCCTTGATGTCTGCAAATCGAGACATAGCAATGTGATGAATTGATGCAATGTACTGTGGCTAGGTACCACTTGATATAACATCAGGAAATGATATGGACTAATATTAATAATTATTTCTTTTATTTATTTATTTATTTCATACATTTTATGTTAGTAATTTAATACTTTTCTACATTAAATTTACCTTATTTCTGTTGTTTTATTTATATATTTATAAAATTCACTTAAAAAAATTCTCAGTACAATTTGTGCGATAGTTTAAGCGCATACACATGAATCACATTATGTGCTCCACACAAACATACATTTAAAATAAATAAATGTACAATTAATTTATCAGAAGCAACTTAATATCATATCATCATCGGTAGCTTGTCAATTTAATTACGTGACTTATGTGGTACATCATAATATGGTACTAACGATGTTCATAACCATTTCACACCCAGGTAGTTCTAGTCGAGCAGCAACTGTTCAGTTGTGCCACAAGTATTCAAGATAAGTTATCAATAAAGGCAGTTTAGTTAAATGTAAAACAAAACTAGCTGGTTGTCATTATGAAACTATAAACATCAATGCTTACAACGGGACATTATTCAATATAGTCTGTGGCATCAGATGCACAACATGGTGGCCTGTCTATACGTGACTAGGTCTAATCGTATGTCAAAATATTTTTAAAGTTGATTTCCTAAAATAAGATACATCACTGAAACTCAAAATGAATCTGTATGTGGCACATGGTTGTGTGATCCATTTTAACAGACACGGTTCTCTGTTTCAGCCACTGTCACTACCGGTAAACTCCTGCATGCAGGATAATTATCTTCATGAGTGCAGGTCCATATTAGTAATGTTCAACATTTAATCTACTGGTTGGTCAGAAGGTGGCGCCACTACCAACACCAAAGCCTTACAGCTCAGTCAGGAGTGTTGCTCCAAGCTGTCAACTGGAGACATTGATTCTAGAAGCCCACCCACCTTCCAAAAAGCCCATCTACAGTGTTCCAAACATCAAGTAAATGGAAACATCACTAAATTCACTACACTTGCATACTGTATTGAAAGGAGGAGTCTAAAGTAAAAAAAATTACCTAACACATTTGCACATACGTAGCATCAAAAACTATTCGGTTGGCTTATTAATGATTCAAATTGAAATATAATTTAGCTGAACAAAACTGAATGATTACCAAGATACATGTTTCAATCTGTTTGATCAACTACATTAATCTTTCTTCCAGTTAATGGTCAAGATATAAACAAGTAAATAAATAATGTTCCCTTAGTCCCCTTATCAACACATCCTAATTATCACTGACAGTATCTGTTCTTGAATCTTCCCTGTTTACCCCATCTTCCCAGATCATTCCAGGGAATGAATGTCACATATAAATTCACATGAAAAGTCATGGAAATCCACATGGATTAGTAATAACTTCATATTTCTGTGTATTAAGCTATGAGTAGATAAAAGTATAAATATTTCTTGAAAAAAAATTGTTTTAATAAATATTTGCCAAAATATAACAAAAAGAATAGTACATAATTCGCCAAAAAAGTTACTTACATATCTCATTCCTGCACAAATGTCAATGAAAATTTAAAGACTATGTCTTCAGAATGTTCATACATTTTGTTTTCTATTACAGGCAAGATCTTGGCAGTGTTTCTTCAAAATGGCAAACCCTTAGATGTAATCGTAAAATTAAAAAAAATTGACATTACTACCTGTAATTACTAGACTACACCCTTCTGCCCACCCAGGGACCACCTGGAGGGTGTCTAGCCACCCAAACCCCCACCCCATCCCTCCCTCTACATGTGTGACTGACTGTCCAGTCTCAGTGAGCCATGTCAATGTGTTCATAACTTCTTCACTTAGCGTGTCATTGGGGCCACAGATAAGGCTGTTATCAGCCAGTGGCCTGCCTCTGGACCCAAGGCTGTCCCTACAGATTTATGTCCCTACAGATTTATGTGTCCAATGGGAGGTGATAAGAGAGCCTCCTAGCCTGGGGACAGGCCATACAATGCCCACCCTGCAGGTCACTCACTTTTCTGGATAATCATTTGAGAACTTAAGGTGTTGTGTCATTATGTTTTCATTATTAAAAAGCACATCAAAAGCATTTAAGCAGTGAATGCTGGCTTTGCAATGTTGTCAGATATGTTGGTGCTTCTATTGATTTATTATTTTATATTTGATATGAATATACCCCCCTCAATCCCCCTCCCCCCTCCCCCCTCCCCCCTCCCCCCTCCGCAGATAGACTGATTATCCTATTTGACAATCTCGTCTCTGAGCTAGTCAACTTTGATGTGTATCATAGTCTTGCACACCGATCTATAGAAACGTAGTGGGTCAACTGCTGTGTACTCCAACACACTTCGAGTGCCCTGTCCAACACACCAGGACCGCTATAACCCACTTCACTGTAGTGTGTTGAATACTGTGTCATCTAACACTCGAATAATGCCATTTCCAACATGCCAATCTCACTCTAACCTAGCCAACTGTTGTGTATAGACTCCTGCATAAGGTAACACACTTCTAGTGCCTTCTCCTTCCTGTTTTGATCCAGTGAACTAGCCAGCAGCTGTCTCAACTGATCTCACACAGGGCAAATCACAAACTCAACATAGCAACAGTTTTTACAACTGCCGACTTCTCGGCGAAAGTGTATTTCCATATCTGGGTTGCATAACAACGTTGGTTGATATAAGATATGAATCAATAAATCTGAAAACGATATCATGTTTTCTTCTGTCTTCTTTCACACCTGTGGTAAATAATCATCTAGCTTCTGAGGAATTTTGACGAGTGCACTGTCAGGACGTTTGCATTTTAGAAACCAAAAACTTTTAAAATATCAGTTACCAAGATGTACGAAACAAACTTTATAGCAAGCAATTTCATTGGTTATTGCAATATCTGGGTCAAAGTTCACTTGGATATTTGTTAGGGTGATCTACCTGGGCTTTGATATTCACCCTCGCTGGCTGTTGGGTCAGAGGATAACTACTTATTCAGCCATACACTAATTTTGCAAAAATCCAAAAATTTAAAAGTCAAAGCGCTGGTAGAACAAAATAAAGCTTTGGGGGTAAAATGGGATGGTCATGGAGGGCGGGAAGTGTGGAAGGTCGTAGGGGTCGTGCAGCCCCAGGTGATGGAGGATGACACAGGTAACATCTGTTTCATCACCTGTGTCTTGCAGAAGTTGCTTGTGAACCCCCCAATGTGTAGTGCCAGCTGTCTACGCAACCCCAGACTATGTCTGCCTGGGACTACGCCAGCAAATGTTTACTTAATCAACAATTACACACATCAAGTATTATCAAGTTACATTTCTTTCTTATTTCATAATAATTATTATTATACTGTAGATTTCATGGAATGTATTTAAAAACACAGTTTTTGGCCAGAGTGACGTTTCTTTTTTACTTAATGTTGTTGTAGATATCAAGGAATATTTTAACAAAACAAACTAGGAGCTTATCGGAAATGTGTGGACTTTCTTGTCATTAAAAGTCAACATTAATAGATACACTAAAATAAATTTATCAGTTGGAAAGATGACAAATATCTATAAAACAGTATATGGTAAATAAATAAATGGATACGCTTTTTTAGTATGACATTCTTCCAGTATATAGTCAGATTATTACTTACAAAACTTCATGAGATCAGTTGTGAAAAAGCTGCATTAAAAACATACTGACTTTCAGGGTTTAATTTTGAGTCGTAATTCCATCACCTCACAACCCTGCTTAGTTTTTTTCTCAGACATGCCAGACTCCCCATCAAACTGCCAGTCGACTTGGCTCCATACACTTATATTTACACCTGGTGAACACATCCTGGAAATGCTTTGGAATTCTGATATCAACACCAATGAGGACTTTTTCCAGGACATGGATAAGAACACTGGCCTATTTCCCATAATGGATGCAAAAACCCTGAAATCCAGTACTTTCCTGATTTTCCAAGAACCTGGATACTTACTCAGCCAGCATTTCTAGGATACTGCAGTGAGGGTTTATTTTAGAGTATCCCTTTCCAGAATTGTGAGTCTGCTACATGTTACCCCTTTTACCCCTTTCATGGGACCTTTTGCCTTCCTGGCACAGCAACAAGGTCAAAAAGGTCAAAGGTTTGCATACACATTGATCCCTTTCATGGCACTTTTTTTACTTTCCCTGGCATAGACAACAGGTGGAAGGGACCAAAGATCTCTTCTAAAAGACCCGGACAATGTGGGGTAAACTAAATTGTCCACGTTTCAAAATGGCTGTCCACGTTTCAAAATGGCTGTCCACGTTTCAAAATGGCTGTCCACGTTTCAAAATGGCTGTCCACGTTTCAAAATGGCCCTATGTCAGTACTGGCTGGGATTCGAACCCTGCTCGCCTCAACCAACTATCCAGCCCTCTACCATTTGACCACCAGTCTGCTCTCACCAATACCAAGTTCTAACACACACAGGGAACATAATCCACAGCTCATCTGCAGAAGACTATGACAATGAGGCAACGTTATAATTTGATGGGGAGCAGTGGTCACGTGGTAGAGACTGTCAATCGAGGGGACGGTGGTTCAATCCCACCTACAGCCATTTCGAAACTTAGGCAATTTCGTTCACCCCACATTTGCCTGTGTCTTTCGGAAGAGACACTAAAAGCCGGTGGTCCCTTCTATCTGGTGTCTATGCCAGGGGAAGTAAAAGATCCCACACAGGGGGTAAATGTGTAACCTGTAGTGGACTCACAAATTCTCGTTGGACTTTATATCTGAGAGAAAGAGAACAGAAAGCGAAAGAGAAAGAGAAAAAGAAAGATTTGACAATGCAAGTGGACATATGGGGGCCACATCTCTGCTCGTTCCATTGCACTCAACATTTTTATTTTCCCTGCCACTTCTTGGGAAAAAGGCTCAAGCAAACCCAGTTATCTGAAAAATACTCCATTTCCATCCTGGCCCTAAGTCAGACAAATCCTTTTGACAGACAAATCTAGACAATATTGATGTGAACTGTACAAGAACTATTACTTGTAGTCATAGGTCATTAAATAGACAGTATTCTGATTTGTATATTCACTTATGTTGAAAGACAGCGGTGTGCCTGTTTCAACAAAATCAGAAACGCCAATGAGTCTGTGACAAGACAATTCAATTTCCCTAAGGAGAGTCTTATTCACCTGATATAAACACAAGACATAGCCCACACTGTGGCTCTTCAGGTAATGTAGAGTAAATAAAATTACCCAACTTTTGACACAACAAGTTTCAACATAGTCTCAATTAATGTAATTTATTACAATAAATTGTTTTAAATAGTATAATTATTTTATAAATACAACTGTATATGTATTTTTAATTACAGTTTAATTACAATATATATACAGCTGTATATATATATATATATATATATATATATTAATTTATGAATTTTAATTATAATTTTATTAGTATTCTTGTGAGCTATATATTTTATCAAAAGCTTTATTGTAAATATTTATATATGTATGAATGTAAGTGTGTTAGGGTGATGACCCATAAAAAAATCTTGATATATCATGTGACATGGTACCATCATGACATTTTCTTTTTTTACGACGACGACGACGACGACGACGACTACTACTACTAACTACTACCAGTCACTCAATCACGGTTTCCTTACAACCATAATACCGGTACTACAACAATGCAAGAACAGCAATCTCTCTTTCATGGCCTCCCTGCTACCAGCCCAGGCTGAAGACATGACTCTGACAGTTGCTATCAGCACCTGACAGTACATTCATTTATGCTGCCATTTCCCGGACTGCCTTCAAATAGTTGACCCACAACTCCCCCCACCTCCCCCATCTGTCTCCCTGACTGTCAGCTGTCCCTCCAGCTTCTAGGCTGGTCTGTAATTAGGTAATAAACAAGGTCCTGTGTCACTCATCTAGTTTGTGATGACTGGGAAGTACAGCTTTGTAAATTGTCTAAAGAGAGGTAAATTAACGTAAAAACATCTTGTACGAACTGTTGAATATTTGTGATATTTGTGTCGTTAAACATTGATTCTTCAACATAACAGTCTATCGATAGTCTACAAGGAATAAAATCAAAAGGACTGTGTCAGGATTGGTCAACTTGTTTGACATGCACATCAAACTTTAACATCGGTGATTTGTAAACTATTAGAAAGACTAATTAAAGAGCACTTGGTTGATTTTCTTGTTAAAAATAACTTGATTAACCCATCTCAACATGGGTTTCTAAAAGCGAGGTCATGCTTAACAAATATCTTATGTTTTTTGGAAGATGTCACAAAGTGGGTAGATGAGGGATCACCAGTAGATATAATATACTTAGATTTTAAAAAAGCTTTTGACAAAGTGCCACATCAAAGATTACTACTTAAACTGAAGGCCCATGGCATAGGCAATGTTATGATTAACTGGATAGAAAAATGGCTTATTGATAGAAGACAAAGAGTAGTAGTTGATGGGGAGGTTTCAAACTGGAAATCGGTTTTGAGTGGAGTACCGCAGGGATCAGTATTGGGACCTATTTTGTTCTTAATATATATCAATGATTTGGATGATGATATAACAAGCAAGGTGTTGAAGTTTGCGGATGATACAAAAGTGTTCAGAAAAATAAAAAGTGATACAGATAGACAGCAATTACAAGATGATCTACATAAGTTGACCGAATGGTCTGAGAAGTGGCAAATGCTGTTTAATTATGGGAAGTGTAAGTGCCTCCACACAGGACATGGGAATGAAGATGCACAATATACAATGGGTGATACTGTACTAAATACTACCGTAAAGGAAAAGGACTTAGGGTTAACTATTAGTGCTGATATGAAGGTATCGGAACAGTGTGCAATTGCAGCAGCGAAGGGAAACCAAATTCTTGGATTAATTAGGCGAAATATAGTGTACAAGGAAAAAGAACTAATAATACCACTGTACAAAACAATAGTTAGGCCTCATTTAGAATATTGCATACAGGCATGGAGGCCATATCGCAAGAAGGATATTGATATACTAGAAAGAGTACAAAGAAGAGCAACCAAAATGATACAAAAACTCAGGAATATTAGTTATGAAATGCGTCTAAAAGAATGTGGATTAACAACACTAGAAACCAGGAGACTGCGAGGAGATCAGATAGAAGTTTTTAAAATATTGAATGGGTATGAAAATATTGACAGAAATATTTTTTTCTCAGTCAAGGAAGAGAGAAGGACTAGAGGACATGGAGTTACATTAGCAAAGAAGCAATGTAGATTAGATATTAGAAAATTTTCATTTTCACAAAGAACAGTAAATGAATGGAACAGATTATCGGCTGATTGTGTAAGTGCTAGTAGTGTTAATATGTTCAAAAATAAAATTGACATGTACCTAAGAAGGGCGGGGTACATTTAGATAGATAGGTTGGACTCTCGATAAGCCAAAGGGCTTCCTTGTCCACCTGCCATCTTGAGTTTATTCTCTAGGTGGCAATCTTGTTAAATCTTGTTAAATCTTGTTAAAACTTCGACATATGTAATATTCTTTAAACAGGTAAATACATCAAGCTTTTATAATTTATGTTTATTACAGCTCAGTGTTATGACAGCTCAAAGTGCTTTACATTTTTCTCCCTGGCAAACCTGTTCTATAAAACACCAACTTTACGTCTCTGCAATTAATGCACAAAGAACTCAAATACAAATATCCACTGCTGTCTATAGCCAGGTACTCATTCCAATGAGTGAACAGGAGTGTTGTAGAGTGAACAAACTTGCCAAGGGTAGCACATAATGTGAAACACTATTCCCTCATTTGGGATTCCCACGCTCAACCCACTATAGAACGTCACAAGTTACACACATTACATGGGTACATAAAACAGATCAGGCTGGAACAGGAATTTCGAAGTCATTCTGTTGAACTGGACGTTTCCTACGGTAGGACGTGATGCATCTAGGGGCCGTGCACTAAACAAACACGGATAGGTTAGTTACCTGGCAACAGAGGCAACTAATGCATCTTCGATGGTCGCTTAACTCGACTGTGAATAAATGCTATGCAAATGAGGCGAACAATACGCAGTGATTATCTTGTGTATACTGATTTAATGTTCATTGACTTCCACTGCCCTGTTTGCCATGACTGGATATGGTGGGAATGGTTGTATCTGACTGGTGTAGACCAACATCGGGTAACTTGTCCCTCCTGGGACGGACTACCAGGATTGGAAAACTGTTGGGGTCGTAATCATGGGGTCGAGGTCAAAGGTTAACATTATCTTATGGTCAAAGGTTTTAGGGAGATCTGGGGTCAGATGGTTTAGTCGCTGCAGGTGTACAGTGAAGGATGGGGTCGCCAGGTTTCTATCATGTTTATTGGCTGACTTCTGTAATTAACTAATGAACTTGTTAATGTAGAGCCAGGCATTACTATGGTTACAGCGTCAGACTCTCAATCGAAAGAACCCGGGTTTAAATCCCACGCTGTTATTCTGAACACTTGCATGTTCATTCACTCCACATTTCTGCCATCTAGTTCAGCTGTATGAATGAACACCTGGTTATAGGTACCAGTGGGTACTTGTGTGCAAATATTATTTGTGTAATAATTGCCACATGGCTGAATGATTCCTTGATATGTTGAGAAGATGTTCAGCTGATAAGGTCTGCCAGGGAGTAAAGTCTAAAGTTCACAGTGCTTCGAGTATTCCCAAGGAGCATTAAAAGGTAAGTAAAGGTAAGTTCTTATATAGCGCAGTATCCAGTACTTAGGACCGTTCAAAGCGCTTTACACTTTACTTCCCTGGCAGACCTGTTCAATCAGACACCATCTCAACTTCTCTGGGAAGCACCCAGCTGTATGCTACAATTAATGCGCGAAGGCTGCACATACACATATCCACCACTGTCTATAGCCAGGTACTCATTTATACAGCTGAGTGAACTGGAGCAATGTAGAGTGAAAAAATTGCCCAAGGTTTTAACACCGCAGCACAGGTATCGAACCCGAGTCCTCTTAGTCAAGAGTCCAAAGCTCTACCCCTGAGCCACTGCGCTCTACAATGCCACGTGACATAAGCACTTCACTTTTTAAATCAATTGACAGGTCATTCTTCACTGTCTGAAGTTCTAATCCTGTGTGCATTTTCACTATGTTTAATAACAACACTCCATCAATCCTGACTTGGTCTACTCACCTTCATTTCGCGGGCACACCTGCCTGCAGGCTTTAGTTTACCCCACAACCTGTGCTGCATTAATTTACACATCGTTACTGTATCTAGAAGGGTGTGTTCAGGTGCACAGACTTGCACACATATGGCAGCCCTCAGCTGGTGCTGTCTACAAGGCTACCCTGCCACCACAAGGTCACGCAGGAAGTTCTCCCCCTGCATGCCTCTAAGGCACGCTGCCACACATACCTACATGGCTGGTAGGAAACGTCTGACTAACACGTCTTACTTGGGGAAGTAGTTAAAGTCTATGAAAGAAACACAAAGTGTGCAAAAAAGTATCATTGTCACAAATACTGAAGTGTGTGTGCGTGCGTGCATGTGTGTGCGCATGCATGTGTGTGTGCATGCATAAATGTGTGTATGTGTACGTGTGTGTGCATGCATAAATGTGTGTGCACGCGCGTATCCATGCGTGCATATGTTAAATGATTGCAATGTACGTTACATAGTATACACTGACATTACACACAGAGGTATGCTAACTTATCACACACTGCTATTACACAAAGTGTGTTATCTTATTACACAAGAACATTACATTCATGAGTTAACTATATCTATTTCTTGAGTGTATCAACACAGGTTTCTTGGTTCATGTTATTTAGTAAACTTTTTTTGAGGTAAATTTACAAATAAATTAAATACATCTATTAATATATAATTATATATATATATATATATATATATATATATATATATATATATATATATTATATATATATATATATATATATACTGTATAAAACATCCCAACGTTGCTACCGTGACATGCTAGATGATAAACTATTATATTTTTCTTGCAAGATATGAATCTTCAGCATTTCTAACAAAGAAAACAGAAACGTTGAACACAAACGGTTTAGATTTCATCTGTAGAGAATAGTACCAAGTTTGTTTTGCCTGCAATGCCACTATCGTGGTTCACAACGTCATTGTCATTCGTGACAACCTACACCTTTACTTTTTGCATCGCATGTCACGTAAAAAGTATTTTTACTTCGGAAACTATTATCATTATTCACCAAGTACAGATGTTCTGTTCGGCTGTGGGGGGACAAAAAATGTTGTGGTGAGTCATGTTGTGACCACAAACCTTTTTAGCAGCTCACACCTGTACAAGTGTAGTAGTAGTAGTAGTAGTACAGGAGTGTTTTCAACAGACAGGTGTCATGCAATATTATTCAATTTATGTACATTACTCGTATTCCGGATGCAGACATCCTGCTTAAGCAAGCCTCACCCAGTAGTTGTTAATTTCACATTACAATTGTTCAAAGATAATCAGAATCACAGCACCAAACAGTTGTCAAAGCATGACGGATGTGTCTACGACCACGGATATGTCTTCGTTTGGGTCAATTTACAAGGTAATCTGATAATAATGTGTATGTAAATGGCCAATTACAGTAATTACAGGACACAACTGTAACTTTACCGATGGCATAACTTGTTATTATGCTTATGATTACAGCTTAGTGTCACAGATTACAATTGAAACAGTAACTGTAAACCCCTGTGGCTGAGTCAGACTCAGGGTGACCAAATGACAATACCTGCACAGACAGCCACGCGATTATCCAGACAGAGACTACACGTCTGTTTTACAGGTAAACACAAAGATACCTGTACAGCACACCTGGCTGGTGTTTACCTGACCCAGCACAGTGTAAACAACACACCTTTACAGGTGGTTGTCATGCACATTCCACATCTATTTGCCCCAGGGTGATGCTTGTGGCATTCTAGAAATCCCCAGGTATTGGTAGGAGGGGTCGCTTATTGTACAAGTTAGGGAGGACAATGATTTTCATCACCTCCTTTTCATCATCAAAAATGGCAACATAATAAATATAATTTCTTTAATGCTAAACATAAAATGTAAATTGTTTATGTTATGTAAAAATATCAAAATCAATATGGCCAATTATATTTATTTCTAATTTATTTTAAATTTGAGAATAAAACAAACAATCCGTGCATATTTGTGTTTTCTCCATTGCAAATTCAATAATAAAATGTGAGTGAAGATGTCAAAAAGTCAGTTATATTCTCATTATTTATTTGAGAACAAAAATCAAACATTCTGCGTTTATTTATTTGTTATGCATTGCAAATTCAACAACAACAAAAAGAGTGAACTTGATAAATGCAAGCATCAAAGATGGGTTTAATGAAGCTGTGTACTGTCAAGTGTCACACCAATGAGGGGTGACAGATCGGGAGGGATACAGTAGGACCCGAAAATGAACCCTAGACCCTAAAACACTACTGGTTATTGCAGGGCAGAAGAGGGCACGCAGCCTGGGGCAACAAATAAACTACAAAGACTTAATCTTACGAAGCATAACATAATAATTGTCACCCAAGACAGGAGTGTGTAAAATGTGACATAAAAACATACTGACAGTGCCAGTGTTTTCAGAGCTCAGATTTAAACTCGCCCAAGTGCAAGATAACTGTACACATGTGTCTCTGTTTTAAGTATAAAAACAACCAAGTAAGATCTGTTTTCTGTCAAACTTCCAGACCACATGAACACATTTGGTTGGAATACTTTCCTGTGGTGAAGAGTTGAGCTAACACCAACTAGGATTAGGAAACGGATCCTTGGAAATACGGAAACTACAGACCATGTTACGACCACAAGGCAAAGTTTGCAAACACATACACACTATGTATGCAAATACGCAAGAACGTTGATGGATATACTGTGGTATTAGCACATTTCCTGTTTCCTAGAGTATGTGAGGAGATTTATAAGAGCGATGCTTTCAAATAATATTCTCATTTCACCGTTTAATCTGCCTGTTTGTTCACTTACATTTCCGCAGCATTCAGCCATCTTCATCAGGCAATAGCAGTGGTAAAAAACAAATCTGAATGTGAAATACAATTTAAAGGGAAATTATTCCTCTTCTCTTATTGATTTTACGTTCTTCTGCCCCTTTTATATTCAAACTAGTCTGAACTGATCATTATAAATTGCACGAAAAAGATGTATGATGTTGGGGAAAGCAGTATATAATGTATGAGGCATACTGACTCACAGGAAATCCATATTAAAAAGACAGATGCTTTCAGAATGCACCTTTAAACAATCTTTACTAGTTGACACATTTGGGGACTTCTCCGGGAGGTGACAGATATGTCCTGTCCGTAATGACTCACTGTCCTGGTCTGCCAGAGAAAGCACTAACTATTGCCCACTTCCATCAGCATGTGTAATTTCGGTTTCGTCTTTTCTTTTTTCCAATTTCTGTTTTTTTATTGATGAACAAAGTGCAGAGACTTGTCGCAGAAGACGTCATAGCTAATGGATATAACTGCTGGTTCTCCTGTACTGTTATCGTTGTAACCAAGTAGAGAGAGAGGGGGGAGGGGAGGGGGACCACACAAGTTACCAAGCAAAGGAACGGGAGTGAAATATGACTCCAATGTGTCCTGTATTGTGGCTGTATGGTCAAACCCTAAAACTAAAGGAACCCAAAAAACGTGAAATTGAGTAAATACAAAACTGCACTTCATAAACGTGTGTACATGTGTGCATGCATGCATGTGTGACTGACAATATTTGGATGTTGCACTAGTGAGATATAAATTGTAAACGGGTCAAAGACTCAAAGTTTACAACGAGCTGGCATGGAAAACCGTGAATCTGGGTTGGCCTGGTTCTGCCCCAGACACAGCGGAGGTACACACTGATAGGTATGTGACTGTCACACCCTTGACAGAGAGGATGTTTATTCTGATACCCAGTGTCACTGTTGACAGGGCGAAGATTTACACCGACATATTTTATTGGACAAACAAATCTTCACATTCCCAACTGATGCTTAGCCTATTTGTTCACTTGTGCACCTTGCAGCTGCACTACCTGAATAGGGTCTAGGGCATGAGACCCTTAAACTAGACCTTGGTGAAATACATGACAATAGTCCATTTGTGTCTTTCTATTTTTCTGTGTTTGCAATCTTTTGTGATGTCAAATGTTTTCAAAGTTTCTTGTGGTTTATGTAAATCCAATCCCCAGATATGTGTGCCTTGCATACAACTGTCTGTAAATGCAATGCTTTCACTTCAACATTCCGATATCATTCCCAAATCTGCAATTCACAGTCTGCCTCTCTCAATGGTATTGAAGCCCTACATTTGGCTTCTATCTGGACTACACAATGACTCAGCTGAGCCTGAGATTTATACACAGATATATATCAACGGAACACTTCCAACGGAACAATTCATGCCCGCCTGGGGACCTGAAACTTCCCAACGTCATAGGAATGGGGTTTTCATAAGCGGCATAATCCCCGCCTGTCTGTGCCAATGCAGGATCGTTTATTTTTAGTATTTACTCGGCCCGGCGCAGTAAGAGAAATGTTGGAACTGTGACGGAGGCTGACGTAAAGACGCCATATGTGAGGAGTGTCTAGGTTAGGGAGACAGCCCACACAGCTGGGAGGGAGGGAGGAGAGGGATCTAGCAGGCAGCGGGCTCATCCCATGGAGCAGAGGCAAGGCTGGGAAGACACAGAAACCAGCTGCTGTTCCTGGCAGGCTAATTACAATGTGTTATGTGTGGCAGGGTTGGGAGGTCAGGGAATCCTGACCAGCTGCCCACAAGGGTCAGACCACTGATGGGCAGTGGTCAGTGGACAGAAGGGGTAATGGGGGAATGTTAATGACCCCCACTAGGGGTATTCCTGGGGGTGCCTGTGCAGGTTCTTGTGCAGGTTTGGAGTCAATTGAGGGAGATGTGAAATATGACAGGTCCACAGGGGGTTAGATGCTGGCTACTGTACTGGGCTTGGCACGAGGCAGTCAGTGTGGAACAGTCTGCCACCCTGTCTAATGTCCTACAGTTCCCTATCAAGTATTGGCCATGTTTCATCAACCCTGTGTTTCATCATTCAGTAATTTCCACCTAACTACCTGATAGATTATACTCCATTTCATACATGATATACACGGTTCGAGCAACTACTGTCTAAGTACCAGATATGGAAGCATGAAGAAGTCTATTTGTTGTGCCTTACATGATAGTAATATGCATATTCTTGATGTACACACTACAGATGTCAAAGTTAAATACTAAGTGACCAGGTTGAGTTTGATGTTGACCTGGATATAATTTCATGTTATGGGTGTTTCATGACTTCTACTAATATAGGTAGAATTGGCATCCACATTTTGTTGAATGTTTACTCACAGATTATCAGTAGAATATGAATATGAGAAGTATTAATCTACTTGTTACAGAGCCATTCAACATTTGGTCTATCCAATTTGGTCTCTCCTTACCCAACATGATTTTTTTTTATCCTATACTTTCATACTGCAGTTGTAGTCCCAACAAACAACGACCCGTGATTTCACATGTTCTGTAAGTGAATTCACGAGTTCAACAACAAATTCATGTGAATTCACTGGATTCTGTGAACAAATTTGGTGTGTCGACATATGTTTATCATGAAATCACGAGTTTTTTACATGATGAAACTTGTCGGTGAAACCATACCAGTTCTGACCCAGTACGACTTGTGTCAAACTCATTCAAAACTCGTGACAACAGACAGAACACGTGTATTCACATGAATACACATGAAAACACATACTGGTGGAGCAGTACCCATTATGAACCAGTATGACATGTGCCAACTGGTTCAGAAATGGTTCCTTGTTTGCTGGGGTGCATTTTGCCCAGGTGCTAATGAAATGTGACACAACAGTGATCTGTAAGAGAACAGATAAAGACACCTACCTCTAGCATTGAGTCCGTCCACATCCACTCCAAGTTCGGCAAGAAACGTGAGACACGTGTTCAAGTTACGCACCTGTAACGAGACAGAACAACTTAAAGACACAGTGCAATGACGCTCGATTAGTGACAATAAAAAAACTCTGACAACATTTTATTTTATCACAGATGTCATCATAGCCAGCGTATAATTTCACAGAAAGAACTGCGTCTTCGCAAGCAACCCCTGACATGGATACTATAATTTCAGTATCCATTCATCGAACAATTCATCCCATGTGATTCATCCCAGCTGAAGTCGACCTATGAACCATGACCTTTCACAGTTGCTGGCTCATTTCTGCACAAAACATGGAAGTGAACTCAGTTATTATATTCCCTGCTGCTAGTTCCTGTATTCACCTCACAGACAGATGCTATCTGGGGTCTCTAAGCTGTAGAAGGGTGGCGTCATGTTTCTGGCCTGCTAATGCTATGTCTTCCCAGTACCAGCACAGGTGGGCGACTGCAGGAGGTACAGAATCTCTCCGGTTTGGGAAATCGTGAAGTCTGAGCCCAGGAATAGAACAGGGATAACAGCCACAGAAGGAACAGGCAAACACAGGGCTGATCTTTTTATTGCCCTCCCTAGGGATCTTATCTGGGAAGGCAGTTCAAAGATAGGGCGACTTAAAATTAACTTCCCACAATTAAAACACCTCAGAGATCCACAGGTAACTGGTGGGTAGACTAGTTAACCCTTTGCAGCCAGTGAGGTCTCAGTGGATTAGTTAAACCCTTCCAGTCAATAAGAATAATAGTCTAATTTAGTGAATAAATATAGACCTGTCAATTTATAATTATAAGAATAATATACCCATCGGATGAGTGTTGTTTTAACATACTGCCAGTTTAGTAATAATACAGTCTGATAAATGTAAACATTACAGTGATAGAGGATTTCAGTAATGTGTACACAGACTACACACCTGTAACAATAAGACAAAGTGTGTTATTAATGGTGCAGTAGAACAATAATAACAACGTTTCTCCATCCATGCAGGCCAACACTAATCATGTCGAAGACATTTCAAGACACACTTAAGACTATCACCTCAGTCCTGCCTATAACAAATTAAACAAAATACAATGCCATTTCCTTGATCAATGCTCTCAGATTCACTTTATAATTATTTGCAAATTATACTATTAAGCGATTATTAAATTGTTAAAATATTAAACAAATATCAAAGTGTAACACAATTTTCATTACAGAAAGCTAGTCATGGGTTAATTGATCTATGTATAGGAAAAATAACAGGTAGGCAAAATTTGAAAGATACCAGGTAAGACGGAGTGTGAACAAGGGTTAATTATAAGGTCACAGGAGCTGTTTGTCAGAAATGAAAGGGTAATTCTACTTAGCGTATTACGCAACTGTTTCCCAGGTGTTTGAGCACCCTAAGGGGTGGAAGGAAGCAGGCACATCTTCCCCAGGTGAGAGCTTTGAAGTGCATCATTACAGGTGAGAACTGCAGGGCTGGCCACGGGATTCAGATTTAGAGCACATTCCAGACACGAATCAGAAAACAACATTTCCTTCAGAGAAAGCTAAATTCCAATGTTTTCAAAGTGTGTAATTATATTTTTTCAACAAAATTATTTCGCCAAAAATAGGTACAGTAATTTAAAAGAGTATACTTCTGTGACTTGGTTAGATGTTCAGATAAACACTACACAAGGCTGTGTTATTGATTAGATAAATACCTATGTCCGAAGACAGATTTGCTACGAAGTTGCACAGAGATTGTAACACAAACAGATAAAGTTTGCCTTGTCATGTTCTATCCTGCCATCTGTGAACAAAGAGCATCACAATGTTCCTTTTATCTGCATCTCGATGCAAGCCAGACTTCAAGCTTTCACTGTTCCTCTGGGTACAATATACCTCTGATGTCACGCATCACTGCACAGAGCTGCTCATCGCAGGTGTGATTCAACATTGATTATCAATTATTAAAGACATATGGCACATCACTTCCATGAAGCCACCCAGAAAGGTCAGAGTTATCTGCAGCACCAGCCCTGGCTGTGCGGTTACACATGGCCGCACAAGTCACGGCTCAGTGAGCACCATCAGATAACACATCATAATTATTATGGTAGAACTCACACTGATGCAATGAATTCTAAAATGGTAACATTCAGTTGCATTAAATAGTAATGTGTGTGTACTAATTGAACCTTGCAAGCTTTGAAGTGTTGTTAATGACATCACAGCCAGTACCTAAGAGTATTTTTTTAGTTTTAGCTTATCTTTGTTTAGTTTTAGTTAAATTTGTTTGTAGTTAATGGCAGTTGTATATTACTGTTGATACTGGTATTTCTATATATTTATTATTGTTTACTTGTTTTTTTGCACAACATCATTACCATAGCTTATACTTTATTTTAATGTAACTTAGCTATTATTTATAACATATGTTCATATATTATGTATCTACTGTCATGGTGGCCCACATGTCAATAACCTGTAATGCAAGTCTCCATGTTTACTATCAATTATTGCTACATACAGTATATTACAAATGTACCGTTTTATTTATGACTGATCTGAATAAAATCTCCCCCTCCTCCTCGCTCCCCTCCCCTCCCCTCCCCTCCCCTCCCCTCCCCTCCCCTCCCCTCCCCTCCCCTCCCCTCCCCTCCCCTCCCCTCCCCTCCCCTCCCCTCCCCTCCCCTCCCCTCCCCTCCCCTCCCCTCCCCCTACCTCTAACTTTATCTCTCTAACCATAATATCTATTCACATTTTGTTTTCACACAAATACAAATAGTAAAAAGACATAGTGACATAATGCATCAATTACCCAAGATACATCATCAACATGAGGATCGCCTTGATGTCATCATGAATCACCTTCTGTGTCCTCATCCCTTGATGTCTTTATGTACCATTTCTTACAGCCCCATTCCTGTCCTATCCCTTTATGCTCCCACAGCAACTAATTATAAACAGAGTCAACCATAATGGCGATTAAATCTCCATGACCAGCTTGTGTACATCTCCATCAAGGCATCCAACTTTGCCAGAGTTTCTGCTGCAAGGTTTATTAGAGACAACCTGATGTAAGAGACATTAGGGCAACCAATTATGTTCATTACTCAGCGTCCGTACCTGGCAGTACTTTCCACATGTTCTCTGTACCACATCTTCCAACCTCTCGTCACGGTCACTAACCTACTGAGACTACCAGGACCAACGTTCTGACGGGCCGCGAAGTGAAGACAGTTTACTGTCTGTGAAACTACACACACCACTGGTTGAACCACCAAACTATCCGCTTGCAAGAAGCACTCAATAACACAATTAAAGGCAATTTGAATCGGAAGTACGATCAAGCGAACTGACAGTTGCAACCAGGTTGTCTGGGTGGCATATTGCTTCAATTTCCTGTCTACCCCACCCCTCCCGGGGCAACCAGTTCCACCCTCTTGGTGGAGTCTCCCTCCTTCACCCTGTCCTTCAGTCTGTACCCTCTGGCGCCCCTGTCTTCCTGTCCTTTACCCTCTCTAATGACCCGACTTTGCCAGTGTCAACTGTATGTTACAAGCGTTTTTTTTTTTACTGTAAATGGAAGATCCAGTTTCCAGCTGGTTCTAGTCAGAATTGTCTGTGTTTAGTCCTCAGGTTACATCTGTTGTTGAAAGATTATTCAACTGAATAAATTCATCAGTTAACGCCTGAAATTGCAGCAATTCTTTATCAGAAGTAAAAAGCTAATAATTGTTCTTTCCAACAGATGGCCATGGCATAATCACTGATATAAAATAAATTGCCTAGAAAAGTAGCATCACGCTGTTTAGTTTGATCCACTGTCAAAACTGTGGACTTTTTATCCAGGGCTTTTGAAGATGTATATTTATTATGTATACAGTGTACCCAAATCTGCTGGGGCATACCTCCCAAAAGTGATATGGATAATTGCTCCGTGCATGGCATGTTTGAAGGATATGTGCATTGTTCGGTTTTTTAACCCAAATTTTTACCAATGTACAGACAGCTGCATGTCTGTAATTACAGGACTAGTGACAGTTACAGACAGATGTAGCTAGTTAGCTACATGTGACGAGAGATTCATGGACCAATGACAGCTAGAACTATAGCTATGTAGTGCTATGATGCGAGCTTTCTGGATTGATCAATGACATGTACATAATATATCATGAGAACTTGTTACATTTGATAACAGTTATATATATATATATATATATATATATATATATATATATATATATATATGTATATATATATAGTATATAATATAAATATAACTTATAAAAAATGTAACAAGTTCACATGATATATTATGTATATATATATATATATATATATAATGTCAATATATGTATATATACATATATAATTTTTATAAATATATATAGCTAGTTTTAGCTACATGTGCCACAAATGCCCCAGGATCTATTAGTGACAGTTATAGGTATTACAAGAAGCAGCTACACATGAGAATAGCTACATATGTTTATGTCAACGTATAACTATACATAGCTATATATCTCATGATAGTTTCTAGGACCACTGACAGCTATATTTACATAGCTACATGTGCCACAAGAGCTTCAACTGGAGGACCACTGACAGCATGCTCTTATGGATTATGCTGTGCTATAGTTAGAAGGCATGAATCATAAGCCGCCTGGAAAGATTTTCAAGAGTAAGTAATACTTACAGACAGCATACAGAGAAGTGACAGTGGTATATGGCAAAGTAACAGGA
Source organism: Oasisia sp. SBJ-2009 (assembly GCA_964017155.1). Classification (NCBI taxonomy): domain Eukaryota; kingdom Metazoa; phylum Annelida; class Polychaeta; order Sabellida; family Siboglinidae; genus Oasisia; species Oasisia sp. SBJ-2009. Next base: position 44,900,661 of record OZ024861.1, on the reverse strand, counting down.
CGCAAAGGTGAGTCGTATCACCTTCAGGTATGGCAGAGATGAGGGACGGGAACAGGTGTAAGACCAGTGGTGTGTCAGAGGGAGAAGTAGCAGGGGTGTAGAGTGACTGCCTGTAAGGGTATCGACCCTCTTGCCGACTCAGTGGAAACATGGTAAATTGACACATTCGCTTCTTCCTTGGCAACTTGACAATGTGGACGTCATGTATTGGAGATCAATCTGTCACCTCCGGGCAACAGCTGTTGTTTGGAGCTGTTTCTGTGAGATAATACTCGCACTTGTTCACACCTTGCCTGGATGCAAGCAGTACAGCTTGAAGGGGATTGGTAACAAATTCCTACCTAGAGTCAGGAAAATGTGTCCACCTAATTTAATTATAAATGTAATTTTTATAAGAGGATTGGTGGTAGACTCTTAAGTAGAGTAAGTCAAATGTGTCCACCTAATTAAATTACAAATGTAACTTTTATAACTGGAATCCATTTTAATTGCTAATTAGATGCGTTATCTTATCACCAATCACTGACAGAGTTCTTCACCAATATGCTGACATATTGCAATGTGGTTTGTTTTATGGTAATGTGCAACCATTATCTAGACTGATCAAAAGTCATCCTGGTCATTGAGTCCACCAGAGAATAAAATAATCACTGTCTCCATTTGTTTTGTTCTTCTTCTGCCAAACACCAGCACACTTCCTTACTTCAATGTTTACAATCTCTTCCTATTCAAAGTTGGTTCTGATCACTTTCTGTGAGCATTGTAATTACACCACCATACCCTGGGGAATCATAAATGACCACATGTTTACAATTATAAAGAGATCATTCTGTCTTGCCCCCTACACACCAGGCAAGTGATATACCCCTTGAGGCAAGTGATATACCCCCTCAGGACTTCTCTGCAATCATCACCTGGAAACACTTTGTTGGAACCCACAAACCACCAGATCTATAACTCCAATACACAAACAACCACATGTTCCTAGAAGCCCTGGTCAGCACCCCAAGGTTAAGTGGACTCACCCCTGGAGGGGCGCCTCCTCCTCCCAGCACATTCCCCCCTGGACATGTTGATTTAGGCCACCCTGATAACCCTCCCACACTCTCTTGTTAATACCCTCCCCTGCCCCACACAGCCAGGGGACAGCTGCCAGTAGCCAGCACCTGGGGCACATACACTGGTCATTTTAACTCTGGCCAGTCTCCAGCTCAAGTGTCCTCTGTCCACTGTGGACAACATGGCCAGTGAGAGGGGGTGGGAGAGGGTGCCAAGAGGGACAGTGGGCAAGGGAAAGAGAGGAAGTAAAGGAAGGAGGGAGTACGGAGGGAGGGGAAGGTAGAGAAGCAGTGGAGGAAGGAGGGAGATAAGATAAAGGTAGAAAGAGGGCAGGGAATAATGGAGAGGAGTGAAGAAGTGAAGGAGAGAGTGAGAGTGGAGGAATTCATATGAGAAAGACGGAGACATGAGAGAGATGACAGGGTGACAGATGGACGGGCGAAAGGACAGACGGACAAGACAGAGGTTATGAAGCAGTTCAACTTCTGAGTTGACAAAGTTACAGAGTCTATTAAAATAGCAATTAACATCCATAAACAGAAGGAATTTTTAGAATGCACTGCTACATAATGAGTGTAATTCACCCCTCTCATCTACGGGTGGAGGCTATTGCCCCGTGACACTCCCGCTGTCCAGTCCCTGTCACATTGTCACAAGTCTGTCTCTTGCATGCAGTGTACCATGCAGTGACACTGGAGAGAGGACATTCAACCCAGACACTGGGACTAGTCACAGACACACAGTCAGCTAGAGCGAACAACACTGACTGAGTGAGTGATGAGTGAGTGATGAGTGAGTGATAAGTGAGTGAAGTTCCCATCACAACAACCAATTTTTTCCCAGTCTTTCAAGTCCTGTCTCTTCCCCTATCCCACCTCCCAATTCCCCACTGATATGTAATGGTGTCTGGCCATCACAGAGAATATACATCGTTCTCTCATCCATACGCATATTTATATGAGAAAGACAGAGTTGACACAGACAAATGAGAGACGACAGGGTGATGGAGAGAAGGAAGGGGTTATGAAACAGTTCAACTTCTCAGCCAACAAAGGAGAGAAAAAGCAATAAAGATCCATAATCTTCCGGAATTTTCAGAATGCAATATATAATGAATTTACTTATGGATGAAAGAGTGGAGGTGGGGCAGGCTTGAAAGAAGACAATAATAAAAAAATTAAGTGGACATTGTACATACTGTACCATAGCTTTATGTAGAGACCCATCCACCTGTCATTTGGATGGGTAAAAAATGTTGTGGACAGGTAGAAATATGGGTGGACGGGTAAATAATGAAGGAGCAAAAAAGGTGTTCCACAACCATAGATGTTGTCAGTCATGTCTTCGAAGTAAGTGTAAATGGTGTCACTTGTGTGTTTGTAGTCCATTTCAGGTCATCAGACACATTTCTAAGTTTGTAAACTGGCTTAATAGTTAACATCCATGTGTCCACCAAATCATGTGTGACTGGCAATAATTTGGCCCTGTACAGTACCAAACTAAAATCTATTTGACATTCGTGTATAGTGTATAAACATTTGTGCAAAGGTGACAGACCACAGTCTGTGAAGGTATCAGACCACCGTGCCTGTGAAGGTGACAGATGGTGATTCATTGGCCACAGATTCCAGATGTGTCCCTGGGGGGAGTGGGGGCCATGATAATCCTGCAATTAACCATGGCCCATCCTTCACAGGAGTCTGCCCCACAGATCCTGTACACGGTCACAGATGGTGACAGTCATTCTAATGATCAGCTTGTCATGTTATTAATCACCTTCCCATATCCCAGTGTCAGGATGGTGCTGTATGCTTGTAGGTGTCACCAAAAACTTGTGTTGTTGATGTAAGTAATTATATTACAAAATTGATACCATAGAAAGTGGAAATAAATATGGACAACCATTTCACACTGTGACTGAAAGATGACACATTATGTATCAAGAATACAATTCTTGTCAGATGTCTGGTTAAAAAATATAGTATTTAAACAGATCTAATAAGATTATGACATACACTACCTACATACAAATGGTCAAAGTGGATTGCATTACTGTTATTCTTTGAGTAACATTTCATGGTATTAAAAATAAGACCACTACCTATTATTGATAATACCTGTTAATACTACATCATTATCATAGTTTTAGTCATTTCCATTAAAATGCCCACAACCAAAAATTCAATAAATAAAAAGCTAGCCTTGGGGCATCCACCCATTATGTCTGTGAATGTATTAAAAATAACAATTGTCACATGAATTGGCTGCGCAGAGTATCCAGTGTCCTGAGGCTGTTATCAGACTTTGGTTGTGTGGACACTAATGAAGTGATAATTCCATATTTCCTGTCTGGCTTGTTTCTGCTTATGGTCGGCCATGTGTGACAAGTGCGGCCATGCATGGAAACACAGCAGTAGGGAAGGCCTCTACAAATATCACGAACACTGCCAGGAAACATTTGTCTTCGCTTGTCCAGGTGGATAACACAAGTTGTTCATGGCAACCACAAACATTACCACTGCAGTTGTATTTTTAACTTCCGTTGGGTTATGAACTGTCAATACAGTTTGTATGTGTCTTGTGGTGTAGTGTTACCAACATACTCCAAGCAGAATATGAAAAATGATAGCCAAATTAATGATTGCATGCCTCACAGAGATGTATCATTGCCAGACCGGTGACATTCTGTAGCATTTTATAAAATGATAAATGAGCAAGGCTTTTGGACTAGAGTCACTAGACCCATAGCTCGTCTACACTCTGGTCTGGTATGTTGTATGAGTCGACATATCACCTGTGGACTTCAAAAGCAGGGCGGATAAACACCGAAGATCACAACCCACAAGTGCAATAATTCACGTGACAAATTACCGAAAATTACAGATTTACATGTATGAGAGAATATTCAAGCCGCGGGTAACAACATAAAGAGAAAATATGAAGAGCTCAGAGGAGAGTTAACACGAGTATATTGCACCTCGTGGAGTGGGTTAGACAGGAGGAGTGCACAGTCAACAGTAGATCAGGGCTGTGTCATGAGAACATGACAAATACAGTTACCAGTCATTACAAACCACTCCATGTCCACATGTGTTAATCCCGAGGGACTCTGCTGGCTGAAGTGGTACACCTGTAAAGGTCATGGGTTTAGTCTCAAAGCATCTGCTCATTTATCATTTTATAAAATGCTATCGAATATCCTCAGGTTAGCAATGGTATATCTCTGTGTGCCATGCAATCATTTATTTAGCTCCCATTTTTTTTTTCTACTTGGAATATGTCGATAACGTTATGGATTGTTATACCAAAATGGACATTTCATACAAACAATCACTGGACAATAAAGTGATAGTCACCACAGCATTATCTCAACACATGGGTGTCATTTGGGCCGTAGAAGGCTGGGTGACGGAATGACAAACAGGCAGACAGACATGCAAGCATGTAGGCAGATGCATGGAATGACGTGCAGGCAAGTAAGTGGGTAGACCACACACTGGCAGTCAGACTGATGGAAAGATGGATGGTTGGACATTCAGACAGCCAGTTGACCAGTTAGATGGACATTAGGTAGGGCAGATGGACAATCAGGCCAGACAGTTGAGTAATAATAATATTTAACATTTATAGAATGCAATACTCATAATAGTATATTCTTTTTATAGAAGACTATGTAGGATGTTGATACTAGTCACTACTGAACACAGTCATACATTGAAGACCTGTGTATAAATAAAGTTTACTATTATTATTATTAACAGTCCCACACCACTGTCCAATCAAAATTTAATCCTGTGATGCAATGTATGGGGTATAATATTATTATTAAAAACAACTTCAGATAAAACAGAGCAAATTAAGTTAGCCAGAACAGGCTGACAGCTGGACAAATGGACAGTCAGGTGGAGGGATGGTGAGAATGTTGGTGGACATATGAACAGAGTGACCAAAGGGTATGACCAGTATAAATGTTACATAACTTATCATTTCAGTGATTTCACCAATCAACTTCTAACCTAACTGTTGTCAATAGCAATACATTTTAAATAAACGAATGGAATCAAATCTACCAGCATCCACAAATGTCACTGTGAATCAAGGTACACATGTACATGTTGTTTGATTAATACATAGCTCACTAGTAATGTCACAGCCAGAGTCCCAGATGAGAAACCTACCCCGACTACATAATCTAATCACATTATCTTACCTGTACAGGAGTAACAAAGGTGAGAGTATATCCAGTGCAGTTCACCTGTGCGTTAGCTAACTCCGACTGCTGGTATAACACGCATCCAAAGTTAGCCCACAGTCCGGGATGTGTCCCAAGTTTAGACCAGCAACTTCATGTAAACACAGCCTGTTATCCTGAAGCCTGTGGGGTGTCTTGGCTACCGACCAATCCGTAATCCCGGGAGAATAAACCAAGTGGTTGCAGTTTTCAGGTAGTGAGATGTAACTTGGGAGTGTGTTCCTGTTCACTGGTCTGTAGATGTGTATACAATGAGTGAGAGATGCTGAGGCTGGTGGGATTGACCGATGAAGCATGGATGACTGTACTCACAGTAGCGTGGGCCGACCCTCACACACACTCACACACGTGCTGATCAAGCGAAGTGGGCGGGCCTAGAACCCCACTGCCATGACAGGCACTGCTACAGTCATCCCTACGGCCGGACCAGTCCATTACTTGGTGAGGGGTGACAGCCTGCGGCAGGGCATTGCCTTGCTGGCTGGTTCTGGGAAAGTTCTCTTAGGCCAATTTCCCTTCCATAAACCACACGTGTGTAAACCGAGCTGTGATTCGTTTTAAAACCACATCCAAAAGTGTAATTTGTCAGTGTTTGTTTCCGCTGTAGTGGATATTATCCTAAACCACAAGACTAACGTAATAAATTTTGACAAACATAGTTATCTGTTTCTTTCCTTTTGGTTTCCTATCCTACCGATTTTATTTCTAGCTAGCAGTTAATGTTCTTATTTTGGACAGGATTCCTACTTTGCAGGTTACCAGTAAATATTCAAATCCGTGAAAACGCTTATCATAACGACAATAAAAGATTGTTTACTGTATGTTGTGCATTTGATCAAACTAAAAAAAATAGCAAAAATAAGAAAAAGACAAAATATAAAAATATTTAAAAAGCGACCAATGATATGTCAGCAATATTTCAGTGCATGTTCCAGCCACAGTTCACCCTTGGGTGTATTTACGACTGCTTTCAACCAAATAGGCAAGCAACATTTCTTGGGATCTGAGAAGCTTCCATTCAGCAACTAAGTGACTGACTGTCACACCTTTGTAGGAAATAGACTGTTCCCACTGCCCAAAAATATGGCTGGTACTTAGTACTTACCATCTGTGCCGAACTCCTGGGTTTTGTGTTGATGTTTTGCACCTTTTGATTGGCTGAAACAAAACACAAAACATGATAATCATTGGCCTCTATTATTAGCATGGTGGCACCATAAATATCCATTCAAATCCTTTAAGATGGTTGAGTTATTTGCACAATTTACGAAGTAATTAATATGACGCAATTATGATTATAAAAATACAAAATGATAAAAGATGAGCCAATATATTTTATTTATAAGACACAAGATATGGAAGAATGATGAGCAGTTGATTAAGAATAATAATAGTGATACAGTACATACAACATGTATTGGAGAACACAATCATGAATTAAAGATAACCCAGATACCCACCCACGCAACGATATCACTGATGAAGTAGTTATCTCTGTTGACGATTAGGACACCACTTTAGCGAGGACACAAACACATACATGATGTCACCAGACCAATGTCCTGATTCTAGCAATGACCCAATAGTGAGAGGCGGGACTGAGGGACTGACGGAAGTCCAAAGACCAACGACTAGGAACTGAACGCTCCATAAATGGCTGTGTCCGCTTTGTTTCCCCACACAACCCATGTGTCAACAAACAAACACCCCTAGTTCCCTCTCAGCCACTAGTGGGCGCTGCAGGTACCTCCATTTCATTGGCTTCCTTGGTTGACCACAAATGATGTACCATGATTATAACTTAATTGTTTTATATATCAATTTATGTTTAAGGTAACATTCAAACAAGGCCAGATAAGTTGCGTTGTTACCATTACATTTGTAGGGCATCTTTGAGACATTGCTCCAACATATATCAAACAACAATTTATTTATGCAATTTTGAAGTGCTGTGGAAACTTGTTAATTGATCCCACACAACCCAAAGAAATTAATTAACATTTCCATTGTGTTGTAAACAGGTTTGTCATAAACAAGATTAATACGACAAACCTTGGACAAAATTAATATGACGTAACTGAACGTATATTGGTGATTGTAGTATAATTAACTTACTTTGGAGCTTAATGTCGAAGATGAGTTATATCATCTTCGACATTAAGCTCCAAAGTAAGTTAATTATACTACAATAAGCCATTCTTGGAGCCATGAACAATATATTTATTATATTGGTGATCTCTAGACAAGATGAATATGACTTAGCAGGATGTGTATTGATGACCTCAGCCTGTCACAAGTGTCACACGGACAGACATCAATGACAGTACAAGTGTCAAACAGACAGACATCACATTGATCCTGTGTGACCCATTCCATGCGGCCATGTTCCATTATGTTACATTCGAGCCAACTCACTATAGTGTCACTTTCACCAAATCAATAACAATTGATTAATATCACACTGCTTTGTTATACAATACAACTGTTCTGACATGACGTGGCCCATGAAATCCCGCGATCTATACTGTTGTACTGTCCCGTCCCTGGTCTTTGATCAGTTCCAAAATAAACATGCTCTCTATCAGAGGAATGCCCTGCTCCCCATGTTTATGACAATAGAACTTGTGAACTTGTAACAACAAACCCTGTCTTATCTAGTGTGAATCTGATAAACCACCACAGGCTTATCACATTGTACATATTCGGGACAACTTGAGCTAATAAAACATCCCATTGTGTTTACACACTGTGGTCTATGTCGGTGGTTTCTTTTTGATATCTGCCACGATGATATGGGTGACATCACATACTGCGCAGTAATCTCGGAATATAAATCTCCCATTTTTTCTAATGAATAATACCATTATGTGAACTGTCAGAGAATATGTAAAGTGAAGAAATCTTTGCCAGACATCAGGGTGGGGGTTATTAGTTTATGACTTTATTCCCATGATCCTCTTTAGAAACAGACACTACATTGTCTGTTTGTGTCAGGTGACTTTTGAATGTTCTTCTGCAACAATGTCACAATAACTGTTTTCTCTAAATTTTAGGTAAACCAATCAACATTAACAAAAGCTTACATTGCATTGTATTGCAATTATCTGTGATTATAACCTTGCTAAAAATGATTACACCGATTGGTTATTCAGTACATATTCCTTGATCTGGCGCTCACATTTTACACCTGTCAAAAAAATGCAACACTGAAACAATCTAGCTAAATAAAGCATAACTAGTGCTACTTTTTATACAATTTTATAATGGTGCTCATTACCCTTTGCCATAGGAATGTAACCCCAACCCAACTTAATTTGATTTCCAGCTGCTAGCCTAACAACAAATATCATTGAGGCTAGCAAATTAATCTCTAGGTTGAATTACCCCAGTTCATCAACAAGGCCTGACATGACCCTCCTGGCTTGGTTCAGTGCTGCTAAATTACCCCAAAGATCCATATACCCCAAAGGGATTTTACACACAGCATGGCTGAAGGGCCAGTGACATTTCCCTGGACCTCAGCATCACAGACACATCACCAGCAAAATAACAGATAATTGTAGTATCTACCTTCATATATTTAAATATGTTCCATCTGCTTAACACTAAGTAATGTTGTCCTATAATTCATTATACCCAAGTACTATGGCACCTGTTGCCAACATTTATTAAAATTAACTGACCTTTTTCATCACGGCATTGTTTTATTTACAAATTCATCTTTGTAAAAATGCTGCACAGGATTATTTATTTTGAAGTGAACTTGGAACTGGCATATTATTAATAAATTGCAGTACAGTAACAATTCTAAAACATTTTATACGTAATGAAAGACATGTTTATACATATTCTGTTTACTGCACATCTTAATTTGAAAAAGTTGTTGACCATGAATAATATTATTCTTAACCAATAATCCGCATACATGCACTAGGAATATCATAGTACTACGCATTATTATATTCAAAAGAGCTGCTAACATGTAGTTAACCTAATGCTAACATGGAAGGCACCTGTTATGATTTTGGACTAGTGCCAAGACTTGTTGTTAAAATAAATGTTTTCATTTCCTGTAGTGTTCACAACTACATTACATTATTTCCCTTATCCTCAGTCAATACATACATTCACCATAAATATGAAAAAGTAACTGTAGAATATATTTTACTGAGTCACCGTTACAATTTAATAGAATTTGGAAAAGTTACAGAGGAATCAATAATGTTATGTGCTTCGCTAAAATAAAAACATTAGCTCAATCAATATACACCTGTTTGTTGTAAACATGCTGCGCAGCAATGTTGGGATGCACAGTCAGGTTTACCGACCCTTAAATGAGTCATCACTGGTCAAACTCCACCAACTCAATTAATGCGGACTCAGGCCCCAAAAGTGCAACCCTAAGTCATCAATCACCCGGAAACTCCCCACTCCAAATGTTTCCCATTCGCAAACCACAGAGGAATTAGCCCGAAGTGAACTTGGCCAGCATCCGCAAACATCTGGGGCTGTCCTGAGCAGCCAAAGTAAACAAGAACTTTTTAGCATCAAGGGCCGACTCTTAGCGACTTCCGGAAAGTTGACTGCTCTGAGCAGGTGTTCACAAGTGTCACATAGGAGCCCCACAGTAATCTCTGTACACTGTACAGACGTCAGTAAGACCTGGTGCTGCTATCAGAGGGAGTTTTGTCATGTCTAAAAATACCACAGCCAACGGATGCTTAATGTAGTTTCATGTTGATCACTAGGTGGCAGCACTAAAGGCAATATCGTGTGGTTGATCAGAATGTTGCACATAACTTGTCTACAAATATTACCAGTAACAGAACAAGCAGAATGAAAGCTAAATAGATATTAACACTATGCATACCTGGTATGATATTATTTACAGATAAGATTCTTACGGTACTTGCTGTAATATATTTCAAATCTGTGTAAGATTTCCATACAATGTTTCATTGTCATTAACATTCAAAGAAATATAATCTCTCAATTAGAATCTTACCGAAACTGAATTAATAATTATATTACATTATATGCAACAATTCAAAACAGGAAGGGAGAGGGAGAAGAAGCAAAGAAAAGCCAGAGAGTAGACACCACGACTCTAATTACATTACCAAACACCATGTAGAAATTTGGGAAGTTTAATTTACCCTGTACTGTCTGGGTTCTTTCCAGTACATTATAAAGCTTTTGGTCCCTTCTGCCTGGGGAAATAAAGCCAGGGGAAATAACAGATCTCAGGGAGGATGTCAATGTACATATGTAGCAGATTCACTGCAATTAAATATCATTAGTCATGTCAAACTTAACACAGAATTAAGGGTGTCATACACATTAAGATTTTTGCTTAAAATGGGCCCTTCAAGGGTTTCAGAGGCTGGAAATAGAAACATTTTGAAATCACATGATCTTGCATGCAATTATTTTATAATAGCGGTCTCACACTTCTTACAATGCTGCTGGTTTCAGTTTCATATTTTCAACATATTCACATGCGAGACTGTACAGTTTCAAAAAAAATTATTTCCCACTACTGCTACTTTTGAAAAGGCCCAAATCACATACGATTTACATGATAATCATAAGGTGTATAACAGGTATTAGACTGCACACTAATCACATGAATCTTCACTGCATACAGACCTCCCTTCTGCAACAGTGGACCCACACTGCATTCATCCTAATGACACTTGACTGCCCATTTTGAACACAACAACATGACAACCATTTTACTATAATTTAAATAATGGATGTGACGCGTGCACATGACGGCTGTACTCACTGACGGCCGCGATGACGTCTGCCAGCAGAACGCCATCACAGATGTCTGTCTGGAGGTCGGAGATGGTCCGTCGTTTGTGGCTCTTCTCCAAGTAATGGTTCGCCCAGTCTGTGTAGATCTGAACAACAAACAACGGACCATTTATTGAATATATTGTTCATGGCTCCAAGAATGGTTTGTTGTAGATAATTTAACTTACTTTGGAGCTTAATGTCGATGATGAGTACGACGTTTCATCCGTCAGCTACGGACCTTGTTCTGAGGCAACACACGTGACACGAGTACGTGAACAAGGTCCGTAGCTGACGGATCGAAACGTCGTACTCATCTTCAACATTAAGCTCCAAAGTAAGTAAAATTATCTACAATAAACATACCATTTAGTCGACAACATTTCACAGCAAAACATGTGTAGATGATTTGTTTTATTATTCACATTTCTCACTATTAAAGTCCCCCTTGGAACAATGGGACAATTTGGAACAATGGGGCATTTGTCACCCCTATGACAGTCAAACTTCACTATTAAGACGACCATTGGGACAATGGAAGTTCCCTATTAAGGTCACCCTGTGACAATGGGACCTCTTCATTAGGTCTACACCCTTCATTAACAACTGGACCTCTTAGGACAATGGGACCTGTGTATTAAGGTCACCCTTATGACAGAGGAACCTATCTATTGGAACCACACTGGGACAGTTGAACCTCTCTATTATGGTAACCATTGAGAAAAAGGAACCTCTATTAAGATCACTCTTGAGAGAATTGAACATTTCTATTAAGGTCACCCTTGGGATGAGGCCAAAGTGACATAAATGGCTATGTGATTATATTAGCACGATTAATTTCATATACTTTAAAGTTAAGGAAATATTTTGGGACTGTGATAGGGTTACCTTAATTACAAGGTGGGTGTATTACCAAGGTGACCTTAATTACAAGGTAGGTATATTACCAAGGTGACCTTAATTACAAGGTGGATGTATTACCCAATGTGACCTTAATTACAAGGTGGATGTATTACCAAGGTGACCTGAATTACAAGGTGGATGTATTACCCAAGATGACCTTAATTACAAGGTGGATGTATTACCCAAGGTGACCTTAATTACAAGGTGGATGTATTACCAAGGTAACCATAATGCGAGGTTCAACACTCATTGTTATTAATTAGTAATAATAGACAGACTGTTCAAAACCTTGGAACAGAGTTGTATTATTATTATTATTTATTAAACAAAAACAACATGACAATATAGGTTAGTGACATGTGCAGATGGCGAGATTCGAGTGACAGGTGACACATGCAAACAGGAAACATGTCACTGATGACATGGAGATTTCATGCCACAGATGACACATGGAGGTGTCACATAATTGATGACGCAAGATGGTGTCAAGATATTGATGACACACACGTGTCATGACACTGTCAACCAGCACAGAACACAATGTGTCCAGGATCACTCAGAATATTGATATTTTTAGATAAAAATTGGAACTTCTCAAAATATAAGAAAGGGCTTAAATCTAAAATGTTCAGTATTATGATGGGTCACATGATTTATATCTTAGCTTGGAACCAACAGTAAACACATTTGGCTTTAATATTATGTCTGAAGGTGGCTATTGACTATGTGAAAAATAGCTATTTCACCATATATATGTCTATCAAAGATAACATCATTGTTATTTATAGTCATCCAATATTCTGAAACCCTGGGTAAGACTGCCAGTAATAGGTTTCCATGACAACATAAACCCATTGCATTAATCTCGCAGAAGTGTCACAACTATAAAACAGTTCAAACTCATTCACAGCACTATTACATATCAGTAATACTACAATCACAAGTCTACTGCACCAGTTGTGATACCATCTCAGTCGGTTTGTTGAGATAACATAAGTCGTTGTTGAGACATCAACACAGTATTGCAGCAGTAACACTAGCATCACAAGGGTAAACCATCCAGTAACGTACAGTTAAACCCCTCTCCCGTGGTGAGGGATAATCGAATATGGAGAAAGATCAAAAGGCTGCACTGCCAACAAGTGCAGCTTCACCGATTAGCTGATGTATGCCAGTCATACATTTTTTGTGTCCACAGATCATGTGGTAAATCTGAGAGGCAAATGTTTTTAATAGGTGCATGGAAGACAGCTAATTATACGGAGCTACACCCAATCAAACCTAGCAATGGCAACTGTTACCTGAGCCACGCCCACATCTGTCTTCAATTCAAGTCGGTGCATATCATAAAATACAACACTTCTCCTAGTTACCACTTTGCTTTTCCACTTCCCATTTCCAGTTTCCAATTTTTAAATGTTTCTTGTTTACATAGGACCTTTAGTCAACTAACTGACAGCTGATTTAATTATTATTTTGTCACAATCAGAAGTGACGAAACCTAGCAATATTATTTAAGTTCTAGTGTCAGGAGATGATAAAATATGCGATGATGATGGCAGGCCTAGTAGGGGCAGATAGCAGAAATACAAGATGGCTGCCAATTTGACAGTGAGGAAGAAACACTACAGCCACACCACCCATGATTTATTTTCAAATTTGTATGTATATGATTTATGTAGAATTTTAAACATAGAGTGGCATATAAAATCATTATATTTGTTTTCATAAATACTTCACTATATAAATAGCTAAGCATCTGGATGATAAAACAAAATTTGACATTTAAGTATAACAAAATTTAAATAAACCCAGGGTTTTAAATACCGAGTTGATAAAATAATGAATAAATAATAAACGGAACAATGTCATTAAGAGTCATTAACGTCACCACTGCCACGAGTCCCACAGCTGCCGTGTTGTCAAGTCAACAGTTTCCGTTGCACAGCCTCTTTCCTAATTAAACCAATTTCACTGAGTATCAAACACCGATGTTTTACAAAATGTCCTGTCAGTAGCAAAACATAAAAATCACAGCTGAGCTGCATTTCCCTAACAGGTGATTTTGTGCTATTATGTCAATTACGACTGAATCCATGATTCAGTCAAACATGCTCGCTAAATCCAACTGAAAAGGCACAGACTGCGGTCTATGTAGTTCACAATGAAGTTTCAGTTTTGCTTATAGTTTGGTAGATCAATGTAACGCCCGCCAAGGAATGCTTGCAATGTTCTTGGCACACACATTCATCATCTCATACCAGTAACAAGTACTTCATAAAGTAATAAAACCAACTATTTTAAAATGTGCTCTAAAATAAATACTTTCCATTAACAACCAGTTTTCAATCACTGGGGTCAAAAGTAACAACCAGTTACTGAAGTCTTTGTGCATCTGCCAGAAAAACATTTTAACGCTAACTACCTCCAGAACAAAGCTGTTTATTCAACATCACCCTCCTAACACACTTATAAAAGGTTATCGAACATCTTAGAAAAACACGTTTTCATTATCTGCACTTTATCGGCAAATCCCCTACATCCTGTATAAGGTTTTCTTGTGAAAAGTGGCAACAGAAGTGCTAAATGGGCTGATTTGTAAACATATCTGGGCACTCAACAATAGCCATCATCACAAGAAACATTTATAAAAAGTAAAAAAATCACAACACCTCAACAATATATTTTACACTTCCATACAAAATCCTACCTTGGCTTTGAAGCGATCATTAAAAATGCTATGTAAGTCCCCGATACGATGGCTCGTAGGTCTCCACGACTTGTATCCAGGCATTGCGTGGTTCTGTGACTGCTTCTCCCTTCCCCGAGCCTTCCTTCTCCCACACACAAGTGCCCCGCTAACTGACTTCGGTTTCTTTGCTCTTCTGCATTAATCAGTTGAAACGCCGACACTTTCCTAATCCATCAACTTGTCATGAGTCGCTCATCAACAGGATGACCCGGGGATGAATCCCACCGGAGGTGTCGATCAGCTGACTGCTACGTCACTGGGCTAGATTTCCTTCACATCAACTGGGCGTGTCATCATTGTTGTCACAACAATGGTGATATCGCTGCGAAAATGTGACAACCAGGAGAACTATCAGACACTGTACAAGGCTGCCGCAACTCACGTCTTCCCGGGAGTCAATCGAGTAGTGGATCACAGCAATGTATCAATGTACACTTCCTGTATCGTCTGACTGCAGTGCTGTCCGGGTCTGTTCTCCAACATCACGGGACAAATGTCACCATCACCGGAGCTGTATCACACAAATGCCCTGCACAAGGGTGCAACAAACTGCATGTTTCCAGGGAGGGAATCTGACAGCAAAATCTAGCGGATCACCGCGACATACAAATGTATACTTCCTACATCAACTGACTCCGATGCTGCCTGGGTTCATCTTCCAACACCCGATCACTACAAACACTGCCACAAGATCCACACCACGACTTGCCTCTCCGCAAGGATGCCCCAAATGGCATCCCGCCTCACAGACATCCTGACCGTTGCAGGCGGGACACGGCGACATACAAATGTACATTGTCTACATCCCTTGATCCTTGTTGTGCCAACTGACAGCTTCTGGTGCCGATATTCCCAATGATTCACCGGATCGATGCCGTTGGCACCAAACGTGGCAAGATAAACCGACGGTATTAAAACAAACAGACAACCTTTACGGAGGGACTGATGCAATCTGGAGACTGACTCCATGGCCTAGACCTTGTGTCCGCACTCCAACGTCCCAAACAACATCAACAGGACGCTGTATCGGAGGCTCCATCTTCCAATGTACGTCGACCCTCCCACAAGAGTAACGCTATTAGCAGGCGGAAATATGACGTCTGACAAATTGATGTCCCGTGAGAGAACGTATTAGTTGTCCAGCGTGTGAAGTGCAGGTAATGAATTATGAACATTGCTTCTGCAGCAGATGTCATTTTAAATAAATGTCACCTACGACTTCAAAGGAGTAAATCTGTTTTGCAAGACAACATGCTGGCATAACACCGTGGTAAAAGATACCTACAGCCATAGCTTTATGTAGAGACCCGTCCACCCATCATTTGGATGGGTAAAAACGAAAATGGACGGCTAGAATATGAGTGGACGGGTAAAAAATGAAGGAGCAAAAGTCTTCAAAACCATAGATATTGTTAGTTATGCCTTGAAAGTGAGTGTAAATGGTGTCATGTATGGTTGTAGCCCATTTCAGGTCATCAGGCACGTTTGAAAGTTTGTAAACTGGCTTAACAGTTAACATTCATGTGTCCACCAATAATGTGTCCACTGGCAATAATTTACTCCTGCATAAAGCCCTGCCTACAGCTCCACAGTATTGTCACTACATTTGGCTAATACAATCCTGTATGTCATTACAACAAATGTAGAGTACGAGAATCATTACTGTTGACTTACGTCCATACAAACTATCTATTCCAACATCCTAACTGTCTTGATGTGTGGTCAAGTGAAACCCTTGTTCTGTGGTCACCTCCACAATACAGTCACCTTCCAATTATGGCCACCTTACTAATGCAGCCACTTCATCATTCAGGTTATTTTTGTGCACTTCCGACAGAGGGAGAAGTTAACTGAGTGGTTTCACTGCGACTAGTTATCCAACGTTACGATTACTCTAACGTGTTCTAAATTAACATTTATGTTGCATGTGGATGGGTGCGTAATGTTTCTGGTGTTAATTAAATTACCTGACCCCAGTAAACTCTGCCACAGGCATTGAGACAAGCCCACAGCAGACAGTGCATGTACTGAATGACCAGGTTCGTATTGTGAAGCACCTTACAGCTCTGACCTTCCTCCACTGTAATGTCATGCCATGTTGTAAGAAAAATATACACGAGAAAATAACAGACAAAACATAACACAAAATAGAAATAGGATGAAAAGTAAGTTTGCGTTATTACACAGCCTCATTTAAAAAAGTAAAAATCTTTGTACCTTTAAAAATATAACCTACAACTTTAAACCGAATCACATCCATGACTCAGATCAAACACTGTGTTGTTTGTAGTGATATCCATTTGGAAAATGCCCACATTACTAACTGGGTTGCATTGCTCATTTATAAACACTGTCTTTACACCGACATGGAGAGAATAGACCATCAGCAGTAAAACAAATGTTCTGTATCAACTTTATTAATTTTCAAATAATTGTTCTTACTGCAAACGCTAAGCTAATTCTGATATATAACTAATAGAATGCAAAATAAAATAGCTTCACTTGACAAGGAGCTTGTGAAAAGGAGCAGGAATGCAATTTGAGTCGTCGAAGTCCATAAAATATCCTAGTAGAGCCCCGAACATAGTACGCCAAGTAGCATCATATCAGCAGGCGATAGCTAGAGTGGGCAAAGTGGGGATACCCTGTTTCCTACAACTTGCCGACAGTTTCTGCACATGGCTTAGACGAGTCGGAAAAAACACTACAGAGCCAGCGAAGTTACTGCCATGACATCTAGGCAGACATGGAACACCTGACAAGGCGAAGGGCTCATGTTACTGACGGGTGCCACCAGGTCTACTGAATATCAAAACTGTGAATGGCAAAACTATAACAACATGTATAAACACTGCATCAGTTTTGGGTAAAACGCAGAACTATCAAATCATTCCTTAAATTATTTTAACTGTCACAAGTTAGGTTAGTTAAATGCATGACATTATGCTAAAACAGTTGATGTAATGTGTACAGTTTGAATAATAATATAGAATGCATTTATGTTAAGATAATCGTCAAGACTGATTATGACTGTGAGACATTTAACATAATATTTCTACAAGCAAGTTAGCATGTCAGACAATATCATGAAGACTGGTCTGATTTTATCCAAACCAAGTCAGAAGGGAAACACAGTGAGCGAGAGATTCAACATGCAGAGGGACCAACAAACACCTACATAGGGTTCTCTTGTTCACCATTTAAGCATACATCTCTTTAACCATATATGCAACACTCAAATTGGTCCTTTTACCCTGTGCGACACTTTTACCTTTCCCAGGGTTGTGTAAGAAATCCCCACGACACAGCTTCAACTGGGAACCCACCAGGGTTCCTGAGTTCTAATACTGCACTGAAAGCTCTGAGCCACTGTGCTGTGACAAGCTCACAGACCACATCCCACTTCAATGATCAGAGTCACTAGCTAAGGAGCTGCCTGGCACACTTAATTATAATTTAATAGAATTTACACTGCAAAAAGTGCTCCATCAGGATTTGACGAACAGTTTTTTTTAAGCCTGCCTTTCCATGCAAAGCTTTTAAAGATAATTCTTCCCTAATCGCCTTCCCATTGTGAGGGATGTAATGTGATTCCTGCTGCTCTGAGTTGTCTCCAGCATTGAAACTGCCTGATCACACTAACTACATAAAAAGTAGTTCATAAAATATAGATCCTTCAGTTTTATGTTTTTTTAAGATTTGTTATTTAAATACCGAGTTAAAATTGTCCCTCTCCCAAATTGCCCCTCTCCAAAATTAAATTTATGAAGTGTTCGGCTATATTTTATATATATATATATATATATATATATATATATATATATATATATATAAACCAGTTTATATCAATATACCAATATCTTAATAACATTTTCTAAAAAAAAAAAAATTAACAGGCAAACATTAATATTATGCAGGTATTCTTTCATAGTAGAATGCTTGTTTACTCATATATGTACTTATCACACATACATATGCAAACATGCGCACGTGCATCCACACACTCACACACATACACACACACACACAAACACACACACACACACACACACACAAACACACACACACACACACACACAAACACACACACACACACACAAATATATGCAGCTATGCACATGAATGCAAGCACGGCAGATTATCACGCACACACATATGCACACACCCACAACCGCACACACATACCCCACACCCCCCACCACACACATACACACAAACACACACACACACACACAAACGCACACACACACAAAACACACACTCACACACACACACACACACACACACAAACAAACGCACAAACACGCACACACACACACGCACACGCACACACACGCACCCACGCATGCATGCATGCACACACACATGAATGCACACACATACACACACACACCCACACACACCTAACGGCTTACTTTGGAAATATCCTTAGACAATTCTGTGTTCATCTTCCCGTAGGCCCGAGACAGAACCCACAAAGTGGAGACGCCAGGACAAACCTGTCGGAGCCACTCGCTATGTTTATCTCAATGCTACACCAAACGCCACCTCAACTCGTCTGACATAATGCAACTTACGTGTATCTTCCGATGCAGGTCTGCGTCATGTCTCAGACTCTGCATATAAATCACGCCTTCTACACTAATCATGGCCACAGAACTCTCATCATCACAGTCGGAAAGGTTGCAACAAGTTCCCCGCTGCTCTCACAACTAGAGCTTTCTCACAGACACACTGCAGACGTAAGAAGACGCACATCCCGTTCCCAGTGACATGACCAGAGCTGGCTGGTAAATACACGGCTATGACTCGCTGAAGAAGCGATAATCACGGTCTCAGCTCATCAGTAAATCACCAATGAGATATCTGCGTGGCAAAAAACATGACACGCACGCGCGCGCATGCAGGAGACATTATCTCTGGGCAGCGAGCATGTGAGAGTTTATGTAGGGAAATCTCAGGGCTATTTTAATCACCACTTCAGAGGGGTAGACCCACCACACACGCCCCAAGTCATACTCCAGGGTTCCTGTACTTAGTTGACCCTGGGCTATGTACCTGGTGTGAGGAAGCTTCTTCTCTCAGGCACCTGCTTAAACTAAGGGGGCACCTCAAAGTTATATGTTTAAAAAGCACATTTCAAAGTTACCTGCTCAGAGGGTTATCTCAAAGTTACTTCTTGAAGCCTCATATTTAAAGGGGGTCACAGTGTCATCTGCAATTTAAAGCCTGTTTACCCACGAGTCACACAAACTACAAATTAAAACACTACGTAACAGTAAAATGATTGAATATTGTGTAAATAGCTGCCATAATGTTAGAAGAGTTAACTCCACTCTCCTAATATAGAAGACAACAGTGAAATGATCTCATAGAATACCGACATGAAATTACCTCCTAGAATACAGTGCAGTGAAATGACTTAAACAAAATATAGCAACCTCATAGAATACAGCACTGAAATGATTTTATAGAACACAGCATTGAAATGACCTCATGGAATATAGCAACAAAATTACATCATAGCAGTGAAATGACCTCATAGAATACAGCATTGAAATGATTTTATAGAACACAGCATTGAAATGACCTCATATAATACAGCAGTGAAATGACCTCATATAATACAGCAATGAAATGACCTCATAGCAGTGAAATGACCTCATAAAATACAGCATTGAAATTACTTTATAGAATAAAGCATTGAAATGACCTCATATAATAGAGCAGTGAAATTAACTCATAGAATACAACAATGAAAGTACTTCATAGCAGTGAAATGACCTCATAGAATAATAATAATAATAATAATAATAATACAGTTTTTATATAGCGCTAATTCCCACATGGCGGATCGATGCGCTGCACAAGAAAAATACTAAAATTAATGTATATTAATAAATAAAAATATAAATTATATAAATTAATATAAATCATACTAACTCGCAAACCTTTGTATGTAAATTATATAAATAAATTATATTAAACACTGCTTTTAAGATGTATAGTACTAAAACATGGTATGCAAATTATATATAGTAATATAAAATTAAAACCCTTTCTAAAACTCTGTACGTAAACATACATATAAATCTATAAATTAATTTAAAACATAAACACTAATTAAAATATTATTACACTAAAAAGAAATTATAATGCAATACAGCAGTGAAATGACTTAACAAGATATAGCAGTGAAACCACCTCATAGAATACAGCACTGAAATGACTTTATAGAATACAGCAATGAAATTACCTCGTAGCAGTGAAATTACCACATAGAATACAGCATTGAAATGACTTTATAGAATAATGCATTGAAATGACCTCATATAATACAGCAGTTAAATGACCTCATAGAATACAACAATGAAATTACCTCATAGCAGTGAAATTACCTCATAGAATACAGCAGTGAAATTCCAACTGCAAGTGTAGCAAGGTAATTGCTGTGCCCAGCAGTGAAGAGAGACCAGGAGTGTGTGCTAGCTGCCTGTAGACATGAGCATGTCCACTCCCCCTCACACATGTCAATGGATGTCAGGGAACAGACAGACTCTGTCTAATGAATGACAAGACCCTAACAGCTCCCTGGTCCAGACACCCACCGAAGACTTCAGTGGATGGTCATTACATCCAACATGATGAGGCCAACTAGTGTCTTCGTCACAAAGTTTCTGTTAATGCCTCTGTTTTTCAGTGAATTACACCATCAGACAGTGAACATTCCACACTGTTCAACATAAGTAGATTGTTTTAAATAGTAAGCCCATTTTCATCAAGATGGCTGAAAACCATTTCATTTAAGCACTCTGTCTTATCAGCTCGGAATCCTAATTTTGCTATTTAAAATTAATTTCAATCCCTAACAGGTCTATTACATATTTACTAATTAAAACTGTCAGAGGAACCCCCAGTGGAACTCTGTGCCACAGAAATGATATTTTATGAGACATTGCAGCCATGTTTGATATTTCGAAATGTCCAAAATTTTAATATAGTATTCTGTTTAATTGAGGATTCTTTACAAGATCATTATCTTAATGAAACAGTTTATGGGCACCGTTGTTTTTCTGTAATTTTACAATATGAAACATATATACACTAGCAAATATTGCAGAATTTTCCAGAAAGTCTTAATATTTTTGAAACAGTAGTAATGCTTGTTTACAATAAAATTTTATTATCACTGTCTCCATCAACAAAGTAAAACAGATCGCAAGTACAGAACACTAAATTAATTATTGACGAACAAAAACTGTAATTTGTTGATTTCAACAAGTCACATGGTGCAGATTGGGCCGAAGTACAGATTCAGCGCGTGGCCTGTCAGAAATGTACCGAAATCTGTCAAAGTGAGAGTTTCTCGATAATGGTCCAGACATTCAATTTAGGTCACCTGTCAACTGCTGCACTTCTGAAGGTCAAGTGTGAAGGTCACTCTGTGCGCACCTGCGCTGGTTCAGAGAATGGATCGATATTTTACATCCGAGTGCCCGCGATTCAGAGGCGAGTTTCTGCTACGGGAAAAACATTTAAAAAAGTGAAACGGGCACGTTTGTGATTACGTATACATTTACATGTCTACTGACTCTAAGGTGAAACGTCAGTAACAGAACCATTTATATGTAGACAAAGAAATTTGCTTTTTTAAGTTAAAGTGAATGACATGTCCCTTTGAGATTTTCTATAAAAAAACCTCTGACACAGCCAGTTAACGGTATAATCCATCAAGATCATTATTTTCCATAGAGGACAAATGTGCATTAACGTGGTCACAAAGACAAAATAATTAATGGTCTGTTCTCCCAGTCGTGTGTTTAATTGCCAGTTGCCTTCATGAATCATTCTGGGGCTGAAGGAATGTTAATCTTGCCACATCAGCGGTGAATTCTGAACAAAACTTTGCCTATTATCAGATGATGGGCAAAGAATGCTGGGCTTGAGGCTGCATAACAAGGATAAGCAGTGAGCCCCAAAGCCACTGTCATGTTGTAAATACTGGGTACTGTATCTCAGAAAGAACATCTGGCTGGTAGCTTGTTCATCATATTGACGTGAGCACAGGGGACAGATCGCTACATTGCTGCTACATACATAGTTGTGGCCTGCACTCCATCACAGCCAGTATCTCCCGACCACCATAGCTTTATGCAGAGACCCGTTCACCCATCATTGGGACGGGTAAAAACCGTTGTGGATGGGTAGAAATATGGGTGGACGGGGTAACCAATTAAGGAGCCAAAATAACATGGATATTTGTTCCAAAACCATAGATATTGTCAGTTATGCCTTACAAGTGAGTGTAAATGGTGTCACGTGTGTGTTTGTAGTCCATTTCAGGTCATCAGACACATTTAAAGTTAGTAAACTGGCTTAACAATTAACATCCATGTATCTACTAAAACATGTGTGACTGGCAATAATTTGGTCCTGCATAAAGCCCTGCCAACCATAGAAATACACAAACTTTCTGTGCCTTTCTGTATCATAAATCATATCATACCATAAAATCTAAAATTATCCTGATAAAGAAACCATCACAAATAAAAATCTTTTACAATATTTCTGGTGATAATACCTGTAATATATTTTATGTAGTATAGCACCTGAACCAAATTGTTATAGTGCTTCTCATGCAAATGCAATCATCATTTTTTGTGACGCTGAAACTGCAGTTTAATAAGTCTAAACACCCAGTTCTCAGTTTTAAGCGAGAAAGACAACCAATGATTATTTTGTGTCGTAAATAAATCCCACTAAGGCATGGCAACATGAAATATAACTTTTAGTCAGAGATTACCTGTGAAACCTCTGCCTTCCCAAATGGCCCAATCAATAATCAGCACGTCAAACCTTCGCAAGTGGTTATGAGTGAACGGGTTTTAAGAAAATGATTTAACCATTAGCGTCAAATGTGTAGCTTTTGGGCTTTCACAACACAAATCCGGCTGTTGGAGTTTTTTCTGTGTCTGACAGGTGTCGTTAGCACAGTGAGCTAGCCAATACTGGGTGAGTAGTGGTGCCAGATGGCACCGGGAAGTGAGCATGTATGCATGCGTATGTGCGTGCATGCATGTGTATGTGCGTGCATGCATGTGTACGTGCATGCGTGCATCACTCAATCACATGGTCTATATAGCTGAGCCATACTAGAGTTCAAGCAAATTCAACCAAGAACTGACTACCACAGAGGTTTGGACTTGTCAAGTCAGACCAGTCTGTATACAGCCAATGCTTGAAATGGGTGGACCCAACAACTATAGTAGCGCCATCTGGTGAATGGAAACAAATCACCAGAACACAAGGACGAAATTTCACAGAAGCTGCTGGTAATCACATTTTCACCCACCATCCATTTTCGTATTCATTGGTGGGTCCCATCCTGGAATTTTCTTGAATACTGCACAATCCCAAAATGGAAAATATTTTGCCAACTGGTGTAGGAAATTTATATTTTATTAATGTTCCCATGAAACCCTACAAAAAATCAATAATTTAAAAATAACTTCATT
Source organism: Oasisia sp. SBJ-2009 (assembly GCA_964017155.1). Classification (NCBI taxonomy): domain Eukaryota; kingdom Metazoa; phylum Annelida; class Polychaeta; order Sabellida; family Siboglinidae; genus Oasisia; species Oasisia sp. SBJ-2009. The sequence goes on along the minus strand of OZ024861.1, from coordinate 44,876,381 downwards.
ATGCAGCTAATATTGTGAAAATTGAATCTCACGGGGTATACTTTTGTCACTCAATCTAAACAGCCAAGAATTCTTAACTGAATACCGAACATTTCTGTTCTATTTCTAAACAAAGTCACAACTGCCATTAAATAGTGTACCCTAGCAAACAAGGAACCATTTCTGAACCAGTTGGCACATGTCATACAGATTCATAATTGGTACCGCTCCACCAGTATGTGTTTTCATGTGTATTCACATGAATACACATGTTCTGCCTGTTGTCAAGAGTTTTGAATGAGTTTGACACAAGTCGTACAGGGTCAGGACTGGTACGGTTTCACTGGCACGTGTCATCACGTGAAAAACTCGTGATTTCATGAGAAACACGTGTCGACACACCAAATGTGTTCACAAAATCCGGTGAATTCACGTGAATTGAGCCAGTTGAACTCGTGAATTCACTTACAGAACATGTGAAACCACGGGTTGTTGTTTGCTGGGATGTGTTTAGATATTCCCATATAACATTTCATATTAATGTACGATTATTGGTCTCTTTAGTTGTTTGTGTTTCTATGTTGTGTGGACAGATATATTAATTTCTTAATAGTTTCTATTGTTTAGTTTATAATGTGGAAACGTGTTTTTCCCAGGCAGTGAATAATCTGAATATTAGATTTATAACTGTTATATGAACTTAACATAATTGCAAATGGTCAATTTGGTCATCAACCTGAAACACTCATATTAATCCTCTTTACACAGTGGATAAAATATGCAGTTTTCTACGGTAAGGTTGAAACCGAGGTTTTTTATAGCCAACAATTATTATAATGATAACTATCATCTGAGCTTAACATAATTTTTGTAAGGGCAGTTTGTTCATAATTAGATACACTGATAACAACCTCTATGCAATGGCTAAATTAACTTAATTACGTGTTACCTCCATGAGGAAGAAGACAGAAGAATGTTATAATTTCCCATTACATCATACCCAGCAAACAACGACCCGTGATTTCACATGTTCTGTATGTGAATTCACGAGTACAACTGGCTCAATTCACGTGTTTCCGTACGTGAATTCACCGGATCATGTGAACAAATTTGGTGTGACGACACGTGTTTACCATGAAATCACGAGTTTTTCACATGATGACACGTACCAGTAAAACCGTACCAGTTCTGACCCAGTACGACTTGTGTCAAACTCATTCAAAACTTGTGACAACAGGCAGAACACGTGTATTCACGTGAATACACATGAAAACGTGTACTTGTGGAGCTGGCACGTCCAACTAGTTCAGAAATGGTTCCTTGTTTGCTGGGTACCCAGTACCCACTACCACCCACTATTCAGGAGATTTAGGGCAGGCAGTAACTGCAGAAGCCTCCTAAGAATAGCTGCCTCAACGTAACTCAACAGCCTGGCTGTGTTTACTAACAGGAGACTACGGCAGTGAGTTCTGACTTCTGTATTGCCCCACTACCCTGGACGAGGTCACACTTCTACCTAGATACTACTACACACACTCCACTGGTCCAGGCCTCTCGGAAGTGGTCCATTCTTCCGTGACGTGAACAGGAATCTGATTTGTGGACACGGGGAAGACCAGAAGGAGGCCAGGAACGCAATTAACCCATTTGTGTTGGTCGTCTTCCATGAATCAATGCTCCATGGACGTAGTAGCAGTTGCTGCAGTAACTTACAATCATCTGTAGTCAGCAAGACAAACATTACAGGAAATCAACCTGGACACGCAGCTTGTAGATAGTAATTTCATTACACTGTTCGTGTTCCATAATTGTTATTCTGATGAATGGCTAAGCATTGATAGAACATGTATGTTTAAATGATTTGCCTGTCATCAGCTATCAGGACAATTATCGTGAGCCAGGGGGCACCACTGATTGCACAAGAATCATTACCCCCAACCCATAGTAGTGCATGCAGTGGCTAGAGCTTCAGACCCCTGAGTAGGAAAACCCGGGTTAAATTCCGGTGTTGTGGTGTTGAACCTTGGGGAAGTTCTTTCAGTCTACATTGCTCCAGTTCACTCAGCTGTATGAATGAATACTTGGCTATAGACATTGGTGGATAGTTGTGTATGAATAGTCTTTGCCCATTAATTGCAGTGTGAGCTGGGACAAGGTATAATAATTATGTCTTGTGATTCAGCAGACGTCTGTACCCTGTACATGATAAATGTCAGGGGTAATGTATTCACCCCCCCCCCCACCTCCCCCCTCCACTTTGAGAGAATCAGAACCAGAAAGGCAGAACAGCTGATTATGCTGATGCTAACTTGAAGTGTTTTCCTGTCAGCTTCTGAGAGTCCAGGACTTTCCTAAAGGTCACTGAGCACTGGATGTGTGCACGGAGGGACTACGAAAGTTCTCCAGAACTCACTTGTGACTGACTGTCTGTAACAGTTCACTGTGAGACAGACAGAATCAACAGACATGAGAGGGGCACGAAGCGTGGGTGTGCTGGGATTAATCTGTTCAAGACCCAACAAACAACGACCCATGAATTCACATGTTCTGTAAGTGAATTCACGAGTCAAACTGGCTAAATCCACGTATTTCCGTACGTGAATTCACCAGATTCTGTGAACAAATTTGGTGTGTCGACACGTGTTTACCTTGAAATCACGAGTGTTTACCATAAAATCGCGAGTTTTTCACGTAATGACATGTACCAGTGAAACCGTACCAGTTCTGACTCAGTACAACTCGCGTAAGTCTCGTTTGAAACAACAGGCAGAACATGTGTATTCATGAAAACACATACTGGTGGAGCGGTACCAATTATGAACCAATATGACATGTGCCAACAGGTTCAGAAATGGTTCCTTGTTTGCTGGGAGAGATACGCTTTTCTTGAAATCAGGTGAAATGTTCTGTCACAATAAAATAGAGCTTGTCACTCCAGGGCTTTATCAAGGATAACATTATTGCCAGTCACACATTTCTGGTGGACACATGCACGCATGTTAACTCACATACATCTCAGGTCTCAGGTGGTTTCCTCCAAACAGCCCAAACTTGGGCTAACGCAGGAGTTGTCTTTCTCTAGAATTAGTGAGTCCACTATACGTTACACATTTACCCCCTGTGTGGGATCTTTTACACTCCCTGGCATAGCCACCAGATAGAAGGGACCACCGGCTTTTAGTGCCTTTTCTGAAAGACACAGGCAAATGTGGGATGAACGAAACTGCCTAAGTTTCAAAACGGGAGTAGGTGGGATTGAACCACCGTCCCCTCGTTTGACAGTCCGGCGCTCTACCGCATGACCACCACTCCCCATTATACATACAAACTATACCCATTTTCAAAGTCTAAGTGACAACATCTATGATTTTGGAGGACTTTTTGCTCCTTACTTATTTCCCGGTTCACCACCCGTCCAGTGATATTTCTACCAGTCCTAAACGGGTTTACCCGTCCAAATGACAAAAGAAATGGCCAGGTCTCCACGCCTGTGTGGAAGAACTCATTACTAAACCAACTGTAATGCAAATACAGGATTGCACAATTCACATTAAACTTAATTTTTCCAGTTTACACAATTTATTGAGAACTGTTCTCACGCAGTGAAGCAGCTATAATAATCGCAAAGTTCAGTACACAATTTATACAGCTAAGTCAACCTTACATATCATGAATCATAAAGTTGTTACAATGTCAACTGTCAACCAATGTGACAAGTGTCACCACAGTGCACAAGACCTCAGTGCAATGTGCAGTGAACCAATTAATGACCACTAAGGACTATAAAACAAGTGTATGACTCAAACTCTTATGACAGACACCTGTCAATCATGTCTTGAAAGGATATTCAGAACATTGTACTCATGACATTGTTAACGACAATAAAACACAAATACAAACAGGCAAACGTAACTACAATATTACAGTCTACAATGTTTGAAAGTGGTAAATTTGAAGTCAATGACTTCAGTGTCAATTTACCCCTGACACATATTTTTAAATAATGGTTACAACTTCATGTTCAAAGTTAAAAAATAACATAAGTAAACACCTTTACACATAATATAGTTACCCCATAGTTACATGTAGTTGTTGGAAAATGAGTTTGTGTGATCCAATCGTTTTGCTCCAAATACAATTTGGATTACTCTTTTCTGCAGTAAAAAAATATTGTTATTATTTGTTGGGTGTTTCCCCGCCATGGCAATACTTGTGATAGACACCTGCCAATCATCCATTATGACTGCATATTTCCTTACTACTGGATAAGGCATTCCCACAGAGCCCCATACACATGGTGATGGTATTTTCGATAACAGAACACTACAGAGGATAAGTAAATGGATACATAATTATTTTAGATACATGTATATCAAATGGTTCATCCCAGAGAATTAGTGATGGCATCAACATTTTAACAGAAATTCTGCAAATGTCTGTGAAATATGGATGATAATTGTCAATACACAAAACACTGACTTGCTATTACCAAGATTCATACACTACTGTTTCACAGAAATGTCATATCATGAAAAACGTGCCTTATCTAAAAAATGTATGCTATAAGTATACATAGATCATTGATTGGGCATATCATCAGAAATTCAAAGTCGAAATATTTATTATAATTATATTACAATTATATCAACCACCTTAATGCCTCATTAATTCCCCCATTCCTGTGCATTACGGCTGACAAATAGTGAGCTTAGTCTGAAGCCTTCTCCAAACAAATCAGTGTCTACTGTTGTAGTAATAACCTAATCAGTGTTTAACATAACAGGCAAAATGCAACAACAACAACAACGGCACAATTAACAACCTTAGCGGAAAGATTAATACCCTACCCCAGGCTACTGGTGACAGATTATACATCAGTGGCTTTTTATCAAAAGCACAACCACTTCAATCCACTGTTCCCTATTCTAGTGTGACACATTCACACAGCTGTTCTGTTGGTGCCACCAATCACCCGTTATATTGCCTTCATCAACAGCCACGCTTGTTTGCTAAATCCCTTACAAAAACCCGCTTTCCCCTGCCGTGTCATATTCCATTTGCAGTTTTAGTGAAACTGGCTACTGTCGGTGCACTGGCCAATACTAGGTAGGACACAGGGGGATGTCTTCATTCCAAGTCTGCTACTGACAGCCGACTGTGGTGAGTTCTTAGAATGCCACGTCCACACCAGTGTGATTTTGCAATACGAAGCATGAATGTTGAAGCCACACAAACTATCTTTTTGTAGCTCCACTGGGATAACCCGACCTTGGGTTCCAGACACTAACGTACACTTACTTTTGTTACAGTTAAATTGGATTTTGAACAAACATGTTGTGTAACCACTGACAAGCAATCCTTTGTATTTAGTTAGTGGGGGGTCGTCTCTCTGTTGGGGGTCTACTGTCATGTTTTAAAGCACGTTAACAATTTACATTTTAACAGCATTTTTAAAGCATATGATTTTCACTATCTTTTTATTTGTCATTATGTATAATATGATTATTTTTGTACAGTGCATATTAACATATATACAGCTTCTAAAGCATATCTACGTATTTGTATTTATTTCATTTTATATTAATCCATAACGTATATATTGGGATTTATATTTATGTATATAATGCAGTCTATACAACATCAAGGTTGCAATATTCAAAACAGATAAGCAATTCCCACCATCGGATCCAATGCTGTATATAGACTTCAAATGAATGAAACAGTTATTATTAATGAATTAATTAATCATAAATATTATCAAACCAAAGTGCAATATTCAAGTATAAAATGAACACTTTCTATATTGCATCCAGGCAGCAGTGGTGAGTATTAATTGTCCTTTTAATGTTGCCAGCTCTCAGAGCCTCCGGGCTGACATGACGGGTGTCATTTTTTATGCACCATTGGTCCTGAACGCACTGGCCAATCATGAATCAATTCAGTGAGTCACAGATTCTTTCTCAGGTTTTCAATTTGTTTCTTCTGATCAATTTGCTTCAGCAACTTTCCTTCCCTATAGACACCAATCATCTACAATCAGTCACGCTCAAATGTCTAGAAATAATCAAGACAAATGTTCCTGTTTTCACTCCTTTGTTTAGATTCACACCGTGTAAATATTTTGTCACAGGTCTCATCCACCATTCCCTGTTGTATGTGCCAATCAACTTTAGACGGCAATACAAAATGTGTCCAATCAATTAGTTTTGACAACAAATGCAAACTGTCATGTTCTTGCCTGTGTTTGATTGCATAAGTTGGGGCCACCACATTATATGAGATGAAGGAACGAATGAATAATACCGTTCTCTTGTGCCTGGGGAGGTGGCTATCTTTAGACCCTTTAGAGACCCTAGTTGACAGCATGACTGATTGTTGCAATAAACAAAAGGGTGTAACAAGCTCCCACTTGCTGGGAGAATGATTTAACAAGTTCACATCAAAGACTCCAGTGCCATATTGGCAGTGTTTTTTCACTATACGGGGGGGGGGGGTTGCTTTGAAGTTTCGTAATGAATTTTTAAAACATCAGACATCACTACTAAAATTATTTTGGTAGCTAACTGCATATACACCAAGAAGATCTGAATATATTAATCACTGCCCTAACATGGCTGGATTTAATCAAACTTCAATTAGAATTAACATGACAATGACATTTCTAGCTAGATTAAGATATGTAGCACTTTTACTTGATACTATGATCATACTATGCTATGAGCGCAGTGGCTCAGGGGTAGAGCTTCGGACTCTCGACTACGAGAACCCGGGTTCGAATCCTGGCTGCGGTATTAAAACCTTGGGCAAGTTTTTTCACTCTACATTGTTCCAGTTCACTCAGCTGAATAAAAGAGTACCTGGCTATACACAGTGGTGGATATGTGTACGAGGAGCCTTCGCGCATTAATTGTAGCATATGGCTGGATGCTTCCCAGAGAAGCCGAGATGGTGTCTGAGTGAACAGGTCTGTCAGGGAAGTAAAGTGTAAAGCGCTTTGAACGGTCCTGAGGACTGGATACTGCGCTATATAAGAACTTGCCTTTACCTTTTACCTTTATAAAAAAATTACTACCCTGGGAGGGGGAGGGTACTATAAATATTTGCAGTTCATAATGGGTGGCAACAAATTAAGCTGTAATCTCTGAGGCATGCTCATAGCGGGCATGCTTAAATGGTTGCTTTCACATGTCAACCAACCTCTTGATAATCATGTCACACAACCATATGCCATTAGATGTCACCAGATAACAGTGGGACAGGTGGTGACAGTTGAGAAGTCAGTGTTGTGACAGAGGTGACACGGGTGACTGAGTATCTGTCAAGACTGTCAAGTTGCCCAGATGACAGTCATGGACAGGTGGATGGATCAACGCATTCTGGCACTTCATCTCAGCAATGTGATATTCTGAAGGATGTGACTTCTCTGAATGACATCCACACTCAGCAATGAAGTAGTATCAGGGTGGTTACTGTGGGGTGTACATTTAACCCCAAGGTTCAATTACCCCATATGCTTTGATCCTTTGCAAACAAACATCCATGATGCAATGGTGGCTATTTTGTAAAATGGTCCATGTATAATGAAATAATTAAGTAGATCTAGTGCTGGTTCGATACCAGGTTTTGTTCGATACCGATCGATACCTGAATTTTGTTTGATACTCGATACTCGATTCTTACGTTGTAAGTCTAATATTCACATAGAACACAGTTCCCAGTAGAAACAGTATGCAACAGAAGTAGTGCTGGTTCGATACCAGAATTCTTCGATACCGATCGATATATTGCTGGTTCAATACCAGAATTCTTCGATATCAATCGATACCAGATTTGTATTCGATACTCAAAATTTACCTTGTAAGTGTAATTCAGTACAGTAGAGATCTCCAAAGAAACACACTACTATCTACTTAGATTAATGCCACAGAAACACACACAATTTTTCACTTACAAGTAGGGAAATATGTGATAATTTTATAGTCATGCAAACAATGATTAAAATGCAATTTTCATTTTATGTAAGTAAACAAACAACAGTTTCAATATAATTTATTACTGTTGTAAAACTAAAAGGTAACTGTAATATAAAATTAAAACAATAAAGACAACTGCAATAAAATACCTAGTGACAAATAAATTCATCAATTGCATTGAATTATTTTAAATTAGTAACAGTACTTCACCCCAGCTGTTTGTAAATACACTATAATATAGCAGCTTAATTTCAATTCAATGTGTCTCCTAAAGTGACCATCAACAAATACAGCTGAAACATAACATACAAATAATGTTATTATTATATTAAATATAAATACACCTATCACTTATAATAGTGCACACTCACTGTCATAACTGTTTTATAATTAATTGTATCATAAAGATAATTGTGATTTAACATCAAAACTGTATAGACGATTACAATAAAATAACACTAATTAATAATGGAAAAATATTAATAAAAATTACAATTGCACTTCCCAGTTCACACCAATTTTTTTTATATAAAACTTAAATTACCACGTTATCAAGTACACATAACAAGCCCCATAATGTTTTGCAACTGTTTTCAAGAACCGGTCAGTTTCTTCCTCTACCTATGGCTCTGCCAGTGGTGAATCTGTTTGGCCAGTGCCAGTGACTGGCAGTTTCACAGTGAGAGTGACAGTAGATGCAGTAAGCACATCGTCATCGTTAATCAGTCACGTCGTGTGTGTCACTTCTTGGTGATGTTTGCCGCAGTTACTTAGTAGATTCGGCAACCGATGGCGATTCGCTTCGAATGTAACTAGATGTCCATTGGCATTGCTCGCTCACTGTCGAATATTTCGATAGAATATGTTCTCGAGTCAATGGCAATGCGACGTTGTCCACGACATCGACGACGCCATACGATGAAAGTTGATCATCACGTATTGATAGCTTCTTCAATGGTGACATGTTTCGTCAAATTCGATGTATTTCCCCCGCTATCTTTGAGACGCCTCTAGCACAGCAGACACTCTTTGTTGGAAAACTGCCAAATTATTAGCGATGAATGTTGCGACTTGTTGTCGTTCGCCTTGGTTGTGGGCATCGTGTACGGCAAATGGTGGCGCCACCAAACGGAACCCGGATAAACATAACCTCCACATCGCACTCGAATACATAATTATTTATATTAATAATATTATTATTAAACTAGTTTCATAAATACTAGTGCGTGCAATAAACACTCTATACAAATACTATAGGTTGTGTGTTTTTGTACGCGTAACCATAAATAAAGTAGGGAGAAAGATGGCATGGTACTGCCACCAAACGAAAGCGTCACATATGAACCTTGGTTTGGGTAACGAGGCTAAGCGAAGTCTGACCTACGCTAAGATAGCACACAGAAAACAGTTATTATAGAGACTAATTCTACAATAAAGTTTTAGAAAACAATTAACATTTTATGTTATATTATTTTTTAAACAACCACGCCTAAGTCAATTTAGGCTGCGAAGCGCTGTAGTGGTAGCTCTCGTAAACAACGTCGTCATCAACAACGTCAACGATGTTGTGCCTTCGCATCGACTTCGTCGATGGACTCGATGTCGAGTATGGAAATATCGAAGGTATCGAAGGTATCGAAGGTATCGAAGGTATCGAAGGTATCGAAGGTATCGTAGGTATCGAAGGTATCGAAGGTATCGAAGGTATCGAAGGTATCGAAGGTATCGGAGGTATCGGAGGTATCGGAGGTATCGGAGGTATCGAAGGTATCGAAGGTATCGAAGGTATCGAAGGTATCGAAGGTATCGAAGGTATCGAAGGTATCGAATAGTGGGCGTTCGATACCAAAAATATCGAAGTATCGCGATACCACTAAATATCGGTATCGAACTTTCGCAAGTATCACGATACTTCGATATTTTTGGTATCGAACCAGCACTAAGTAGATCACAATCATTTCAGCTTAAGATCATCTTATGTTATACTCAAGTTATTGTGTGCACATCTGTCTGTAGCTACAATATACATGACACTTCATTTCTAGCTATTCTGTACACATCCATTATACAAATAAAATTTATCTCTAGCTATTGTGTACACGTCCATCTGTAACAACCGTACACATGATTATCTCATGTTATTGTGTACACATCCATTTATAACTATATTACACAAGATTATCTCTAGCTATTGTGTACATGTCCATTTGTAGCAACAATATACCTGTTTATCTCTAGTTATTGTGTTCATATCCATTTGTAACTATATTATACAATATTATCTCTAGCTATCATATGTAGCAACAGTATACATGTTTATCTGTAGTTATTGTGTACACGTCCATTTGTAGCAACAGTATACATGTTTATCTGTAGTTATTGTGTACACATCCATTTGTAGCAACAGTATACATGTTTATCTCTAGTTATTGTGTACACATCCATTTGTAGCAACAGTATACATGTTTATCTCTAGTTATTGTGTACACATCCATTTGTAGCAACAGTATACATGTTTATCTCTAGTTATTGTGTACACATCCATTTGTAGCAACAGTATACATGTTTATCTCTAGTTATTGTATACACATCCATTTGTAGCAACAGTATACATGTTTATCTCTAGTTATTGTGTACACATCCATTTGTAGCAACAGTATACATGTTTATCTCTAGTTATTGTGTACACATCCATTTGTAGCAACAGTATACATGTTTATCTCTAGTTATTGTGTACACATCCATTTGTAGCAATAGTATACATGTTTATCTCTAGTTATTGTGTACACATCCATTTGTAGCAACAGTATACATGTTTATCTCTAGTTATTGTGTACACATCCATTTGTAGCAACAGTATACATGTTTATCTCTAGTTATTGTATACACATCCATTTGTAGCAACAGTATACATGTTTATCTCTAGTTATTGTATACACATCCATTTGTAGCAACAGTATACATGTTTATCTCTAGTTATTGTGTACACATCCATTTGTAGCAACAGTATACATGTTTATCTCTAGTTATTGTATACACATCCATTTGTAGCAACAGTATACATGTTTATCTCTAGTTATTGTATACACATCCATTTGTAGCAACAGTATACATGTTTATCTCTAGTTATTGTGTACACATCCATTTGTAGCAACAGTATACATGTTTATCTCTAGTTATTGTGTACACATCCATTTGTAGCAACAGTATACATGTTTATCTCTAGTTATTGTGTACACATCCATTTGTAGCAACAGTATACATGTTTATCTCTAGTTATTGTATACACATCCATTTGTAGCAACAGTATACATGTTTATCTCTAGTTATTGTATACACATCCATTTGTAGCAACAGTATACATGTTTATCTCTAGTTATTGTACACACATCCATTTATATCTACTCTACATTTTCACTTGTAGCTATTAGCTAACCACCTGTAGACACTCTGTACACACTGAGTGACAAGTAGCCAGCGTGTACAGTCCACATGTAGCAGTCCTTCTGTACCCTTCCACCTGACACCTCCACAAAGACACATCCACCGGTGCCTGGAGCAATGACAAGGCTTGACAGCCAGAAAAAAATGTGGAGACAAAAGCGGTGGAATGCCCTAGTGAAGTCATTAAAGTGTGCATAATAAAGATCACGCCGACAATAAAACTCCGCCGTTCTGATCAACACAGCCCACCATTGAGAAACGCACATTAATTATGCTTAACAGTGAAACTAAACTGTCTAGACAGTCTAGTCTGTCCATCGACAACGCGAACGAAGCGATGCTCTAAAAGGCCACTTCCGATGGATGCATTTAGTTCTTAGCCTTAATACAATAGGAGCAATTAATGATGAATGTGCATGCTGCAGACCGTAGCTAAATGGTCGCCACAAATAATGATTACAAGGCATTTGTTGGACATGGATTTGTCGATGACACCGACTGTTTTTCTATTTTTTATCCTGAACTTGCTGCTGCATGTATTGAGAAATAAATTACCACTCAAAACGACAATGTACGTGGACATTTTTATTGTGACCACTCAAAAACGGTGACCACATTATTATGTGCACAATAAATGTTGCACTGATAACTTGTAGCAGATAGTTTGAGTATTTGTTTATCATTAAAGTGGATCGCTCAGTGCGATGTAATTCATATCTGCAATTACACCAATTCTTTACACTTTGCACAGAAAAGAAATTGTGAGTGCAACATAGTTCACATGGAAACACACGGATAGTTACAATGATTACTTCCCTGGACAGAATGGTCTATGTAGAAGTGTACTATATACAAACGACACACAGTACAGAGGCATGCATTTTACAACCACACCCCGTTAAACATTAATTACAGAAAAAGGGATGGAATGTGGTTTTACAATTACACCGATTCTTTAAATTTTGAGAATGTGAAAAAATGCCACGGACAATTACCCAAGTCACCCACTCCCCAAACGGTACCTGGTTTTCATGAATTGCCCTTCAGTCAACTAGACCGCACTAGACAAATACTTCATTAATCTTAACTTTTTTATTCAGCTGAGGAAAATGTAGACACTAGAGACAAATCGTCTTTTTGTCCAAGTAATGGTGACAGACTACAGTGACATGACAGGGCCCGTCTTCCCGCAGGAAACATACATGTCATCTGCGGGACAGGACAGGTGCAGACCCGAACATCTGTCTCTTTCATCCTCCTCAGGTCTTCAGATGGCCAATTATTCATGGTGGTTGGACTACAAATAATTCTCGTGTCGCTGTCAGAGAGCGCCAGCCAGGAAGGGAAGCCTTCAATCATGGCCCACCACTGCGTGCAGCTGAGGAGAGAACTGCCATTCTTACGTCACTCCCTTGCATGACAATGCACGATTCGCAAACTGTGTTCAGTTGACTAAACCAGCTGCAATCCATCATCGCTGTTAACGCTGCATCTGTTACAAAACGTGAGCTATTGAGATGTTAAAGTAACATACCAAGGATGTGCAATTTATAGGGGACAATATTTCTCAATTACATCATGTCTAATTTTTTATGTTTAACTCGTCTCATTTTAGCCTAATTTCCATGAAATATTCACTTATCTATAATCACTAAAACCAAACTCATCTGTCCAACTTCTATATTAAGTTTTGGGGAAATCATCACATTAAATCATTCTTGAATCCAGTGAAAATGTCACAAATTAATGGCAAACAAAAAAATAAATACTTCAAATGTGATACATTACAGCCAACTTAAGGGGTCTGATAAATAGTATTCCATACCAGTAATCTTCATATGAATATTTATACTTTGAGAAACCATTACCTCTACAAATGATAATTTGTTCCATACCTGGGAAAACTATACTGTAGTATCTCTGTAGTCCTAGATATTGTTAAAAAATTAATAGACAATAACAGCAATAATAATTGACAGCAATAACAACAAATTTGTATGTCCATATAATACAAAATGCACACTAACTATAAATTATCACCCTAATTATTTTGAGTGCTTACGTTGTTGTAATGTCACATAGACATTGCATTTGAGAAGGCCAGTCCATGTTTGCCACCACAGGCTCCTACGTGTGCAATGATGCGTAAGTTTGTTTAATCTGAGCCATGCCAGCAATTAATCTTATTTTCCAATCAAACAGTTTTCAGTTCATTGTTTCCAGTTTAATCTCATGAGAACAATGCGCAGTTAAAATGTGAATGTTCGTATTTAATTCATGACGCACAAAAGCATTTCACCACTTTAAAATGTAACAAAATGTTAAACTGAAAAAAATTGACAAAACCTGTGGATGTGTTATCATACCTGGTTTAAATCTGTGTGACCACAGGTTAACACATAATTATACCTTGAATGGATTACTGCTCTGAAATACCAATATGTAAAATTTAGTATTTTTTAAATGATACTAATTTATAAATTCAATGAAAAAGCCACCAGAAACATCAATATGATGTGTTTATTCAAACAAGTAACTACCCTGACCCCAAGAGAGGGTAATACCCCTCACTGATGCCACACAATCAACACTGGCTACCAAGGTGATACACTATGCCTTATAATCAGCAGGCTCCAGCCCTGTTATGGGGTGTTTGTTATCATTGCCCTAACACACACCCCTAATGAGCACCAATTTGCCCCATTTCAAATTGACCCTGTGTAATGAGTCTTCACTGGCTGTTTATGCACTTTGGTTTCCTGTTGCATTTCCCATTAAATTCACGCCCACTGAATCCACAATAGCTCAGCAGCACGGCTCTGGTTGCCGCAGTATTCAGCCAGAAACTGGAGGCAAACAGTAATTTTGCATAAAGATGCAACCGCATCAAACCACAAGGACTGACAAACTGGCATCAGTCTAGCTAGCTAACACGGATGTCGATTATGTAAACCTGACCCTAACCTTAACTATATCTAACCCTAATTTATTTCAACTACTGACTCGAACCATAATTGCCCCTGATGTGATGTATATTAATAACCTTAATTCTAATCAATACTGAAATTGACATTTGCCATTTATTCCCATTATCTGATTGGTTCCAATGATTATGCAGTTGAACCTTGTATAAAATAGACCGCATTGCAGGAATCAACACTGTTTAAAATACAATGTTACACTCTGTTTTTTTACACAAAGAACATTATTCTTTGCACAAATCAATCAGCCTAGACATTTTGTAATATTCTAAATTACCTCTACATATAAATCGATTTACATCAATCATACAAAACATTTAGTAAATCTCTTGTTCCAATGTGACAGTATAAATTTCACAACAAACAAATTCAAGAAACATGATAAAATATAAATTATAAGGAATTATTATCAATTTGTTACCGTAACATTGAAATACATGACTGGTTATTTTGCAAGAAAACAAATTGCATGCAAACACAACTAGTGGAACTTCATAATATCCCACTTTTTCTAGCATAGTAATAACATGAAAACAGTAGCTGCAATACAATATCAGACTTTTTGATAGTCACTTTTTCTTCAAACAAAACATCAAAATGGCTGCCAACAGAAAATGTCCCCTGGTGCTGGAAGCTGTGACCTTGACCTGTCTAACCACACCCAGCCATAGAGACTCATTAGGAGTCATACTAACTGTCTGGAGTGATTGATGGTCTTTGTTTGACCAGTCCTCTCATGGGACTGTTCTGTTGTCCCAGATCTAGTCCCAGTTCTGTCACCAATGGTCAGCCAAGGTCAATGAATACACCAAGGTATTTCTGACCAACGTTAAATCAATGGCTGTGATTTAGTTGGGGTTATTATTGGAATGGGTGATGTAAAGTGCTCAAATATGATCATGTACATATGTGTGTAAATTATAATGGGTGCAATCAATTTACTTGCACACACAAGACATATGTGGGACCATTCGTACTACCACACACAGGTGAACACCCACGCACGCATGCGTGGACAACTGGACTGGACATGCACACACACACGCATGCACGCATGCACACACACACGCATGCACGCATGCACGCACACACACACACTGCACACACATACACACACATGCATGCACTCATACACATCACGTATGCGAAATGCATGTTCACATGCACTTGCACACAGTACTACGCACACACACCAACAAACAACAGAGCAATTGTCTATAATTCCATATAACTCACACTAGTCACCCAGAATCTTCCTGGGAACAAGGACATGGCAAGAGACCTTCCTCTGGGCCCCTAGTTCCTCATATACAACCCAAGTCTGCTCCCTAGATGCTGAACAGTCCAGGGGGAGCCACTTAGCCATCTAGAGGGAGCCACTGCCATCAATCTCGACTGAGCCTCTTCACTTTCATTACAACCCAATATGTCCTGTCATATATCACCACTGGCGACATAGGGGACATAATGTGACTTTGTAGTGACAGCCAATAGATGTCACTCTATTAGTCACATATCTTTGCCCACCAAATCCCAGGTTTCTCTTTTCTCGCGAGGCCAGGTAACGTTCGGGGAACGAAATGTAACTCTTTTAATTAAAACTGTTTATCTTTAGTGTAGCTTCTGTTGTAGAATACTAATTTGTCATGTTTCAACCGTGTAACACTGATGCATCATAATAATGTATTTCACATTTTTCCACACATATTCAGTGTGAACATTTAGCAGCATGCACATAATTAAAACATTACAACATGAAATGATATGCTCTGTGGTCCCTTTTTATATTAACGAGGCCTGTGTCACATTCAGACTGATCAAAATGTTGTGCAAAATTGGCAGTGAAATACGACATGTTTTATTAGACTTGTCAATTTACTTGTGAATATAATCGAGCTAAAACATTGGTTTTATAAGACCAGTAAACAAAACAAATTATTTGTACAGGAAAGAGAAGCAATGCATCAGAAAGTGATCACTGGATGCATGCAATGATCAGACATGCAGACTGGCAGTAATGTTGATAATTTATATTCTACGACCACAATTTATTGGAACTACATGGCTGCCGTACAACTAGTATTCATGAGAGATACTCACTCCTGGAATCATAGACGCATCATAACCACTGGCATCATCTGCATGGATTAATAATCCACCTCTGGTGTAATCTACATGGATTAACTATTCCACCAAGGATTACACAAACACCACAAAAGCTTAGCAGCTGTGATAAAAGGATTATCATGCTTTATGTAAAAGACTTCCTTGCTAGCGTCTCTCATCAGAATACGATCATGAGAGTATCAAAGAGGAACTAATGAAGTCAGTTACAGAAGCCATCATGACTCAGCAGAATACATTAACACTTTGTCTGTTTTCATGCAGACAATACACAATAAAACAAAACAAAAACTAACCTACATGTGACTAAACAAATGTGCATGAACATAAAATATTACACAATTATTATAAACTTTTAAAATGCAATTACCAGGTAATTCATTTTTTATATGGTTTCATTAAATTAGAACTATAGGTCTAGGTGTGTGGTTGGAAGTGTAATTGTCAGTCAGGTCTGACCTCGACATACTTGCCACCTGCCTGCATAGACTTTGATAATGATGTGCCAACTGCTGTGCATGAATTATTGCCATTACCTGGGCTCCAGTTCTGTGTATTGTGACTGTAGACTGTGTCATTTACATGCCACATTCACACAATTATGGGACATGTTTAGTCAATACTAAATGATCAAGTCACGGACTATGTGACACGGATGTAAGTACAAGGGATCAATACAAAAACACGCCTGATGATGTCATTTATGGAATGATTGACAGGTGTCATGTCTCACTAATTGACAGGTGTATGAGTCTCATTGTGTTTGACAGCTGCATTAATCATAAAAAAGAATATCACTGATGCATGGATGTGTGTAGACATGCATGCATGTGTGTGAGTGTACACATGCATGTGCATTTGTGTCATAAAAAGCTGCATGTAATGCAAATTATGAAGGAAGGACATTTTAGAAAGCCAGTTGAATTAATAGAAAAATAATTAATATCATCAGCAGTTTCTTAAAATCTGGCTTTGTAGGTATTTGTAATGACTTCAGAGGTTAACAGTTGGTGACTAATTACAATAATTGCAGAGTCAGTTGGCTACAGTTGATAATTTTATTGTAAGATACAAACAAAACCTGCACTTCAGCTGATATAACTACAAGGCTAGCTTATATATGATTGTATGTTTGGATATTATTGGAACTAATTAGATCGTTTGTGTCAAAGTCAAAACCTCAACAGATACTTAACTTAGTCCATGCTAATTATCATAGCAACAATATATCAATTTGTAATACTAATATCACTACATATATTTTCATTGTGTATGCAACAATAGTACCAATTAGAAAATAAAGGCCAATTAATTTTACACAAAGTGAGCAATTGTGTTCCTTTGTACCTTAAATGACTGGTAATAGCCCACTTCTCATTTAATATCTTGGAAAAGTAAGGTGAGTTTCCCTGCTCAAAACATATGTTACAGTTTATGATGGATGATATCTATCACACATGCTCACCAATGAGTTTCTAATATGTCTTAGGTAAACAAATAACTGCCTACCATTAATTAATAATAATAATATTTGGTAAACTACTTTGAATTATGTTAATAGTATATATTACCTTATAAGAAACTCTGAAATACTATATACCACATGCAATCAACTGCGTAGGTTCAACACCTAGACTGAAATGCACTCGTGTTTACAACACTGCAAACTGTAGACGGTGTTTGTCTGCTGTCTCTACGTGTTTTTGTGTTTCTCTGAATGTCTGTGTTGGATTAGAAACACAAGATCCTGGTGATCTGTATTCAAAGCCAATATTCTTTTCACCAATCTGTCATCTGTTTTTTGTCTTCAACATAGTAGAAAAGTCGTTCGTCATAATTTTCCATATCGATGACCATATGGTTTTACAAGCATGTTTTACATTTTAACAATCGATATGTCCCCCCCCCCCCCCCACCCACATACCTACCATGACAGGCAACAAAGTGCATAGCTCATAATACGCTTGACACAGACACTTCTAACGGACGGACGGACGGACGGACGGACGGACGGACGGACGGACGGACGGACGGACGGACGGACGGACGGACGGACGGACGGACGGACGGACGGACGGACGGACGGACGGACGGACGGACGGACGGACAAAATGTATTGGTGTTGGGACAGCAATCCTCCCATTCACACATGGACACACAGCTCACAAGTGACGACAGCTTCCAGTCATAAAACACCCTCAAAAGATGCAGCACGGAGTTAGTATTGATCTGCCACAGAGCCAGGAAAAGGATCAATCGTTATTTATTCTAAACGTCGGAAGGCCGATCTGGGCTTTTCCTCTGCTGCAAAACATGAACGATCACACCATAACAGATGCATCAAAAGTTAGCCAATCTCAGCCATCCAGGTCAGGCAAAACTTCACCAGAGGCACAAAAGACAAAAACAAAAACGGATGTACAAATGATTAATGATTTGCTGGATGGTTAGAATATTAAAAACTGTTTTCACCTCCTCAAAGACAAGGACAGTAGACTCTTTATGTCAACACCCAGATACAGTGACAGACAGCTAGACTCGGCACATCCATCTTTCTATGACACGTCTAACTGGTTTATTCCAGTCTATTTCCCTCGCATTAATCACCTATTGTTTGACAACAAAACGTTAATTTAACTTACATTTCTCTTTCTGAGACACAGATATGTTTGTTCACCATGTACATATATATCCTGTGTAAATAAACAAATCCAGTTTGTGAAAACAAACTAGGTCTACATCAATAAAATGTAGGTCAATCTTATCACCCTAAGTCATTGACCCCTAACAGATTATCTGTGCACGATTCTTCCCACAGACAGTACGTCTACCCCATTCATAAACACAACCCTCGCAGGGTGAGATATCTCATCTTTTAACCAAGATTTCTTCAATGGTCACGCCTGTGTACAGATCATACATGGGCTTTCTCAAGCACAGTGTGGCAAACAAATACGCCTATGTCCCTGCAAATTAACAAGTGTGGTCACATCTCATGCTTCACTGGGTCATTATAAACATTCTCGTGTTCTTTTTTACTGCCAACTTTCCCAGCAGACTGAAATACATGACCTGCATCCCATCTTTGTAGAAGATATAATAATAACTTTATTTTGTATAGTGCCATGTATCCAGATATACATCTGTTTAAAGGCGCTTAAAATACAACATTACTACACTATATAATCACTATAATAACAAATATTTAATACAATAATTATGTTACATTTTTTAATAAAATGCACACATAATTATAAAATATAAATCCATTTAAGAACTAAAATAAAATATCTGCTAAACATTGGCTATTTTACACATTATCCCTGCCATTATGAACAGTTTAGTTTTTGATCAATTATCGCATTAAAAATAATTATCTTCAAATCCCATTTTAAAGATGTGCAGGCACAACACATGTGAACAAGATGTAACTGTCTGCTAAGTTGTTATATCTCGCTTGACTTATGTCAAGTTTTCACATCAATATATTGGCAAAATGCCTGACAGTAGTCATGGATGAAGTTATGATATTAGTTCACACACAGACAAACAGACTTTGGGAGCTGTTTTGATGTGGACTTTCTGCAAGTGTCTGGCAAGTAACATAACCGAGATTGTCAGTGTCAAACTGCCATGGCAGGGCGAGTCAGCCTGTATGCAATTTGCCCCCGAAGGATATGACTTATTTCAGCATTTGAACACAGCAAAATTTATAACACATGTATGTGTAATTAGGAACATGACTACATGAGCAATTGGTATGGTGCCCCAATATAGGGTAAACAAATTATTAGAAGGGTACATAAAATAAATATTTTTCTAGATTTTTTTGATATTCCAAAAAATAGTGTACCAATGGCCAGGGCAGGCAAATGCATATGGTAAATAGAATATTCTAAATACAACAATAGTAACCACTCCTCATACACTAGAAAGCCATCCAAATTAAAAATGGAGATCCTCCGAACAAGAAGGACAGCAAGACTTGGGACGTTGTTTAAAAAAGAACACTGTCTTGTAGGTATCCAAGAAGACTAACATTTCAAACGCACTGCAACACAACATGCATGCATGCACACACACAAGCAAGCAAGCACACAGGCAGACAGGTGGACAGACTGTGAGGCAGGGGCAGGGGCAGGGGCAGGGGCAGGGGCAGGGGCAGGGGCAGGGGCAGGGGCAGGGAGCAGGGATCAGGGACCAGAAACAAAAGACATAGATGAGAGACATAGATGAGAGACAGAGACACACAAACAGTAACAGAGGAGGGAGAGAGAGAGCGAGAAAGAGACATGTAAACAAGACAACTCATTCCAACAAATCACGCAATCACTAAATACATACAGAAACAGTTTCTTCCAAAACAGATTGGTAAATACTGACTCTCTACCTACACGCACTGATCCATGTCACTAAATTAAGTCCACAGTAGCATCATCCAACATTTAACTGCCTGAACCATACCAGCCAGCATGCACCCTGGACTGATGTGTGTGTGTGTGTGTGTGTGTGTGTGTGTGTGTGTGTGTGTGTGTGTGTGTGTGGGACATTATGTTACTATCAGGTTCATTACAATAGCTGTGTAGAGCTACACCATAGTGGTTGTACTGACAGCATTGCTACAATTCGGATTGTGACAGTGCACTGTAACAATTTAGGCAATGCAACTTCCATAGTCATTGTGACATTCTATTGTACTAACAGAGACACCATCACGTCACGGTGCTGACATGCGGTGTAATAACTGTGACATTCGACTAGGTTTGACACAGCACCCCAACATCAATTTGAAGCCGTCCCTGTTTTGACACAGAAAACGATGTCATCTGTCCTTACCTGTGGATGGTCGTCCTCGTTCAACTCGTCCAGTCCCCAGCACCCCCGGGTACCATCCACATTGCCACAGCTCACCCTCATACCATCCACACGCACTAATCCACCATCTCTCCCTGTCCCACTCATCGACGTCACTGTCCGTGTCTTCTCCCGTGACACTCCGACATTGACGCCTGTCCTCTGCCGTCCTGCCTGCATTGACGTTGACGTCCTCGACACAGACACAGCCGTGTGGCCATTGCTCGCGCCGTTCATGCAGCCTGCCCTGCCTTGCGACGCCACAGTCTGTTCCCGCGGCTTTCTCTCCAACCGCGAAGCTGAGAGCACAGACGGTCTGTGAGCCAGACTCGCGGCATTCTTCCTGTCGCTGTTTATGGATGCTGGTTGTCTCGCTGGTACGGAGGCTGCTGCTGCTGCTGCTGTGCGCACAGCACCTGTCGTTTTCTCACTGCTGCTCAGTCGCGCTATTTTCGACATGCTGTTAAATTGAACGTGACTGCCGACTACCTGGCCACGCGCTGGTGTCACGACGGCGACTGTGATGACATAACCACGATCCGACAGTCATTGTGATGCATTGACGACGCAGCAGTTCGTTTATTAGTACCCTTTTATTGACCCTGTTGTGTCTGACTCACGTTTTTTTTAATACGCCGACTACTACGGTGTGGCTTTATGACAGGCAGCTCGTGGACTTGACAAATGTGTGCGAGACCAGATAAATCGTGTGACATCAATGACACGCTTGTAGCTTCCTGTGTCCCCTGGAGTAGGTTCATCACGGGAAGTGTCACTACAGCGAATGAACTCACACACACTGCTGAGGACACACACAGCCTGCATCCTCACTACATGCTCAGTAAATACCACACTGGCAGGGTTAATGACACCTATACACTGCCAGTAACCCCAGTGGGCGGGGACTGAGTGGGCGGTGCCCAACTTGTCAGGTGAAGTTACCATGCAGATTAATTCCTCCTTCCACTCTGTTCTGCTCTCCGTGTGTGGCTGGCAAACAGAAGTTGATCACAGACATCACACACTGGCAGTCTTGTAGCACCTGTAAAAAATATCCCCGATTACGTGGGCTACAATTATGCCGGCTCTGGGTCCAATTCCTCTCTTCAAAATCACTGAACCAGTGATTATAATAGATCTGTAATGTGTGTATTCACATTGGCGTCAATGCTGCACGACTCAATGACTTGTCCCATGTCTCTCTTCCTTTTATCCTCTCAAACTTGTCAGATCTCCCGGAGACGGCCAGAGCTGTGCTGTGAATGTCCCAGCTGTCGATGGCGCCACTACGGTGCAGGGTAACAATAAGTGAACCGAACCCAATCATTAGATCCCGTCTACAGTCGCTGGTTCCAAGCTTTGCCTCAGTCAGTAGGTGGAGTTGTTGGCACACACAACCACGTTCTTCTTCGTCAAACCTTCCTGTCCAGGCTGAATCTGGTTATGTAGACTAAATTGACTTACACACAACCGTCATCTCAAGGTTTTAGTCAGTCTATCTTCTGTTGAGATATTCAAACAACACAATAATAAGGTTAAACCAGATTATCACCCAGCGAAAGAACATCTGCAGATGTGACCCCTTTAAGTAGTGTCACCATTAATGTACACAGTACACACCACACTGAGTCCAACCTGACTGAGTCTTTGGTGATGTTCAAAGTGAACCACTGGACTGATGATAAGGCACAGAATTAAGCGATCATGTTGCACGTTATCATCCAACTCAAGATAGATCCAGCACCGTACTTTGCTTGTAAGATGACACTTTTTCCATGAAGGCACACACTTCCTGTTTTCACATCACCTATAAGGGTCTTCCACTTTTTGCACCCTTTTCCTCCTGTTTTGAACTGCAACAGTATGGTCCAAAAGAGCCCAGGGGCTCAACAAATCAGACTAGAATAAGTTCCAGGGTGTTTGGCTGTTCTTCAATCTCACAAGATCATATGGATAGTTTCCAAAACTTGCCAAACATATTCCTGATGTCACATTCATCACATATAAATATTTACTGATACATCATCAATATTCCTTCCTAGGCACTGAGCGTTTTATCGTAATACACTGGAGTGAGCTAACAGAAGTCGTTGTTTACACATATATCCCAATCCAGCTACTGGTCTACTCTGACCATCATAGAACCATCGGTCTGGCTGGTATCACTATCAATCCAAGCACTGCACCAGTGGTCTGGCTGGCATCATAACCACAGCTTCAACTCAAGCACAGCGCCAGAGAAACGAGGCATAACATTCCTCTCCACTGCCAGATAAATATATAATGTCCCTTGAGTGAGACATTTACTGCCGCCAGTCAGCGTGGTTCATCGGTTCACCTGCGGTATCCATTTATGAATGGCCAGTACCATTGACTGTCTGTCTGTTGAGCGCTACACCCAATCGGAAGGGGTGTGGCGTCACCGAACGCCTGTCACTCAAGTTCACACCCACTGGTGTGGAGTTGACACCATGAGGACACACACACTCTGGTTACAATACCCAGCAGCTGCTGGCTTCAGAAGAAGCAGATGTTCTCTTTCCCTGTGATGTCCGACCTGGTAGATTGCCCTCTGTCTCCGCTATCAGTGCTGTGGTTCTGCTCCAGCTCACTCGCTGACATACAGCTCTCTTAGCCTTGTTTCCTGCCCAGCCTGCCTCAGGCTCACCATATATTTACTATATATATAACTCTGTCATAGATGCCATGTATATTTCATGGCTTGGGCTCCTCATATATCATATACAGTGGGACTATGATACACTATGGCTGTATTGGCCAGTGTGTTTTTTCTGGCAATTCTCCAAATCACGGCCATGAGTACTTCATACTCCAAACACTAGTGCAATGGAGACAGCTACTCATACAAGACCTACTCACTATTAAGTGTTGACCTTTCACACAATTACTGCACATAAACCAATAATGTATTCAATTTATTAGTGTACACACTTTCTTTATTGGTTTATCAGGTTAGTTTTTGCACCTGGGCTGTAACTTGATACAGCTATCTTAAAATATAACACAGTTCTTCACTGTGTACAGTGTACGATACTTTCCATTTGGCATACAATTCAGTTTGTTAAATGACGTCATCCAATGTCATATACCTGGCTGGTGAGTATCAGGTGACACCTTGTCAAAGACAGCGTGACAGTTGCGACGTTTTATGTCATTAATTACACCGTGTCATTCCGTGTCACGCCTGACAAAAATTGTCAGACCACATCCTAGATCCTGTTCCCACCATTTCCTGCATAGTGATTTTTCTGTCTCCACCGATGATGCAATGTCACATATAAATGACAATCCTAGCATCGGTGCCAGTGGTTGACAGTGTCATAAAACCTTCAGACTGTACAGTATAGCTCTGTCATATGACAGCTGTGATTCCAGGGAACTGTGTCATCCAGATGACAGATGTTCCTGATACCTAAGGTAAATCTATCATAATCCCGGAATGGCTTCTCAGGGCTGTACTCAGAACTCAGCAGGTAAACTGTCTTATCATGCTGCTCCTGTTGTCTTCTCCTGTGCAGACTCTGCAGGTTTATAATAATAATAATAATAATAGCATTTACATAGCGCCATAAACCCAAGTTACCTTGTTTGAAGGCGCTGTTACAACAAATCATAGAAAGAAGCCAAAAGTTAAAAATCATAAAAACATGGCATAAAATATTGAAACAAATTATCATAAAAATACACATACATATAATAAAAAAGGTTTATAGTCATACCTTTGCCATCCACCTACCATTTCACCAAGTAATATCCATATTTGGAAGCGTAAAAATGTGTGGTTGAACAGGTAAAATGTTTCGGTACAAAACAGCATATTTCATCCATGTGTTGTCAATTATGCTTTGAACAAAAATGGGTGTCACAGTTGTGCATGAGTGAGTTACTGTATATTTCTGTACGCATCAGGTTTGATTGCTATGTACGCAGGTTAAGATGCACATGTCTAGCAGGGTATTTTGGGATGGGCAAAAACTGGGTCCTGAATATAGACCTGACTAACTCCAGTTGGGCTTCAAATAGCTTATAGACAGCACACAGGTAGCCTACAGGTAGTCTATACAGGTAACATACAGGTAACCTATACAGGTAACGTACAGGTAGTCTACAAATGTGCACCAACCGTCTCAATTTCAATGAGTCACCTATATATGAATCCATATTGATATATCAAGGCCCCCTGCTCATGTATATCACCCTACCAAACCCTGCATGTCCTGGTGGACTGATCCTAGTGACCTTTCACCTGCCCAGTTCCCTCTGATGTTTGCCATGTCCCTAGGAGACAGCTAGTCGGTTCACCTGGCATGACCCCAAGGTTCAACCACCAGAAAGTTGACAGCCCCAGACAGGATGAGACCAACCCACCACTGCTAGGAACATCTCAACTGTACAGGAGCACCACTGTCAGTCAAACCTACGGTCTGTCTGCCAATTCCCCCAAACCAGGTGCCAGAATATCAAAGGCGGCTTGGGACGGGGTCGATACAGGAATAATCCTGGCCCAGAGCCAGTGAGAAAGTGATGGAGACCTGTCATAGTCTGCGGTATATGTCTGTCCACGGGAACCTGTTGGCATATTAGGATGATTATTGAATAACAAATATAACAGGTTTAATGCCATGTCACCGCAATGGTTGATGTGTACACGAAGGTCTGTCAAACTTGATGCATCATATGTCAGTATCCATTCCATGTCTGAACTCTTGGCTTGATTGCAAATATACGATTCCAAACCAACCTGTTTCTGCCATTTGTTTACAACTCCTCATCTTTTTAAACCCCCATCCCCAAAAACACTACTACAATTATTTTTTGTCTGCAATACAATGAAATCAACTTGCTCATCAAAATAAGGCACTGTAATTTTACTGCTTGAAGTACGGAATATTTAAATATCTACAAACATTGTCACAGTATAATTATGCAATACTGGAAAACTGTATCGCAGCAAAATAAATTTAAGTAGAATAAATTACGATGTTAAATTACACTGTATTTGACATATTAGCCTAATTATTATATTATTTGTTTTGTTGTATATTTTATTACAAATCGCATGCGTGAAATTTTAAACAATTTTAATAACTGATGATAGCTCAGCAGTTTTAGATAACTTCAAACTTGCTGACGAATACGACAAACATAACCTCACAAAATTATTATGTTCTATTAATACCGTGCATGACAACAGG
The DNA here is from genome assembly GCA_964017155.1 of Oasisia sp. SBJ-2009. Lineage (NCBI taxonomy): Eukaryota > Metazoa > Annelida > Polychaeta > Sabellida > Siboglinidae > Oasisia > Oasisia sp. SBJ-2009. The sequence continues at coordinate 44,849,810 of OZ024861.1, read as the reverse complement.
AAGCATGACCTTCACCAAACAACATTTGTGACATTGTCAACACTGCCTAACTGACATCTGTGTTGCTATTTGTGTGGGAATATGATGCTACCACCAGGTGAAATATAAGCTTTGCATATGGCTACCCGTCTGAGAAAAATCAATAATGTAAAAAGGACCATTAATAGTAATACAGCAGACACAGTTACATTTATAAGTCAACAAGACCATGCTACAGTGGCCCTATACAGCAAGAAACACATTAATTAATATTAGCAGATAATTTGTTCTCCATAACGTTTTTTTATTCCTGTATGATTCCATGTATATTTTATTGTGATGTGTGTGAGCGTCTACATATCCGAAAGATACAGCACTCTAGAAATGCTAGTGATAATAATAACTAAACCAGTCATATGGAACAAATTACTAATAACCTATAAACACTCCACCAAACCTGGTTTTTCTTAACATTAATTAATTTCATATTTCATAATGAAAATAATTCTTGAATGTCTGCTCATCTAAGCTGTTTTGTACATAACTGAACTATTGGCAATACTAACAGTCTGCACTTAGACAGTCAATTACTAATCATCCATAATACCTGCTGACAACAAATGAGATAATTAATTGCTTAATTGGTGGTCCTGTATCACAGTGTGCTCAATGATTGACAGGCAATTAGTGATGTAAGCATGAGGGAGCTGTTAATTGCTGGAATACTTGAGTAGTATCTGAATTTAGCCAGACCAGCAGAGGTACCAGCAAACACAGGAAGATCCAGTCCAACGGTGGGCTTCTGAAACTACCAAGCACACGCACACTCAACAATGCTTTAATTTACAGTATCATAGTCATTGACTACCAACACAACTTTCCAGGAATTCCCACAATTGTTCAACCAAAACTAGCACATGGGTAAGGTGGGTATTCTTAACTAGAAGAATAGGCAATTGTGTGGATAAATAAGTTGAGTTGTATTGATGGAGAAGTAATTCTGGTTGCTAAGGAGAGCTACATCTGGTTACCATGGAGAGCCAGACCTACCGTTGGTTGCCATGGAGACATTAAACCTCGTAGCTATGTGAAATACACAAGCTCAGCTGCCACAGTGGCACATCTAGAAAATACATTGTACTGAAGAAATCAATACTTTCATCTCAGTGGGAAAACACATAAAAATGATTTAAGTTATCACAAAGTTGCCATTATGTGTGCTGGCAGCCATTAGGGGATATTACCGAATCATTACGCTGTCCTGGATATGGGGCAGTTCTTTCCCGTTTAAAAAAATATTAGTAATCTATATGAATTCTAGCCAGGCACAGTTTGCTGGAGTAACAGGACTAAATTAAGTAAAATCAATGGATGAACGAATGAACAGTTTCCAAGAAGGCTCTGTGTTCCATATTTTATTACTGGACATTCTCATGAATTGGATATATTCCAACACCACTGCATGAGCTAATCATTGTGGGGTCAAAACATCATAAACCACACACCTTCTTCACATATAACTCAGTGCAGAACTATAATTCGCTGTATATGGTGTCCTGACAAGCACATAATATCATATATGATCTGTCGTTGTTTGTACACCAGGCAAAGAATATTTGGCATAAGTCAGATTAAATTATTAGTATCTTGTAACTTAAGTATGATTAATGTTTGGTAAATGGGGTTTCCAGCAGACATGTAAGGCAAATAAATATGCCTACTGTTTTGGCGAAGTCATTGATCTGTCTGGAATCCCAACTGTGTGATAACTAGGGTATTCAGTATTTACCCTATCACCAACTCTTAGCCAAGCCAGTTCCATAGCCGTTGGTAACGGTTTCAAATTTGTCTGGAAGATTCTATATCCTTGGATCAAATTAATACTTTTTCTTTAACAGTTTACCCTCAACTGCAATGAAAAAGTGTATTACCTGGTACAGGCCACATGTTGAATTAATTTCTAACCTTAACATCTGAGCTGCTAGGCCTTTCTACAAGGATAAATCCTGTTTCTGGTCATTTTGATGTAGCTGTTGATGTTTGTCCGGGTCTGTGCCCTAGGCAGTGTGATCTTGTTCTGTCTGGCAAGAACTTCTCAGAGACACTTGTACACAGAGGTGGTGACAGAAATGGGTAGACACAGGACATATGGATTGTTGCAACAAGGACAGAGGTGGTGACAACAGTGGTCTGCTGATGCAATCAGCTGTTTCTCAAAGAAAACGAACAATCTGTGAAAAGAGAACCATTCTGTATGACTTCAAGTACAACAAATGTTTTTTCCACTTGTGTTTATTTTGCATCCAGCAGGTAGACGTACACATGCAGTGACTGGAATGCATTTAAAAAGTCTGATCCTTCCAATGTCCAAGTTCTCCTCAACAGCGGGCTCAGTACAGTACCACGGGAACTAAACAAGGAGATGGCTGTTAATCAAAACACAGGAAACACCACCACATTGAGCCTGGTGACTCCGTAACTTGAATTCTAATTGAGAGGGCAGGCAGGAGTTACGAAAGGTGGTATACAAATCAAATATTGAAGCTTCGTTAAAACCTGCACCACCTAATTTAATTACTTTTCCTCTGAAGTTGGAGCTCTGTGAGCATCACAGAGCCTGTGATTAGCCGCCTTTGTCATAGGTGTGAACTTAATCAGTCCACTGCCAACTTGTACACTGAAGGATGTTTCAAGGCAGGCAAACACACATGCACGCATGCACTCACACATGCACGCACACACAGATATGCACACACGCACACACACACACACACAAGCACACATGCACGCGCACGCACACCCACACGCACGCACGCATGCACGCACGCACGCACACACACACAGATATGCTCACATGCACATATACACATGCACACGCACACGCACACGCACACACACACGCACACACACACGCACATATGCACGCACGCACGCACGCACGCACGTGCATGCACACACACGCACGCACACACGCACACACGCACGCACGCACGCACACACACACACACACACACACACACACACACACACACACACATGCACACACATGCACAATAAGAATAATGAGACATCATTTATAGTTGGAGACTATTAAATAACGGACAGACAGAGAAAATGCTGGAAAATGGAAGGATGGATAGACGAGTAAACTGAGAGACAGGTAGACACAGGACACATGGGTAGTTGCAACAAGTACAAGGACAGTTGGATAAATGGATGGACCGAAACATGAATGAACGAACATATGGACAGAAACATGAATGATAATATGGACAGAAACATGAATGAATGTATGGAGAGGAAGATTAATGAATGTATTGACAGAAAGATTAATGACCAGACGGACGGACGGACGGACGGACGGACGGACGGACGGACGGACGGACGGACGGACGGACGGACGGACGGACGGACGGACGGACGGACGGACGGACGGACGGATTAAAGAACAGAAATGTAGACAGGCAGACAGACGAACATGACACAAAACTTTATCTAGCTGCATTACGAGCAGTCGTTACGCCACCCAACATAGAATGACATATTCCAGATCAGCGTCCCATTCCCCTCCCTTTCACAACCACTCTAGACGGTCGCTCTGGAAGTTCTCACCGTTGTTTCCTGGAACCAAGAAACAAGTCTGCCCGGCTCACTGTCAGCACACGTGTGCTTCTAAACATACACCGACACCATAGACCTACCAGGTGTCAAATATGATGGCCCTAAATGCTCCCAGCTGGCCTACCAGTGCCTGGCCCTGCGAGGACAAATTCTGAATCTGGAAGTGGGAAAGTCTATACTTCCCGGCTGCCCCTTCTGTTAATCCTGTTTATGTTTTCATGCAGAGAAGTGCTTGCCCGTCTGTGTTGTGTCGCACTGAGTTGATTCTGGACTGATTTGGTTCCCTGTGTTGTTAATGAAAAGGCAACAATATGTCTGAAGAGATGAAACTTGACTATTTACATTTTGGATATTCATTACAACAATATGAACATTTTAAATTAATAATATGCACACATTATATTTGCGATACAAAGAGATGCTGCTGTTACATTTACGAACATTGCATAATGTTGTGTAATTCTTCATTTCTTCAATAATTATAACTGTATTTGTTATTTTTTTAACGTTCTCTATTGATAATGGGACCATTACAGTCATAAAGGCTCCATCAGGCATTCTGTCAGAGTAATAGAGGTATGATTAACTGTATTTTTAAATTAATTAATCCCAGTCTCAACTTTAAACATTAAAAAGTACCAAATGTTCTGGCAATCACGTAGAATAAAGGCTCCATCATTCTGTCAGGCTAATAGAGGTAGGATTAACTGGGATTAATTTATTTAAAAATACAGTTAATCATACCTTTATTTGCCTGCCAGAATGCCTGATGGAGCCTTTACGACTGTAATGGTCCTGTTATTAACAGAGATCATTCAAATAAATAACAAATACAAATTATTGAAGAAATGAAGAATTGCACAACATTATGCAATGTTCATAACAGCAGCATCTCTTTGTATCACAATTATAATGTGTATATTATTAATTTAAAATAGTCAAATTGTTGTAATGAATATCCAAAACGTAAATAGTCAAATGTCTTCTCTTCAGATATATTGTTGCCTTTTATATATTAAAAACTACCAAATGTTCCAGCAATCATGTAAAATAAGTGGAATTCAACCAATCAGCATTTTCCAGTCTCCTGCATCTCCTCTACTGTTGCCTCCTGCAATGATTCTCTCTCTCTGACTCGGCACTACTTTCTCACCAAACCTCCCTGGCATTGACACGACCAACCAGAGCAAATGTCACCAATTTACAGAGGACGCGTGACAAACAATGACGGTCACAGCACGTTGCGGAACACACATCTCACTTACCTTGCATATCAATCACACGACCCTGCGAAATTAGTTAAATCAGGAAGGATGGCTCCGAAATACTACATAAATATTTCTTTCTCAGAAATGTTAAGCCGAGCAGCTGGTGCAATGACATTTTCTTGTCAGTGACTGCTGAATTTCGCTGTATGGACTGGCAGGGCCATTCAGAGACTCCCCTTGATGACAGACTGTAACTACACCCACTAATCCTGACAAAAACAGTCAGGTTGGTAGACTTTAATCAACTCAGCCGTGGAGTCCATGGGGGATGTGTAACCCCTGCCCGGTGCATGAAGCGGAATAATGGACTTGGGCACAGATCACAATGTAACTTTTGGGGGTCAGGTCACTATTATACATATATAGTACATGTATGTGCATACAGGTACTACAAATTTAATTGTTTTTTTATCATTAATACAAAGTTCTGAAAAACTCTTCTGTAAGATACATACATGTGTAGTTTGCATACTATATCTCTAACACATATTTTGTGATGTCTCTGAAAGCGGATTACCAGAATTTACAACTCAGTAGATTTATGTCTTATAAAACATTTAGATTTTTCTCTGTATAATTCTGGCCGGATCTCAAGGCCTTCCTTAGCAGACTAAATTTATTAGAATGTTTTCTGAGTGACGCAATTAAAAAGCCAGTGAAATCCAAAGCTTATAAGCAACCTAGGTACAAATCTACACATCTTATCTCTGCAAATACCTCTAAGGCCAGATTTTGTCACCTGAATTAAAGGGAGACTAAATAGTGCTTTAAACTAAACAAAGAGCATTAGAGACTTCTTCAATACAGATTTTGACCTAGCACCAATTTTCCTTTCATCATTATGTTAAAATGGATAGAGAGAAAGTAGGAATGATGAGGACGAGTGAAAGGAGAGACGACAAGGGAAGACAGATGGGCCTGTTGTCTGGGCAGACACTAATTTAGTAATAAAAAGTAGACTAGAAAAACACATTGTCCTTGGAAAAGAACTAAAAAAAGAACTAAAAAAGCCCTGGCAGATGTGTGATCGTTATTTACCATACAATTTGTTTCATTTCCTCGCGCATATTTAAATTAAATTAAACTTCTCAGAGGTCCTATTGACAATTTTTTCACTAGTTTAATTTAAGATTCTTATGTAAAGATGTAGAACTATTTAAAAGTAATTAAAATAGCAAAATGTTTCACATTTTAAAAGTGTGTTACCTTATCTAATGTATGCCCAAATATTTATTTTAGTTTCTCATAACTGGAATATTCATGTGACTGTTTGATACAAATAATTATGGTTCTTGCTCGTTCAAAATCTCCACAGGGGTTGGATTCATGTGTTTGAAATCCAACAAACTTTGCTAATGTTAGCAATTATGCTAAAGTACCCTGTACGGGACAGTTGCTGGATTTGAACAGCTCGGTGACACCACCAAGATGCCAGAATTATTTGCCATGTGACAACATCAACATGTAGAATTGGAGAACTGGTGGTAAACTTGACAGAAGGTACTATTTGGTAACTGGCACATTCACCCTACAATGACAAACGTAAATCCTTTCAACAAAAGTAAGTACTTTTGTTAAACCAACGTCAAAGACATGGACAGGCATTAGTTATACTGTTCACACAATATATAGGTAGACATCAGTGAACATCCACTTGCATACGGACATCTGTAAGCAATTTCTTCACAAATCAGGCAGTTGACTCATGGAATAAACTCCCAGAAGATGTAGTCACATCAGCCACGTTGAGCATATTCAAGAAAGGTTGGAGGTGTCTGAAGGAGACTAGATAACCACGTAGCTAACTAGCTAAACCAAGTAGCTCCATACTATTATACAGAGGTTGTGGAAGATCAAACCAACACTGTCACAGTTCTGTTCCCATGCTGCTGAGCCGAGCAGTTAGAAGTGATGAGTTACTGCTCTGGTCTTCACTGCTGGGGGCAGTGATTGTAATCTGACACTGATCAACTCCTACTTCAACCTGTCAATACACTGCTAACAAACTCTCAGCACTCTGCTTACTGTGTATTGTGGGACTGCTGAATGTAAGATAGCTGTTCTCACGGGTTAATGTTTTCCCTTTTTGCAACATCACACCCTGCTTTGTATTATGCATTGATAACAAATTGTTCTATTCAGGAACAAAGTGATTTTTTTTTCATAATACCAGGAGTACAGGTAATGGCATGTTTCCCGTGAGAAACACACAATTTACCAACATTTTAATCACATCAGGCCTGGAGCAGTTGCCAAAAGCTGACAAATGCATTATCGATTCCTAAGTTCTCATCACATTCTGATCAATAAAAATAATAAATCAAATACATACTTTCCAAGTCATTTCCTAATCTATCATAGGGTTAATTTGAGCTGTTTTAGTTATTTTAAGTAACCATTTACAACTAATTCATCAATTAGATTATACACGCACATTCAACCAGAAATAATAAGTTACTGTTTCACTCAAGTTGCTGTTTTTTCAATTATTTTTTATTGCACAAACCCAATGTCTGCATTGCTTACCTTTTTCACATCAACAATGACACATCAATCTTACCTGGTCACACCTGAAGGACCTTTCTACAGGTAGCATACAACAAACCCATCTCTCCACATCAGGTGGCTCCAGTAAAGGTCAAATGTTCATCTCTGACATTTGCAACAAAGTATTGTTCATAGTCGACAGACGACGTAATCTACAACTGTGCCACAAAACTAATTTCAACCACGATGCATTTTACGCATTTGGAAAATAGAGCCTAATTACAGCCGCAGTAACATGATGGATGTATTCATGTGACATAATGAATCCTCTGATATCCCCACAAGTGTAAATGCATCAGTCTGCCCATCAATGCTTTGGCTGAAAAAATTGTTTATAAATTGTCACACTGTCACTTGAAGCATACATGTAAAGCTTGTCTGAGATCCATCTACCTGTCATTTGGAGGGGCTATGTTAAGTTTGGAGAGGTATAAATTAGAGTAAACATGTAACGGGATTGGCAGAAATTTAAAGACCCCAAAATGCTTCAGGGCATGTTTAGGCCCAGTTGTGTGCACAATAAAATGGAAAGCACTGCACACTAAGACACATATATGAAGGAACATATCTACCTGGATATTTTGGGCAGGTACACAAAGACCCACATACATTTTTGTGAGTGTACAGTACTGACAAACCAGCAGACCTAAAAATGTATCAATGTGATTTGTCAACAGTTAACGCTTCTGTAATATTTCCTGGTCTGACAAAGACCAAAGGATCACTTTGGTACATATGGAAATATATCACAAAAACCAGCATCTAGCAACTTAATTATACAAAATACTAGCAGGATATCAAAATTATTCTGTATAAACTATACAGATGTTTACCCATTGTACAGTTTATATTGGCTATTGGTTGTAAAACGTAAGTAGAGGTAAGTTGATGTATAGAATCCATTAGCAGTATCTATTTGTCAGGAATGTTCAAAGCGCTTTACACTTTACTCCCTGGCAGATCTGTTCAATCGAACATCATCTCGACTTCACTGGGAAGCATCCTACCATGCTATAATTAATGCATGAAGACTATTCATACATTCATATATCCACTGTTTATAGCCAGGTACTCATTCATACAGTTGAGTCATTTACCTTACCTGCCTACATCAGTACTGGCATTGACATGCAACCTGATATTTTGGAAAACATGTATTCCATAAATGAAACTCATGGTTCTTACGTCTTCTCAAGATCAGTTTATAAACATAAACGCAGACAGGCAACGTACGTATCCATGACAGCAGTCTGCCAGGAATTAATTCGGGGAAAGCGAAGGCCACACGTGAAGCAGCAATAGCAACACTTAATGCATCTTTGTGATTGTAGCAAACTGCCAAAAATTACCATAGTAATGTACTTCTGTTTTATGTGCCCCATAAATTGTTGTGTATTTAGGGTAGACGACATGAAACGTACATAAAGTTAAGTCATATTTCGCCTGCGTGGCACTCTGCTAATAACAGTGGCGTCAGCATGTGTTTCCACTGGCCGCGTCTGAGTGGAGCTCTCTTGAAGGTGCTCTGACATCTGATAAACGAGAACAGAACTCTCTAGGCTGTGGAGGTAACATTCTAACTTCCTGTTATACTTGGCAAGCCAGGTACAGAAGGAAAGACACTATTTGAATGATCTAGTAAATTGTTACGATATATTTTAAATTTTACAAAATATCAACTCCACTTTATGAGGAAACATTCAGCCATGCTACAAAAGATACACAAAAGCTGTCTGCCTTCTGTAACACCACTGCTATTCCCATGCTCTCTTATACAGTGGAGTAACTTGGGACCGTGGAGTAGAACATGAAGCTTTGCATATTAGTTCTCAAAAAAATCCAAACCAGACATTGCAAAATAAAAACACTGTGGCACTCACTAAGCGACAGTACAGTGCAACAGGCAGTCAGCACAATTAACAGATTACCCAAGTGTTTATTCTAGTCACCACATCCTGTCCACCCCTGTCACAACTGGTATGTTTTATGTACTGCAAAAGCGGGATTTCTGTCGTGAGACTTGGCATGACCAGTACAGGATGTGGAAGGACGTCTGCACTGGCTGACCAGGAGGGAAACCATCAACTAGTCTGACATGTAAGGCCACTTGTCACTGTAATACGCATAATGAGACCTGCTCACTCAAGCAGTGCGTCAAAAATACAGACAGTGCAATAGGCCAAGGTTACTGGATGGATGATGAATGTATCCTATTTGTTCACCAGATGGCAGCACACGAAAGTTGTGTATAAGTTGGTAGTTACACAATTTCTTAGAAAGGAGATAGGATGTTAAGACCTTTGCTAGTTATTGACACACCATTGCATATTATATTATCCACTTTCCGTGTTTTTAGTGTGTATATTTTATCATAATTTATTATATATTATTTTATTTCATATTTTACATTTTAAGCTAATATATTTCTATTAGATCGTATCAATTATTTATCGATGTTATAAAGAAAAGAATTTATTCGGACCTTTTTATGTGATTGTTCTTATTTATTTATTTATTTTATTTAAAGTAGTAGTATATTTTATCATCATCGTTTGGCGCATGTGAATGTATTGTCATGTGAATGTACTAGTAGGATGACTAATATCATTACACATTCCAATGTTTTATTGTAACTACAATGTGAACACATGGCAATAAAGCTATCTTAGCTTATTATATGGATTTATGGATAATGATAATTGCTGTGTGAGGAAGATTGATGATTATTTAGACTACTTATTGTCTTCATTTAATAAGAGCCTTGTCCAACTGTGGTTTTGTTGGGTAAAACCCACTCTGGACAGGTAGGAATTCTACTAGACAGGTATAAAAATTAGGAGCAAAAACAAACTTCATAAACCATACATAATTATAAATTATACTTTAAAAATGGATGTCACGATTGTGGTACATATTTTTTTTCCGGTACAAGTACACATCTCAACTGGCCTGCATGTATGTGAGGCTCACATTGTGAGCTAATACACACGTGTCAGCCACCAAAATATTTGGCCTGGCAACAATTTTATCCTACATAAAGTCCTGGGGTGGGAGAGACTAGGAACAGATTAACTTTCACTTCAGAGAGAGACACTGATTACATCAAAGATGCTAGATTGCAATTAATTATGCAGCAGATCTCCAGGGTGTATTGAAACTGCTGGCAGCACTACAAGATGATAGAAGACTAATGCAACAGAGATTTGCAAAATAACAACAATGAACAGGGTTGGCTTAAAGCTGACACTTCACATTTTCTCTTTTAAATCAAATAATTCTATAGTTCATTGATTCATAATCACAACTATATAAATGTGTGCATTAGGGCGAATGAGCAAGCATATGTGAATTTGTATGTTTGTGTGTTTGTTGTGTGTTTGTTTGTGTGTTTGTTTGTGTGTTTGTTTGTGTTTGTTTGTGTGTTTGTTTGTGTTTGTTTGTGTTTGTTTGTGTGTTTGTTTGTGTGTTTGTTTGTGTGTTTGTTTGTGTGTTTGTTTGTGTGTTTGTTTGTGTGTTTGTGATATGTATGGAATTACCATTCAGATTGGACGTGGTTTGGGTTAGTGTAGTTTGGTGGTTAGACTGGCAATGTATTGCTAAACAAAATGGTGTTTTTATCCCAAATGACCACCCACGTGTAAACATATAGCATGGAGACACACGACTAACTGCAGGAGACAACATTGTGATTTGTGTGGAGTGAGGCTGGTGGCCTGAAGGCAGAGAACAGGAGGTTGAGCACTGACCCCAGTCAACTGATTAACCTATGACCACGAAAAAAAATCCAAGTGCAGTGACATCAGTGTAATAATTACCTGTGATTACAAACAATAATTACAGTGTATAAGTACTAATGCAGCCTGTTATCTGTGAGATCAATACAACTTAGCTGTGTGTGACCACACCATTGTAGTCAACTTGGCAATCAGACAACGATAATCTGCACTCTCTCTCTTCATAAACCCTGAGATATGTTACAACTAATGACTCTCATTACTACACGATCATGTCTTCATGTCAATGAAGTCATTCAATGGTTCTGTTATTTGTAATTCAAAACTAGCCACGTTGGTTTGGCAGCTATGGCTAGCAACCGACTCTTTTAAAATGTTTTCTGTATGTAAGAATTTTGATTAGTATGACAGGTGTTTGTTGAATAACTGTTTTTTTCATTATGCGTAATTACATTTTCTACTGTTACTCCACTTAGGGTGAATCATCTCTGCCATAAATCATCTTCACAAGAAATTGTCTGCGAACCAAATGTCACATAGGAAAAGCGATGTTCAATCTCAATTTGTGCTATTAAAATTGCATGAAATAGAAACTTAAATAACAGCAGAAAACAGCCTATGTAAGGTGGCAGCAGCCATTATTAGTGACGCCAGCTGCGTTTCGTGTCAGGTTAGATTTAGTTTCTCATCAGCAGGTGGCGGGAATCTTTAGATTTAATCACGTCCTATGTGATAAAGGATAAAACACTTTTTTGCACTGCACAAAACACATTATGATTTGTGTGCTCAACCACATACTGCAACTGTATATAATATGTTTAATGAGATAGCTGACACATATCGATATTGTTTATGAGAAAATGGTATGCACTGCTGCAATAGGTGTGATCATAATGACAATTTTGCACTGACCACATTAGATTCATACGTGATAATCAGCTTTCATGTTCGCTTCAAAGATTGCTTTGTTGACTGCTTGGTGTGAATCTACTGACATCAAAGCAGTCTCACATGTTGAGGTTTTTCTTTTTTCAAACCGTTATTATTACATTTTGTATTGTATTCTGTACATTCTAGCCCAATTCAAATATACATGCCTGTACTACGAATACGAATACGAATACGAATACGAATACGAATACGAATACGAATACGAATACGAATACGAATACGAATACGAATACGAATACATTTATTTCAGGTAAAAACCCATATACAATTGGTACATACATTAGCACATCTGCGTAGATATAATGGCGTCACTGTCTTGACTTACTACAAAAATGCACCCGTAACAACTGTAGACAAGGCTAAGTTATTAAGCATGGGCTGAAAGCATTAGTGTTATTTGTTCAAAAGTTATCTGAAACATTAACTTATTACTAAGTAGTGTTATCTTCTTTCATAGTACATCTCCATTCGTCCAGTTCAAAGGAGTTTAATTTGACCCTTGTTTCCTGGCATATCTCTTCATCTGAACATTGTCTCAACTGCTCTGGGAAACCTTCATCCAAGCAGTAATTACTTCACAGAGATTACATATTCATACATAATACCTGTCAGTAGCCAGGAACTCATTTATGTGGACAGATTCAACATTGAGTAAAATTGCATACAAGTTTCAAAACGGCAGCAAAAGGTATAATTCAAAACTAGATTTCTCCCAATTGAGATTCCAATGTTATAACTGCAATCTATGAAAGTATGTAACTGCATATATTAATTACTCTATCAATAACAAATGGATAAAGCTGGACCTCTTTTATGATTCAAACATAACATAAATGTAAGTTCAAGCAAATCTATGTATGTACTAACTTAAAAAGTTGTATTTCTGTTACTGGAGTTAAACTTTGGAACTGCCTCGTTAATTCACTGATTAGTTGTAAAAATGTTCATCATTTCAAAAAGCGTTATACAGATAGACTTTTGAATAGTTATTTGTTAGAGTCCTAGACCATTTTGCCAACATAAATTAGATAACAAAATTAAACATTCAGATTGTTTATTGTTATAAAAGTTTTTTTCTTCAATAAATGTCACAATGTCTTTTTTTATTTAAATGTTGTATGGTTACACATATAAATAGTGTTGTCGCACCCTCTATTGCACTGTTCAGATGCTTTATGTATGAAATTAAGCAAATATCAGGGTAAACATGATAAGTATTGTACTTCTTTCACCCTTTTTTCAACAATTTATATTGTATGCACTGTATTTAAAATGTAGTAGTAGTTGTTGTTGTTGAAATAAATTTCAAACGAAAAAATAAAATTCAAGAACATAAACAATTCTCCAGGATAATCATTTATGAAAAATACTGCCATGTTCAAGGTACGATAAAGATGACTGTCTGCTGTACATCATCAGAGAGGAGAAGCGACATAGGTCCATAGCTTTATCTAGAGACCCGTCCACCCGTCATTTGGACGGGTAAAAACGAATATGGACGGGTAGAAATATGGAGGACAGGTTGTGGACGGGCAAAAAAATGAAGGAGCAAAAAAAAAACCATAGATTGTTAGTTATGCCTTGAAAGTGAGTGTAAATGGTGTCAAATGTGGGTTTGTAGCCCATTTCAGGTCATCAGGCACAATTTGAAAGATTATAAACTAGCTTAACAGTTAACATCAACGTGTCCACCAAAACATGTGACTGGCAAACCAAAACATGTGACTGGCAATAATTTGATCCTGCATAAAGCCCTGCATAGGTCATACAGAGGCGGCAAACCCATTTTCTTCACCAGTCTTAGCTGTACTGCACGGTAACATTCCTGACCTTACCCAGACACAATAGCTCTTTAGCATATCCTGTGGCCACTAGGATAATTACGAGTACTTCATAAAGATTTCATGGTGCCATTTAACGACTTCTACGCGTGCTTCTCGCAGCACCCTTTATCACTGCTTACCACTGGACTCAGGCAGGACTATTGATTTGTAGTTTATTTTGTGCTGCTTTCACAGTTACGAACCATTTGCAGAGACAAAAACCAACCATGAATCACACCAACGTCACAACAAAAGCATTGTTTCAATAGCTACACACTGACAGGCCAATGCAATAAATCTTCCTCTCGGAGCAGCTGTCAGCACAAGGCTCCTCAACAATACAAAAGCATTACTGGTGCTTTATGGATGCATGCACTCCTGATTTTGACGTCTGGGTAAAAGTGAGGATGACAGCTCAGGTTTTTCTTTCATTTAATATTATGTTCTTGTGAGTACAACGTGCTTGACATCTAAAACATAATGCATTTTGTGGGTTGTCACAGAGAAACAAATGAGCATAGGGCTACAAAATGCATGAATGCAGGCCTTTAAATGTCAGGATGTACGCTAGTTGTCATTTTCACTTACCAAACGAAGGCAGAGCTGCAACTATTTCAAACATTTTGTGTGACTTACCTGGAAAAGAGAAACACACATCAATTTAATAAACAATTAATCATGACAATTTTACAAATTTCAACAGCTGAACATTAACAGTGTAACAGAAACACTATCCTTTTATAAGTTGTGTTTCCTTTTTTTTATATTAAACTTAAGCCAAATCCTGTTATTAAACACTGTTAAATTGTCATCATTAAATATTTATTTGTCTAACAAGTGGTAGCCATTTGTACAAATCTTGACATCATGCCACTGTTTGCTTAGTAAAAGTTAGTATCAGTTTCACAAATAGGTATTATGCCCCTAAGGTGCTTAACAACCCTTGAACATAAGTATGTAATATTTTTACACTATATACTACTGATATGTTTGAGAAAATGATAAATATAGGCATAACATTTCTAACAAACTAGATTAGAATTAGAATGAATGTTGGTTTGATTAAAACGCACATTGTGTTATGAGCTGGATAGACTATACAAAGTAACGTAGGCAGCCAGTGAATAAACTCTCCTTCTCTGTCAAACACCTCATCTTTCACATAATTAAACCATTCATGCCTTGATTATACAATCACAAAGTTGACTCACATTTTATCATTCTGCACCCTCTAGATACCCATTTCCAACCCTTCAGGGCAATCATTCTTCTGGTCTGCTACTTTGTCATCTACAAATTCACCAGACTAGCGCCCTCCAAGGTACCAATTTACCCTGTCAGCACCTTCCAATGCAACCATTCATCCAGCCTATTGCCTATTGCCTATTGCCTATTGCCTATTGCCTATTGCCTATTGCCTATTGCCTATTGCCTATTGCCTATTGCCTATTGCCTAGTGCCTAGTGCCTAGTGCCTATTGCCTTCCAAGGCAGCCAGTCTGCACTTCCTAAGGCACCCAGCCTACACCCTCTAAGACACTCAGCCTACACCCTCTAAGGTACTCAGCCTACACCCTCTAAGACACTCAGCCTACACCCTCTAAGGTACTCAGCCTACACCCTCTAAGGTACTCAGCCTACACACTCTAAGGCACTCAGCCTACACCCTCTAAGGTACTCAGCCTACACCCTCTAAGGTACTCAGCCTACACCCTGTAAGGCACTCAGCCTACACCCTCTAAGGTACTCAGCCTACACCCTCTAAGGCACTCAGCCTACACCCTCTAAGGTAATCAGCCTACACCCTCTAAGGTACTCAGCCTACACCCTCTAAGGCACTCAGCCTACACCCTCTAAGGTAATCAGCCTACACCCTCTAAGGTAATCAGCCTACACCCTCTAAGGTACTCAGCCTACACCCTCTAAGGTACTCAGCCTACACCCTCTAAGGTACTCAGCCTACACCCTCTAAGGTACTCAGCCTACACCCTCTAAGGTACTCGGCCTACACCCTCTAAGGTACTCGGCCTACACCCTCTAAGGTACTCAGCCTATACCCTTTAAGGCACTCAGCCTACACCCTCTAAGGCACTCGGCCTATACCCTCTAAGGTACTCGGCCTACACCCTCTAATGTACTCGGCCTACACCCTCTAAGGTACTCAGCCTACACCCTGTAAGGCATTCAGCCTACACCCTGTAAGGCATTCAGCCTACACCCTCTAAGGTACTCAGCCTATACCCTCTAAGGCACTCAGCCTACACCCTCTAATGTACTCAGCCTACACCCTCTAAGGTACTCAGCCTACACAGTGTAAGGCACTCAGCCTACACCCTCTAATGTACTCAGCCTACACCCTCTAAGGCACTCAGCCTACACCCTCTAATACCCCCATATACCCCGTTCACACTAGCAAATTTAATCCGGTGCGAAACCGGTTTCGCACCCCTTGACCGTTCACACTACAAAATCTAAACTGGTTCAGTGAGTTGAACGGGATTAAACTAATCCACCTCCTTGAGGTGGTTTCGAACCGGTTTAGTTTTGAACCGGTTCAGATTGCTAGTGTGAACGCAAAGGGGATTAACGCCAAGTCGCACTAACTTTGACCTAATTCATGCCACATGTTGAGGCCGGTGATGGTTGGTCAGTCTGGGCTCTTAGCATCACTTGACCTAATTAATGCCCCGCCCAGTTGCACCCCTAAGTAATTAATCAAAATAAACCAATTAGTGGATGGAAACTACCCCCACTCCAGCTTCTGTAGTGTGAATGGGTCGAGTTTTTGAACCGGCTCAGTTAATGCCATTAACTAAGCCGGTTCGAAGCCTGTTTGTAGTGTGAACGGGGTATAAGGCACTCAGCCTACACCCTCTAAGGCACTCAGCCTACACCCTCTAAGGCACTCAGCCTACACCCTCTAAGGCACTCAGCCTACACCCTCTAAGGCACTCAGCCTACACCCTCTAAGGTACTCAGCCTACACCCTCTAACGTACTCAGCCTACACCTTGTAAGGTACTCAGCCTATACCCTCTAAGGTACTCAGCCTACACCCTCTAAGGCACTCGGTCTACACCCTCTAAGGCTCTCAGCCTACACCCTCTAAGGTACTCAGCCTACACCATGTAAGGCACTCAGCCTACACCCTCTAAGGCACTCAGCCTACACCCCACCCTGTAAGGCACTCAGCCTACACCCTCCAAGGCACTCAGCCTACACCCCACCCTGTAAGGCACCCAGCCTACACCCTCTAAGGCACTCAGCCTACACCCTACCCTGTAAGGCACTCAGCCTACACCCTCTAAGGCACTCAGCCTACACCCTACCCTCTAAGGCACTCAGTCTCCACAGGCCACCACCACCTGCCCTGGATCTTTCTGGGCAATGAAGGCATCTATTCACCCAGCAGGATCCCTCCAAAATGTGTTAAAGCCCTTTACACATTTTATGTTTCATAAGTTAGATACAGAAAACACACATCCTTATAATCATCATGTCATTTAAAGCTACTCTGCTTTGCTTATATGAATGAGGTCTGCTGACCAACAATAACAAACATCTGCATACATAACTATAACTACACTGGTTTGTGACTACTATTATTATACCTGCAACATACTCCTTACATGAATAATGAATATATGAATGTGGCATGGTCACATTTATAAGTGTAACTGTCAGAGTTGTTTAAACTTGCACAGCAATAGAATAATTGAATCGACTCTATCAGACTTCGCATCAAGCGTGTCACTTAGAGTAAACATTAATTAATGGCAAATAAGCATATATTGTAAGCAATTATTCATTCAACGAGCTGTTATCATAATTATAATCATCTACCCATTGGAGACGTGTCTAGCTGAAATGTGGTAATCAAATTATGATATCATAATTGCCTGATGACCGAAGATGGTCCCTGAATGGTACCATTGAGGAATATCTTTTAGTCTGTGGTGCCAGCTATGTAGAATGCATACTCAGAACATCAAAACACCATGAGTACTCTTATGTCAAGCTACTATTCGAAATTGGCAATGGTTTCAGTGAATAATAGCACAGGTGGATATTTGCATGGACATATTCAGATGAATAATACACTGCACTGGACTCTTGGATTGATCTCAAACAAGTCAATGAATTTTGTTCCCTTTGAGACATAACATACTATACTACCTGAGTGTTATTTTTAAAAATATACTAATAAAAACAAACTGGTAATTTGTAATGTTGTGTATTGTGTATCGACATGTCAGGGTTTGTTAGAACTAGGCACTCTAATTAATCAAGTACCGTGATCTTTTCCAAGTGCATGAATTCAGGTGTGATACAGAAACAGCCACAAGTGTAATGACTGACGCGTGGAAAGTGGCAAATCGTGGACAGTTGTCAACAAGAATAAAAAAGTAAAGGCAAGTTTTTATATAGCGCAGTATCTAATCCTCAGAATCATTCAAAGCGCTTTACACTTTACTTCCCTGACAGATCTGTTCACTCAGACACCATCTCGGCTTCTCTGGGAAGCATCCAGCCATATACTACAATTAATGCGCGAAGGCTGCTCGTACACATATCCACCACTGTCTATAGCCAGGTACTCATTTATACAGCTGAGTGAACTGGAGCAATGTAGAGTAAAAAAACTTGCTCAAGGTTTTAACAGCGCAGCACAGGATTCGAACCCGGGTTCTTGTAGTCGAGAGTCCGAAGCTCTACCCCTGAGCCATTGCGCTCTATAATAATAGTTATTGGTGAAGGGATTTTCTCCAACTTTTGGCAAACAGAACACCAGGTGTCGAGAAACAACTGCATATTGTTGTGTCAAAACATAACTACATATGTACAACAGCTGGTGACATGCTCAATGGGTAGAATCAACAGACAGACTGTCAACAAGGCAGCAGACTACCATAGATCAGTTATCACCAAGAGAAGACTTCAAGAAACACCCAGAGCCAGACAGAAGAACATAAACTAGAGTAAACTTAAACAATGCCAAGTTTATCCAGGCTTTAGTTAAGAACTTGAGGTATGTTTTGTTTGTCTGGAGCAACATAACTTTGGCTGCTGTTACACCCTTGGAGATTAGAGCTAACTTAAACACTGGAAGCTGATGAACGATTTAAAGTTTTACTTTTAGTTTCTGTAGTTTTGTTTCCGTACAACAATGATTTAGCTGTACGTATTTATGTTTTACTTGATCTTTTATTATATTTATTTCTTATAATTTTAAACTACTGTTGTCAACACTACTGAACATATTTGTACTTTGGAGTTTAGTGTTTAAATAAAGTGTATTATTATTATTAAAGATATTCTTAAAGTTACTTAACCCCCAAAATATCTACAATATTTAATACCCAAAATATCTAATCATGTTCCACCGCAATATCAAGATGGGAACATGCAAGATATTTTAATATCCATCAGACACATCAGATATTTATATCAAAATAATTCTTACATCAGAATACAATGGAAAGAAACAAAAGTATCTAACTGACCACAGAGACGTTAGCAGCATAACTGTTTAAAAACACAATAAAGAAATACCCCAGAAGGTGAATTACCCCCAGATTGTTCAACATAACCCTCTCAATGTGGCTACTGGCCTTGCCATGTGTGTGTTCTGTTTTAGATGGTAATCTTGGTCAATCTTGTTAATATCTAACTCGGAAGCTGCTGATAGGAGTTTTCTATCCCGAGGCCAAAGAACAGACTGACAATACAATGCATTCAGTTATAATCCACCTCATTTCACCTTCCATTTCAACAACCAGTTAAGTTCCCACAGCAGATGTCATCTATACACCTGCCATTTTACAACCAGATTATATCAGAAACCTGCCTTGGTGGCATAGGTCCTAAATATACCCGCTTGTGTTTACAAAGGGTTGAACAAATGGACTTATCTATTTAGAAGGCTGGCAACATGAGCCACATTGTCAGCAAACACCGCCCACAGTTACATAAAAAGTCAGCCACTGTTTTCTTTCTGTAAACTGAGACAGTTGGTCACACAAACAAGAGACATCGCTGGAATATACTCTTATCTGTGTATATAGAGGACGAAACTGACAATACACACACAGAACAGGAAATAAAAACATGAGAACTGCGTGGCACTGGATCTGAAAGTTAACCAGTGGTACATGCAAATCTGTATCAAATCTACACCGACCATTCACAGACCCATCAACTGTCAGACATCTGCACAACCATCTCTGAAAGTTCATAGTCTGGAACCATCCGTTTAATCATTGTGAATTCAACGGTTAAGATTATAAGTAGATATGGTACTGATCGATGCATGGTAATCTTTGTTTCGGTGAAGTTGTGTGTATTAATGAGATTTTTCCTTCGTCAAAGAAGCACAGACACATGGAACTCACAAGATGACAAACAGTAACTTGTTTCAACAACTCTTTCAAATTACAAAACCAATTACAATTCCATTCCAGTTGTATTCATATATATATAAACGATTCATTTTTTCTCTTCCAAGTGAAGCCATATTTCACAGAGCATGTGTACTTTACAAGAGACATATTGAAACATGACTGCCTATCTCCTCGCAACAGTTGAGTATACTGAAAAAGGTATGACTGTCTATGAAACACAAGTATAATTGTCTGCCCTACTTGTGTCTAGACTGCAGACACTATGCCTCTGCACGGATTGAAGTGAAGGCACATCAGCGGTGCAGACCAATTATAGGGCATAACATCACGTAGGACAGACATTGTATTTTGGAAGGGACACCATTGCAGCATCAGCAAGAATTAATAGGAGAACCTTTAGTTCAGTCAAGGCATCCGAGTCTGAGCAATGATTAATGTGATCTTAGTTTACAGCAAAGTTTTGAGGGTCTTAGGAGACACAATTTGGATCATTTGATTATGCAGACTTGGAGGATACACACAGGACACGTCTAGACAACATTGCTTCTTCCTGCAAGGTTGAAAAACTAGCAGCTTCTTCATTACATCTTCAAATAATGCCAAGGTGCTACAGTGAGAGAGAGATAGAGAGAGAGAGAGAGAGAGAGAGAGAGCAGTGTCAAAATTCACAATTACTAAATAAAATAAAATCGAAAGTCCTACACAATGGTAGTGTAAGTCATAGTGAATATCATTATGTAATGACGACTGCAGAAACACCTCCTCGCCTGGGAAACACCCCCTGAAAAGCATCTAATTCCCTAAGTATTCACTGCATAAGCTGGGGTCTCGTTCACGTAAAAAAGATGACAGTGTGTGTGTTACACCTGACCAGACTGATTAACACTTTACCTCCCAAAGCAAAATCGTTCGTCTGAACAGCGTTTTAACTTTTGTGAGAAGCATTAAGCCATGTTGAAATTATTGCAAAAAGATAATTAAATTCTATTCGCAGATATCTGCCAGTGTATTTTGGCCAAGTACAGTCACTACATGGTGCCTACCTTAGCTTTATGCAGAAACCCGTCCACCCATCATTTGGATGGGTAAAACATGTTGTGGACATCTGGGTGGATGGGTAAAAACGATGGAGCAATAAAAATAAAATAATTAAATAAATTCTTCCAAAACCATAAATATTGTCAGTTATGCCTTTAAAATGAGTGTCACTGGTGTGTGTTTGTAGTCCATTTCCAGTTATAAAATGCATTTCAAGTTTCTCAAATTATGGCTTAACAGTTAACATCCACGTATCCACCAAAAATTGTGTGACTGGGGAAACTGGACATTTCAAGCCCTGTCAGTTATATATCCACATTGGAGGGATCGCACTGGGAAAGATGCCCTAACTCCTGCTGTTAAGAGGGCAATGCATAAGCAGTACCAAATAACACGTGAGAGATCTAACTGTTATTCGGGATTTGTTATAAAACATGCTAAAAGAATATAGCTCTGCACATAGAAATGATACCCATCTAACCCATGCATGACATATGGGGATGCCATGTCTGATAATTTCACCTCACAACAGAATACGTGAAACCGCTCCATCTTTATACGCCCTTTCTGCACATTAGCCACCCAAAAACCGCCCTGTCAATTATCTGGACGTGACCCGGGGCCTACATTCATTACAACCTACATCAGCGATGCAGGCAGCTATATATTATTCAGCCGGCACATAATAGATGCCATATGTTGGTGAAAAGACAACCCGGATCCAACAATTGCACCTGAGCGCGGAGGACCCTTCACCTGGAAACCCTGCTGTGACCTTTAGATGCCTCCCAATGGCTTCACTGGTTCATAGGTTCTGCAGAATATCACAGTCACATTTTGCTGTGTACTGGTGTATTTGGTAATTTGCTTCAAAAACAGCTTTTTATCATTTACTACCCACCCATGTCTAATAATGTTCTAGTCTGCGTTGTGATTTAAATTAAATTAAAAACACGTTGAAAAATCTAAACAATTCTTTAGATATTACGTAATATAAATGGTGTGTCTCATTGTGTGAGTCATGTGTGAATCATGTGACATGCAAGAAAATGACACATCCTACGAAAGGAGTGTTCCTCTACAGATTAAACGTGTTCACCTAACATTTTATTGAAATCTTTTTCATTACTTTCTATCTATGTGAAACAACCAAGTCTTGGAGCCATGACCAAAAACACATTCCATATACACGTGTATATGTAACCTATTTTCAGTCCTGTACATATTCAGTATGAACTATATTAATTATTACACATTATACATAAATTTCAGTGTTGTGTTTATTACTATGTACATAAAAGTTTCCAAGTTCTAGTACACTAATGTATTCCAATGTATGAGTATTTTGGCCTGGCATGTATTTACTTACAATCAATCTGCAAGTACATACATGATACTTAGCAGTAACGCATTTATCATAATATCAGGAATCATGACTCGTTCTTGACAAACGAATGGGTCAACGTTTGAGATTACACAATATCCACATTCCACGACCGCTGAAGTCATGAATGCACCTATCCTGCCACAGGAATGTTATGCGAAGAACCAACGAAATAAAAACGTCCATATTTTAGCATTCCACGTAACACAATCAGTGGCGGCAGGTAATAGGTGACTCAATTTAGTGCCATTCAAGCACATTAATTATCTAGCAGTACACTGTATTATGTGTGCACGTATTATATTATCTCACGCTTAGCTGTCGTGCTTATTTTACCTTTGTTCCCGTATTAGAAACAGTCAGATGCGGGTGCAGTTCTATTGTGTAAACGCACGCATGTGTCGCTGATAGTTACCTGTAATTATCACTAGATACATTCAAAGGCCACACCAGTGAAGATATTATGTAAGTCACAAACAAACCACACCTTATCACCATGTGCCAAGCTGGGTGAATGAATTTCTAAAAATCACTCTTTCAAATTGTTCTGACATGAAAAAAATGAATGAAAACACAACTACCTCCCACAGGTGAGAGAAAGGCCACAGAACTCTGTGGGGCGGCCAACATCTGCACTTCATTTATCACACACAAAAACAGAACTTATCAGTGCTAACTGACTCAGACGAGTGAATTTTTAAAATCACTCTTTCATACTGTTTTTGACGCTTCATAAATCCTTTGCTGTAAAAAACATGAAAGGATAAATACCTCCCATGAGTTGAAAAGTTAAAGACTGTAAATTGAGGAATGTAAGTTCCCATAGTCCACCACTCTTATCACAAGAGCTATATTGCTATCACAGTCACGTACATAACAGGTTGTTTCTTAAAGTTGTTATAATTAAAGGTCAGAATGACAAGATTTCTCTCTTACTCTTCTATACTGTGATTTCATTTTCAATGTCCATTCCCTAAATTATTTACCATTCTTGGCTTCTTTCCCATGTCCATCTTCTTTTCCTCCCCATTTTATCTTCCCTCTCTCTCCCCATCCCTGTCTCCTTCTATCGCGCTCTCCTTCCTTTTCTCCCTCCCTCCCTCCCTCCTTCTCTCCCTCCCTCCTTCCTTTTCTCCCTCCCTCCCTCCCTCCCTCCTTCTCTCCCTCCCTCCCTCCCTCCTTCCTTTTCTCCCTCCCTCCCTCCCTCCCTCCTTTTCTCCCTCCCTCCCTCCCTCCCTCCCTCCTTTTCTCCCTCCCTCCCTCCCTCCTTCCTTTTCTCCCTCCCTCCCTCCCTCCCTCCTTTTCTCCCTCCCTCCCTCCCTCCTTCCTTTTCTCCCTCCCTCCCTCCCTCCTTTTCTCCCTCCTTTTCTCCCTCCCTCCCTCCCTCCTTCTCTCCCTCCCTCCTTCCTTTTCTCCCTCCCTCCCTCCCTCCCTCCTTTTCTCCCTCCCTCCCTCCCTCCTTCCTTTTCTCCCTCCCTCCCTCCCTCCCTCCTTCTCTCCCTCCCTCCTTCCTTTTCTCCCTCCCTCCCTCCCTCCTTCTCTCCCTCCCTCCTTCCTTTTCTCCCTCCCTCCCTCCCTCCTTCTCTCCCTCCCTCCTTCCTATTCTCCCTCCCTCCCTCCTTCCTTTTCTCCCTCCCTCCCTCCTTCCTTTTCTCCCTCCCTCCCTCCCTCCTTCTCTCCCTCCCTCCCTCCTTCCTTTTCTCCCAACCGCTCTTACACTGTGAGTTGTGACATCAACTATCACAATATATCAATGGTTCAATGTATCATTCTATTGCTACTGTCAGCCATGTATATTACCCATGACGCACTGCTGCAGTTTTGTCTCAGTGGTCCTCGGGAAGGTAAAATGTGTCAAGTTCTGTCTTTGTCAGTCTACATAAATAACACAACAATGTGTTTCCAGCATAGCTTTATGTAGGGACCCGTCCACCCGTCATTAGGACGGGCAAAAACGAATATGGACGGGCAGAAATATGGGTGGACGGGATAATGGACGGGGTAAAAAATGAAGGAGCAAAAAAAAAAAAAGGTCTTCCAAAACCATAGATATTGTCAGTTATGCCTTGAAAGTTAGGGTAAATGGTGTCATATGTGTGTTTCTAGCCCATTTCAGGTCATCAGGCACACTTGAAAGTTCATAAACTAGCTTAACAGTTAACATCCATGTGTCCAACAAAACATGTGTGACTGGCAATAATTTTATCCTGCATAAAGCCCTGGTTTCCAGTAGATCTATTTTTATCAGTTACAACTAATCAGCAAGCTAAAAATATAATGATCTTAAATGGCTGTTCTGTATTTAACATTATGTGTTATGTTTAGATGATGTTAGCAAATGACACAAATCTATCATCTGCCAAAATAGTTCTGGTCGCATTCCAGAAAACACAGTCTGGGATTAATGGGTTAACACGAAGTATTATTAATTCAGTTGCATGTCCACTCCACAATTCATTGCTATTTTATAACAGTACATATCTAATTTCCACGCATCAGTGTGTCTAAGTATATCGTTACTACAGTAGCTAGTCAGTTGGCTCATGAACTGGAAGTCCCCAGGCACTTGAACAAAACAACAGATCACAGGCTCTTTCAAAGGGGACGGGATGTTATAATTATAGCATGAATCAACTAGCCCTGTTATGATGTTGAACATTTAAAGGAGTCATACTTTTATATTACACTGCTACTTTTTTTTTTTTTTAAATATGTAACCCAAATGCTTCCCATTTTAAATATTTCCCAACAAAAAGTATACCCCTTTCACCCCTAACCCCATGTAGCCTACATGGGGTTAGGGGTGAAAGGGGTATACCAGATACAAACACACTCCTGGTGGTCGTAACTAACCCCTTTTCCCCACCAACAAACTGAAAAACCCAGCTGAAATCATGTAGTAGTGTTTCACTAACAGCGTGACACACGCGTTTAGCATTCACAAAGTAATTCTGTAAGTCCACTGTGGTATGTGATGTACGTGATTTAATGTATGGTACTTGCATAACATCTGAATCACTATAGTCAAACTTCAGTCTTGGCTGACCTCAGTAATCTGTTCACCTTGGTATTACAGCCACCTTGGTATTACAGCCACCTTGGTAATACAGCTACATTGGTAATACACACTTCAGCACAACAGTCACCTTGGCAATAGAGCCACCTTAATAATGCAGCCACATTGATAACAAAAGTTTCCTTGGTAATACAGTGATCTCAGTAATACAACCATCTCTGTAATACAGCCACACCAATAATACAGTGACCTCGGTAATACAACCACCTCGGCAATACAGCCACCTCTGTAACTTTGCACATCACAAATAAGATCACCCTAACCTAGGACAATCCCAAATTATTTCCCTATCAAGAAAGAATAGAAAATTGGTCCCACCATTATGGTTACCTTCATATTCGGGTCCTGGCAGTTGAGATGGTGACCTTAATAGACAGGTTCTAGAAAGTATTAAAGCAGTGTACATTATACACACTTTTGCAAAGACAAGTACAAATGACTTTCAGTCTGTGTGTGTGGGTAGACACTGGTGACAGTCACAACTTCATCTGACAGCGAGACAGGAATGTATGGGACTGGAGACAGAAGAAGGAAGAATAGATTGGGTGTAGTCAACCCACCTGTTTGATCCATTTGTTGTTCTTATCCCACTTCCACAACATCACACTCATAGTGTCCCCTCACTGTCCACTCACACGCCGACCAATGACATGTGTCCCCAGTACTGGTGATAGACTCCACATTACACCTCCAGCTTGACTCCACTCCACTCCAGTCAGGCTCCACTCCAGCACTGCTATAGCCACAGTTCACTCTGTACTATCCAATGTCTCTGCTATATCCACAGTTCACTTGTCCAGCCACAGACAAAACACCAGCACAAAACACCACCTGCTCTACCAGTGCGTGGCTTCACAAGTCCACACCACAGACTAATGTAAACACTGTTACCAAATCACCATTGTTAGGAACGCCCCCACATCAGACGCACCCAGGCTTCAGTTCATAGCGTGTCTATGAGCATGTCACACACTATGCACCCTCACGAGGAACAGCAGAGGCCTAGAAATAAGCCACTATCTCTGCCAATGGGAATCAAGATAGTGTGCTGGGATAGGTATGCGTGTGTAAGTGCGGATCAATGGACAGACTAAATGTTGGCATCGGTCCAAGTGTGAGGATACTACGGCCAATCTGCGTGGCGAGTAGGACTTTTGATAAAGCTGTCATTCAATTAACTTATTTAGCCTGTCAGTCAATCAATTAACTGACTCGCCTGTCAATCAACTGTCATTCCAGGGATGCATTCCCTGGTGCTGGCTAGCCACTGTGAGGTGAATCAGCATTGATGGATGGCACTATGAAAAAATTACTTGTCCCACATAGTACAGACTACAGACCAAAGAATGTGTCTGATCTATTTGGCATCACAGGAAACAGCTGGAGAGATTGACTACTGTTTTACTGCAAACACATTCAAATTTGTGCCAACACAAAACACATTTCAATGATATCTATTTGTCCAAAAGAAGCAGTAATATTTGAATAACCCATGCATTTTATGTAATTGTTATTACATTACATTTTTTTATAAATCCTACATTTGATGTAACTGTTATTATGACTATCACCTATCTGAAACATTTTAATGGGAATAAAAAACTTACTATAACTTATCTCAAACACATGCCTAAAACATTCCTCAGAATAAATAGATGACCCACACAATATGTTGAGCAAAACCCCAAACCGAAACAACACATTGTTGTCACTGTTGCTCAAAGGCACATGTTGTCCAGTGTGTTAAAACAGGGTTATGTATTAAAAATGAAAATAAATAAAAATTAGAGCATTTCTAATTACAATAATTAAAACTTGTTGTCTAAGATATGAACAGTACTATAACCAAAATTAATCATCTCAACAATAAATGTATGCCTAAAATAAACATGCACACACTCGCACTCACACACACGCACGCACGCGCTCTCGCATTCCACGCACACGCGCACGCGCACGCGCACCCGCACACGCACACGCACACGCACACGCACACACACACATACACACACACCTATCTATAGTGTGCAAATAAGAACGTACATAAAATGTCACAAAACCTAGACAGAGAGTGAAAACGACACATAGACCTAGACAACATGTCAAGGACAGCAATATAGACTTCACCTGATAATGTGAGTGGTTTCATTGACAATCCAGTAACTGGATCAATCAGATGCAATAACCATCTACTTGACCCGCAATTAGGTCACAGACACAGAGCAGCTATAAAGCCTGGATATCAGGCCCTAATTTGCATAATGATGCAAGTAGAAACCCCTGCTGTGGACACCCTGGGGAGCAGTATGTCTAGATCAGAATCAGTCAGTGTGAGGGGTAAATCACTTGAGGGGTTATTTGATAGGTTGGGAAGTGGAGGAGATGGCGGTTCACAATTATTTACTCCAAACACAACCCAAATATTTATCTATTATTGCAAGGTACGAAGTCAGAATGTTCAGCTTTTTTGGTACTCTAAACACCGTATTATAAAACAGATGGGATCGTGAGAAAGTACTAATCCTCAGCGAGAGCGATAACATAATAGAATATATTTATATTGAAATGGTTTTGTTAATATAAACAAGTGACTTTTTTACAATTAAGTTGCCAAATGAGATAACGGTGGGTTGTACAAGGATGGACAACTGTTACTGCAGATAACACCGTGACTTCCTCCTCCACCTGTCAAGCTGCAGATGTCCCTTTGGGTAGCCATCTTGTACACACTAAATTACAATTTTGCTGAATGTAATATCTCGTTCAAACAAACACTTCTATCAATGTACATATTTCATTCAGCATAATTCTGTGATTCAAGCATTGGAATAACAAAATGGTTGTTAGTCACATTTCTGCCTTCATTGATCCAAGCTAATCCAAGTAAATGCGGATTGTATTTCATTTCTTTTCCTAATACTAATAATGTGTGCTAATCATTACATTTTTATTATGGTAATTGTATTTCAAATTTAATAACTGCTCATTAATGCAATACATTTATGTTAATTTAGCTACTCAAATTTTGCATTCTGATTAAACGGTGAACTTTTCTGCTGTATTCAGAAAAATAAAACATTGCAGTATAACGGTTCAGTATCATTAATAAGACATATGCAAACTGAGTCACCATGCAAACTACATGTGGTATAATATAGTTAGTTATATGAAACTTACCCTGAATGCTTCCTAGAAAAGTAGATTAGGAGTATGAATAAACCGCTCTATCATGGCGTAGTGAAGAGCACTGTGAGCAGTCACATGAACTAGATACATTTTATAAGAACTTACCACGCTTAACCGTAATTACTTAACGTTATGTAATATTTAACGTTTTCATATGACGATCATGCAGCTATTTGTGCACTGACAAGTTACTCTAATGGGCAATTTAATTGAAGTTAATACAGCAGCCTGCACAGTGATGTTCAATTGATCAGAAAGACGGCAATCCAGGAAACGTTTGTCTTGAACAAATCTGCAATTACACAAAATTTGTCATTTTCCCCAAAAAAACTTTTACTGGTAATGATTGCCATCTGTCAATTCTTCCTGTTATTTTTTTAAAATAAGAAAACCGTCACATAAATGACGTTCTCAAGATGGTGAAATATCAGCCCAGTCAAGTTTTTAATATTTAACATATTGAAAACTTTCAAAATAATCAGAACTGTATGGTTATTTGAAAGAGTTCATGAACACACATCAAGTCCTGTTATTTTGGCAGGATGCCAAACTGTTAAACCTGTCTGAAGTTAGCCTTGTCATTTTTCCAGACAGAGGGCTTGGCCTGGGAAGAGGTAACATATGGGGAAACATTACAGGAAACTTTCAAAGCAGAGGAAAGGAACATGGTTTCTCAACAGCAGTCACAGCAGCATGTGTTCATAGGTCTTAGGTAGTTTCTTCCAAACTTGAGCTAAAGCAGGAGTTTGTGGTGCTTGCTTGTGCAAATCCAGGACAAAACCACAACGGACAAAACCCTAACCACTTATTGCAAATGTAGACAAAACCTCAACAGACAAAACCCCAACCGCTTATTGCAAATGTAGACAAAACCCCAATGGACAAAACCCTAACCTATTTTAGATGTGACTGGGATATAGGAGCACAAATGGAAGCAGTTAATACTTTCTTGCAAGTGTTAGTTTAAAGGTAGACACATTCCACTTTGCCACCATCAAGCATTCATGTATTCCACTATGCATTCATGTATACATCGAGAAAGTCGGGACACTCACATTTAAAATTAATTGTTGGGGTTTTGTCCGTATTTTATTTGGCGGTTGGGTGTCGAGAAAGTGACTTGTTGCTAAACAGTTTTTATTAAGAGCACCTCTAAAGATTATTTATTTTATTTTATTAAACATCTCTCATTAAACCTGCTGAAATGTTTGATTAACAAAACGGGAAGTAAGGCTGGGAAGCGAAAGGGACCTGGGGGATGCGATTTGTAAAGGTGCAGGGAAAGGCTCAGGAAAGAGGCTTTGCAAATACCCACAAACCCCAAGAGTATCCACAACACACTGTTTCACTCTCAGCAGTAGCAAGAGGCCTTGCCATGTAAACTCATGGTTTATGTTCTTCTCAGTGTTGTCTTGTCGGGTTCTGTTACGAAGTAACACAAACAGAATCTTGTGGCTTTCCGTCAACACTGAGGTCTGTATAAGCCTGCTGGCTCGTTGCCCAATCACCTTTATTAATCTTCTACATAAAACATTAGTGTAGTTTTTTTGTCAGTCAGACAAACAATTCCAGAGCATTGGGAGATTGCCACTGTCAGTTTGAAAACTGCAATGAAGAAATAATGAAATGTTTATTAAATGTTATCAGTCAATTTATTGAACATACATGGTAGTCTTTTTTTTACAAATATATGTATTACTGACACCATTTATAGCAAGATGTGATAACTAGTAATTCTAAAATGTGACATTTACCAGAAATGTCAAAAACACAACTAGTCACGAGCAGACATCACATCTACTGGAACAAGACAATTGGGCACAATCTAGTGTAGTCCATTTTCCCGATACACTGACATTTTATCATTGACAGAAGCAGCCATTGCTCTTGCTTTGTGTATCTAACACGTTGTCATTTCCAATGTCAACACCCCCTTAACTGCTCAATGACTCAGTTTTATCAGACAAACGTAAACATCCTGTCTACGCTGTCAACAGTGCAGAGTGATATTAAACAAATACTTCTGAGATATGACAACATCAAACACAGCTTCCATCCTCCCATTTGTATCGCTCATATCTTTATGGGTCCACAACCCTGTCCATAACAGGGTCACACTCTATAAACTCAGCCCCAGGATCTTACGGTATCAAGCAGTCAAGTTTATCTACTGGTCAAGTCAAACGATTTAGGGTCTCTCACAGAAGAAGAACATCTGTGAGTGTGGAACATTTGTGGTTAGAATCTGGTGACCCCCCAGTACCCCCGCCCCTGGCACAGGTCAGATTGCTGCTTACAAGTCTATTAAATAAATGGCCATAGAAACCAGGCCCGCCACATCAAAGAGCATGGCCACTTAGAGATAGGGTAAGCCAAGTTCTCTGTTTATCTCGGAACAAACAACGGGAACTTTCACACCCTGGATAAGTTATCGGATAAGTTAGCGGGATTTTTTTAGTGGGTTTCTCACCACTGGAGGAAAACTGAGTATGTCGCTAACATATAAACCTTCTCACTTTTATTGTGAGGCATCGGGTTGAAATACAAGGGCACATTTATTGTATCGTTGGGTAATAAGCTTACTGTGTTTCATGCTGTGTGAGAAATGAAGGATGCCATAATTATAATTTGCACAATTTTTTTTCTTACAATGATATTGCTACTTCTCTTATGTTATAACATAGCTTTTTCTCACGGACATTGTGCTATGGATGTTCTCTTATGGATATTATTTTAGAAGACTGTCTTAGAAACCCTGCATTGCGGTCTGTGGACAAAGCCTCATGAACATTGTCTCATGGGGAAGTAGTCATCATAACTAAATTTTATTAAAGACTATGGTGTGTACACCATAGTAGATGTATATTTCAGAGTCCTCAACAGTTTTACATGTTTAATGCCCAAGCACTTGAAATAAGTTGCATCAGGAATGTGACACTCTCCTATTCCTGTTATGCAAGGCTAGAGGGTTATTTCACCCAGATCTCTAATGCAACTTGCTCTTCTTAAGTCTTTGTAATGTAACAGGAAATATGGGAAGTTGTTTCACAATTCATACTATTCTAACAACTGAAACTTTAAAATAAGCCCTTTTGCAGAGTAAATTGTGTTTATATAGGCAAATGAGGGTCAGTTGTATCTGACAGCCCCAGGACATCCTGCAGGAATCCATTTAGGGCTGACAGACTTCCCATTGTCAGTCTCCATAAGTTATGCCAATTAATGTCACACAGCTGACAGCTGTCAATCAACCAGTGACAGATGTCCACAGAGCAGGCTTGTCACTTATACAGGTCAATTGATCAGGTTGGCAGATCCATTAGAACAAATTCAGGTGATTCAGTTACATTTCTGTTCTACAGCACATATTGTAATACAGAAATATGCTTGCGGAATTTTCACCAATATTCATGTTTGGTGTTTGGATTACAATTTAAGGCACGTTGCGTAAAATGTTACAGTACTAGTGAAGTCCTTTGACCTAATTATTTAAAGTTTTACAGTATCCCTAAAACGGTCAACAAAATCTTGATAAATTCAAACTTGAGGCTACAAATTCTGCCCAAAGTAAAACAAAGTGTTTTTTTACTTATAGTTACTTTATTATATCCTTCAAAAAATAATAATGGTTAGATTTATGAACAAATGCAGTAAAAACTTTATTTTTTGTTATTCTTGCAGCCGTTCTGTAAAACACAGGGTTACCATTTATTTTTACATTTTTGTAAATGTACACGTTTATAGCAGTGCACCTGTATTAGGTTGCCTAAATATAAGCACCTAGTGCTGTGTGATATATATCCACCAGATGGTGCTAATGTCAATCGTGCAAAACGAGAGGAGTCATGCCGCAGTTGTAACACGTTGTGCAATCGGCAAAAAGGGCAGGAAAACAAATGACAACATAGTACATGCATAATTAAGCTTCAGTGGTTGTATAAATCTACTGTGTTACAGTAAGATAATGCTGTGCACAGCTTGTGTGAGTTGCTATAAAATGTGCAGATGATCTATAATGTTGATGTTAACACTCAGTGCAGTGCAGCAGATGCTAGCTGTGCCATTCTTGATAAAGCCTTGTTTATGAACAATACATCAGGACAAATACATCCTAACTATGCAGATGTTTTCACTATATGCAAGTCACACGCTAAGCAAATAAAGCATATATTTCTGTAAAGTTGGTGTTAACCAAATTGTAAATACATTAACTAGTGACATAAGTTGGATATGACAGTCACTGGAGACATGGATACTTTTGAATGCAATCAAATACCGTCCTTCAGCTGAATATTAGCAAATAGATAGTCTACCTTCAATAAATCAGGTGTCACTATGGATCAATACATGACTTTACAACATGTCTATTACTTCTATACTGACGCGTGTACAAGCTTACTTTATCCACTCAACTACTGTAGACGTTTCTCATGTCACCTAATATCAGTAATCATTTTTATTGCATTATTTTGGCAACCAACTTCAAAAACAACTATAAATATTTTATTGAATTACACTAGAACACATACCATATTTCATGTATTTTCCAGAAAAAAGAGCACAGTACGTAAATGTATAATCCAATTGTAGTCACATGACTACAATTTTGAACCACACGATAAATAGCAGTAGACATTATATTTAATGACCTGTACATTTGTATCTTTTGAGCACTGCTCAAATACCTTCACATAATCTGTCATTCAACAAATCAACATTTTCCAATAATGGTTCTTCCTACTTAGATGATATACAAAACAATGTTTTCACATTTGTTTTTACATGAAAAACGAAAGAATCCATTTCAGGTCTTACATTCAAATTTAAATTAGATTTTCTTTGCAGATTTTTTCTTAACATTTCAAGTAAAGCTTCCATAATTGTATAACAATCAGTTTAGACTTGCTTTATGAAAAATAACAAACCTCACATCTGTATTTGAATTTTTCAGACAGAACAAATGCAGTGACTCACACATTATATAATTATGATAATGAGTTTGCTTAATCCCTTCGTCTTATCATGAAACTGAGCTTGATTTCCAATGATATTGGGGCATAAGAAGTCACTATTATTATTACTGTTATTATTAATATTATCACTCTTCAGTTCTAACGATAACATTTATCACAATTTTCCAATTTGTGGTTATGCAAGATGCCATTAAAATTGCATCACTCTTACTTTCAAATCAATTCCAGATTACACCACAAATGCATTTAGTAACAGCTGAAGCCTTAGCCTTGAGGTGGGATTTAATCAGTCATTTAACCTGCAATCTCCAGTTACCTGCAAGTTTTTACAAATATTTGTTCAGTGCAAACAACTAGCTCCAAGATCACCCGCGTAACAATCTCTTCCCTGGTGTCACATTTCTCTTAACACATTCAGAGTAAATGATCTACTTTTTTAGTGGAAAAAATTATCTATTCAATTTGCATATGTTTCCCATTCAATGCTTGCTTCTAAAGACAGGGACTAGTGTGCCATGCTTCTGAATTTTTCAGTTTTATGAATTACTTATTACATCTTTGAATAATATACAGTTGGTAAAATGGCTAGGTGTGAAGCAGCTGCTACGACCGTCCGACAAGAACCAATTCCTTGTCTTTCCCTATGTCAATGTTTCACAAGGATCCCTCAGCATCGAACGAAGTAGAAATCAACAGTTACCATCGACAAGTGTTCTCTTCCAACACAAACACTCCTTTCTTTTTCTGGTGACGTCGAATCAAATATAATGCAACTGACAACGTTTCTCCTGTTTTCGTTTCTCCTGTTCTCATTAGCATCCATATTGCGCAGGCCACATGGCGGTAGCGCAATGGTCGAGGCTGTTGTATCGAGCCATTATTAGGATCGAACGAAGGAGTCAATTTATAGCATCAGGGACTGTATATTTGCCACAAAACTACCACAGTTGTCAGACCAGCTTATTTACAGCTTCCTGCATTGACAGAGGCATAAGTCAGACAGGTGCTATTACGGTTGTACAATAGTACGATAAAGACACTGGAATTACTATATACTACCAGAGTGCAATGCAACAGATCAGCAATTTTTATTTTACCCTTTATTTTAGTTATATATTATATATATATTTTATATAAATACAGATTTTTACTCTTTGTATATTGTTTTAGTAAACGATATATGAATGATGTAAATTATGCACATGTATAGCTTTATATACAGGCCAGACTACATGTCACTTAGACAGGTAAAACCTGCTGTTAACAGGTTGAAATATCACTGGATGAGTGGTAGATGGTAAAAACAAAGCAAGAAAAGGTGTTAAAAATCACAAGATATTATCAGCTATGCTTTGAAAATGGGTGTCATACATGTGTTTGTATTTCAGTCACATCTTGATTGGCAAGACCTGATTATTCATGAGTCATTCGGTCACTGAAACCGGTGTAAACTAAGCATGTTGCAAAGTCAAAACAAAGTAATTTATCAGTATAACGTGTATTATTAAATTATATTTCATGCTGTAGAAATTGCATTAACTCTGGAGGTCTATTCTGACATGTCAACAGTTTATAACATTATATAAATCGTATCAATGTTTGTATACTTATGCACTTATAAATTATGACAATTACTATATCGCTGTTGTGTTTCTTTTTATATGGTGATATGGATCATCATCATGATTATTATTGCTGTTAATTATGATGATGGATAGTAAAAACTGATCTCTTTCACTCTGACATTTCAATATCTACTTTCAGTCGGCAGCTGTGATGTAACCACTGTGATAGGTTTTCTTAAATCCTTTACATTTCATGTTTTGTGGATAATCCATTGATGGAAATTTAGTTGACAACAGAAACTCTTGGCCAGAACTTTGTTACTGTAGATCTATGGCATGAAAAACATCAGTGCTGACACCTGGTGAATAAGAAAGTACTAAATCCATCTAAGACATCACTGCATCTCACAGAGCATAGCTGTGCTGTCTAGTAGTAGTTTCGTTTTAGCACTACATTATTTATTTACCTATAAGTTATTGCTATCATGTTGGTGTAACATTCATATTAAAGTGTATTTTATTGCCAGTTGTAAAATAAAATAAAAATATTATTGTCTTCTTGGTAAGTTCAAGGACAACAGCCAGCTACATGTTATTTATTACCTTCCCAATAAACTACTGCCTCCATAGTTACCATGGTTGTCTTTCTGATTCTATGCCTTGCATGGACTTTGTTGTAGCACTAGACAGTGCAAGATCTGCCAGTTTCAATATTAGAGTTTACAACCACCAAATCGGCAAATCAGATTCTGCAGAGAATAGTAAATGTGGATATCGATACTAAATATTGCCACAAATGTACATGTAGATAAACAACATTGTTTCATATCGTCCAGCCATTTCCAGCAGCTGTGACAATACAGCCTGTCACCATCACCACAACACTGTTTATGTGTGACAAGGCTCTCTGTTGATGAAGTGAATTATTGACTCAGAATCATAACTAGTTTCTTGTAGGTAATAAGGCTGATGTATGTTTGTAACAAAGCTCTCTGAATGGCCTTCGGTGTCATGTACATATCTTATTATATATTTAACTGTTGGCTTAACACAAAGCTCTGATGTAAATATACATATGCCTTGTCTAAGGCAAACTAGGTTGATTCCTTATTAGTGTTAACAATGGTCACTATTGCGACAAAATGTATTTTTTTCTGATGCCCATTAATCAGTTAACATAACACATTATCATCATGTTAAATGTTGACATGTAACTTGTTTTTTATTAGTTTGTAACCTTGACAAATATAGGAAACAGGTGCTTCTGTACTTTTGTTTGTTTTGAACTTATTTCACTGCTGTCATTTTGTATGTTGCTCCCAGCTCCTGGCTGTTTTATCAACTGTATAAACGGCCGTGATGAAGTTATGATGATTGTATTTTAATAGATAATACAGACACTTCTAGCAAAACCTCACATTTCACAATAAACATTGCAAAACTTATGATTCTATGCAAACTCACAATTGAAAATCTGTAAATTCAAAAACAATGAAATAAAAGGTCGTGGAATGTAACAAATTGCTGGCCTACTTAATACCGAGACATCTACACTGTTTTCAATGACGACTTGCTACACCGACGCAGTAACACAAGTCAGCTGATGCACAAACACGTATCAATGCAGTTCCCAGCAACTAACCGCCAGAGACAGGTAAATTGGGTATTTGACGTCTGTGTAGATGGGCCACTTTGATGTACATTTTTTCACGAGAGACGCACTGAATTGAGACTGGCTCTGACTGAACATTTCCGGGCCTAAAACAGCTGCAGCTACAAAGTAGACCCTAAAGCCAGCGTTGTCAGGACCCAAGGCGACTTGAGCCAGGGGCATCTGATACATCTCATACTTGCACATTACAAACTTCAGATTTTATCTGATTCCATCAAAGCACTCAACAAGTACATTTACTATGTACATAGTTTAATAAAATGTTAGCTAAGTTGATGTTGATACTTAAACGGTGAGGAAATCTTTGAAGTTTAACAATAAATATTGGTGCAAAACTATGGATGTTGAAGAATTAAAGGTGTAACACTGAGAGACAAAGTAAAGAGTGTGGACATCAGAAAGGAGCTGGGAGTGAACAACATCAAAGAGAAAGTCAGAGAAATGCTACTATGCTGTATCCACTACAAGAACAATTCAACCGATTGACAGCAATACGACTCATTTAGCATTTAACATTCTATTGTACTTTTTAGTAATAAATGCGATGTAACTTTACTCTTTCTACTGTACAACTGGTTCACATTATGTTTTTTGTATAGCTGTCAATGAGACCAAGCATTAATTAAATGAAAAAAATCAATTACTTCAAATAATTAAATAACCTTTACAAAATGGGTACATGGGAACTGCCTGATTTCATGTGAGCCTGGCAAGGACTTTTCTCAAGTCTTTACCCAGGATGTCTCGGATCCAGACTGGAACCATTCTTGGTTTGTTGCAGAAATAGCTGAGCCTGCCTGACGTGAATTCCCACTTAATTTCCCCCTACACAAGTAGATCCATATTAATGTCAGTGGGTGGGTGGCCTTGGCCTAACTTGAATCTTATCATCTCTGAACCGCACCTAACCTCAAACATAGGGTGTATTAAGCTCAACTATTTTCCGCTGCACATTAACAGAACCCCAAAATCAACACATGATTCCACCACCTTGCCAGAGTTTAATTAAATATCTAAACAGAAAAGGGTTATGTTACCCTTCTGTGCCAGACATTTCTTCTAATGTTACCCCATTTCTGGTAGACTATTAAGACAGAGCAGATATTTGTCTTTTCTAAGATGTAATTTTATGCAGTTTAACTACCTAAATAAAACATTCTGGCTGACTGACAAGTCAGTGAAATTACATAAATAAATAATTCATGTTTCAATGTGTTTTTCATGTTTTCTTTTGGGGAAATATCAAACATCAACATTGAAGTGTATTCCCAAAAACTGAGGAAATGGTAATACAATTGATACACTTTAGCATGCTTGCATCTTTACAAAGAAATCCACGTATATGTTTGCATAGTGCATGTTTTTGCATACACACATGCATATGCCCACGTGTACATACACACAAACACAAACACACACACACACACACACACACACACACACACACACACACACACACACACACACACACACACACACAATACCACACACAGAAACACCACATGCACACACACACATGCACACACACATGCACGCAATCATGCACCACATGCATGCATACATGCTCACTCGCATACATACATTACATGCGTGTACACACATGCATGCATGCATGCATGCACGCACACACATACACGCACACGCACACGCACACGCACACACACACACAAGTTGTGCATGTATACACACACACCAGGTCACTCATGCTGGCATGCATGCACATACTCAAATTAACACGTTTTATACAGCAATAAAATCAGTACTAACCCCTTTTTCAAACTTGTTCTTGTAGGCGCTGAATCTGATTCTGAATCGTGCCTGCGTACAGTAGGCTGGTGCACCTCTCTCAAACGTCATTGT
This sequence comes from Oasisia sp. SBJ-2009, assembly GCA_964017155.1. Lineage (NCBI taxonomy): Eukaryota > Metazoa > Annelida > Polychaeta > Sabellida > Siboglinidae > Oasisia > Oasisia sp. SBJ-2009. The sequence continues at coordinate 44,810,734 of OZ024861.1, read as the reverse complement.
CACAGCATGTAATCCACAGACTGTTCAGTCACACTTCTTCAAACTGCACATTGCAATGCGTATTACAACACTGTCGTTTCAATGCCACAATAATCAAACGTCTTTCAAACTGGGCATTTCAGCCCATATTTCAACAGCATCAGTTCAACAACTCTGAAAGCGGAAGCAGTTGACAAACACTTCCTTTTTTTGCAGTATCCGTCAGATCTGGCCGACTCCAGTGACTCTCTAGCGTAGATTATGTCGAGTGGTTCTTGTCACAGACCTCCTGGCAGAATTAGACGCAGGAGTTATGGCCATGCCAGTGACTTGGGTTTCTCCAAACACTGTCCCTCAAACTCTTATCACTGACATAAGATCTCGCTCCAAAGGGGCACCCACTGCAAAACAACTGGGGCCAATAAAAATGAGCTGACCTGGCTGACTCAGCCACTTTATAATAAACATTCACTTCCTGTCTCGGTGTCCTCTGTCTTTGACACTTTATATAATTCACATAAAAAATGTCACTTCCTATATAAAAAATCTCACTTCCTATGCTTGTGTTCTCCTCCATTCAATTGTAACACATTAATCCATTTACTGATTGTTCTGTGGCTATGTGATCTATATCAAAGCAGATATAGTACCACACGTCCTCTGCAGCATATCCAGAAAGATGTTGATTCACTGAGGATATCACCACACATGACAAAATATAACATAGTCACAACTTACACGATATCACTACCGAACCCTTAGCACCCTGTCCCAGCTGATACTCCAAGACAGATGAAATCAAAACAACACGTGTTCCGTCCTTCACTGGCCAAACATACAACACTCGGTCTTCTACAGCAAATGCCAGAGTTGAATACCAGGCCAACCAAATGCCCGCGACTCTAAATGGGTGCCACACCGAAAGGGAAGTCACGTGATCAAGTACAGAGACATCACACACATAGATATGGTATCTGGAAGGAATCAGGTCCACATGATGTGCCGGCCTAATTGGTTCCTCCTATAGGGGCAATGTTGCAGTACAATTTATGTCTGCAATAAATTAGGCAACATGTTTGGTGCACGATCGTTGCCGCACAGCTATCCCCTTACTTGGCCAAGGTTTACGTCGATGCCGCATCATGTCACATGTGCTACAATCGATTCCGTAAATGCTTTATTCGAGCAAGCAAGTTGATCATAAATATTTTGGCACTTCCTAAAATAATTTCTTTAAAAAAACAAAATATTTTAATGATCCTACTGAATTTTTTGCATTACAGTAAAATAAAATAAAATTATATTATGTATGTGTGTCAGATTGTGCAAGAAATGTTTTCACTAATAAGGTCACCCCTCTAATCAGGTCACTTTCGGCCAGTCATAGGGGTTCCTGTGTAAATCAAGATAAGGTGGTCACATATAAAGTGGCCCAGCAGAGGTGTGGTCACCAGCAGATACTGTACTGATGCTTGTGGTTTACCAGTTGTCAAGGAAGGTCTGATTTACCTTGAGGTTTGCATTCCAAGTGAGGAGAGAAGAGATTGCTAACTTGACATGCACATCTGATATAACACTTACTACATGGGAGGGGAAGGCATGGAACTTGGGAATATCTAAGTGTAATGTGAATACCTCCCCCCCCCCCTCCCATTAGTTCCATCACAGATGAATATATAAAAAAAATTATGATCCAATATGTTTTAGTATATTATTAGTACTGTATGTATTGTAAGTAGTAACTTTTGTAAGGTGTAATTATATATTCATATTATGTTCACAATTTTGTATTAGATAAAAACCTGGATATGATACCAGCCTTCTTTTTGCAAGGTACAGGTTCTTTTGATCTGCAGCTGTCTACACTGATGAACCAGATACCACCCTGGCCAGATGGCAAGGGTATTACTCATGTACCCAGATGCGTGTGTACAATACTGTGCTTGCAGGCCGCCATGCACGGGCATGCAGTGAAACACATATATACATTATATACATATATATATATATACATACATACATATACATACACATACACATACACATACACATACACATACACATACACATACACATACACATACACATACACATACACATACACATACACATACACATATATATATATATTACATATACTTCCTGATAACACTTCCTGATAACTTTATGAAAACTATTACAATACCCTTGGTAAAAATTAAGTGTGGAGACACGAGCAATGTAAATAACCACAGACCCATAGTGCTTGTCAGAATTGCTTTAAAAAAATGGAAATTTGTATTGTGCTCGAAATGTTGACATTGTATCTGCACACTCCCGGTACTGACAACCAGTTTGGATTTAAGAAGGGCCACTCTACCGACATTTTATTGGGTTAGGATTGTGTAGTTTATGTAATGCCAGTAAATTATCTGAATCCTGTTCATCCACTTAGTGTCCCTAATGCAACTGATGCTATCACAATGACAACAATTTAGTTAGATTGTTTTGTTAATCTGGCAGAAGAATTTATTCCTTATATCCAGAACTCTGACTTGCCATCGAATGCATTTCACATTTGCCAAGAAACCAAAAGTCCATGACTTTATGCAACAAGTGTAAATGCTTCACCTTGACAAAACATTCCAGTTCCAACTTCTTCCGAAACTGAATGACCTATGATGTTGTGTTCTGGTGAAAAATCAAACAAACATGTTGTTTGAGAGATGCTACACTGTTGGATCTAGATCTGCCTGGCTCTACCTAATATAAGGGCAGTTTTTGGTGACAGACTTATGGGCCTACTGCAGGGCCATAAACAACACAACTTTGATCCTAGATGGTTTGATACTCATAGGCTGCTTACGAATGACAGCGTTGACATTTGGCACCAGAAATGTAACTACAAGCAGCCATGCATACAGGTAACTGCTTGATGGTGGTCATAATGGCACTTCCAGAAGTATAATTCACATAAACTAATGACTGCCAGGTTGGTGTAGAGATACTGCCAGGGGTAACATTAGCTCCATGTGGAGATGTGGTAGCCATTCGTAAGTGATCACAGATCAGTGTGGTTTGAATTGGCTACACTGGGTAAATAGCAAAAATGTATAGCATGTTATGGTCACATCCTGTGTTTGCATTGCTTGCGGAAGAAGAAGTATAAATGTCTTTAAAAGGAAAATTTACCTAAGAAGGGTTGGATATAAACAGATAATTTTGGATTCTTGATTCAGCCAATGGCTTCCTTGAAAACCAGCCATCTGGAATTAATTATCCAGATGGCAATGTTGTTCAATCTTGTTATACACGTACTCTTAAATCCTTCTCAAAGGCACAAGGGCAAGGTATCACTTTTCATAACACATCCAACTAGTAGTCATCCATATTGAGTGTATATATTTCTATAAATTTCAAAAGAATGTGGTAACTACTCAGATTTGTATCTGCAGCTATAGGTCTATGTGAGTAGTGTTTGTCAACGATCTGTTAGGACTGATGTACAAAAACAAGCTATGTATTATTTTCATTATTCACATAAAAAGCACGCTGTTTGGACACATACGTAATTAACTGAAGGGATCGTAAAACTGGCACACGAGTCCTGTGATTTATGCTACCTGATCAGTATGCTTATTTATGAAAGACATTCTAAATTATTGTTTTTATTTACCTATTTGTTTCCACACTTCATGATATATATCTGCTTTACATGGTTACTGCATAGACGTATCAGATATGTATACATTCAAACCGCGAGCTTTATTCGAGTTTGTTTTGTGCTGCTTATTTGTTTAGGTAATGTTAGTGATTTTATTTTGTAACATAGTGTGTAAACGTATACATATATATATGAGTAGTTCGACGGTTAGTCTTTTTCATAGTTAAGTCAGAAAGTAAAAGATCACCAGGACCGATTTTGTGGCAGAGGGCAAGAAGGGAAATATTCAAACAACATCAGTTTATATAGCTGCGAATTTTCAAATTTTAAATTGAATTGAATAGCGGGAAAACGTTCGAATATTCAAAATGTTTAATATGAATTGAATATTCGTCCCATCCCATCCGTCCAATTAACAAGTTGCTAAAGCTACAGTGGAACCTCCTAAAGGTTCCACTGTAGCTTTAGCAACTTGTTAATTGATTCTCACTGATTTGAAATCAACCTGTAAGTCAAAGAAATTTGTTGAAAATTTATAAACCCACCCTTGCAATGATACTATATTTTTTATTTAATTCATAGAAATATACAGATTAAATCAGAATAAAAATATATTTAAAAACTGCCATGGCTACTAAAACAGGATGCATGTGTAGTCAAGAAATGCAGTGCTGCCACCTACTGTGTTAGCTGTTACTAAATTGAAATGTTTTGGTCATATTCAACAGATGGCACCACCCACGTCAATAATACCCTAGAGGCTGGCTTGAGAGATTGTTTGCTATGGGAAGACAAAGATTAATTGTTGGTAAAGGGTATAGGTCATTTAATAATTGTACCAACACAAAATGTTACATATATGTAGATGAATGAGATACAGCTTAATAGCTAACATAAACATGGTCATCATGAAACACAATATTATAAAAATTAATGATGTAGAAATACCAAAGGTGGGACAGGCATTTCACCAGCCCTTAGGGGTTGGGCTAGGGAACAAATGATAGCCCCCCCCCCCCCGACAATAATAGAACCTAGACAATGATTAATATATTATGAGCCATAATTAATACAATGACTGAGTATTCTAAAATACTGTGACAACGTAGAGCACTTTGTATCAAGTTGTGTTCAATATATGTTAACTTATTTACATACATCAATATAGTTTATGTTAAATAAAATAATAATAATTATTATTATAGTTTAATTATGTGTATTTATACCAATTGTGTAGAACTGGCTTGTACTTGTACTTAATGTCATATTTCTTGTTAATATCATTCAATAAATATTTACAGACATATAACAACGATGAAGGACGTTCAGTTTTTAGAAATGAGCCAATTTTAAGGCAATTTTAATTTTAAAGCATATTCATGTTCATCAACTAAATGTTTTGTTTCTGGTCTCCACTTTTCACCTTAAAATACACAGTTAGCAACAGCTTAACAAACTAGTGTTAGTTACAAAAATAAACTGGTGAATAAGCTCTCATTCACCAGTGACCATCCATTGTCAGTAGTTTGCACCAACTCCACGAATCAGTGACTTCTAGACAAAATAGTTTATTTCTCGTTCCCATGACTATTTTATTTCTGCAGTTCCAAATTATGGCATTTTTCAGTAAATCAAACATCACCCTACTGTGTCTCCCTCTGGAGAGTGGCTGTCAACACTCAATCTGACCTGTGAAAACATAGCCGTAAATAACTATCTGTGTCTTTTAATACACTACACTGCATGGAAACATCTTAGGATAAGAAGAACTATAAAATGAGGTTTATAGAAATTGGCACTTAGGAGGACATGCACTTATGTTGTACCAAAGTTAGCATTTTAATGTGTAGATAGCTGTTTAGATCAACAAGAGCTGTGCAAATTAACTAAGCACACTGCTGCATGTATCCAAAGAACCACAGATGTGACATTTTTTGCTTAAATATATTAAAGATATTTCATTAATTTATTACCCCCAAAAAGCACTGAACATGCCCAAATTACCATCGAAATAGTACCAACAGGATATTGGAATACCTTCCCATTGGTTGATTCAGCCGCACATTTTGACTGCATATTTTCCTGAGGCATGTCAACCATGCAATGATGATATCTCCACTGATTCACAAGGATGCTATTAGTGACAGAAGACCCTAGATCATAACGCCAACCCTCCCCTTCCGCTAAGTAACCAATTATGTGATGCATAATTCAAAACCCAGTGCACAGGATCCACCAAGGTTCACCCTCAGGCAAATAAATAATCGTCCAATAAAGTGGTGCCTACAAGCCGTAACTGATTCGTTTAATTACACATCATGCTTAGAGCGTGGGGAGTTTCGTTTGCCCACTGTGGCGTTAATTTCTGCTGGGAGGAGAAGTGATCTTCGAGGCGGTTGCATCACCGCATCACCCATGTAATAATTGACCATACAACATAACAGTGTGACACTTGGGGGTTATCTCAAATGCAACAGTAAGGGGTCATCTCCAAATAACCCAACATTTTCTATGCTGTTCTTTCTTGAATCACAAAACTATTAAGAAAATAATGTCACTGCTGATATCAGAACCACACATTTCTGTGATTGCTATATACATTTTAAGACATTGCAAAATAATACTAGCAATCCAACATCTGTCAGTAATCGGAGATCATCCCTTTGCGGTTCCTGGATACCCATGGTTACCATGGCAACCTGTTATTAGTTTTCAGTGGTTTCCTGCTAGTGTGGAATGCAGCAGCGAATAAATAAAAAAATATGTGGATGATATTTTAATCAATCATTTCCCACAAATGATGTTGCGCATGTAGTAGCAAAAATGTCTTTTATTTGGTTCTGGAAAACTTTTTACAAGTCTTTCCTGGAAGCCGAAGCCTTAGACGATATATCACTAACAATGTTGCAATATTGCATCATTGTCCGGAAACCGTATAAAATAAAAGTATAATAACATAACTTCTATTGCACCTAAATCCTTTGAAACTACTACAAAAGCTCAGTGATGCTTTGAGTCTGTATGTATATGTATATGTATATGTATATGTATATGTATATGTATATGTATATGTATATGTATATGTATATGTATATGTATATGTATATGTATATGTATATGTATATGTATATGTATACATATATATATATATACATATACATATGTATATATACATATATATATATATATATATATATATATACATATATATATACATATGTATATGTATAAGTATATATATATATATATATATATATATATATATATATATATATATATATATATATAGATATATATATATATATATACATATATATCTATATATATATATATATATATATATATTTATAGATATATATATATTTATAGATATATATATATATATATATATATATATATATATATATATATATAATATACACTGACATTATTGACGATATCAGAATTGAACAACTAGGTATAAGTATGAAGGGTAATGTGTCTCGCATCACTTGAATCTGGGGGTTACTGACTGTTTTTAATATACCACAAAAAATGAACATTCCAATACTAATAGGAGATAGATAACGATTTGAAGCAATAAACAACAACAAAAATGGTTTGGCTGTGTTGTTTGAAACAATCCGAACGCAATATACAGACTTTCACTTCATAAACAAGTGTGGCAGCCACTATAAACTGATGTATGGAATAAGGACGAGATGACAAGACCAATGCCCCAAGAGCTTCCCCAGCCAGGCAGGCAATACTGACGTACATTAGCAAAGCTGTATATAGAGCACTGCTGGGTCTAGTAGCATCCCGCGTTGGACTCATCGGGGAAATTTAACAAGTAGTTGCTACTCTGCCTCCAGCCAACAGTGGAGCTAAACAACACTGTGTACTCAATGCGAGACATGCTCCGTTTAATAAACAACTATCTGAGCCCACTGCACCTATCTGGCATTCTCACCACATCCACAATATCTAGAAAGGTCAGCGGAAACACAATAAACTCACCACATGAAGTCTACTGCCGACTGGATTCTAAATGTTGCACAAGGCCAAACAATATACAACATTGTTTTTTCTAGGTGTAAGTTATTAATTAAAGATTAATCATTTGCTTAATATTTAGTTGAAGTCTTTCAGTATTCAAATGGCCTTGATATTGGACTACCACTACCACTACCACTACCACTACCACTACCACTACCACTACCACTACCACTACCACTATTACTACTACTACTATTACTACAACTACTACTACTTATACGCATAGACACATCCACCCATCACTTGGACAGGTAAAACAAAATGTGTGACTCGTAAAAAAATTATCTTGCACAAAGCCCTGCTATTACTAGTAGTAGTCGTAGTAGTCGTAGTAGTCATAGTAGTTGTAGTAGTCGTAGTAGTCGTAGTAGTCGTAGTAGTCGTAGTACTCGTAGTAGTCTTAGTAGTCGTAGCAGTCATAGTAGTTGTAGTAGTCATAGCCGTAGTCGTTGTCGTAGTAGTTGTAGCAGCAGCAGCAGCAGCAGCAGCAGCAGCAGCAGCAGCAGTAGGCTTACTGTTACTAAATCTGCCATCATGTATTTATAATTTTATCATAATTTTTTATAAAATAAGATTTCAATCTTAACCAAAACCCCACTGAGTTACTGAGATATTTCACCCATATCGAAAAATAGCAAATATGATAATCCTGATCTGCATAAGAAAGGGACCAAGTCAACGAAATGGTGAACCAAATGACCAGCGCCACCCTCCCCAGTTAATTGGTTTTAGCTTCCCCAGTTCGATGCCTGTGTGGTCCATTACCCACAACACAAAGCCTTGTCTCTGTGACTCACACAAGCAACTTAATGAAATTACCAGAGCTAATGAATGCGAGGGCAGATGTAATCTTCCTATTAGAATATCCCTCCTCATCGTAACGTTTTGAATTATGAAATCAATGCACAGGAAGATAGAAATGTAATGATGTCATGCTCATTTAATAACCTGTCTACATGCCCGTGACTGTGAACGCATTTCTAGAATGCAATAAAAATGTTTAACATTCATTATGGCATGCTGGTATTCCACTTTAATGTGGATTTGCTTCAGATATAAAAATCCCTCAGTTCAGACCTCAGTTCAATTGAACACCACCTCAATTGCTGAAGGTCGACTAGCAAATGTAAAATTCAAAACCTAAATCTAAAATTTCATCTCAAAGATGATATTTTTTAAGAAGTAACCAGTAAAGTAAAACAAAGTAAAGGTCAGTTCTTATAGACCACAGTATCTAGTCTTCAGGACTGCTCAAAGTGCTTTTAATGTAGCCAAACATGTCTCAATTCGACATCAGGGTAATAAAACATGGCTGCCCAGTTCTCAGCACAAAACAATGACCACTGCAAATTAGCCTCCCTCCACCCAATCAGATCTACATCTCTCACACCAGTGAATCTACCAGACAGCTGCGGTTTTATGATCTCCAAAACACATCACTATCCCCACCTCCCCCACCGCACCCGCCAGTGTAGGGCTCCTCTGGGAGCCCACCAGCTCAATGTTGACAGATGCGGCCTAGACAAGACAATCCTCGCAAAAACTCAGCCACCATTACCGGGCCCTAGGGAGATGTGCAAAGGCTACAGACCGGATAGGGTAAATTCCCTTGAGTAGCCAGATGCAGGGATAATCAAACATAACGTGTGAACGCGGGCACCTCACCTGGGTATCAGAGTTGCTGCAGGTGGGTATGATTAAACATCTGGTAGCTTTGAAGGCGTTTGCAGTAAATTCACAATTGTTAATGAGTGCTGAAAGAGTCTTCCTGCATGCTGGTGACAGCGTACTTAATTTTCACAGGAAATGTGTTCATTAGCTAAACATGGCAGCCCGCGGTTACATGCTGAAACTTCCAAGGTTTTATTAATTTTAAATTTAACAAAACACTGTTTTCACTTTGCATATAAAAGGCAAAACATTTCCACTGCCCAAATATTGATCGTTCTTTTAAAATGTTATTTTAACATGCTTTCTTCAACAAAGGCTGTTTGCTGATCAAAATATTAGGTACCATATTATGCAGAAGAACAAGTTATCATTTATTATTTTTTTATTAATTCTCATTTCTTCAAGATATATTATCAGCCATCTTTTCTCCCCTTTCAGCTTGCTTTGGAATGATGATGAATGTCCATCCATCACGGTCTGTCTTGGTTAGTCCAGAGGTGACAGGTCAAGCCAATCCGAGCCTTGAAGTTTTGGTCATAGCGAGGGCAGGTAATCACATAATCTGAGCACCTTTGGATGTACATCACTGACTGTAGCCAGGTACCCTCCTGAAAGATGCCACCAGACTAGGGTACAAAAGGAATCAGAGACGGCAACGTTGTGTTGTAATTTTCCTGAATACATTGATATACATAACATCATTTACAACAATGCCATAGAAAAGATCTTTGAGTTTGTTTCAGTTTCTCTAGTTCAGTTCAACAATAGTTTAGCTCTATGTATTCATATGTTTTACTTGAATGTCTAATATTAATGTCTTATCATTTTTATCTACTATTGTCAACAGTTACTAAACAGAGTTTTATTTTGGATCTTAGTATATAAATAAAGTTTGTTATTAAGTAATAAATCACTAAAGCCAACTAAATTATCACTTTTTTGACATTGTTGGGTCAGTATTTGTCCATCTTCATATATAGCATCCACTCTGAGCATTGTTGTCCTGTGTCTTAGGTGCCAAGTCCAACACAGGTTACACATTTATTTACCCACCCCTTCATCCATGGGAGGTCTTACATTAGTTTGAAGGGACCAATGGCTTTTTATGTCTCATAAAAAATTAAACAAAATGGAATTAATTAAACTGCCTGAGTTTCAATAAAGCAGCAGATGGATGCAAACCCTTGACCCTCCTGACTGAGTGGCTAGCATCCACTGTACCTAGCCACACATCTAGAGAGAAAACAAACTAATAACGTCCAGGTGCAATGATGAAGCCACATATATGAACAGTGAACATCAAACGAAGTCAATGAAAACGGCCGTTATAATTTGCTGTCATCTATGAGTGGTGATTGTTGCCCTGTGAAGACAGTAGCAGGGAGACCAATGCCCTGAGAGATGTCACATCTCACCCCAAAGCATAATCAATAACAATCAAGACTAATTTATAGCTAATTAGGAACCCCTAATTGGATTGTCTAATTGGCACGGTGGGATAATAGAACTAGGAGTCCTTCCCAAACATGTTAAAGTAAACACCTGATTTCTGTGGTGTTTTGCTCATTACAACAAAGTACATGTCACATTAGGTTTAATGGTTTTGTAGGAAAACGCATGCTGGTTTTTAAATATTCTTTTATGTGTAATAGAGCTGATTCTGAGCTATCCAATGAGCTACTTATGTAAGTCAAAACACTACATCGAATTGATAGAAACATAATGTACTCCATTAACGAGAACCAAAATATACTCCATTAGTTAGCTATCTACAGCTTTACAATCAAAGTAACTCTTTCACTGTGCCTTCTTGTTGTGATAAACAATGTGTTGAATGGTGGGGCACTTCATCCAGTTAATTGACAAACTTCTTTAATAGGCAGTGTCACTAATCCTACAGTGTGACAAATGACACCTTGCCATTATAAAAGAATATATCTTCATTGTTTGTTGAAGACATTATGTAGAAAGGCTGTTTTCTGTAAGAAGTTATGACTTGTTCATGATGACAGCTGTCCCAGTAATACCACAGTTGAAGTGATCAGCTGATCCTGGCTTTAAATAAATCACCCTAGACACTGCCATTACCCAGAGTAATCATTCCGAGTCTCACACCAAACCAGAATTATTAGTCTGTCATAGCTGAGAATCAGGGTTGCTCTCTGTGCCTTGAAATACAGAATAGCTGTATTTGTAAAACAAACGCTGCACCCATTATAATGGGAATGGGGTCCATCCCATATTTTTCCATGTGGAATGTGGCTACTGGCTACTCTAATGTCATCATGGTGAAAGCTTAAAGGACAAACAAAGTTAACTTTTACGTGGCATACACCTAATAGAGTTAATATAAAGTAACAATTTCCACATATACTCAATTTTTTTAACGCCAGCGGTTTACCAGAAAAATATTTTTTAACACCCAGCCATCCAAATTCTAAGCGCTACCCCATCTTAGACGAAGAATGACGTCACGACGGTGATCAAGGCGCTCTCCACGTAGATTCCCTGCATAGGGTTTGGCTGTTGTCATGAAATGGCTGCAACTCGGCAACGCGCGTAACATGCTGATGACGGTAAATATAAAGTTGTCTATTATTGTTATCGCTGAAATCATCCCATCAACTGATGATACATGTCTACATCAAAGCATTTCTCCTCAAAATGGACCGAGCAAAGTGCCAAACAGTACGCCCGCAAATCACCAACGTGAATCCATTGCTTCAATACTACCGGTTGTTTCAACTATTATTGCAACTGTATGTCGAACACGAAGGCATAATTACTAAAGTTTACCATAGATTTAACCACAGATTTAGATATACGTCTATAAGCAGCTGCTAGATGTCACGCCAACTGAACGAACTGTCGAAGACTCAAAGTTGTTGACCCTTAACAGCGTCGCTGGAAGCTGACCGAGATATAGAATGCCGCGCGCTGAATGGCCAAGCCAAATTAACCCTTCACCTATGGCGGCGTCTAGACCATCGTGGATTTCGTTAGAATTTTAGACTTTAAAGTCACATTCTGAGTAAACCGCTGACGTTAAAAAATTGAGTATATGTGGAAATTGTTACTTTGCATAAACTCTATTATGTGTATGACACGAAGCCGTAGCCTTTTTTTTTCCTTTAAATAGTATGAAAAACTGTCTGACTTATACAATGTGTGGTAAGTAGCGAGTCAATAAGATAACAGATTGCCCCACAATGGGTGACTAGGCTTGTGGCCTGAGAATGTTACATCATGTTCTGGAGTATAAATGCATCAGAGATTCAACCCTTCTGTGCAGCTATCATCAATGCGAAAAGTCTTAACACGTCACAGAAATCATATCACATACAGTATTTAGCGTAAATTATCGAAATATTTTGTAACAATTGAAAAAATGTGTTTATTGCAAAGTGGTGAGAATGACATCCCCCACAATATCACGAACTTGGCACTGCCAGACAAAGACATCGAAGAAAGATTTGGAAACAACAGATTGAAGAGGACATGAGGAATGTAGGTGTCCCAGAGTATATGGCCCTTGCTTGTGTGGAGTGAGGAAGGAGCTTCAGGCCAATTCCTTATAGACAGGGAAACATGTAAAGGTACATTTTATAATGATGGCATAGTATCCAGTCCTCTGGACTCGTCAAAGCACTACACTTTCGTCCCTGGCAGACATGTTCAATCAAACACCATCTCAACTTCTCTGCGAAGTATCCCGCCTTGCTGCTATTAATGCGCAAAGGCTGCTTATAAATATCCACCACTGTCTATAGCCAGATACACATTCATGCAGCTAAGTGAACTGGAGCAATGTAGAGTGAAACAACTTGCCCAAGGTTTCACACTGCAGCACCCAGGTTCTCTTAGTTAAGTGTTCGAAGCTCTACCCCTGAGCCACTGTGCTTTACAGAATTTTGGATTAATTATTATCTGGAAAAACCCAGCAAGGTGAGCAACTGTTATCTGTCTAACTAGACATTTTTTGGGGGAGAACATCATATAGACAGTGCCTCCAGATGTAAATGTACTTTACAGGTGTTAACGATATCCCCAGCCAGCCCTATCACCTGAGCACATGAACGTATGAACCTGATAAACTTAAGCCCCTTTCACAGTTGTTTCAGATTAACTAATCTGATCTGTAATAAGTTCAGTTATGTTGGGATAACACCACTGTGAAAGCGATTTAGTCCGGAATGGGTGTTCTGCTAAAATACTCCGGTTAGTGTTTTGTTACCCCGGCATGACTGCACTGAGCAAGGATGAAGCTGCTTAGTTCAGTAGTAGGAAGTCCACAACTTTATGTAGAGACTGTTATTTTGACATGGGCAAAATACGTTGTGGATGGGTAGAAATATCACTGGATGGGTGATGGAGGTAAAAAAAAAAATAATTCAAACATTTCTTCAAAAATCTTAGATTATGTCAGTTATGCCTTGAAAATTATTGTCACACGTATATGTGTTTGTACTTTATTTCAGGTCATAAAACACATCTCAACTGGTTTATATGTATATTATCTGTTAACATACACGTGTGTGTCCACCAAACAAATGTGTGTCTGGCAAATGTCATCCTGCATAAAGCCCTGGTCAGTTGTGCTTTGAAAATGGGTGTTTCAAGGATTATTTGTAGTGTATTTCTGGACACAGGTCTGGTCTGTGACATTCACACACCAGAGTCTCTACTGTGACATTTTGAAACTGGCAAAGTATTACCCTGCATAAAAGCCTGGCTGTTGCCAATCTTAAGTTATTCTTGGGCAACGACGCTGAATTATAAATATACGCACTAAACACAAGATACTATTTTATTTTAAAACACCCAAAATTTTCATATTACACCATATAGCTATAATATGTCAAATCATCATCTGTCTTTTGGATGGGTAAAACACTTCTGGGACTGGTAGGAATTATACTGGACAGATAAACAAATTAGGGAGAAAAAAGGTCTCCAGAAATCCTATACACCTGTACATAACTTATGCTTTGAAAATGGATCTCACATGTGTTTCTTGTTTATTTCAGTGTATAATACACATTTTGATTCGCTTGTATGTATGTGAGTTAAAACACATGTGTTGACTGAAATATTTGGACCAACAAAAATATTATCCTGCATAGAGCCCTGTTGCACCATGACATGTCTGTATAACTTTGCCATCTGGTGACTATTCTCATTGCATCTGGCAGCTATTCCATTAGCTTGCTAACCCAAAATAACATTTCACTGTGAATGTGATTGCTTTTCGCATGATAACATTCCTCTCGCTATTTTATATTAGTTATTCTGGAACAACTCACTGTCAAAGGCTGTATCTACTACTGTCAACATGTGTAGGTGAATATACCTTAATTCATTAAACAAATAAGCGTACTAGGATGTTTATTCGACACACAAGAGCAGAAGTGACTCAACGCACCAGGGCATTTGTGCACGATTAATAAATAACAACACAGCCATGATTGCCGTTTCCTAAAAAATCTCCTTATCTGACAGAACTGTGACGAATATGCAGTCATCAAATAATGCTTCATCATGCAAAAGAACACACTCACAAAGATCTAAACCGTGATATCCGTCCTTGAAACAAGACAGATGACACCAGTGATGCTGGCAATGGTTGATGACTGGACAAATCACACCATGTTCCACCTTTGATAATATCAAGACTTTACGATGAAGAATTATCAAGTTTATTTAATGATCCTTTCTCTTGTGACTCACAGATTAGGATGACACCGCAGTAAATTGATGCGTGACATTCCATTGGTTCACTGAGAACTACGAAAACGTGCTCAATGACAGACAATGCAGAACATGTTTAGAACATAATTTAAATATGAGGCAATGCTCTGCCATATGTTGGCCAAGTGTTGTACATAAACACGGCTGATTTAATAACAACCTCCTTGCACTGAGATTCCTAAGAATAGCAAGGTAATCATAGTTATTATCAGACAATTTAATAACCAGCTGTTCCCATAAAAACTTTGACTTTCGTATTTCTTTTTAAAAGATACAGTTTTGTCAATTGGTTAATTTTGTCGGCATGACGACCAGTTTCCAGGATATTGCTGAAAATATCCAAATTTGAGGCCTGCTGTCTCATTGATGTTTCACTGCACAGCAGTCTACAAATCTGGTCTAAAAATCATGTTAGGCCAAATAAAACAATATTGTGTTTCTGATAACCTGGCCTCCCTAGAATCTGTGCAATGTTATTATATGGTTATACATTTTTCAAAAACAAAAATATGAATAATATGATCATGCTACACGATAACTTCCTGGTTGAATGTGTCATCCAATACAAAAAAGTTATTCCTATCCAACTACCCTGAATAATGATTTATGCGTTTGGGGTTACTGATAAAAAGTAGGGTACTTTAGCGTAGAAATGAACCGATACTTCTCTACAATAATATTATAATTAACCCCCATTTAAAATGTGGAGCTCTGTGTACTTCTGGCACATAGTCATTAGGATACAATCTGGACAGTTAAGGGAAGTATTCAGCCATGCAATCAATGTGAACATGCTATTCAATCTTCATCAGTGTCTGTATGCCCTGGTTATCATTGATACAGTTGAGTGGACTAATGTAATGGGGGTGAATGAGACACCTCTGTAAGAGGTGTACACCCTGCCGTCTTTGGTTCAATGCTCCCAATTGTAGCTGCATTTAGTGGACCTACAGAGGTGTGACCTCACAGCCTCCACAAATACACTGTACACCAAGGCAACTTCATTCTTTGTATGTACACATACATCATTACTCACCTTTTCATGTTGTCATATCTTGTTGTTGATGCTATTTATTTATTTATTGTTCTTTATCTATTAATATTATTATTATTTGAAGACCACAATGAAAATAAATATTCTCTGTATTATTATTAATAATAATAATAATTATTATTATTACTACTATTGTTATTGTTATTGTTATTGTTATTATATGATACTGTTCCCAATATATAATTTGAAATGTGTATATTATTTCACAGGACAAACTGAAACAATCAATCACACAATTTCTATCAATCGATGTTGGCAGAAATTGTTCAACTTTGCAATGTAAGTCTCAACTCCCCTCCCCAATCACATGTTAGCTCAGAATATCCTTACCTTATTCCATATGCCAATGCAATGATGGAAGCCTAGCGGGGCAAGGGCTGTGTTGTATTTAAAATTCAGACACCAAGGTTAAATTATTTTGTATGAATAAACAAATGGTGTAAATAAATTATAATATCTGTATGACCCCATGTACTATTCAAACTGCTATTCTTTCAGCTTTACGGCTGTGGAAATGAACACAGTATGACAATTGTGTTCACCAAGAAGAGTTATTCCTTGCGTCCGCTTTTCTAAGCATCAAAGATAGCAACATTCGCAGAAAAACAAGAGAATTCTCAGAAACGCATGACTGGTAGTGGCAGCAAATGTAAATAATAAACGCCTGTGGTCGGACAGAATCAGGTTTTTCATAGTAGTGGGCACGATATGGACTGTTAACATACCTCTGTCATGTCATATCTCATTCAAGGATACTACTTTTTTGATACAGGGGAATGCGTCACTGTTTGCTCATTACTGCATGGAAGAGTATGCGTGGCTCCACAAACAATCATAACTGACAGCTGTGTTTAATTATGGCTGCAAACTGATATAAGTTGATATAAATCAGGGAAGTATGATGACGCAAAGTGAACTCAAAAAATGAATGGTAACAAGTTGCCACTGTCACGTCTCACATGTGACTGTGTTTTTACTTTGTTTGACTTTCAAGAGTGTGGTCATATTTCTCTGAGGAATCAGGGGATGGGCTCTACTGTCATTGTGTAAGATTTGGAGATGGGTCTTATATCAGTATCAATTGGGTGATTTGGGATGGGTCAGTTTTCAATGCACGTAATGTTGGCAATTATCAATAATGGCGAATTGTGTACATATAATTTTGTACATGGCAATGCCACCATGTTCGGAAGCGATTTTGAATGGCTTGGATTTTAAATTAGTTAATTCCACCTTGATAAATAGTGACCCCCCCCCCCCCCCCCCCCCCACCACCACAACGAGAGCCATTGACCTATGCTGTGAAGTCATACGGTGTGACTGATCTATGCAATGAATGGCACTGGTCGATCACCTCTCCGCTGGTCACACAGGTCTATCACTGACCCTGACGAAACTGTCAATCAGGCAACGAAGTCAATGGCAAATTATAGAAATATGATGCCACGGATGACACCACGGATCCTTGCACACAGACCCGTACAGTATGTGCACGATGTACGCACTCACCTTCACCGTCTGTTTGATAGTTGGCTTCCCAGCACCTTTCTTTGACGCCATCCTACTACTCCAATTCCCCGTGTGCCTTTCGCTGCATTAGAAGTATAGTCTATCGATATCCGCAATACGCCATAACTGGCCAGTGACACAACTCTCTGCTCCGGACAGATGTGACGGCGGCTTGTAGCAGTTGCGACGCTCGTCGAATCGGTCACACTATATACGCGGCGAGGTCATGTATGCTTGACAGCGTCCAAATATTCCACTGCCACGCGCCGGGTGATCAGTTCCGTTCCGTCCGAGCGCCAGACAGGCATCGCGAAGACACGCATCGATCATAAACAGACAGCCCCCATCCACTCCGTCTCGGCCGCGGCCAGGCGACGGGCTAGCGTCCCGCGCGCTGTCGTTCGCGATTCACCCATCAGCGTCCGCCAAAACAATGTCGTGAGTGACCGACTGACCAGCGTTGTACAAGAGCTTCGCGAGTCTAATCCGGGATAAATTTAACGTCTGACTCACAGCGTGAATGCTACAACATCTGCCCAACAAATAACATTACAGACCAGCGGGCGCAACCACACAAACCACCCGGCGTCTCCGAATCGATTTCCGTCTCCATTAGGTCGTGCGACTGCATATCTGTCCCGCGTCCCGACTGCGAAAGCAGACGACATCCTGCGACCGGCCTTCGCGCCACGTGCTCGGGACTATTGGTTTCTTCAGTGAAGCGCGAAATTATCTGTGTCGTGGCTGACAACGTCTTAATTAATGCGTAATAAATAGGTAGCCTAAACAAAATAGAAATAAAAAATTCCCATACGGGGCCGGTTGTTAGCAAAATGCTACGATTTCATAGAAAAAGAAACCTACAGACGCCAGCGCCAGCGCCACTTTTTAGGCTTTGTCAGACATGTTCAAAACATTGTCCAGGTGTGCGTAGCGATTAATTAAGGGCAGATGTAGTGTTTAGATGTGTCCTTCGGGTGCCCAGGCTCCCTCGTTTAGTTCGGCCCGGTGTATACATCTAAAGATACAGCGCGGTCATATTGAATACTGTCTGGGTTATCACCAGAAACTTTCAATTGAACCTTGCAAAAACACGCTGAGGCTCTCAAAAACCTCAAGCCGACTACTAGAAACGATCGAAGCTGGTGACACCGTTGTGACAACATCCGTACCGCTCCCCCGTATTGGGTCAGGCAAAACACGTCAAATTGCACCCCGTAATCCATCCTCTGACCTTCCCTGGAAAATTGGGAGCTATTCGCATATCGAGCCCTATTTCAAATATCACGAGACTGCAGATGGGGCAGATCCATGGAATGTCTGTTGGTTCAAATCTTCTAATTACTCACTTTTAGGCTCTCCAAAGACCTCTCCTGAGGCCGAAATGAAGTGAATATTGGGTGGCCTCAGCCGGAGCATCTGCACCACTTCGCTCTCGAATCATGGCAACGGGGAGAGACGGGTTGGTTTGAATTTTGAATATTATTTTCAGCGGCATCATTAAAAAGTTAAAGTTCATATAAAGTCCATCTTTTGAGATTTGCCAAAGTGGAGACACAGTTACAAATAGGTCTACCGTAGGGGAGGGTGCAAGTTGAGGGGACTTACTAAAGGTAGAGCGCAATGGCTGAGGGGTAGAGCTTCGGACTCTCCACTACGAGAACCCGGGATCGAATCCTGTGCTGCGGTGTTAAAACCTTGGGCAAGTTTTTCCACTCTATATTGCTCCAGTTCACTCAGCTGTATAAATGAGTATCTGACTATAGACAGTGGTGGATATGTGTACGAGCAGCCTTCACGCAATAATTGTATCATATGGCTGGATGGACTCAGTAATTTGTGTACAAACAAGATCAGTTCTACTCACAATGTAGTAAGCACACGCACTAACTAAGAAATATTTGCAATATTGTACTGATTAGATTTATTTTAATTCGTCATCATTCACAGCATGTGAGTGACAATAGTGGTAAACAAGACTGGTGCATGTATAATGAACACGTCACACATCAATCACCACAACAACGTTGACAGCCTGATTTTGTGAGGGGCACTGAGTGCTCAATGCCTTTTGTCTTATTACACCAGGATGAAAATCTGTCTCATTGTTTAAATGTCTTCACATATTACGACGTTCAAGAAAAATAAGCCTACGAATGGTGTATTGCAGGAACGAGATACCATCTCGGCTTCCCAGAGAAGCCGAGATGGTATCTGAGTGAACAGGTCTGTCAGGGAAATAAAGTGTAAAGTGCTTTGAACTGGATACTGCGCTATATAAGAACTTGCGTTTATTTTTACTTTACAAGGGTCTAGGGCAGGACCATGATTATGTGGAGAGGACTCATAGAAACGCGGTAAAATGCCATACTATGTATATGAACAGTCAGCTGTATGGGTGTCTAGGAATAAAACGGTACGTATATATAATTCTGTATGATTGTATGCATGTACATGCGTAATGTAATATGTATGGTTGTTGTCATAGCGATATCACCAGCTTCAATCGTGTCTAGTAGTAGGCTCTACGTCTCGTTTGACTGCACCACTGTTTGAAATAAACAATGCAATATTTCTTCCGTTTTTCAGTTTTATTTAGTGTGATATGGTACATCGAATGACGAAAAAGGCACCGTTAGCAATCAACCAGTCATTTAGCTTAGATATAAAAATATCAAGTTAAAATGACTGACAGTTGAAGACGGCGGGTAAGCCACGGAAGGAATCTGCAAGCCGGCCACCCAACCTCAAACCCCTGTCGGGGAGGAGGAGGTATGATTTTCCAAGTGCTTCAACAGCGAAAGGAGTTTACTCTCCTCCCGACCATGGTTACCTAAAATAAATTACAAAGTTCGAGACCTGCTTAAACCATAATATATAATGCTAATATCATAATATTTAACGTCCGATATTTATGCAGATGTCACACAGCCGCTTCATCGACTTGAACAGGTCTCGTCGCTTTCTGTCGAAATTCACGAAAAATCTCCCTCAAGTTGCTATCGTCGTCAAGAACATGTTGTAGAGCTTATAGTTCACATCTCGAAGTAATCAGTGTGGCGTTGTGCTGCAAAACAAATTAAACGATATCATAATGCTATTATTATTATTATTAGCAATACTAAGACGAAGAGAAGAGAAAGACAAAGAAACTGTGAAAACATAACCCATCCTGTCGCTCAGCCGCTCCGACTCCGACCGCCACGTATAACTGGTCGTTATGTGGGAAAATGACGTCATCGTTAATTGTAACGTCATACGCGGCTGCGCAGTACGCAACTTCCTGGCAGTGTCGCGTGCGGGTCCAGGGGCCACATTCAAGTGAGAAAAAATCCATGATCCAGAATTTCCCCAGGGCCCTATTCTGGTGAGAATAAATTTATTCCACAGCTCCAATGTAGATGTCCCTACTCCCCAGGACCCCGTTCCAGAGACAGACAAATTCAGTGCTCAAAGCTCCCTCGTGTAGATATATTATAACAAAATGTATTCCCCGGCCCAGAATTCACTGGTTCGACGGGAACACAAATCGGTGGCCCCACTCAAGTGAGATTAAGATTTATTCCAGAACCCAGAGCTCCCTTACACTCAAGGGAACAATAATTCCCGCGCCACCGATCCAGCATCTCAAAGGAGACACATTCATTTCCAGGATTCGGAAGTCCAATTTAATAATATGTCCGGACTTGCCATCATAAACATAGACCACAAGATCTACGTACATTTCACCAGTGAACACGTCATTTTAAATGTTTTTCGTGATCTCTTAAGCGAACTTCTTTCAGCTACAGAGGAAACGGAAAGTTTCTAGGAAAACTTATCATAAGTGTAAAGATTTCCATCATATAGGCATATACATGGCCGTGAGACGGTGGCACTGGCAGAACAACCGCTACGGAAATGGTATTTTGTAACTTGAGAACGACTGGTTGGGAAGGGTAACAAGAACCTAGAGGCTAAATAGAAGAAAGATGAGCGACACGAGAAAGGAATTAGCAATGTATATCTGCTAGACCGGAGTTTTATTTTATAATAAAAGTCGGATGAGATGACAGGTGCCTGCGTGCATGCTTATCTGTGGCGTGTGTGTGACTGTGCGTGTGTGTGCTGGCGCGCGCGCGTGTGTGTGTGTGTGACTGTGCGTGTGCGTGTATGACTGTGCGTGTGCGTGCGTGCGCATGTTAGTGCGTCCGAATTTGAATGTAGCATAACGTCTGTAGATCTATGACATTATAATTGTCAGTCAAATCTGGTTGAGAGCCTGTGGTGAAGGAAAATTGGCTAAGATTGCAGAAATACAAAATCAGCAAGAACACAAAAGAGGGGGGGGGGCGCAGTTGAGATGAGAGCACAGTGTGAGGTGAAACGTGACAAGATCAGGGGAGGACACGAGATGGGTGAGGAGGGATATCGACTCTATTCCATCGGGAAGAGGTGGAATCGTAATCATCCCAATTTCAGCGTCTATGTTATTACACATTTTTATAATGTCATCATATGCAGTAACACAACGAACTACTCTAGGAAAACTAACATTTGTCATTCTTATTAGAATATATTATGCGCATTATCTTACTAAACACATCCATGAAGCTCATGACAGCAGTTAATGTAACCTGGCAACAGTACAAATCGTACTGCTGCATTTTCTACTGCGTGTCCGTGTGTGTGTGTGTGTGTGTGTGCGCGTGCGCGCGTGCGTGCGTGCGCGTGTGCGTGCGCGTGCGCGCGCGTGCGAGCATATATGCGTGCGAGTGTGTGACTGATTGCATGTAAGTGCGTGCGTACTTGAGTGTTGCACATAGATTTACGAAATTATAATAGTCAGAGAAACCTGATTGAGCAAGGGCCTGTGCTGGAGGTTTTCATGATTGTATGTGCTCTCAAGAAAAGACACCGATAGAAGATAAAGTTTAAAAACCATAATTAAGGGTCTAATTGTTAGTAATTGACCTCGAACACCGATGTTCCCGACTGACAATCATGCAGACGGGACTGTAATGTTTTTATTATGACAAAGAAGGGTGCAACCTTGTATTGTATCACAATTCATAGTGGAAAAATGTGTTTCACATGGGAAATATTTCTTGTCTAAATTATTATCTTTTGGGGTTTGGTGGTATAAATGCATTTTGTGAGCAGAAATCACAAGGAATATATATATATATATATATATATATATATATATATATATATATATATATATATATATATATATATATATATATATATATATATATACATATATATACATTTTGTGAGCAGAAATGACAAGGAATATATATATATATATATATATATATATATATATATATATATATATATATATATATATTAAAGCACGTTCCACGGTGTTGCACGTGATCACAAATCACGGAGATAAAAAATTACATTCACATTTCACGAGGAAAAAATTTGGCACGGCAGGGATCACGAAAATACCCCAAATCCAGAACGGATCGAGAATCTCAAATGGCAGAGCGGAGGCGAATCGTTTTCAACAGTAGCCCCCTCCCGTCTTTCAGTGCCAAGATCCGAGACAGCGTGGTCAGTCGGTAGGGTTGCACTGTTTGTGCTTCCAAAACAATCAATGAAATCTTTTACACATTTTATTTATACCAGGCTTATTTATTCCTCAAGCGCAACAATAATAGTACTTCATTCTTCCCAGTTCCCACGAGCGTTCCTTCTCCCTACCAACTGCTATAACGGGACTATAATATTTACAGCTGGCCCACTGCCCACAACGTCGTCGGCTTTCGTGTCCACGCGTGCGTTTACGCGGGCCCAGGCAAGAAGCGGTTTCGCGGAGTTTTTGAAGTGCCGGCGATACCTGCCCAGACGAAACCCATTGACACAACCTTTGACCCACATTAAATGCGCGCATTTGATTGGCGAGCGTTCGAAATCCGTTGTCAATCAAACTGAACCGCGCGCTCCAATTGGTCGAAAGTTTGATGGGCGTTTCGCGATCGTTGTCTAGATGTCAACTCGCGCCAAATTTGTTTCAATATGTTCGAACACTGATTCGGTCACGAGCTGTTTTTTGCGGGAACTGAGGCGAACAGGTATCTGAAGTACGATAGCCGAACACAGGTGAAATGCCACTGTGCACAGTTCGAATTGTGTCTTAGGATTGTTTAATCCAAATAGAAATACGTCAAACTGAAATTATAATGTGGGCTCTGTCAAAGTCTCGAACGAGTTACAACTCGCGAGTTGGAGCTTGACGCCTTGAGCCTTGACATTTTGGTAAGCATGTCACCCCATGTGCAGATTACCTGTTGTGTACGTATTGCTAGTTTTGTGTTGTCTGTATACTCTTTATAATATACTGCTCATATAATATATTATATGTATATATAGGCTAATTTATGATACGCACAATTTGTAATCTAAGTTACTGTTGTGTGTAAATGTATGATACGTGAATCGATCGTGATACGTGAATCCAGTTTAGTTCCGTTACTGTGTATGGAGACTGAGATGCATTCATGACAATATTAGTTAACTATAGTCTCAAGTATCTACCGCTACGTTATAAAAAATTGCATATGCTAAAAAAATTAGTTACAAAAATAGACACATGATCAAGGTTTGCTGATAGCTATATAACGTTATAAATTGTGTTTCGACCATTAACATATAAAACCACTAAATCGTGAGGTTTACTATTTTTTATGCAAATTAACTGACACTGCGTACAATTACAAGGGCAAAGCAGTTTACGCAGACCCACGTACTTTACTTCAGCTTAGTCTAGAGAGACTGAGTGCATGAGTAGTATTCATTGCCGTCGCGCAATCACGCTCCGCCCAGGTCCAGGGAGGTCTTGTTATGATATTGCGAAGGCAAGTTTAGGGCGTTCCAGTTGTAAGCTTCGCTTACTTCTACATATATTTCACTTTTTATGCATGCGTTTATCTAAATATGCTACACATGAAGACACTATAAAGTGTACTCATGTAACATGAAATATTATGTTGAATTTTTAACTTCGGAAACATTTTTATTGAAAGAATTTGGTGTCCATGTTCCGGGGCCTCTCGAGCTATTTCACGCGCCATTTTTGAAAGTTACTGAAATTTGGCAGGAACATCTGATGAACGCTCGATTTTTGTGACTGTCTCTTCTGTCAGAGGAAGCATTCAAACGCCGATAGAGCATACAGAAATTTTATTATTACAGGTAACGTTGTGTATATGCACAATACGACGTTTTATAAATATTGTAAATATAAATACAGATAAAAATTGACGTTAAACGTTTTCTTGATCGTTGACGTTGAACTTGGAAGTTTTCGAGCGCTGTCAAAATTACGTGGACGTCGCTGGTTTGTGAAACTATTAATTTATTCCATTATTATTAATAGTATGTTCTCAATATTAATCACAACTAATGTTAAGTATATGACGTATCTCAACGTTGTGATTTTGGTAGAATTAAATCATTTTATTAACCAAA
Source organism: Oasisia sp. SBJ-2009 (assembly GCA_964017155.1). Lineage (NCBI taxonomy): Eukaryota > Metazoa > Annelida > Polychaeta > Sabellida > Siboglinidae > Oasisia > Oasisia sp. SBJ-2009. The sequence goes on along the minus strand of OZ024861.1, from coordinate 44,785,628 downwards.
AAAATTACATTTGAAACAACGTTGTCAGTGAATGTGTCATGGCTTGACCTGGCACTGTGAGTGGGACTTCGCGGTTATAACTCATTCTTATTAATATAGTTATGGCGTTACCGAATAGGTATAATTTTTTTACTATACATATGTAATGTATATTTAGTCTTATCTGAATACCGACCAACACAAAACATAAATTTTTCTGCTTTTTTGCTGGTCAAATTACCTTTGCTTTTGACCTTCGTTTTACTTTCGTGATATTTCAACCGGGTTTAGGGGTTACATATTTACCAAAGACAGTCCAAATTTATTACCGTGAGAGGGTCACATGTATAAAAAAAGACAGCTAGCTGAAAGCTGACAACAAATCATGAAAGAATAAAGTAAAAGTAAAGTATTTGTTTATTAAAATAAATCATTTGGATTCATCAACCAAGAATTTTCTCACACAATACAAAACAAAATTTTAGATTTGACATAATTTGTTATCAAATATAGATTTTATTAATCCTATGTAAGGACAGTGGGGGCTGCCTCAATTGTGTTATTGCTTTCCTATCTTAACCGTCCGATTTTATATTGAGTTTACCATACTGTCATAGACAATGTCACATATATAGCGATTTACGTAGAACAGATAGTATGAACGACTTTAGGACATGTGTGTCTTTTGCGAGATTTCCATTGCTTTAGGTTGTGGTTTCACAATAGTTCCATAACCACTTTTTTTATATCTGGCAAGTTGTCTAGATGCACATAATCGTAATATGTATGTAATACATTTGCCCTCAAACAGGTTGTACTGCGAGAAAGATGGCATTCTTCAGTATTTGTCAAGATCGCCAATACAAATACTAGCCTCCAATGCCATAATAATCAATTAAAACGCATGATTTCTGTGATCATGCTTTCTGGCAAAATGTCACACTGCTTTTGCTTGGAATTATCCTTCGGAAAGTAAAACTATAAACACAATATGGAGAGAGCCCGATTATTACAACCAAAAATATGGACTTCCTTGCCTCAAGTGCCCACAACCTCGTTTTCGAGCGCGAGACTTACATGATCTATTTTTCGTCTGCGAGCACCCTGGTCTTGACTCACATCTCAATCTCGCCACGCAATTATTTTAGTTGTATAATATTATATGAACCAACCATGTGGTGTGAGCATGATTGGAAAGGAAGTCAAGATTGTGGCACTTGCCGCCAATTTCAAATAAACCAACTGTGCACAAAAGACATCTTAGTTTGGGTTCCATTACAAAAAATCCAATTAATTTTTTTTTTTTTAAATCGTTGATGTTTGAGCACCTTGCTGCATGAATATTCTAGATTTATTGTATGTCAAAACTCCACAAGGTTTCATCACTGAAGGCAAAGCAAGAATTAATTCTGTAAGCGAGAATATTCTCTGATTGGCCACCTGATATATGTGATGTCAATCACATTGTCCAGTTGCGTTAATTGTATGCAGTAAATTTTAACTAGCTCTGAGCAATGTTATATAACTAAAAATCAGCAATTCTTTAGAACTTAACTGTCTACAGCACCACTGCAAAATACCTAGCAAAATAGAAAATGGGCACATGATGATATTATAGCTATGAAGTACAAATTCTGGCACATTTCGGATCAGGTAGCTTAGAAACGTGCAAGGTGGCCCGAGTTGCCCATCATCACGTCATGTAATAGGGGAAACACTGGTATGTTATCTGACTGTTTCAAGATTGCAAGGAATGCTGATCAGTTGGGACCGTTTTATATTCTTTAAAAAATTATGGAAAACTTCAAATGTGCCTCTATATTACAACCCCAGAACAAATTAAGTGTAAAATTATTGTTCCCAATAATTATCCCAAACCTGGAATAATTTCATCACAACATGTGGTTATGCTTGTATGTTAAAAATAATACATTTTATGAGACAGACTTAAATTATACATTTATTATTTTGGAATGTATAAATAGATAATTTATTATATATATTACATAGTAAGTAATGTGTTTTTGTTTGTTTTTTAGTGAATGGTAGGTGCAGAAGATGCACCAAGAACCTTGCCAACCAAACTTGCTTCATGAAAGCACGGGCTTGGAGAGTCATGAGAAAGATTTATCTACAGACAAAATGGAGCCCGACGCCCTGAAGGTCACTATTCAAACCAGCTCTGTGTGCTTACAGGATAGTAACATGAAGACATTGAGCAGTTGCGCTCAGTCAAATTCTTCTAGTCAACAGTCGGCAGACTTTAGAAGACTTGCGATTCGACTAGGTTCACAGGGATCACTGGTGTCAGTGAGTGAGAGTGACGGGGAAGACAATGATAGTTCTCAGGATTCTCTTGGTGAAGTTGAGATGATGATCAAACAGGTGTCTGTGAAAAATCTCGCTGGTGAAGCTGACTTTCTGTCACCATCATCTCCACCTAAATGCAAGGTGCTGTTTGAAGAATCAGTGACAAATAAAACCTTGTTGTCTGATGCAGCAGTCATTCCCCGCAGTAAGACACCATTTCAGGGTCTCACAAGCTCTTGTGGAGATATAGGTACGAAACTGAATCCCGTCACACCAACAAAGCCTGTGTCAGAGAGCATAGACCCACTGACACCAACAGCAAACTTAAAGATGCTCAGTAGTGTTGCTAGTCCGGAGATACGTAATCGTGAGAAACTAAAAGCAATCACATGTAAGATTATTAAAGAAGAAGACGTGGCGAGTTCTCCTGAAGAAGCAACAGAAATAAATGGGAAAGGAGTGAAACGTCCAAAGAGTTCTGTGAGACAGTCAGATGATGACCAAGATTTGAACCTAGAGGACCCGGACTGTATTGACTGTGTGTCACAACATATCAGTCGGAAAGAGAAATCATTGGGTCTGCTTTGTCAAAGGTAAAATCTTGATTCATCTTGGATAGACTGAGCCACCCCTAACAAAAGATTTCTCTGTCTATAGCTACTTCTAATGATTTCAATAACATTTACAATTATCATGAAAGTATGACAACATGTAAATAATACCCTTTATCAAGATATAATCATAATGTAATTTCAAACAATTTGGAGTTTACAATTTTGACAATGGCAGATAATCAAAATACTGTGAATACCCTTTGTACCGACATAACACTGTTTTGTTTACTAAGTTATGCAAATAATTATAAATATTTTTTTAGATAGAATTATTATTTTATTGTGGTCTTGTACATAACTTCATGAAGCACAGCATTTTTGTATTCCTTATTTATGGAAGATGGTTTAATTGATTATACAGACATGCTTACTTTCTGTATGTGTTGTAGGTTTCTGGCTCGGTATCCAGAATATCCAGCACTTTTTGACACCATTGAAATTTGCTTGGATGAAGTGGCCAAAGACTTAAGTGAGACTTATTTCTATAAGTAGGAATTGTATTTTGTATTGTATTAAAATAATTTTGACTTCACTCTACTTTTTTCTGACCAGTGACCAGACAAATTGTTCATAGTTAAAAAAATGTATGTGGAAATTATGGTTGGATGTAGAATTGCATATGGTTTTTCATGTGAAGAAATATATGACAGTGAGATTATGTTACACTAGAATTTTAATAGGAAACATAAAATTAATGCACTGTTTGGTATGTTTCTCATTAATGACATGTCAGATGTTCTGACTTCAGATGTGGAAAGACGACGAATCTACGACATTGTGAATGTGCTGGAAAGTGTCGAGATTGTGAGCCGGATGGCAAAGAACAAATACGTCTGGCATGGCAAAAACAACCTCAGTCACACACTCTCGAAACTCAAGGTGATACTATATTGCCAGTGATTTCTTTATTTTCACAATATTCCATTTTACTGCATTACACATTGACTGAAACGAAATGGTTACAGGTTAAACAATATTTATTTTAATTAACCATCAGTTAAAAAAAAAACCAGCACATTGCTTATTACGTAAGATTTGGCCTACCAGGCAGTATTCTAACTCATACATATACACTGATGCAGAGGCATGTTACATATCTCAGGAGAAAGCAGAACACATGACTCCACCTCCCAATACTTATGTATATTGTTAGTTACACCTTGGCTCTGGTCATTTTGAAAGATGTTGGCATATGTTGTATGCAGGCACTGGCGAAGGCAGAGGGGTTTGCGGAGCAGATAGAGAGGATCAAGGATTATGAAGTGAGCCGGGAGCTGGACGGAGGAGGAAGTGTGAACAAAGGGAAGAAGATGAAGAAGATCTGTGCTGCCTCCTACGTGCCCTCCTCCGTTGTCTCTCCCCGCAAGAAGGAGCCCCTCAAGACCAGTGACCAGTCGAACCTCCAGGACATTTCCACACCAGGTCTGTGTCACATCTTGTCACATACACCTCACAATCTTTTTATAGGGAACAAATTCATTGATGTACTGATATACTGATTTAAAAAAAAAGATTCTGACATTCAGATGGTATCTTGTTGTTCTTTGGGTCATTCCATTTTTTATAGCAATATTCACTATATTAAACGCCGAACGGTTTTGTTGGAAGATGGGGGAAGTAAAAAAGCAAATATCTAAGTTTGCATGTGTCATATATACTTAATCCACAGGAAGCATCAGAATCCAACCACCTTTATTTATTTTATTTCCTACGTTGTTTTTGTTGATATGCTTTAAATTATTTTGTATCGATCTGAGTAGAGATTATTTCACCAAGCAGTGTTGATGTTAATACTGTCTGTTTGTGTGGATTCAGTTGAGACAGTTCGCAAAGAGAAGTCGCTCGGAATCATGAGTCAGAAGTTCCTCATGCTCTTCTTGGTGTCACAAGTAGGTCACATTCATCTGCTTTTCTTGTCTTGTATTCCTAGTTAATTAAGTACCAGCATCTCCACTATACTCCCATGTGGATGTCCACCGATATATATGATTATAACTGAACAAAGTTAAAAACATTTTGATGGTCCAAATTAACCAGAAGACAACTTTTACACATGCATCTTCAGAAACCAAGATCAGGTGTGCATGAAAACGGAAGATTAGTTAATTTCAGAACAGCTGATACTAAATTAGCAATACTAAAGCTGTATTTTAATCATTATTATATGCACGACTGGATCTCCAAGGAACTGTATGCTCAGTTACTTTGTACCGTATGGAAATACCACTGATAAGATCATGGTGTTTGATCATTCAGTGTCTTGAGATGTGGTAATGCTGATGTAAAGAAACCCAATTAATAAACTATGCCTGTGTCGTGTTTTCAGCCAAAGACGGTGAACCTTGATATATCTGCCAAGATTCTCATTGGTAATCCTAATGTAGACAGAACAGAAAATGGCAAATTCAAAAGTAAGTTTCATATACAGATCATCCTTCCAGTTAGACCTATCAATGTAACTGAATATGGCAGGGTTTTCATTGCATCATCCATTGCCTAAAAATAAATGATTGGCTCAATCCCCAAGTCATGTTTGGCTTTGTGAAATTTATGTTCATGTTTTGATGTCAATTGAGATGTCTTTGGTGTCATATTTTAACTGTTGTATAATGCCACACACGCGCACACATACACACGCTCGCAGGCGCACACACACACGCTCGCAGGCGCACACACACACACACGGTCGCAGGCGCACACACACGCTCGCAGGCGCACACACACGCTCACAGGCGCGCACACACACACACGCTTGCAGGCGCACACACATACACACGCTCGCAGGCGCACACACACACACACACGCTCGCAGGCGCACGCACGCTCGCAGGCGCACACACACACATACGCTTGCAGGCGCACACACACACGCTCGCAGGCGCACACACACACACACGCTCGCAGGCGCACACACACACACACGCTTGCAGGCGCACACACACACGCTCGCAGGCGCACACACACACACGCTCGCAGGCGCACACACACACACACGCTCGCAGGCGCACACACACACACACACACGCTCGCAGGCGCACACACACACACACACACGCTCGCAGGCGCACACACACACACACATACGCTCGCAGGTGCACACACACACACACGCTCGCAGGCGCACACACACACGCTCGCAGGCGCACACACACACGCTCGCAGGCGCACACACACGCTCGCAGGCGCACACACACACGCTCGCAGGCGCACACACACACACACGCTTGCAGGCGCACACACACACGCTCGCAGGCGCACACACACACACGCTCGCAGGCGCACACACACACACACGCTTGCAGGCGCACACACACACACACACGCTCGCAGGTGCACACACACGCTCGCATGCGCACACACACACACGCTCGCAGGCGCACACACACGCTCGCATGCGCACACACACACACGCTCGCAGGCGCACACACACACGCTCGCAGGCGCACACACACACGCTCGCAGGCGCACACACACACACACACATACACACATCTGGGACCAACTTGGCCATTGATGACACAAATTGGATGCAAATACATCTATATAGGGTCCTCTGTTTCGTTGTTAGTTAATGTTCATATTTTGTTGTGATTGGTGACCTAAGAACCTCTGCTTCACTGTTAGCTAATGTTCGTGTTTTGTTGTCAGCCAAGATCCGACGCCTCTACGACATTGCCAATATCCTGACAAGCCTCGATCTTATCCGCAAGGTTCATGTGACGGAGGTTCGTGGACGGAAGCCAGCATTCAAGTATGTTGGACCCAACGTGGAGGACATCAAAGAAGTGGAAGGTATGAAACTCATAATTTTTTTTTATTTAATTGATCGATTGTAATTAATTAAATTGCCACAATTAATATGAAGCCGTGACACAGTTTGTCATGTTCCATTGATATTCTGGCCGTTTTCTTGGCGACAACAAAGGCCAAAAGTAATCTAGGCAAAACAGCATGCATGGAAAGTGGATATGGCAAATGTATGCATGTTCATTTAGGTCAAACTTGACCAGGTCACTCATATATTCTAGTTTGCGACGTAAGATTGTGGATCCATCAATGGCGACTTATTGTATGACACGGTTTCAGAACCTACCAAGAGACTGCAAGGCTTTATATTTCAAGTAACTGTGTGGAAGTCACATTTGTTTTAATCTACATTTTTCTGCGTCATATTAAAAGCATGCTTTTAATTTTCGAGGCAAATCATTGTACACAATGTAGGCTTTTAGTTTTTTTAATTGATTGCTTTCCAGCCTCTCCCCTTGAGGACAACCTCAGGCCATCGTCGAAGCACTCCCTCTTAGACAGCGTACAGAACCAACAGGGTGAGGCCGACGACACAGTAGAACATTAGTTTACACCTGTCACTTCATCTCAAGTCACGTCATTTTGAACTGTTTACATTCTCTGTAAAATAAAATTGAAAGTATGCTATTGATGTGCCGTCTTAGTATAAATGTTATCAAATGCCATCAGGTGATCATCAGTTTGATAGAGATACAGAAGAACAACATAGTTGTCTTTCAGAAGCAACCAGGAGTCATTTACTCGAAGCGTTTTTATCATTTGGAAAACTTACACAGGCGTTTGATAAAAATAACATAAGTGAACAATCAAAGAAATACAAATGCATGAACTTCATTTTGCATAACGTTTGTATGGTATGAATGGTTCACAAAGCCTGCCCCAATATTTAAGAATTATGTTTCTTAATACTGCATGTTTAGCTCTCTGATCGATACAGATTGGTTGTGTGTCACGTCGGAGCACAAGAAAACAGTTATTTTTATGGAAGACCTGATCCAGATGGTTAGAACTGCAATCTACAGATTTGAGCGACTAGAAATGCGACATTGCATGTGACTTGTAGATCCAGCTAGGTGCTCCAAGGCCGCTACGGACACGTCTGGCAGTCTGTGTCTTGCACTGAACTTATTGTCTCAATATGTTTGCAGTGTGCAGCATCTTGAACAGCCAGCAGTGCTTCAAGCCCATCAGTCGACACTCCTTGCTCAGTCAGCCAATCCTCGACCTTGGTCTATCTAGTGGTGCGTATTGATCAACCAGTAGATCACGTTTTACCTTGTCTTGAGGTTTGTCATAAATTTGGTTATTTTTACACGCTAAGCTGTATTGTATTATTCCAATAAATTAACTCTAAAATCATGCATCTTTAGTTTGTTACAGACACGTGAGAGCTTTGAAAACATACTAATGACTTTAGTTTTAGGTTAGATAGTCATATTTGTTTTATCATAGTAAAATGCTATCAATTTGAACAAGAATTCAATTATATATACTTATACTCACCTGTCACTGAGTATACGTCATGTCATTGTAGATAGACGAGGAGGCCACCGTCAAATGACGTCACATAGTGCCATGTCAAAGTTCAGTCGTCACGCGTCCTTTGAACAGATCTGTGAGGTGGCTGAGCAGGAGAGGAATCGACTCTACTTTGAGTCTCGCTCACAACCGTCTAGTCCAACCATCAAACGTAGGGGGCGCTACTTATCTCTTCCATCATACCTATATCACTTTAGACTTCTTATAATTTTAGACAACATAACTTTGAAACTTTTCCGTAGAACGCAACAGCTCAGGGGTAGAGCTTCGGACTCTCAACTAAGAGAAACCGGGTTCGAATCCTGTGCTGCGGTGTTAAAACCATGGGCAAGTTTTTTCAATCTACATTGCTCCAGTTCACTCAGCTGTATAAATGAGTACCTGGCTATAGACAGTGGTGGATACGTGTACGAGCAGCCTTCGTGCATTAATTGTAGCATGGCTGATGCTTCCAAATGATGTTGAGACAGTGTATGATTGAACAGGTTGACAGGGAAGTAAAGTGGACCTGAGGACCGGATACTGCGCTATATAAGAACTTACCTTTTTACATATGTCCTGATTTTACATGTGTAACATCAACTGTTAGATTGAGTGTTTTTTACTATTTCCTTGTTTCAAAATCTAAAAATATCTACAATAGTCAACAAAACTGTGGAAAAACAATTATTTGATCAATTATTTATAGAAATGTGTCTGGTATCAACAATAACATGCTAGCATGTTTCTACAAATCTGTTACTTATTTTAGTGATATTATGAAACTGTTAAATAATTTTGATTTATTAAAAAGGCAAGTAATCCTGCTCTGTGTCCTAAGACTAGTGATATTTTCACAGGTTACGTGATATATCGGTAAAAACTATTCTTTTGAAGGTTGAAACAGAATCGGCTTGTGTACATTACTTTTCAGACGTTGTCAATCTGAATGCACCTGATTCACATTTACAGGAAGGTAAAATAGTTCAACTTGTCACTGGTTTCTTTCACAGGACAACCCATCCTGCCCCGGTTCCACTCGACAAACCGAGGCGGCTCCATGTCCGCACTGCCCTCTAGTGCCAGCAGTCTCAAACACTTGATGGTGATCCGTGGTGCAAAAATGAGCGAGGCGAACCCAGCAGATGGCAGCACCAGTGTGAGTGAGGTCGAGCGCGACATGAGGTACACGCTGGTTCAGAAGTATCCCATCCAGACCATCACGCTCACTCCGATCACACAGATGCAGTCTGGGAAGACGGATGGAGCAAACGCGGAGCAGACCGACTCCGGGAGGGTGCCGGAGCCGCAGATGTTGATGAAGGCTCAGCTGAGTCAGCCCGACGCGACGCGGCAGCCGACGATTGTGACGCTGACCAAAGACCAACTGGACGCTGTCATACGATCGTTGTCAACCAACAGTGGCGCTAGCTCGACCGACGCTGACGACGTGGACGCGTCGGGTGCAAAGTATGTCGATGCGTCAACTCAATCGTCACCGCAAATACCGAGTGGAATAGTGAACCTGATGAAGAAGCTGGACGATGCACCCACGAAGCAGGGCTCACTCATGCTCCTGGGCGGAGGAGGTGGAGCCGTGCAGAGCAGCTCGGGGAGCGGCACCCCCTGTGTACAGATCATCCACTTGGACTGTAGCTCGGCCGCAACGACTGTTACCAATAGCAACAAGACGACAGCGGCTAACAGTCACAAGCGCCCTCTGGTGAGCATGGTTGCTGCGACGCAGGTGAAGCGGCAGCGGACGGAAGCGTTCCCGCTTGCGACTGCCGCAGGCGGAGCGGCTCCGGCGGAGGTGATGAAACCGTCACCGGAGCAGGGTGCAGTTATGACTAGCCTATTGAACACGCAGGACGCCGAAGTGGCCACCATTACTCAGATGGCCGTCACGCCTAGTGCTGCCACCCCAGTCACGGAACTAGTGCCGTCGCCACTGAAGGCAGTACGCGTCGAGTCGGATTATCAAAGCGCCACGTCGCCACTGATCCACCATCCCTACCTGCCATCTCCACCCAAAGTCACCCTCATTGGCTACGATCTCGCGTCACCACTGCTGCACGGCTTCAACGACGAGATCTCGCCAGTGTCGCAGCTAAACACGCCCCCTATTGACTACATCTTGCAGCAGCCCCTCGACGAGACTTCCGTGCAGAGTGGTGCGTCCTTCGTCTTCCAGTTCCCTGCCTCGACCGCTGGCGTAACTGCTTCGGGGGCGACCATGCCGGCTTCACTCGCCCCGGGGCCACCCGTACAACCTACACTGGCCCCAAGGCCACCGACGCAGTCAACACTGGCCTCAGGGCCGTCTCAGTGCTCACAACCCAACACGCCCACGTTCCGGCTGTCCAGCACGAGCTCACCAATCATGCTGCTGCAGTCGCGCCACAGTGAGGCCACGTTGGATGACGGCAGACTGCCGCTCACACCACTACAGCAATACCTCGCCCTCCAACCTCCGATCAAGTCTCGACCTCCAGCGCGGACGCTGACAGGTGGCAATGTTGTACAAAGCACTGTCGGCTACAGTTTTTCCGGTATATCGCCGTCGACAAAGATATCGCCACTTCACTCAGTAAATGGCGGGCTGGGGCATGCTGTATTCTCAACGACAAAAGCATCGCCCGCAAACATTCTTCCCGCTGGCGGCTTCCCCTCGGGAAGTTCCCGGCCGCCCGGTGGATACACGCCCACTTCGGGAAACATCGTTAATCTCGTGCCGTTGTTCTCGAGTTCGCCACAAGGGGGAAGTCTGAAAGTGATTAATCACTCGGCGAACCAAATGCATACCGGCGTATCGACGCACCGTTTGCAGAAGCCGATTCCCGTTTCACTCGAGTCGAGCTTCTCCCTTCTATCGCAGCCGATTGGCGTCAAAGTTGACACGTCGACAATGAACAGGGGTGACTATGTGATGAGAACCCCGCGGTCGTTCAACCAGGATCTCATGTCTCCGTCACAGAACATGTGCACGCCAACCAGCAGTGTTGTTCTGGCTAACAAAGTGGCAGCGACGCCGAACACGTTCTTCCGCAGCACGCCCGGTGGCATGGTGCCAGTGTCGACGGCCGCGTATTCCCAGCACGTGATCCTCAACCAGAACTCGGCGTTCCAGTGCGTCAGTCCATTTCAGCCAGTCTCGGGGGGAGTTTCTGCCGCCAGACGTCTCGCCATGACGCACTTTGACCCGCAGCCTTGAATGAGGTCTTCGAGGTTTATCCGTCCAAATTTTCTCGACTGCTGCAAGAAATGAACTTGCTATGAGTAACAGACTAGAAAACGTTGCTGACTTGTAGTAACTGTGAAATACCCATATAATAGATCTTTAGGAAAGACAATGTGCCCATTTGCTCAATTTTAGGCAAACAGTGTATTATTTGAGTTGTTGGTGAAATGATCCCATACTTGCGGTTTGTGTTTTAGGGTTTTTTAATTGGAAATTACACGTCACCATGTGTATACATTCCATGAATCTAACTTGTTCATTTTGCCTAGTTACAAGTGTGTGTATATATGTACATATATATAAATTTATTTATATATGTGTTGTATTTTATCTCCTGGGGAAAGTATCTAAGCTATCTGGTCACACTGGGTAACTAAATGCCGATATCTTTACTGTAATATCTATGTTAGAATTACGTCATCCAGACTAGCTACCACTTAATGCAATGTTTCCATCAGATATCTTGTGTTTGTTTTAACTAAAAGACACTTCGGTCCTTGTTAGAGGCCAATGAGTATATTTTTGAATGGATTTTAACAGCTGGATTTCATAGGCCAATATACAGTGGAATTGTTGGAAAGGATGGTGCTGATTTCGGCAATTCAAATGTGCGTGTGGTGTGTGAAGTTTACCGAAGCTTTAATTATGTGCCACCGTGCTTTCGTCACCTGCCATATAACCAGTGTAGGTTTCACTAGTTTTATAACATGAACTAAATTATTTTTGTTGGGAGTTTTAATGACAATCAGCCCTTGATTTAGCAAGATGGCTTCTGGTGCTTGTATTACAACAAACCTGTTACGTTTGCCTTGCTAATAGCCGGATGTTGTTGGTTTGATAGTTGCTAACGATACAAAATAACAGCAATATGTCTGTGGTGAATATAAGTCAGTATTCAATTTCTTAAATGTATTAGTTTCTTAGTCTTGTGTGTCACAGTAAAATGGGTGCTGTACTTTACATGCTATGATACAGTTTGACATGTAATTTATTTAATCTTAGTCATGTGTTTACGTTACTGGTATGTCATGTCTGATGGCGTCGTTTCGGTTCCTTACGTTGCAACACATTTTGCCATAAACACAAACTATGAGACACTGATCTTGCAAAATGTTGGTGCAGTCGACTGCACATAGAAGAAAGAGTCACTTGTGTTTAGAATTGATCATTTGTCTTTATTCTGAAAGAAAAATCTTTTGGACCACACGTAATCCATGAGAGTAGTCATATATGAATATTTTTTTTTTGATTTGTTTCATATTAGGTTTTATGTTCTGGCATTTAATGCAGCGACATAAAATTAGATCTTACTAAAATCGTAAACATCAGAAAGTGGAAGGGGTGAACTCAGGAGTAGTTTGTCATAAGAGAATCATCCAACGTTGTTGATGAATGTTTTACAATTCATTTCATTGTATAAGAACTGAATGCATTGTTGAATAGAGGACGGGGGCAAGAATAGTTTGTTCTAATTTGTCATATACTGTTTTTTGAGAGATGTTAATATATTAATGATTCTAACGTTTGATGAGAGTTGTAAGTTCAATTGTTGTATATGATATATGCTGACGAGTGTTCAGACTTATATTAATTTGCAAATATTGACAGTTGTTAATGTCCACTGGCTGATGGGCCATTATTTATTCGGGTATTGGGTTAGATTTTGTAGCAGGCAAAGTCACTTCAATGTCTTGTTAACTTAATTTACAGCTGTCTGTCACAAGCATACTGACTGCAATGAAGTAATATTATTATATGATGTTTTAATGGCGGTTGAGTGGTTTGTTATTCTGTATTAAAGACGTATTAGCTAAGCTCACGCATAGTGTAGTCCGACAGCCACATATTTTCACGATGTACCCTTTTGCAATACTGATCATTTGTTCTGATAAACACTGAGCTACTGGGACCGGTTATTTGTGTAATTTCATTCATGTAGTAAATGCTCAAACAGCAACGTGATCATTTCATCAGTTTACTTTAGCAACAGGCATGTGCCTTGTTGAAAGACTAGTATTTGTTGTATATTTCTGATGTTCTTTCTTCAGTAATTTTAATTCATGCAGTTTTGTGTAGATCTCCATTCTATTTAACTTTGACACATTTGTAATCGTCATGTTGGATTCTTGTTCACCACAAGATAAACAGCCACTCACTCAAGTTGTACATATCTTACAATAATATACTTATTACATCATATCCTGTGTGATTTGGGCCATTTCTGTTCATATAAAAATATGTTTTATTCATTAGTATCCAGTGTGTTGATAGTGATTAATAATGTGTATCTAAATAAAATTACATATTGAAATAAATATACTTTGTGGTTAAAAAGAATTGGTTTATTTTTTTAGCATTTTGTAAAAAAAAACTGGTGGGAAAAACCAAAACCCCTCCCATGCCTATGCACTCCGTCCGTACTCTCATTTAGTGACTTAATTTGGCATATTGTCTGGAATTGTGGTTTTTGTATAAAACAGCATGCATATGTAGGTGCAAGCATCATTGGTTTTAGGTAGGAAATATTTGTTTTAACCTTGGGTCCTATTTTTGATAAAATGTAGTTTTTCTTTAAAAAATACAATGGCAAACTATTGTTACTACAATATTTAACTGTGCTACTGGTAATAAATATAGATAATTTACTACTGATAATATTGCATTGTGACATTGACTGCTACAGTGTATTGATGTGTTGTTACATAATACACACCAAGTCACTGTGTCTTCCCATTTGACTGTGATCAAATCGTAGTCTACAGACAGCTATACAGTCACTCAGTGTTACAACTTACAGTGTACACTATCTGCTGGTATTTACAGCGTGTACGTTATTTTCACATCGACATGATGGTTAATTATGCAACACGACACTGGTAGCATCAGAATCGTTGTTTTGCATGCCACAATAAAACACATAGTCCTGGAAATCATGTGAAAACAAACACTGATTTGTCCCCATACACTTTCGTTTTATCAGGTAGTAGTCATTGCCATTTCTCTAGCAGACTATACTAAAGTTACCGATTAAAATTTTGTAATTGTGTCCTTTAAATGGTGACACATCAAAATTAATAGCATAGACATAATCAAGTGCTCAACGTATGCCAATAGTTATGCTCGCTATATGCATCCATGTCAGCTATCATGCTGATGCTTGAAAAAATGCGACAATTTTAATTTGAAGTCCCTTCATTGTTGTAGGGGTCAAAGCACAGTTAGACTTCCTGGTGTGACCCATACAAATGTACTTTAATAATTGTGTCATTTTAGATTTAGATTCTTTTTATGTCAAATGAGTACAGTAGGACAGGCATACTAGTAGGTTCAGTGCTATGATGTATCTGCAGTGCAATTACGCATAGTGTAGTTGGCGTAGTGATTTTTAGCCATTTTCTCTTACATGACCGTGCGGACGCAGAAAAACGTGCTCAGTTTAGTCAATATTGAGGGGCAGTACACATGCATGCATTTTAAGAGAGCCTGAGATATGCTTTTTTGTCGAAATTTGATCAGTATATCAGTGACATGACTGCAGTGACTATGTTAAAATTTAGCCATTTTCTCAGGTCCAGTTTCCTTATAACCTGCAAAACGTTAACATGGCCACCAATGGGAAAATCAATAGTGCTCTATATTCATGTAAAGTTATTGTAAACAGCAGAGTAAAAGGCCAAACCATGATGAAATCGTTTTTGTGACTTGAAATTTTGCATTTGTAATATACTTGATTAGTTCAAGTCATATCTCAAGCTGCTGTGAATAGAAAGATACAGTTTGGAATATAAAGGTACAGTTTGCAACTGACTGAAAAGGGTTTTACTTTTTTCAACAATTTATTTTAAGAAATTAGAAATAATATAGTGAATATATTGTTCATGGCTTCAAGAGTGGATTATTGTAGTATAATTAACTTACTTTGGAGCTTAATGTCAAAGATGAATACGACGTTTCGATCCGTCACGTACGCACCTTGTTCACGTACTTATGTCACGTGTGTTGCCTGAGGCTCAGCTGAGCCTGAGGGATCGAAACGTCGTATTCATCTTTGACATTAAGCTCCAAAGTGAGTTAATTATACTACAATAGAAATAATATGTTTTAGATATTTCAGACATCAATAACATCATTTTGTGTGAGTGATATTTTAGTAAGAAATTGCATAACACGATTAAACCAATAATTATTGCTCCTCGAGGTAACAGCTTCAACGTTCTACGGACAAATGCTCACTGCGCTGTCTATTGAGTAGAAACTTCCGCAGTGAGTTTGTGAGGCATGTGTGTTGCACACTGTTATAATTTGTATTTGTCATAAAAACTACGTTTGAAAAACACAATGGAATTTATTCCAGCAGTGGTTACCAGACATCTGGACAGCATACATTTCACTGAAGGTACCCCAGATGTCGTTTATTTAAACACAATCATCGTAAAAACGAATGATACTGGGCGATAAAAGGGTATATCCAAAGTTGTAACATATTGTTTTCGTAATAAATATTTCTAGACCGTAGACGTGTTTACCTTTTTGGGCACTTATGTACAAGTCGGACCCACCTCAATTTTGCCATTATAACTGTATTTTTGCCAACATTTGATACTTGATTTGGTTAATTCAATCAATTATAATCATCTTGTGCATATTTATGTTTTATAAACAGCGCGTCTTAGCAGGCTTTTGAGGTCGAAAAGACAGTGCGGTCGGCATAGACAAACTGTTTATCGCTCATTCCATGTGCACAGCGCAGTAACACATGCACCGCTGCGCTTGCGACTGGCACAAATCGCGCTGTCTTTTCGACCTCAAAAGTATGCCAAGACGCGCTGTTTATAAAACATAAATATGCGCAAGATGATTATAATTGATTTAGTTAACCAAATCAAGTATCAAATGTTGGCAAAAATACAGGTATAATAGCAAAATTGAGGTGGGTCCGACTTGTACATAAGTGCCCCTTTTTGTTTCTTAAGTTTTGGTCTAATGAAATGGATCACTAATTAACAAAAAATGATGAAAAGTAACAGCATTTTCTATTCATGTTGGCGGCACACTGCAGTATTCATGTCAGCTGGTAATCCAGATTAATTCCAGTTTTAGGGAACTGTAATACAAAAATTAACATGTTTATGATGGTGCATATCGACTGTATATATATAATTGGTAACAAAATACTGTTTATAGAATTTAAATATCTTCATGCAGTAAAAACGTATGGGAATTTTAACTTTCAGAAGCATGCACTTGCAAACTGCTATTACCTTATAGTTTTTCAAATATATTTCTAAAAACATTTTTTTTACCTCAAATTAGTGTGACATTGACATGGGTATGAAGTTGAAATAGCATTTTATATCCAATATTACCTATATTATTTGGTCTATTTTCAGGATTATTTGTCCGACTTATAGCAACTTTTTTCTATTCAACTATCTTCAGGACCCAGTATATTGTTCTGTACCCAGTACCCACGATGGAATCCAGTGTACTCTTAACATAATTTACAATTTTCTTCTGAAACTTTTCAGTAACGTATTTTATGTAAGTAAACTGACTCAGTACAAAATACCATTTTGCGACAGGCTTCAATAACTTTTACATATGCTTTATTAGGAGTATGACATATAGTACATATTTCTATAGCAGATCTTTTTGTCAACCTTGACATGTCTCTTGGCGATGTTTCTTGGTAAACACATTTAAAACAAATCAGTCATTATAAGCAGCGTATTGATTAGCATAGGAAATCTCCCTATGCCAATACTTAGTGATGGGATGTTCAAATAAGCATATAGGTTTGAAATATTAACCTCATTAGAAAGATCATATATTTAGATATTTATTCATACCTAAATAGCAGCTAAGCTTTTTGAAATATTATCGTGTCTAAAGATGCAGTTAGATTGGATATTAGATTACTCCAAGATGGCAGTTATTGCATCAGCGCAATCCTGAAAAAAATGGGTGGTAAATTCAAAATGATTTAACTACAAAGTCTACAATGCACTACATGCGATTTGTATGACATTTTCAGTGTCTTCTTATTAACTATTTGTTTAACTACTAGAACTTAAGAAAACTTTCTCAATGCGCTACAAAGATATAATTATCTGAACATATTGCATATTCACTCATCAAAATAAAAATTAAATAACTCACCTAAAATGTTATAATACACACAGTGGCATTCTTTGTCATCTTGGGTCTCAGAAATATGTGGTTTCACCATCATACGATTAATACGAGGCTCTTGAAAGGAGTTTCACTGGGCCTCCCCTCATGAGCAGAAAAGCCTAGTGGACACAAATTGCAACTGACCTTAGGTGACCTACCAACGCACCCCTAGCAGATTTGCAGGTCCCTATCAGTGTTCACTGTGTCTGTGTTGGCTAATTAGTTATTGTGTTAACATTTTTTTGGTCACATATGTAAATTAAATAACAATGTTAAGCTTGATTAGATTGATATAAATTACTTACATTGCTTAACTGTTCTTATCCCCTCTTTCTATATCAGTGCAATGTATTAATTTGTCTTCATCAAGTCTAGAATTAACTGGCAAAATGTCATATGGACACATTAATCCAGTGCACATGGTGCGTTGTCTGACTTAATTGCTAAAATGTTTGATTGAATGGTTTTGAAATAAGTTTAGTGATTTGCAAGAGACAGTGGTTGGGGATAGTGAATTCCAATCTTTTATTGTTTATTGTGGTTAGGAAGAAGCTGTTTCAAAATGCGTTTGCTGAGTGTCTCATTTGAAAGAACTAATTGTTATGTTTACGTGATGATCTAGTGTTGTGTTGGATATAGCAATCTAGTGGGATATCTATAAGTTAGTGTTTTGTGTTGATTCATACAGCATGCTTGCTTACTTGTGTCCCTCATTCTATGAAGAGCATAGGCCTTTCACAATGACTCTGGCACTTAAATGGCAGTCCTGTCATTTTAGGCTCAATCTGCTTTGCAGTAATTTCTGTTATTTTTTAAACAAAATGAAACATTACACACTGTTGCTTAAATGTGAGTTATGTCCAGGGCTTTTTGCAGGATAAAATGATTGCCAGTCACACATGTTTTGGCGGACGCATGGATGTTAACTGTTAAGCTAGTTTACAAACTTTCAAATGTGCCTGACGACCTGAAATTCGCCATAAACACACATATGACACCATTTACACTCACTTTCAAGGCATAACTGACAATATCTATGGTTTTGGAAGACCTTTTTTGCTCCTTAATTTTTTTACCCGTCCACCCATATTTCTACCCATCCATTTTCGTTTTTACCCGTCCAAATGACGGGTGGACGGGTCTCTACATAAACCTATGCTTATGTCAGTCACTTACCCTGAACAGTGAGAAATGATGATCCACACAAACCCCCACATAATCGCTGTCTTGCTGCAGATGGAGCTATGCTGCTGGCTGCTTCGAGTCTCACAAATCGCTACTGGACCGGCTCTTTGTGGCATTTCGACAGTCCCGACACAGCGCCAGACACAGAGCGCTGTGCTGCCGGTGTCGAACTCAACTGTGGCATCAGTGACGCGAAGTGGATCAACGGATCAAGTAATGTCATTGCTGCTTGTGACTCAGGTAAGTGGATCAATGGATCAAGTAATGTCATTGCTGCTTGTGACTCAGGTAAGTGGATCAGTGGATCGAGTAATGTCATTGCTGCTTGTGACTCAGTTAAGTGGATCAATGGATCAAGTAATGTCATTGCTGCTTGTGACTCAGGTAAGTGGATCAGTGGATCAAGTAATGTCATTGCTGCTTGTGACTCAGGTAAGTGGATCAGTGGATCAAGTAATGTCATTGCTGCTTGTGACTCAGGTAAGTGGATCAGTGGATCAAGTAATGTCATTGCTGCTTGTGACTCAGGTAAGTGGATCAATGGATCAAGTAATGTCATTGCTGCTTGTGACTCAGGTAAGTGGATCAATGGATCAAGTAATGTCGCTGCTGCTTGTGACTCAGGTAAGTGGATCAATGGATCAAGTAATGTCATTGCTGCTTGTGACTCAGATCAGTGGATCAAGTAATGTCATTGCTGCTTGTGACTCAGGTAAGTGGATCAGTGGATCAAGTAATGTCGCTGCTGTTTGTGACTCAGGTAAGTGGATCAATGGATCAAGTAATGTCATTGCTGCTTGTGACTCAGATCAGTGGATCAAGTAATGTCATTGCTGCTTGTGACTCAGGTAAGTGGATCAGTGGATCAAGTAATGTCATTGGTGCTTGTGACTCAGGTAAGTGGATCAATGGATCAAGTAATATCATTGCTGCTTGTGACTCAGATCAGTGGATCAAGTAATGTCATTGCTGCTTGTGACTCTGGTAAGTGGATCAGTGAAGTATTGTAATTATGTAAATTAGTTAATATACCATTGCTGTGTTTCGTTAAATAATATATCGCTTGCACATAATGTGTTGGTAGATAGTTACAAATTAAGCAGAACAAACATGTATTTGTTGCCAAATTATTGCATTAATTTTGGTCACTTATTTTGTGTCAGGATTTGTTGACTTATGCACAGGGATATTTGTCAGCCTGGTTCACTTATTTATAGATAAGACATGTTTTTGTGTGGCGTGCTGGACCTTGTATGTTTCTCATATCTATTCTCTTAGTGGAACATTTCTCTGGATCTTTGGCTGTGATGATATTGGGCCTCCTAGAGATGTCATTTGCCCCGTTGATTGTGTGTGGTGTTATAACTAGCTGTCTGACCCCCAGGTAATCTGGCGTTGTATGAACTATGTGACAAAGGACACACCTTCAAACACCTGAGTCAGGCCATGGCACACGATGACATCGTCACTTCTGTCAGTGTCAACAAGGACCAAACAAAAGCAACCTCAGCAAGTATGGACACAAGGTAATAGTGACGTCAGATAAATATAAATAAATTTCTGGTAGTAGGACAGTTCTTCAGAAATCACCTCAAATCAGTGTTTATATTATCACTCATTGGAGGTCTGTTAATGTTATACATGTAGAGTTTTGTAGACAGTTTAAGGAATTAAAATCCTCTGAAATTACCAATTACCCACTTTTTAAGTAGCATTAGCAAACTATACAGTGGAGATGGTATAACCTTTGACGTGTACTAGGTGACCTAGATGGAAGACCATGGAAACAGTCTAGTTTAATAATTATGTACTTTTTATCGATATTTTTAACCTATTGATATATTGTTTTTTATTATACACATAGGCATTTATTCAGCTTCAATAATTTGTGTTATTATTTATATTTTTATAATTGTTTATATATGTTACTAGTATATTTATGGTTTTTTTTCTGGTGTGTATTTGTATTTTAGGATTTTAATGTATGTAAAGTGCCACAAACTATTTGAAATTGGATGTGGCGCTATATTAAATAAAATATATTATTATTATTATATTACACTGTTATTACTGCCAGCATTACATGACCATACACAGGACGTGTTTGTTGTTGTAGGATAAAACTTTGGGATGTGGAAGCGTTCACGTGTACAGCCACCTACCAAGGTCTGGTTCGACCTGACCATTTGTTTGGTCTCGTCTTGTTGCACCTTTAGTGCTTTATCGTCATTAAGACATTTGGTAAAATGAAACAAAACTAATTTTACTATGCGTTATTGTATTTAGTAGTAGTGCAAATAATAAAAAAGTCAGGCTAATAAGCATTTGTGTTGTGGTGTAAGTGGTCCTAAGGTGGTGTGGCTCTATGAAGACATGGTTCTGAAGGTGTGGCTGTATCATCTATGGTAGTGTGACTCTATGGGGATGTTGTTCTGACGTTGTGTGATTCTGTGGCTGTATTGCTCTGTGGCTGTATTGCTCTGTGGCTGTATTGCTCTATGGCTGTGTGGCTCTAACCCTGTGTTTTACCCACAGCCCACTGGGACACAGTTTGGAATACGGCCTGGCATCTGTCTGAAACTTCCATCTTCCTCTCAGCATCACAGGTGAGTACTTCAGCATAGCCATACCTGCTAGCATTACGTAATACAGTGCATGACACCTATAACGGACCTTGGATAAATGAAAAAATTCTTGTCTATTTACATGACTATTTTCGAGAACATGTGATAAAATTAAGATCTTTCTTCGTGGTGAAGTGAAATACTCACAACTTGACAAATAGCAAATCTTGTTGTACCGTAATGGTGTTTGTAAATCTCAGGTTTTAACTCAGTTGAAAGCATTGTTGTTGATGATTACAGGACGGTCGACTTATTCTATGGGACACAAGAAAGTCAAAGCCTGCCACAGTACTACGTGAGTCTGTTTGTTTTGTTTTATTTAAGTTAGTGGGTTTGAATGGCCCTTTTAAGGTAGACAAACAAGGTGTATGTTTGATTATTTTTATATTCATTGGAGCAAATTTCACAAACTCTCCAACTGATTGTCAAACGATTTGCGCACTTTTGAACAATCACAGAAAATTCCTTTATAAAAGTGTTGATTTGTAGAGACTAGAGACCATAAATCCAGAGAAATAAAAGATAGATATTTGAAACCCCAAAGGTGTGGCACCTGAAAGGCAAACACATACACTCATGCTTTAGTCCAATTGTAGTTAGATGTTCTCTCTTAATTATGGAGTCTTGTAAACACTAATAGGTAAAACAAACAATAGTATTATTTATTTTGTGAGGAAATGTATTGTTTTTACCAAATTCTAGGTCACCTATGGAATATTTGTAACATATTTCTACATCTACAGAAAGGTGACAATATTGTTTCAGGGAACACGTCACTGCCGGCACTTCCTACGTGTGTGGCCTGGCAACCAAGCAGTAAACTATCAGTTGCTGTTGGCACTGAAGCTGGCCACTTGCTACTGCTGGACTTGCGCAATTTGGGAGCGCCCTCTAGCAGCAGCATCAAGTGTCACGAGCGAGGAGTTCACAAGATTGTGTTCGCTCCAGAGAGGTATGTTCCCGAGAGTTTGATAGTACATAGACTTATTAACACGTACACCATTCTTATGTCTCTTGGAATGAAGTGCTTGTGCTAAGTAGTAATAATGATACTTTATTTTTTACACTAATTTCTGGAGTAGCACTCTGTTTACGGTCATGTTATTTTACCAACTCTGTCACTTGAAGACATAAACACATGTCAATGTATCACTGACAATCAAATTTCAACAATCAAAATTTTGGTGGGTGGGTGGCATTGAGCCTATTCAAATATTTACAAAGCCCCTAATTTTCTCAATTTATTTTTGTCTAGTCTAAATTCATGAATGCAGATCTGTCAGATGGAGTCAGACCACATTTGCATTTTCTATAGGTGACCATTATGACGTTTCCTTCATTTCCTAGTAATCTTGATGAGATCTGTTATTGACAATTTCACAGCATATTTACCCTCCATTGAAAAATGTGTGAACTTTTAATACCTCAGGCTCCCACAAACGTCTTTCAAACCTTACACCCCTCCATTTCTGCTTGAATTACCCATGGGTTGCCCCTGATTACATCACCAAGCAAAATGACAACTGTATTAATACGCAGAAATGCACCGACTGACAGCTGTCATAATTTGACAGCTCTGATGCCACGCTGCACAAAAACATCATTTCTACTCACTCCACACTACATATGTGCTCACAGAAATGCAGACAACCTGCATAATGCTGCTTTATAGGGTACTGTTTGGTAACTTTGGTTGGGTAATGGGGGTGAACACCTTATTGTGGTCTTACATCAGATGTTATATACATGACATCGTTGAAGTGTTGGTGTTTTTGTCACACGTCTGTTGTATCTCTGCCCCTAGCTCCTACATGTTGGCGTCTGTCTCTGACGACTGCACTGTGGCCGTCACGGACATCTCAGACAGTGGACCTGAGTTATTGTAAGTACCACACTTGTGGTGCCATCACACTTGTGCTCCTGCAGCTGCCATCTTCACAAAACATGGTGTTTGGTAATTTAGAGGGAGTCAAGAACTGTTTTAATAAGTATATCAAAACTTCACTAAACCGAACAAAATGTCTTAAAATTGATGTACCACCCAAATGGACTTTACACGATGCATAAAAAATTCAACTCAATTTTTTTCGTCCTGTCCCAGTTATCAGTACAGAACGGCTCTTGTTTTGCAAGTTACAACCAGTTTAAATTCAAATACATTGGAAAGTATTTCAAATACTTTTCATTTTCGGGATGTATTACTACGCAAGTAAAAGAAAACCAACTCATTAAAAAGTCAAATACTTTAGGAAAGTATTTAAATACCAATACTTTTCATTCCAAAAGGTCAAATACTTTTCCAAAAGGAATTTTTTTTTCAAATACAAATGTATAAATTTGTTGAGTCCATATCTGGTCACTGTCGTAGATAATAACCAAACCACTGATGTTAGTGAAATTCTGTCATAATTTATAATATATAGGGTCTTTGATGAAATTGCATCATACTCGTTATGACTAAATTACATTTTAGATGTTTTTACAACTAGACTTCAGTAACTTATTTTTAAAATGTTTATATGAAGATGTACATAAAGGTAAGTGTTTACATGTGGACACAGTGTAAGAATATGGTACATCTCAATTAACACCTGGATAGTTAGTTAGCCACGGTTATAAGATCATTCAAGTTTAAAAGTACTTTCAAGAAGCAACTGAAGACATTTCTGTTTAAAAAAGTGTTTTCACTTTAAAAGAACAATTTTATAATATTCGAACCATTTTTAATATGTACTATTTACTAACTATTTTATTATTTATTTTTTAATTGTAATATAATTAACTATTATTTATTTATAATATCTACTATTTATAATATCTACCCGGTACTATTTATCAACTATTTTATTATTTATTTATTAATTGTAATATAATTTACTATTATTTATCAGTATTAGTATTTTAGTATTATTAAGACTAATATTATTTATTTATATTAACTTTTTTAATGATCTATTTATTTTACAACTACGTCTCTATCTTTTAGGTAATCTGTATATTCATGTAATGGGTAATGCGCCTCTGAATGGTTTTATTGCTAGAGATATGGCGTAGACAAATACTGTTATTTATTATTATTATTATTATACATCATGTTTGGTGTGACACTTCAGATACAGAGACGAGACAAACCACAGCGACTTTGTTCACGGAGTCGACTGGAACCCGGTGGACGGCCGACTGTTCAGCTGTGGATGGGACTACAAGGTCGTTGGTCGCACCATTCCACTGCTAGGTGGCGCTGCAGGCAATGTGACGGTGAAGACAAACGGGCTCGCTCCCGAGACAATGGACACTTCGACTCAGAATCACAACTCGACTTGTGACGAGACGAAAAGTAAAACACAGGTGGAAAAGTGCGATCAAAGTGACATTAGTTAAACACGTGTGGATCTATAGTACAGCCACAGTGTATTCTGTAAAATAATTTTTTATTTTACACATGCAATATGTTGTTAAACAAATAGTTTTGGTCGAGAACTTTCAGTGCTCGTACAAATGGCAATTAATATTATATTTGACAGTTCTGTTGTGTTAGATGAAAATGAGTTTTACAGCTTTACATGGAACTGTAAACATAATTTTGCAAGTTATTTTCTTGTTTTCTGTTGACATTATTAAAAGGTATTCATATACTACATAATTATGGTTCCTTTCCAGAAGCATACTTTGTTATTTAATAATAATTTCAATTTTATATTATTTCCTGTATGATTTTGTTTGGTTCCAAGATTATTGTCTACTTGGCAACCGTAATTGTTTAAATCCAATCAGGTATCCAGAGAATGTCATTACATTTTGGTTATAGACACAACAACCTGCTTGATAATTTTGGAAGTTTGTGTTTTGTGAAAACAATAGGATTGCTATATTCTGGAATATGTAACCGTGGTAAAACATGTTATATCATTCTGCTATATAAGGAACAATTTAACGTGAAATTTGCTGGTGAAATGCCACTACTGACTGAGTGTAAACGTGCTCCACTCATGTGTCAACAGAAACTTGTGCGCTCCTCCCTAAACAAACCAACTGGCAGGGGTAGTTAACATGACCTTGGCTGAATGATCTGATTTTGTATAATTTCTTGAAGTGAGACGGAACCGTGTAGGAATATTCCAGTCCGGCCAATATTCTGTTATATGCAATGTACTTGTCAGACATATTAAAAATGAATTTTGTAATTGTTACGTTGTGAATGAAATATGCAAGAATGTAGTGATGTTTGGTTCAGGATCCCTGGGATATAGAGAAGAAACAAACAGGTTCACTGTCATAGTTACATCAGCGTTTTGAACAGAACAAAGGACTGAATACGGCGCTTTATAAGATATCTGAGCTTGTAACAAACTACGTATGTGCAGTTGAACCTAAAAAGGCACATTGAAAGAGGCACTGTTGAAGATTTGCTTAGTTTTGTAGAGGAAATTGAAAGCAGGAAAATCAGATTCACGTTTTTGTCCTGCATATTACTGTAATATTTTCAGTGTTCACTGAAATTATTAAGTTGGACCTGCCATGACATAGTTCAGTCATTCATCTACACAAAACCATGCAATATAAAATATACTAGATGTCCATAATTAATCTTCACCACACACACACACACACACACACACACACACACACACACACACACACACACACACACACACACACACACACACACACACACACACACACACACACACACACACACACACACACACACACACACACACCAGGACATTCTAGCTATTCAAGATATATGGGCCTGTAGTTATACTGAAAACTGTTTACGACATCAAGTGACTGAAAATAAAACAATGTGGCCTTTAAAAAAACTATTTCCACGCCATATTAATAAATCACGTCATCTGTGTGGATAAGTATAAACGTTATTTTATCGAGATAACAAATGAGTTTCCACCCATCCACTGGCCTACTATTGTTCTGCAGGGTTGTAATATTTCATGAATAACTAAATCAACGTGAATAATATTTAATACTTTATGTATGCGGCATCATCAATATACACAACAGCCAAAAGTCTGGGTAGTTTAGTCCCAATATCACTATTATTAATTATGACATATAAATCAACCTGTTATGCCAAGTGTGCCAGTATGCACAGAGGGATTAAGTAAATAAGTAAACATTCACTGAATTGAACTGGATATTTTAGTAAACAGCAGAAGTGGAATGGTGCGTCGACAATTATCCTTAACGGGTCATATCATAACAAGTGCAAAATATGCATATCGTCTTATTTACCAAACAACATATCAGTGATACTTTCCACAGTCCCAATACGAAATCGTATTGGTCAGTTACTCGATACCTTTACATTCGCGTATAGCTGCCCGTAATCCGTCCACCGTTAGTTTTCTGACAAGTCGATCACGTCAATTAAGTGCATGGGCCATTCATATAAATATATACAGACGTCTTCTGAATGCAGCGTCTAAACGAATCGGTAACATTATTGAAGTACAACGACTCTCGGTGATTGGAAGGGAAGGCACAATGTTTGTGTTTTTAGTGAGCTGTGGTTTCTTGCGTGTCCGTAACAACAATAGCTAAATTCTAATTCATGTATCCTAGCGTCCACTTGTGTTTGAATGACAAATTCGAAAATATTCCTATATTCAACTTGAGTCGATGCTGCATTGCTGGTTGTCATGGCAACCAGTTTACGGCTGATAGCCGAACTCGCGGGCGTCGTCGGCCGTGAAGTCTCCGTACCTCCACACACACAGCTGTGGACAAAAGAAGTGCGTTTTAAGACGGAATTACAGGAGACACTGGGTAATGATAGTTTAGATATCGGAAAGTATTAATTCTCACAGAGGTGACTGGAACCATTTCACTAAGATAAAGAGCTCTTAAGGAAAACTCACCTTGAAACAAATTGTTGGTAAAGTAAAGAAACAAATTTGAAATGCAAATATCCATTGCCATATTACCAAGCACACATTGATGACAACGTTGCGCTGGCATGTCACGGTGTTGACCCAATTTTATGTATTCAAGATTACTGTTAAGGATTAACTGTAAACTGTTGTCAATTACGACAATTATTTATGTGAAAACCCATGAGTCTATGGCATAATACCAGTGGACCAAAGTAATGCAGAGATTTCATTATTAACTTGTGACCGACAAGCTTGTTAACAGAATTGGCATTAAATGTCGGCTGCATAGTTGACCTGATCAGGTGCAATGACCAAGATATTTTCATGAGACATTCACTGAGGAGTGGTGGTCGCGTGGTAGAGCGCCGGACCGTCAATCGAGGGGACGGTGGTTCAATACCATCTACCACCGTTTCGAAACTTAGGCAATTTCGTTTACCTCACATTGCCTGTGTCTTTCGGAAGAGACACTGAAAGCCGGTGATCCCTTCTATCTGGTGTCTATGCCAGGGGAAGTAAAAGAGTAAAAAAGGTAAATGTGTAACCTGCAGTGGACTCACTAATTCTAGAGAAGGACAACTCTGAAAACCAAGCTCGACAATACTCTAGTCACAAACATGTGGCTAACATAGAGTGGTGAGCTAACCATAAGAAGAAGAAGACTCACCCTGTCTGCCTTCGCCTTCTCTTCCGCCTTCTTGTAGGTCGTCATGAGTTTGTTGAGTCGTTTCTCGCGCCGATGCTCCACCAGGACCAGGCCTTCAGTGATCATGTTCTGAGCGATGTCGTCCTTTGTGTCGGCGTAGAGCAGTGTGACCGCGTCGAGACCGCCGCTCTTGTACTCATAGTTGAGTAGGCACTCCTTGTTCAGGACGTCGTTGGTCAGCGAGTCCACCGCCAGCTGGATGTCCTCCTCCTAGTGGACAACACAGGAACTAATTGTTGATAACGCATCTTTTTAAGGCCGCATTTGTAAACTACTTGTAGGGTATTTTATAGTGAATTTATTTTAACTGTAATTATATTTTTGCAATTTTTTTTATTTACTTATTATTAAGTTATTAATATATTATTATTTTATTTATTTATTGCTGATATCTATTTATTATTATTATCATTTAACATTTCGTTTTTACGTGCTAGTTTAACTGATTAGGATTATTTTAAATATGTAAGTTACAATATATTTTATGTGCCTCTGAGCAGAAATTTTTCCGGATATACAGCGCTTTACAAATAAACATTATTTTTATTAAAACGTGCGAAACAAGCAAGACTGAAGCAACTTGTGATCTGTCGCAATTCCAGAATGCCGAAAGTTGCAGAAGTTGCGGGGATTTTAACAAATCTGAATGAAATTATCTTCCAATGACCTCTTACCCAAACTTGTCTATAAAAATTGTAATCTAACCACTTGTAGAAACCCTTTTTTCTGTGCATGTATACACAATTTTATATCGGTTGCCTGAATCGAAAAGCTAGTGTGAATAAAATAGAAGACAGTAATGGCGGAGCTACAAGAGACGGGGCTCTCGTGGGGCAAGGCTCAGGCCACAGCAAGACAGGACCCTGTGGAGGAACATTGTTGTAGCCTTATGTCCCACTGGGGATGAAGAGGATAAGTAAAGTAACATTTATACAGAGAAAAAGTCAGACTGATAGTAAGCATCATATATGGAAACGAAACCTTATATTAAACCAAACATGACTTCCTGGTAAGAACAAAAGACATAATCACATTATAACCAGCGTAACATTTAGTGACAGTGCTGACCTCTGGTGGCAGGGCGACTCCAGCAAGAACATACTCCTGGGCCTGGGGGGGCAGGGGAATGTAGGTGGTCGGGAGGGTGGCAAGTCGGGTCGAGTCCGTCACATCTCGCTGCAAAAACAAACACTAGAGGTCAGCACAAGTGGCACAGTGCATCTCCAGTCTTATCCAACTTTTGTTTTTTTAATACAGAAATAATTATTTGTTGACAAAGAGAGTAAGTTCTTATATTTACACTCTACTAACAGACTTGCTTAATCATCTTGATTTCACTGGGAAGTATTCAGCCATGCTGCAGTTAATGCAGACTATTTTCATACATAAATATCCACCACTGTCTGTAGCCAAGTACTCATCCATGTGGGTGAGTGAACAGGACCAATATAGAGTCAACAAACTTGACCTAATTTCAACGTGGCAAAACATCCCAAATGAGCAAAACATAATTTAGGACTTGGATTTTCCGAATCTTGTTCTAAAGCCATATTTCCCTGCCCTGTCTACTTACGTTGCCGTAATCGATGAAGAGAACATGTGCTTTGTTCTTGACGACTTTCTCGACTTTGGCACGATACCTACAACATCAACACACAGCTACAGCGACTGGAGCAGTCACCTAGTACACAGCAACCGGTTCTACTTAATAGTATGGTCCACTATATCCAGGTATATTTTGGCTTGAAATCGTGAACTTGCATAAATCTGTATAACATACTGTTTTGGTTAAATGATTTGCAGCATTCTGCATCTTAGCTGATTTCCAGTGACCGGGAACCATTTTGTGAGTCTATAAGATACGTAGGTCTGTCAATGGTCATCTGGATTAGACATCTAAAAAAAGTGACTCTAATCACCATAAATTTGACATTCTACGTTATATTAATTCTGTATGTTGAATTCATGAAATGTTATACTTTATCATGACTGTTATTCAAAGAAAATGTGTACTAAAATAGGTTACGGCTGTACTCAAGTATAAATGAAACAAGTTGTTATAGTACACGTAAGCCCCGTATGTGTACGTTTGACCACTGTCCCCTCCAGGTGGCGTCCTGTGATGTACCAGGGACACGACAGTACACAGCATCACTGCCTGCCTGGGCTAATAGACTCACTTGAACTTTTTAAGTAAAACTTAAAAACACATCTTTTTAAGGCCGCATTTGGCATGGTATTTTATAATGAATTTATTTTAACTATAATTAATTTTTTTACTTACTTTATTATAAAGTTATTAATATATTTTTATTATTTATTAATTAGTTTATTTTAGCTATTTATTGCTGATAAGTTTAGCTTATTAACTAGTATTTTTAGAAGCTTTATTTATTTAATTATCAATTTTATTATCATTTAACATTTCATCTTTACGTGCAAGTTTAAACTGATTATGAATATTTTAAATATGTTTGTCTAACAATGTATTTTATGCGCCTCTGAGCAATTTTTTTTCTGAATATACAGCGCTTCACAAATAAAAATTATTATTATTATTATCAAACTGTAAAAATTTCACATTTCCTAAATGTCCAATAACACATTTTAAATGAAGCTAAGCTTGATATTACCCAACATAGAAGCCCTCCCTCCAACCCAGACTACAGGTGGCTGACTTGGCATGTCACAAGAACGAAGTACTAGTGGCGCCCTCACCATTCCCCGTCTTCAAAGAGTGCGGCACAGATGTCGCGTGGCTTGGGTGTGTATGCCCCGGGTAGAGGTGGGTTCTCTCTCATGTCAGCCCGCAGCTGTTCCATCAGCTTCTCAAACTGGGGCCCTGGGGAGAGAAACAGGCCAAGGTAAATTTGTAGGGAAACAAGAATCAAGGAAAATTGGTAAGGAAAGAAGAAGTCGCGGTAAATTCAGAGAAAGAAAAAATTCAAGGTAAATTTGTAGGGAAAGAAGAATCAAGGTAAATTCCTAGGGAAAGAAAAAAGATAAGGTAATTTCGTAGGAAGAAAAAGTAATTTCGTAGGGAGAGAGTCAAGGTAAATTCATATAGCATTGTATCACATCATTAGAACTGTTCAGAGTGCGTCACACTACTCTATGGCAGATCTGTTCAAATGAAAACCATCTTTGGAAAATTTAGCAGTTACTACACAAAGAACGTCTGTACAGAAATATCCGCCAACACAGGTATTCATTGCTAAGTGAACTGGAGGGATGTAGACCACAAACCAACTTGTCTTGGATTCGATTCGCTAAAGGAGGATTCAAACACAAAGTGTCTTGATTGAGACTTTGATGCTCTAACCACTGCACTCTACCTAGAGGGACGGAGTCTGTCTCTAGTCTCACCCGCCTCAAGACTCACTGATCTGTAGTCTCACCCACCTCAAGTCTCGCTGGTCTCTAGTCTCGCCTACCTCTAGTCTCACCCATTTCCAGTCTCACACGCCTCAAGTCTCGCCTACGTCTAGTCTCACCCATCTCTCCCGCATCAAGTCTCACTCCTCTCTAAGTTACGCCTCCTCAAATCTCACAATATCTAGTGTCACCCGTCTCTAGCCTCACCTGTCTTCCACTTTGCCTGTCTCTAGTCTCACCTGTCTCTCACTTTGCCCGTCTCTAGTCTCACCTGTCTCCCACTTTGCCTGTCTCTAGTCTCACCTGTCTCTCACTTTGCCTGTCTCTAGTCTCACCTGTCTCTCACTTTGCCTGTCTCTAGTCTCACCTGTCTCCCACTTTGCCTGTCTCTAGTCTCACCTGTCTCTCACTTTGCCTGTCTCTAGTCTCACCTGTCTCCCACTTTGCCTGTCTCTAGTCTCACCTGTCTCTCACTTTGCCCGTCTCTAGTCTCACCTGTCTATCACTTTGCCTGTCTCTAGTCTCACCTGTCTCTCACTTTGCCCGTCTCTAGTCTCACCTGTCTCTCACTTTGTCTGTCTCTAGTCTCACCTGTCTCTCACTTTGCCCGTCTCTAGTCTCACCTGTCTCTCACTTTGCCCGTCTCTAGTCTCACCTGTCTCTCACTTTGCCCGTCTCTAGTCTCACCTGTCTCTCACTTTGCCCGTCTCTAGTCTCACCTGTCTCTCACTTTGCCCGTCTCTAGTCTCACCTGTCTCTCACTTTGCCTGTCTCTAGTCTCACCTGTCTCCCACTTTGCCTGTCTCTAGTCTCACCTGTCTCTCACTTTGCCTGTCTCTAATCTCACCTGTCTCTCAATTTGCCCGTCTCTAGTCTCACCTGTCTCTCACTTTGCCTGTCTCTAGTCTCACCTGTCTCCCACTTTGCCTGTCTCTAGTCTCACCTGTCTCAACACTCTGGCCGTAGAAGTGCAGCTCGTTCGTGACCACTGTCACGATGACCTTCTTGTAGGTGACCTTGCGCTCCAATGGCTCCACCTCTGAGACGACCTCCTTCGGTTGTTCTTCCTCGAGCGACCACAACTAACAACAAGAGACATCACTGATCACAAACACTCTCCCAACACTGTAGGATTCCCTCGTATTTTTATTATTTCATGTCATTCCATTCGCTGCCAGGAACACAACATTGTTGGAAGGGAAATAACTGGACTGGAAATAACGTGAAATGTCACAAATGAAATGCAAACCTACGTTAAAAATCCTATTTGTGGGAATACATCTGTAATTGTTAATAGAAATTGTCACCACAAACACATTTCAATCTGTCCATCATCTCATGCACAGACAACAGAATCTCAAATACCGACAACAGAATAACCAATGAAATTTAAATTGTGGAATGAAGCCCACATTGAAATTTTATGTAGAAAGGGAGTATTCATTGAGGTCTCCATTGAGAAGTGGGACACGCATTGAGTTTTCATCGAACAAATCCGCTGTTCCTGCACTGACAGTTTGGTGTATTGTATAAAGGGAGGCTATTATTAATAATATTTATTATTTATAAAGCGCAATATCCAAATATGCTCAAAGCGCTGTACAATAAAATATAAAGCTATTTATTATGTGTTAAAACTAATATTAATAATAATAAATACAACTGTAAAATTAACTTTCAGATAAAAAAAATGTAGAAACGTTAAATTATTCATATTAAAACTGTTCATTAAATATTATATAGAATTAATGACGATGAGTAAAATAAATAAATAAATAAAACTACTCTACTTACATGCAAAACACATACTAAACGATGGAATATATAAATGTCAATACATGTGTAAAAATAAGATAAGGTGAAATATTTGAATTTTTTTTTCTAAAATGTCATTGGATATTTAAAAGTGTATAAAGGGAGCCTACATTATATAAAGGGAGCCTACATTGAGTTTCTTCTCCTTGGCGGCCTCCTCGCTGGCACACAGGGTGCGGTAGTGGGAGCTGCGCTCGGCTGTGAAGTGCACCTTAGAGAGACCGTTGCCCACCAGGGCGACCGACAGGTTCGTTCCATCCACGTACATCCACCCAATGAAGTTGCCTCCCTTGTCCATCCCTTCTACCTCCACCTCAACCTAAATAAATAACAATATATTTATTTCGTATAGTATGCATAATTGTTCGTGGCACTTCACAACATGTTACAATTTAAGACATAAAAAAGATATATCTATACAATAAGACAAATACTACTGTTTTAAAATAAAATGTAAAAACATATGTATACCTCCCGGTAGGTATATAAATAAATAAAATTAGTACGGTATTAAATAGCATAGTACTTTTAAATAAATAAATAAATTACATATTAGTCATAAAAATACATAATAATCGGTCTAGTGTATAACTAGTTAACTACATCGCAGTGATACTGATAAATGACGGTATATATATATATAATTATTATTAGTAATAAATAGCTTAGTATATGTTAAAAATAATACTAATACTAATTACGTAACAATAATGCCAATAAATAAGTGAATAATTATATATTGATAATATTACCAAATAATCTAGTAAAAAAATACAGTTCATGTCGAATTACACTAATATGCAATATGAAAAAAAATATGTGTCTTCAGTATACACAAGACACATACACCTACAACACACGGCAACATGGTCACATGGCTGCTGCGTTACCATGGCAATAGAAACATGGTCACAATCGTTGTTGTTGTGTTGTAGGAACTTATTAATGTAGTTGTGTTACTGTGGAAACAGGGTGACATTGTGGTGTAACTGTAGACTCAGACCAAGTTGACTGTTGCGTAACTATGGAAACGGGTTGACTTGTTTGTTTTATTACTATGGAAACAGGGTGAAATGATTGTTGTTTTTGTATGGAAATAGGACAACTGAGTTGCTGATATCACTCATATATAATTATCAATGAGCGTGATCTACAACGCCAGTACTGGGGATCATTTCACTAAGATAAATAACTCTTAAAGAAAACTCATCTTTAAATAAACAAAATCTATTGTTAAATTAAATGATTATTTTCAAAATGCAAATATCCATTGCCATATTACCGAGGACACTATTTCCATGACACACCAGTGACAATGTCCCGCTAGCACGTCATGGCGTTGACAGTATTCAGGTATTCAAGACCACTGTTAAGGATCAAAATTAATTTTAAAGGGCAAAATCGGGTTTAACCCTTTAGACCTCAAGTTGGCTATACCCAGCCGTATATATTAGTAAAATATTGATATACTGGCACATATGTTACATTACGGTCAACTTTTTAAATTAATGATAAAGCATATATACATCCAATGTGAAGATAATTATATACCCTTTAAAATAATGTTAACTTGAATGATGGAAATTCAATAATAAAAGACTTGCGCCCCAAAAACGGGCACCCTTGAATTTTTTCAAAATATGACCTTCTTTTCTGAGGCCCCACAGGATTTACACAAAAAATGGCTAAGGTCTAAAGGGTTAAGAGCTCATAACATTAGTGAAATGGTCCACTGGTCTTAGAAATCAGAAACAAGCTATTTCTAGCACCACCAGACTTGCGTGCCTACCTCCCTTTGTAACACCATCTCCTTGGTGAAGCTGAGAGCGTCGTCTCCGTACGCGTCCCCCGTCTGCTGTGCTCCCCTGTCGGAGGCCGGCCTGGAGGCCCGGGGACAGCTGATGCCTGCAGGGACAAAGTCACGTCATAAACTGCCGACTGAATTAGACTGAGGAAACTGACAGGTTGCCAACCCTTGCCATGAACTTGGAGAAAAATGTCATTGAAAATAACACGTTTTTATATTTTTACAAATTTATGTCATAACGAAATAACTAAACTGACTGTTGATGTAATTGTCTATGCCGAAAAGGTTTTACGAAAACTACATTATAAGTTTTTATAACTGTTTTAACAAATTTTATCTGACAAAAAATGAAAGTTAAAAATGTGATCAATGAATGTTCAGTATCAACATTTTTTGGAGTAGTTATACTATTTTCTAGTTAAATCTCTCTGCATCAACGTGAGTAGTCCCCAAGAGAGTTACGTAGAGAGCAGTTGTGACAAACCTGAGAGCAGGAATGTGATCAGGCAGGTTTCACTGGGGATGTACAATCGGAGTCTCGAGCCGCTCGCCACAAACTCAACTATTGCTTCTGATCGGCCTGCCCTCTGGAGGAATGGCAGGAACTGTTTCGCCTTGGCTACATCCTGGAGGACACAACACACACATATGTCAAAGAGAGTTACATTTGCATACTTCCTAAGGAAAACGTCTATAAAATCTTTTGTATAATTTCTGAAGGTTCAAAATGAGTACCAAATCTAGGCTGTAAGATATCGTAAGTAAATAGACAGTTGCAATATCACAACAGTAAACTAAATAAATAACAAAGTTCCTATGCAGTACAGTGTTTGGTCATCAGGATTGTCCAGTGACTACACTTCACCTCTTGGATGACCAGTCTACTCAAACAACAACTTTACTTAGCAATGCTGAAATTCAACCCTGATATATCAACCATCCCATTCACCCCACAAACATCAACCACCCCATTCACCCCTGAAATGTTAGCTATGTTGAACCACCCCTACTCACCCCCGAGATGTCGGCCACCCTGATGACTGGGGGTTGTTTCTTGCTGTGGATGCCCACTGCCTTCTTGATCGCCCTCGTCTCAGCAGCCAGCAGCTCGTCGTAGTGGCTTGACCGCTGGTCATCGTCCTGCCTGTAGCGCACACACGTCGCCAGGCCCTTGCTGATGAGTGCCTCACCCACATTGCTAAAACACAGGTCATATGACCTCACTACACAGCCTTATTTAGACACGCACCCACCCTTCGTTTGGAAGGGTAAAGTCTGTTTTTGGATGCGCATAAATTTAAGGAGCACAAACATTTAAGGAGCAAAAAACAAATGTTATCAACTTGACGTCGATTGATGTATCCAGTGCACCCACCCTTCGTTTAAAAGGGTAGAGTCTGTTTTTGGATGGGCACAAATTTGAGGAGAAAAAATATTTAAGGAGCAAAAAACATATTTTATCAACTTGAAGTCGATTGAGGTATCCAGTGCATCACGATTTGCTTATGTCACACTCTAAACTAAGCATGAGACCTCCGTCAAGCTTTGCCTTTACCAACAATGTTGATAATACAGCACTCTACTCTAGAGTCGAGCGCAATGGCTCAGGGGTAGAGGTTCGGACTCTCGACTACGAGAACCTGGGTTCGAATCCTGTGCCGTGGTGTTAAAACCTTGGGCAAGTTTTTTCACTCCACATTGCTCCAGTTTACTCAGCTACATAAATGAGTACCTGACAGTGGTGGATATGATATAGCCATCGCGCAATAATTGTAGCATAAGGCTGGATGCTTCCCAGAGAAGCCGAGATGGTGTATGTGTGAACAGATCTGCCAGGGAAGTAAAGTGTAAAGCGCTTTGAACGGTCTTGAGGACTGGATACTGCGCTATATGAGAACTTGCCTTTTTATAATGGCCAAATATTTGAAATACAAATCACTGCGACATGACACCTCCTAGAATAAATGTTACTGTATACATCCGACTCTGTTCCACTTCAACCAAAGCAACTGAGGTGAAACTACGGCTCTCGGCTGCTCCATTCACACAAAAGAACATGTGATGAGTGTCACAAGTGCGACTGATAACACATGCGTGTACTCACATGCTGGAGATGGACACTGTGCAGCAGGTCTTCTCTGGGAAGTCGTCCGTCTTTGGTTGAATGTAGTCAACTTGAACTGAAACCTGGGAAAACAAAACCACAAGATGACAATATGCTGTCAAGGCTAACAGAGATATGTGGCTGGCCTAGTCATACATTACTCATATAGTCTACATCAATGTACTCAGTGCTATACTAGTCACCACTGTTTATACATGGTTTTTGTTATTTTTTTCACAGGTGTTTTGTGTAGATGTGTATGAGACAAAAAGCCAACGAGTCTTGCTTAATAAATAAACTGCTGTTGTCAACATAAAGTTGCGTCTTGAGATGCATTCATAAAATCAAATCATCACCTGCAACAATTGGTGTCAGAAGTGGGATAGCATTGAATGAACAGTTTAATGTATTTACCATAAAATGTACTCACAGGCACATTTGTGATTGCATGTACGTTTATGGTTTGAGGAAATAAATAATGTTTACCTTCTTGCTGATGAGTTTCTTTCTGAGAAACTCGCGAGCTTCAAACATGTACGGGATGTCGTAGAGAGGCCGGGACCGCATCCTGGGGTCTTTCTTTTGGTCGGCATTCTGTTCTACTGGTCTGAAACAACAGCATCTCTCATGATAAAAGTATCAACAAGGTGTCTCACAATAAAAAGGATCATATTTAACAACACAACAAGGTACCTTGTGATAAAACAATGACTCATGATACAAGATCTCTCATGATAAATCTCATTATACAACACTGTCTCTCATAATAAAGTATGTCACGATACAAGTCTCTCATAACATGAGATCTCTCATGATATGAGGGTGTCTCTAATGATGCATGGCTGATACTCGACGAGACACTGGAACAATACAATCCCTATCACAACGGCAAGTTCCCTTACTCACTGGATGAATTAACTTTACCTGGGTGACTAAGGAGCTGTCTCACCTAGTCCAGGTGTCTTACCTGGGAGATCGGATGCTGGCGAGGAAAATCTTCTTGAGTGTGCCGTCAGCCAGCTTCACAATCATGCCGTCTCCATTGATAATCTCCATCACCTACACAACAACATGACCTATGACCTGTCACGCCTGGGCCAACAAACTCTCACATTTAGTCTGTCTTGCTCAGACTGTCACTCAGTTTATCATGCTCACTCCATCACATTCAGTCTGCCATGCTCAGTGTATCAATTCTACCACATTCAGTCTGCAATGCTCAGTGTATCAAGTCTACCAGATTCGGTCTATCGTGCTCTGTGTATCAATCTTAGTCTATAATAATCAGTCACAGGTTGGATAATGCTCTTGCTCAGATGATACAACACAAGTCAATTTCTTTCAAAATATATACAGTCAATATGGAGAAGGTTAGCTATATTCCATGCCTAGCTTGAGACATCCTTGCTGTTTGGAACAAATACTATGCTAACGGCATTGATGAATATCCATGTACACAAATAAGTAAACAAATAAAAATTAACACTTCTGACTTCTGGCTGATTATCACACACAGAGATGTGATGTGGTGGTGGTACCTACCTTGGCTGTGAAGTTCTTTTCCTTCACATCAATATGTGTAGTCGTGGCTGGTGTGTAATCCTTCCACAGTCGCAGCTTCTTCTCTTTAGCAACCCTTGCAACACACACCACTCATATATCACCCACAGTGTCACGTATCTCCTGATGGGTCCCTCAGTCTCACAACCACTCACTGATGCAGTGATTATTCCAGTGAGGGTTATCTTTAGGGTTTTTTGTCTTCAAATATTATGCATTTTATACAGGTCCAACGAACGAACGAACGAACGAACGAACGAACGAACGAACGAACGAACGAACGAACGAACGAACGAACGAACGAACGAACGAACGAACGAACGAACGAACGAACGAACGAACGAACGAACGAACGAACGAACGAACGAACGAACGAACGAACGAACGAACGAACGAACGAACGAACGAACGAACGAACGAACGAACGAACGAACGAACGAACGAACGAACGAACGAACGAACGAACGAACGAACGACAGTAGTTAGTGATGTTTTAAGCATTCACACAACTATAACTAATAACAAGAGTATCTTCTAAGATGAATTTTCCAGATTTCTCAAAGAAATATGCATTCCAATATTTAGACACCAATCAGGTTAAAAACAAACAATTTATTTTAACAGTTGAGACATTAAAATGTTAAAGGTAAACAACCACCAGTTACAAAAAGCTGTGAAGCTTGTATGGAGCACACAATTGCAGGTGTTGACTTACTTCTCTGCGCTCCGTAGTTTGTCCGCGCCCTGGGTGACAACCCCCATGCTCCAGTCAATGCACCGAGCGAACCCTTCTTTCAACAGCAGCTCCGCAATGTTGCCACTCTGAGAACACAACGCAACTGTCGTCTTACAAGACAGATGGGGTATTTCACAGACGGGGGATCTTACAGATGGATGGGGGCATATTACAAGGGGCATATTATAGGGTGACAGCAGACATCACAGGTGGACAGGAGCCTAGCACAGATGGACAGGGGCATCACACTGTAATGGTCATCATCACTGTAATGATCACACATATAGATATGGGCACTGCATATGGATGGGGGTACCTCACACAGGGTCCGTACATATCTGGACATTCAATACTATTTGAAAAAGAAATTCAAGACTGTTTTAGCAACATAT
This sequence comes from Oasisia sp. SBJ-2009, assembly GCA_964017155.1. Classification (NCBI taxonomy): domain Eukaryota; kingdom Metazoa; phylum Annelida; class Polychaeta; order Sabellida; family Siboglinidae; genus Oasisia; species Oasisia sp. SBJ-2009. The sequence continues at coordinate 44,745,787 of OZ024861.1, read as the reverse complement.
CTACTTTTAAACGCAGTAAATTAAGTTAACATTTTTACTCGACTAAGAAAACAATGGCACTGACCACAATGAAATGTCGATTGCCCAATAGGCAAATTTTTGTGCATAGGCTTTTCCTTTTCCGCAACAATTGAGTCAAAACAATATTTGATTGACCACAATTAAATTCAAGACTTTTTAAGGCTACTTTATATAAGATTCAAGGATTTCAAATCCTTGAATTTGGACCAATCAAATTCAAGGCTTTTCAAAACTTTCAAGACCCCGTATGGACCCTGCTTACAGACGGATGGGGGGACACCGCAGATGGACAATTGGCACCTTACAAACACATTATTCTGACATTCAGGGGCATCAAAGACAGGAAACAATTATATCCTGTGTACAAATCTCATGCTATTGACCCGTCATTTCCTCATGACTGTGTCCAAGTCTACGACAGTGACCAAGTCTACGACAGTGACCACATCTACGACAGTGACCAAGTCTACGACAGTGACCAAGTCTACGACATTGACCAAGTCGACGACAGTGACCAAGTCTATGACAGTGTCCAAGTCTATGACAGTGTCCAAGTCTATGACAGTGACCAAGTCTAAGACCGGGTCCAAGTCTAAGACCGGGTCCAAGTCTACGACAGTGACCAAGTCTACGACAGTGACCAAGTCTACGACAGTGACCAAGTCTACGACAGTGACCAAGTCTACGACAGTGACCAAGTCTACGACAGTGACCAAGTCTACGACAGTGACCAAGTCTACGAAAGTGACCAAGTCTACGACAGTGTCCAAGTCTACGACAGTGACCAAGTCTACGACAGTGACCAAGTGTACGACAGTGACCAAGTCTACGACAGTGACCAAGTCTACGACAGTGACCAAGTCTACGACAGTGACCAAGTCTATGAAAGTGTCCAAGTCTATGAAAGTGACCAAGTCTAGGACAGTGTCCAGGTCTACGACAGTGTCCAGGTCTACGACAGTGTCCAGGTCTACGACAGTGACCAGGTCTACGACAGTGACCAAGTCTATGACAGTGACCAAGTCTACGACAGTGACCAAGTCTACGACAGTGACCAAGTCTATGACAGTGTCCAAGTCTATGACACTGACCAAGTCTATGACAATGACCAAGTCTATGACAGTGACCAAGTCTATGACAGTGACCAAGTCTATGACAGTGACCAAGTCTATGACAGTGTCCAAGTCTATGACAGTGACCAACTCACTGGATGAAGGACGGTTCCGAGCAGGTTTTGATTCGATGTTCCTTCCAGCACAATCTGGATGTCTCGCTGTAGTAGCCTCGCCTCTGTAAAGAACTTTGCCTCCTCCGCAAATGGTTCCTTCTCTCCATCCATCTTGAACATCGGGCACTAGAAGAACGCAATGGTTCCAATCAGTTTACAAACACGGATCCCTTACGTTTACATCACTGATCAAGTGTAAACCAGGAAATATCAATACAGAACTGCAGGCCCGCAGCTGTACATTATCCAAAGTTCCAAACACACAAGCTTAGAACAACACCAACGTTATAATATACAACTCTTACCTATTTTATTAACCCATGGTTACACCAAAGTTAGCTCAAATGATGTAGCAAGACAATTAACCAAATACAGAAATTATCGGACATGATCACAGTATACCTAGTAGACATTTAATTATAATAACAATGTATATAAAGTTACCAGTATTGATGGTAGGCACCACATCCAGATGATTTGTATTAGAATGGTCTGTCATCGGTGTGTGTTGTAATACTTTTGAAATTGCCTAATAAATTACATATTCACCAGGACAATAGCTAACTTGAACGTTGCTCTATCTATTTGTAAGTTATACATCTAATCATCAACCTGATGCAGTGGGATATTTATTAGTGCTATCATAACGACAGAAGAGCATTCTTGCAATTGGAATATCTCCGATACAGTCAGATCCTCCCAGTACGATCAAGTCAAGACTAGGGGAAGAGACAAATAAAGAATGTCACTTGATGCTATACAGATGGAGCGAGCACTCACTTTGATGCCTGACAACATGACGGTGATGTAGTGGTAGCTGGGTAGGACAAAGGCTCGCACCGTGCACCCGTCTCTCACATGCTCAATCACAGCTGCACAACACAACACAACACAAGTCAGATTATCAATATATTTACGTACGCTACAGGAATAAAAGCTTCTAGCAATACACATAGATGTGATACAGTTCAGCCTTGCTTTATTTTCACCTCAGTAATACAGCCACTTCGCAAATAAGGTATATTTCTTAAATAAAAAAATATAAGTTTAATTCTGTTTGTTAATATAGCGCTTTTTAAAGTAATTAAATACCAATCAAAGCACTTCACATTAATATGACACATTTGACTAAATCAAAAATAAAAATATTTAAATAAGTAAGCACTTAGATAAATAATTAAATAAGCTAAGATAAATAAAAAAGATAATATAAACAATAAATAAATTAGTGTGTAAAAATACAGTTTCAAACTGAAGAATTAAAAAACAATCAATGCTATAAAATATAAACCAGTGCCATCAAGACATGTAACGCAAGCGAAGTAGATAAGTTTTGAGTTGTTGAAGCTAGTGATTTATAAACTTAAAATACGAATATTCAAGATAAATATCATTATTAGCTGAAACCGGATAACCAATGGCCCGGTATCTAACCACAGAGCATGTAAATAAATAAAACCAAGATAAATAACCACAAATGCAGAGAAAGTACTGACCGTCAACTGGCTTCCCGTGGTGAGAGTCTACAAAGTGCCGTGGGTTCTCCTGGGTCCATTTAATGTCCCGCACGTGGAGCGCACACTCCTCCGGGGGGCCCCACTTGCCCTTCCCAGCAGCCTTTGCACTCTCCTCGAGCATGATCAGCTTCTGCTGGCCTTCACTGCTCAACACACAAATCAACTTCTACCTTAAATAAGAACATAGTTTGACAAACCGTACCACTCACTGTGTTTTATAGATTGTTGCATCAATGACATACAGCAAGATATTATTAACAATTATTATATATAGTAATAAAATATATGAAGGTAATACCAAATAATATGACATCAATAAATAAAACATAAAGTATATATATATATCAGTGACAGGTGTGTTAACTATATAACGTTTGTTACTACATGTAACTTTGAAGGGCGTGCATAGCTTTATGTAGAGTCCCATCCACCCGTCATTTGGACGGGTTAAAACGATTATGGACAGGTTAAAAATATGGGTGGACGGGTGGTCGACGGGTAAAAAAATGAAGGAGCAAAAAAGGTCTTCCAAAACCGTAGATATTGTTAATTATGCCTTGAAAGTGAGTGTAAATGGTGTCACATGTGTGTTTGTAGTCTATTTCAGGTCATCAGACACATTTGAAAGTTTGTAAACTAGCTAAACAGTTAATATCCACGTGTCCACCAAAACATGTGTGACTGGGAATAATTTTATCCTGCATAAAGTCCTGCGGGCGTGTGTTATCTACATACTCATTTGGTTTGAGTCCTCCCCGCCTCACTTCCACGAGTCCTTCTGCCACTATAGACTCAGTCACATTCTCAGCAGTGATATCTGCAACACGTCAACAAATTTATAATTCATATTTTTACGATGAGTTCTCATTTTTAACTTCATTTGCTTTATAGTTGTAGCACACAGAAACAGTATTTCTAGTTAAATGTACAGTGGTTCGTATGGCACCAACTGAATGTACCAAGGTAGTCTTAATAGAGGAATCTCCAAATGTGGACTATTTCTGACTCCACTGTCTCACTGCACATATAATATTTATTTTGTTGTGTGCCACAACCAATGCTGTTCACAGCCCTTTACATAAAATAGCATACAGTATTTGTAAGACAGAAAAAACACTTAATTATTAATATCTTTTCCCACAAAATAATAAACTAAGATTAGTGTAAAGTTCAATCATAGGTTAAAATATATGAAATAAAATAAATAAAAATATGAACACAACTTTGCTGACTAGAAAATAGATAAAATATGCTTTGATTTTGTAAATAGTTTGAGGATAGCCAGACCTTTGCCGAGGAAGATGCAGCCATACTCTCGACCAGAGCCTGGCACTTTGTACTCGACGGTGAAGCACACCTCCTTCCCCACCATCTTCTTGCGGAGGAACTCCCTCGCTTCCCACGCATAGGGCTGCAATCACAACACCATCTTCTCTCTCATTTGTCTTCTCTCTCTCACTCATCTTCTCTCTCACGCATCTTCTCTCTCACTCATCTTCTCTCTCACTCATCTTCTCTCTCACTCATCTTCTCTCTCACTCATCTTCTCTCTCACTCATCTTCTCTCTCACGCATATTCTCTCTCACTCATCTTCTCTCTCACTCATCTTCTCTCTCACGCATCTTCTCTCTCACTCATCTTCTCTCTCACGCATATTCTCTCTCACTCATCTTCTCTCTCACTCATCTTCTCTCTCACGCATCTTCTCTCTCACTCATCTTCTCTCTCACGCATCTTCTCTCTCACGCATCTTCTCTCTCACTCATCTTCTCTCTCACGCATCTTCTCTCTCACGCATCTTCTCTCTCACTCATCTTCTCTCTCACGCATCTTCTCTCTCACGCATCTTCTCTCTCACTCATCTTCTCTCTCACGCATCTTCTCTCTCACGCATCTTCTCTCTCACGCATCTTCTCTCTCACTCATCTTCTCTCTCATGCATCTTCTCTCTCACTCATCTTCTCTCTCACGCATATTCTCTCTCATTCATCTTCTCTCTCATGCATCTTCTCTCTCACTCATCTTATCTCTCACTCATCTTCTTTCTCACTCATCCATTATATTATGCGTGCCAATATATTTAAAATGTTTCACCATAATAATGTTTTGTCATGGTTAGTGTTACTAGTTATAACATTATACTCTTTTAAGCGGCAACAGGTTTGGTTTACCTACAGTAATGTCACAGCTATGTAGTGGCACTAAGTCTACTCAGTGCCACTACCAAACGGAAGAATGGTGTAGGTTTGTATTTTTAATTACTACCAACCCGAAGGCCTGAGATCATCAAATATTTTGTTGGGACTGTAACTTTGGTGCATACATGCAAACATGTTGTTTTATCTGCTTATATTGGTGTATTACCAATTGGATACGTTAGACAATTTGAAAGACAATATAAACTTATGTATATAACATTTCTCACACTTAATTATCAATTAAATTTAGTATACCATTCATTCTATTAAGCATACATGACCTAAATAGCGTACACCCCTTTTTCAGCATTGTCTGACATCAATCTTTTAAAAAATTATCACAATATAAAATCCATCATTTAGTGTGATCAATTCCTTGTCAACCACTGAACCAGTGACAATGTCAGAAAGTTCCAACTACATTTCTGTAACACTGACTACTTAATCACACACATCTGAATAAATAAATACTTTCCACACAATTTACATTGGTTCGTGCCGGAAACAGCAAATTGTATACATCTCCACCTGGTGGATGGTGGAAACAACATAACTATACAATGTAGTTGTTGTCAATGCACGTTCAATTAAGAATTTTTCTTAAGCGTCAAACAAATTTACATTACTCATGAAATTATGTTAATATGCTGACCACCAACTTCTTACAGCTTAAGGTACTATTGAATTTTAGCTAAGGTGTAGAACATAGCTAACCTCGTCCTTCGTTTCAACACTTCCTTCAGCGTTTGGGTTTGGTCGACGAGCCAGTCTCGGGGCCGTGATGTTGGAGAGACACATGGTGCGTTCGGGGGGAGGTCCACCCCTTGGCACCCCCCGAATCACAACAGAATCCCCTGAGAGGACCTATAATTTCACAACACACACACATCTTTTAGACAAGAGCTGGGTGATATCTAAATATAGACATATACATGAAACCTATTAGCGAGTACTGAACTTAGCTAACACCCTCCTGCAAGGAGGAACTGATGGGTTGGGAAAGAGAAGAAGACCAACAAAGGCATGGATCGACAGGAGATAAAAAAACTGGACTGGGATCAGCTTCAATCACTTTATTTAAACAGCTGAAGATAGAGAAGTGTGCAAATCAAGCATGTAAAAATCCACCCTTCTATCTCCCCTATGTCGCTACGAAATATGATGGGACATAGATATTAGTATGTACCTTGTTTTTGAAAGCGGGAGAGATTTTGTGATTCGTGACCAATAACCGTAGCCCAATACATTACTAGTTTATAAATACGCTAAAATGTAACTAAAATATAATATGTCAAAAGAAGCCATTCCCATTCCTTGGAATTGGACAGATGACTGAATGTTGGTTAAAACGCTCCTGGAGAGATACCTCGCTGATTTTTTAAACTAAATTAACCATTACTGATTGTGTTAGATTGGCATCTTAAAACAGATATAATCCTGCCTTTTATGTATATGCCTTTTTCCAACAAACATATGTTACACAACGGTGAAACGCTTAGCCGGCGTATGAATGACGCGAATGGCTGCGTGGCGGATTCGTGGCCGGCGAGTTAGCTCATTCGGGCGATCGCATTTTGGGAGTTTTTAAATAAAAAAATCGTAAAAATTATATGAAACACTGGTACATAGATAATCTGTTGTCAACATGTACCTGTTTTACAATCCCACGGTTAACCTGTGGCGGTTGTGCAGCGCTCATCGCGACTTGTGTATTCCACACACGATGTTATGGCAGGCAAAAAGGAAGTGTCGTGTCACGTGATCTTGGCCAGTAGTTCCACGTATATTTTTCTCCGAAGTCTGTTAGCAGTTTAATATTTTTACAAAATGTAGCTCAACATAGCCTTTATTTTGAACTGCAGTACGCAAATTGTGCACACATTGTGAATTTAAGTTTACATAAAATGTGCAAATTATTGTTTTGTGATTAATGATGTGGCGGATGTTCGTAGTCATGATAACCCGTAGACAGGAATGACGTGTCGTTTACATAAACTTTTGTAGGCGATGTCGTTTTACAATGAACATTTGTGAGACCGTAGTAGTGCCTAGAACTAGAACATCATTAATACATTTGACATTGCCGTAGAACAAGATATAGATGATAAAAGCGCCGTCTTGGCAGGCAGATATCTAACTGTCAATGAAATTTGAGTTGACAGGATTCTGTTCTCTTGAGTCAGGTGGAGAACCGATATCTTTACTCTATTTTACGCATGATTATGTTGTTAACATTGTTTACATCAATTTTCCATTGCCTTGATGACATCTTAAAGGCATGCATTTTAAATATTCGATTGGCAATTAATTGTCATCATGTTCCCTATATTAACAAATGGAACGCCATTTCTAGAAACAACCATCCGATACTTATTAATTGCTACTCCACGTGTTTGCCATATAATTCCGTAGGCATATTCGTCATGCTCGTTTTAATATCCAATGACAGGCCGGTAGTTTATTTTGCCCATTTGTAAACATGCAGAGATGGCGGGCAGACGTAAGTTTAAAATGTGTACTTCATTATCTGTTATGCATATATTATTGTAGGTTACACCATGCATATACGGTATTCATTATATTTGCATATATATTCTGATTTGATAACTTTCTTTAGAAACTATGATAATGGCCAATATCACAATATATGGCACAGTTGACATATTATCGCTCATTCGATTTTTTGGACATGTCCAATTCTGTACGAGCTAACACTGCCAGCCTGCATCATTGATCGCGTCCAGTATTTATTTCCCAACATAATATAATTAATGTTATTATATGGACTTTTTAATATATAATCCTTCACGTTTTAGCTTATATGGATAACTATTTTGAATCGTAATTAAAACGAATTATAACTAACATCAATACTGACACCAGAGGCCACTAGGTGGTAGTACTGAAATTTGGATATAGTCACTAAAAAAAATTCGACTGATTTTACATTGTTATTATATTAATTATAATTCAGCATACATTTTCTTTATTGTTTTACATATGAATGGTGGATACTGCAAAATACCATTTATCTTGTATTCCTGATGATTGGAAGGATGCAAAGATATCAGCAATCTACAAAAATGGAAATAAAAAATTAGCCAGTAATTACCGTCCAATAAGTCTAACAAGCATAGTCTGCAAATGCATGTAAAAAATTGTTAGAAATCACGTTACCAGTTATATGAAAGAAAATGGTCTTTTCAGTCCAAAACAATATGGCTTTAATTCAGGCAGATCTACAGTTTTACAACTAATAACAATACTAGATACCTGGACCTATGAAATAGACAGAGGACACCTCACAGATGTTATATACATGGATTTTAAAAAGGCCTTCGACACTGTACCACACAAAAGACTAATAAGTAAATTAAACAGTCTAAATATTAGTAAAGAAATAGTAAACTGGATAGACGCTTTCATCTCAAATAGAAGACAAAGGTGGCAGTAAATGGAAAAGAGTCGAATTGGCATGATGTAACATCTGGAATACCACAGGGATCAGTGCTAGGACCTCTACTCTTTGTATTATACATAAACGACTTACCAGACCTTACTCAATCCGACACATTTCTATTTGCTGATGATATTAAAATATTTAGACCAATAATAAATATGAATGACCAAGATATACTACAACAGGACATAGCCACCATAGAAAAATGGAGTCACGATTGGATGCTCACACTACACCCAGATAAATGTACACATGGAAATTGGAAAAAATAATGTAGGTGAAAATCAATACTACACAACAATGAACAATGTCACAAAAAACAATAGACACACATGATAAACAAAAAGACCTAGGGGTAACCTTTGACTCAAAACTCACATTTGATCAACATATAAGCCAAGTGGTAAATAAGGCAACTAAAATGACCAAAATAATTAGAAGAACCTTCCAATTTCTAGATAAACATACTTTTTTGCCATTCTACAAAACAATAGTTAGATCACACCTAGACTATGCTATGGCAGTATGGCACCCATATAAGATAAAACACAAAATTGCCTAAGAAAATATTCAGAGAAGAGCCACTAAAGAATTACCAGGTATGAGGGACCTATCATATATAGAAAGACTCAAATTGCTTAAACTACCGACATTAGCATATCGAAGATTAAGAGGAGACATGATAAAAGTCTATAAAATAATACACAACATTTAAGACCACGAATCTGTACCAAATCTGTTGAAAAACAATGAGATATCACAAAGAACAGGAAACAGTTGACATTCTCTAAACCTATTCACACAACGAGCCAAACTAAACTTAAGAAAAAATGTATTTCCAATTTGAATTACCGAACCATGGAATAGTCTCCCTGATACAGTGGTAACAGCAAAATCTCTAAATTCATTTAAAACAAGACTAGACCAATTTAGGGGTAACCAGGATATTGTATATGACTTCGAAGCACCATTAAGAATTACTAACAATAGAACCGGAACACGCGATTTAATATTAATAGATAATGAAAACCAAGAGCTGATCAGAGAGGAAGACAGAATTCTACGATCAGAACCGTCCTAAGGTATCCTAAGGTAAGGTAAGGTATCTTAACATTCCTGCAAATTGCTATTTTGAAAAACGAACCCCAAAACAATTTGATATACATATTATGTTTGTTTTGCCATATTGCAGTAATACCCGTTTCATTTCTGTTTCAGAAAAAATCGTGTTGACTGTATCCTTTCCTTCAAGAATTAGTATTTTAAAGTGAATGTTTTGATAGATGATACATCAGTTTGTGTATACTGAGAAATTCATTGAACATTTTACACTGTTTTTATGCTTAGGTGGGTGTTTAGATGTGTGTGAGTGTGTGTTTGGTCATGGGGTATATATAATGTGGGTCATGTAAGCAAGTAGTGCCACATATGTATGTGTGTATGTACATTATTTATATGTAATATTTTTACAACGAATATTTTTTTTTCTACAAAACTATTAAAGAGACAATGTAGGAGAAGATTGCTTCCGGTCTGCCTTGTCTTGTGCTCCTTGATGTGCTCCCAGAGATCCTCCTTGTCCTATCAAGTGATCCTCTACCTCAATGGCTGGTACTTCGCCTTCTACTTCATCTCAGAAATACTCATGTTCATATACAAAAGTAAGTATTTAGTAGAACAGTAAACGAATGGAGCAGATTATCAGCTGATTGTGTAGGTGCTAGTAGTGTGTGTGAATGCATGCATGCATGCATGGTTGCGTGCATGTGTGCATGCATGCATGCATATACACTTTTCATTGTAATATATGACACAACTAACAGTAGTTTAGGCAAGTATGAGCCATAGGTGGGCGGAGTCACCCAGTAAATGAGGTTAGTCTTGGGCATCAGGGTTGGGTCCATATACGTATTTGAATTTGTATCTGAATACAGAAATTTTGTGTATTTGTATTTGAATCGGAAATCTTAAAAGGGCATGTATTTGATATTTGATCTGTATTTGAAACCATATACATATAAAAATTACCAACAAAAGGCAGTGCATTGCCTCACCCCGACCCAGTCTGACTGGCTCAAGAGACAATTTTTTTCACACCTGTGGTAGGGTCAATAGTGGGCAGGCAGCAGTGACAAAATTGGCCTAGAGTGAAGGTGCTGGTCATATATCAACAGCAGTGAATGAATGTGAAGCGAGTGATGCTATCACCATCCACTGTGTGAGTCACAGCCAGTTCTTTACATGTCGAACCTTTGCAATAAAGGCTAAATATTTGGCAGCTTAATTCCTCTCTGTTACCTGAAGGATTATGTCAGAATAATTATTTGTCCAGCCAAATTGGCAATGATGAAATATCATATATGTATATCAGCATGTAATTTTAAATATGATCTCTTTCTAGGCCAGATGCTTCCCTACCCCCCAGGGGTGTTTGCTGCAGAAATGTTGCTGCTGTTTGTGCTGGCTGGACTGGAGGCCATTCGACTTTTCTTTGGTTAGTATCTCCGGAGTGTAATGCTTTATGTATGAGCTGATCAGTGCTTCGGTAGCAGCAACTGTGTTTGCAGTACTAAGCATACTTGTATTATAGTATTTCCAGGTGTAATGATTTATTAACTTTTCAGTAGCAGCAACTGTGTTTGGAGTACTAAATGTACTTGTACTACCAGTATACTATGACTGTCAATGTATCGTGTGATTGTCAGTGTGTCACGTGACTGTCAGCATGTCATGTGATTGTCAGTGCATCATATGACTGTCAACGTGTCACATGACTGTCAGTGTGTCACGTGACTGTCAGTGTGTCATGTGAGTGCCAGTATCTAATGACTGTGAGTGTTCAGTGTGTCTTGTGACCGTTGATGCGTCGTGTCTTAGTCGCTGTTACAATGTGCTACCATCTCACCGTCGTTTTCAGCTGCCTCAGCTGAGACTCAGTCGCTCTTGACTTTCCTTCATCTCTTCCTCTATCCATCTTCTAAATGAATTTTCTGCCATGACTGTCAATGTGTCATGTGACTGTCAATACATCACGTGACTGTCAGTGTGTAATGTGACTTGCAGGCAAGAAGGGTAACCTGACAGAACGCTCCCTGTCTGTGGTGCTGTGTGTCGTCGTCAGTATCCCGGCGTTCCTTGGAGGCTTCTACCTTTTCTTCTGGCAGACGTATGTGCTGCAGGTCGAGTTCATCATGGCCGCCATACAACTCTCCTTTATTTGTATCGAATTCGTCTTCAGCATCATAGCCATCGTCATGTTTGCCAGGTACGTGCAGGTGAACAGGCATGTGAGAGTCTTCAACGTAGATAGATAGGTCGAGAGGACGGACGGACGGACGGACGGACGGACGGACGGACGGACGGACGGACGGACGGACGGACGGACGGACGGACGGACGGACGGACGGACGGACGGACGGACGGACGGACGGACGGACGGACGGACGGACGGACGGACGGACGGACGGACGGACGGACGGACGGACGGACGGACGGACGGACGGACGGACGGACGGACGGACGGACATATGTGTTTATTTTTGTATACCTTCCTGATTCTTTCTGAGTGTAGACTAAAATAAGTTTTATATGATATACAATATACCTATTTTGTTGTGTTATGATGTGTGTATTATTTTGGGTTTTGTAATGTTTAACTTGTATTTTATTGGTATGTTGCAGAGCAAAGCCTTACTGAGAAGAGATTGTTTGAAGTACACGTGTATTGGGTCAACAGAAGAATATGTATTGCAGTAGTTGTTGTCTGAAACAGAGAACAAATGAAATGAGTTAATTAAGACTTGTAGACAGTTGTATATAGGGTGTATATTAAATCATGTATGTAGTAGTATTTAAAATGAGATTGGCTGTTCTTTTTTATCATAAATTATATTATTCAATACATGTATAGACTGCTTCGTTCCTAACAATAATTCATAACAATTCACATACGGACATAATGATGGGATCTTATCAAATGTGTTTACTGTAAAATATGAGTCACATTATTTTTAGCATAACTTTTTTACACTGACGACTTACAATGCGAGTTGTATTTATTTATTTATTTATATTGAATTCCGCACAAAATGCTATAAACTCAATCTCTGTACAATGGATGTTTGTAGTTGGTATTAAATATATTACCATCTAAAATGGCACGAATCAATTGGCTACAGGTCAAAGTTTAGATGATCAATATTTGTTGTCATCCAAATGACCCCATTCCCATCTCTCATTCCAGAGAAGTACCTAGCAGGTAGACACTAGTAATTTAGGCCTGCACTGTAAAGGTGGATGAGTTTGTGTTTATTTTATAAGTATCCAATAGGGGGCAGCACGTGTAAATAATAACGAAGGTTTGTGAAAAAGTTCATCAGGTTGGAAGCAAAATATTAATGTCTAGCCACAACTCACATTATCACAATTAACTCACCTATACTTTTAAGTTAATAAATTTGCTTTATTTAATACCTAAGATTTTTTAACATGACAAACTACAATTTGTTAATGTGGCTACAGTCTATAGGCCAAACTTCAATAAGTTTGAATCTGCGTATTGGGGGTGGGTGCGTGGCGTTAGTCTATTTTCAGTGTTCAGAATGATGTCGGTAGTACTTTTGTATACAGAATGCGGGTATACAATAGTTCGGTACAAATGATCGGAAGATGAATCACATTCCAGTATGTAAGATTGTGGGGTCCTTTCTCAAACTAAATTGATTGATATCCATATTGTATTCGCATAGAGTCTGGAACATGTCTGGGCTCGTTCACTATAAATACAGGTGTAGTCACGTGAACAAGATTTAAATACTGTATTTGTGGCCATAATTATCGGTGCCTTGGGGTTTTGCTCGATGATCTGTAACTAGTCGTACTAGAAAATGTGACATATTTGATGGATATTTCTAATAAAAATGACTGCATTAACAGCAGTACGTGGTAAGACTTTACGTTTCTTTATTTTACTTATTCTCAAAACGTTTCTTAACCAAAACACCGGATCGCTTTGCGCACTACATAAGTGACCTACAAACAGCCTGTGAATATGTCAACTCTGTAGACGATTGCACAATACGGGAATCATGTTCACTTTCAGGCATCGGCAGCTCGTTCCAAACATCGAAGTGACAGTGGGCTGTTGAAACAAAACTACACAATTAACGAAGAAAATCAACAGTATATGCTTAAAAACATTCCGTCAATATGATCTTTTATAATTAAAATATTCGCGCGGACAGCTCCCGCATATTAAGGGGTACTTGCGCAGGGGCACAGCAACCTCAGGCGGCCAAAGAAGCGCTACAAAGAGTGGGTCAAGGAAAACCGGAAGTACGCAGGCGTTGCTGCGGCAGAGCTGGAACGCAGGGCCCAGGACGAGCTGGCTGGCGTGCAGCAACCAATAGGGGCTTCAAGAAGTTTGAAGAGTGCCGCAAAGAAAATATCACTGCCGCCAGGCACCGCAGGAAGACCTCTGTATCTGCGCCACCACCAGCCTCGATCCTTCCAGTACCCCCCCCCCACTGTCCCAGTGTGTGTGTGTGTGTGTGTGTGTGTGTGTGTGTGTGTGTGTGTGTGTGTGTGTGTGTGTGTGTGTGTGTGTGTGTGTGTGTGTGTGTGTGTGTGTGCGTCCCGGATTGGACTGACGAACCTCTCCCGCACCCATCAACGAAGACTGCACTACTGACATAATCGATTCCGATGGTCAACCAACAGTGACAACGTACTTTGTGTCAGTATCACTGTCAAAAGAATGCGATTTGATTAGTTTGACCGAGGATTTCAATAACACTGATTAAAGCGTATTTTGCATAAATGCCAAGGATTCTCAGCTTTGTAAATCACATTTGGAAGAATAATTTTTGCGAAGTGAATTTCTAATAGATTATTTCATTTCAGTCATATTTGCTTAGGTACCTGCCAATAATTTCTGGCAAAAAACTGTAGACCCATAATTTAACCGTTCTAGTAGCACTTAATCAAAGTTACTACATACATAAAATTGGATCATTTTGAAGAAGGTAACACATCGAAACAACTGTCTTGCATAAAAACATCCTGACTTGATTGCAGTGATTTAAAAACTGATTTACTTTCTAATTTAATGCAAATGAAACATTGTACGTGTAGGCTGTTAATTAACTGAATCATGTATAACTAACGACTCAATGTAGACTGCATTTATTTATGGTGTCGTTTTGCGGCTGGACACTCGACATTTGATGTCGGACGACATAACCATGTACTTGTAAAACTGTACTAAAATATTTTTTACGGGAATGCCGTATAGAGTTTCGGCTGGAACATAATTAATGTCGTCAATCCGTTATTTCCCGCCAGTCGCGTAGTGCAGACGACATTTACGTTACAGATGTGTCGCATCAAGTCGCCTCTTCTCAGTAAGTTACGATCTTTTACCTGCACAAAGCCAAGTTAACCTCTTAAGTCATGAGTTTGTGAAGGCCGCAACACTGTCACTAGACATGGGTTCACATAACGAACCGTATTGTAAAAGCTGTTCATCATAATTACATAAACATTTACATTTTATGAACCAGAAAGGAATAATAGTAATAATAATAATGCACTTCATTTATACACTAAAATCCAAAGTACAAACTCTGTTCAGTAGTGTTCACATTGTAAGAAGTAAATATAATATAATACAAGTAAAAAAGTTTGAATACGTATATCTGAATCTAAAACCAATTAATAAATAATTTAAATTATATGTTGACTGAGCTACTTAAAACATTAATATCATCTAAAAGGTACAGAGGAACTAGACATTAAAAGCAATTTTAAAATAGAATGTCTTAAGGTGCGCTTTAAATGTGTTCATGCACTCTATGGAACGTAAATCCTGAGGTAGTGCGTTCCATAGAATTGGTCCAGCACGGAATTATCTACATATTGGTGTACAATGGTTGTATGTCTAATTACGGTATAGTGTTTCGGCTAAAACATAACTAGTAATTAAACAGGCGTCATATTACACAGGTGCAAACTGGGGTCATATTACAGCATATCGTAGCCAAACACCGCCTGCCAGAGGGCAGTCGCGGTGCTGATATCGATGCTTGCCGATGGCTTGCCTGAAGTTGTCTCGCGGTTGCTTCCTCTCCGTAGTAGCGTCGGTGGCGTCGGTGCTTATTATTCTCCAATACGTCGGCTTACGACTCTGGCAGAGACAGTTGATGTTTGACACGGACACGAGACATCTCTTGGACCGTACGACGTGGGACGTCGTCAGTGCGTTTTTTCCAGCCAATCGCGTAGTGCACATGACATTTATGTTACCGATGTGTCCCGTCATGTCGCCTTTTCTCAGTAAGTTACGATCTTTTACCCTCACAAAGCGAAGTTAACCTCTTAAGCTCAGAGTATTTGGGGCCGCAACACTGTGACTAGATATGGGTTCACGTAATGAACTGATCATGTCAGTTCATCATAATTACATAAACGTTTACAATAGGGGAAGTAGGGGCATGTCCGCACACTTAAGGTGAAACACGCTATAGATAATGCACTGTGTGTGCTAAGAGGGTGATATTTAGCATTCAGAATGAGCAATCATATTACTTTGCAAATCCGATAAGATCTTTAAATATTTGGTCAAATGTAGAGGCATACCTTTGTACGGACTTACCCCAAGGTACGGGGCATAGCCGCACACTGTGAGACTACAAATCAACGGTTTTAGGTTTTCATATATAAATAATAAAGTTTTAGAAAATACAGTGGCCTCGAATCATAGTCCACGTTTATTCCACCTTGAGAGGCAAAGCAAACAACAGCATGGTTTTGTAATGGGGAAAGTCAACGTTTGCAACCCAGCGTGTCTGAAGCCTTTTAGCTAAAACAGTATGGTCTCGTAAAGCGCCAAGTCAAACTCAAAACCCAGTTTGTCGATCGTACGAGTTGTGTCACCAACTGTTGTTGGCTCAGGAATTTGATAATATTAAATAATTATATAATAATCAAAATATACTATCTCACATAATAATTTCCTATAATAGTTATGGTAACCAACTGAAGCATCTAAATATGTATCTAAGTAGACTACATAATATTATAGGCACTGACCACGAAATACGTGTGCACATGACCGCACCGGCCTATGCGAACATGCCCCAAGCATCCAACACGTGAACAATTCTTAATTGCGTGAAACTGCTGCCTATGATAGTATCCGTTATTTCACACATCATAAAAACATTAAAATCAATTTGTAATTAGGAAATAAAATTTATATGCACGTCTTACAGGTAATGTAATACGCATATGAGTACAATTACATAAGTTTGTACGAAAATAAAATTTTATGTCATAACTTTTAACTTATTAATTTCTATCAAAACGAATATGCAAATGGTTGATTTGGGGATTAGACATTGCCGCTTAGCACAATTCCACTAACCAGACGTTATGCGATTCGCAAATAATATTATTATGGTGTGTGGACATGCCTCAGAGTGCGGACATGACCCTACTTCCCCTATTTGAAGCAGAAAGGAATTATCTACATATTGGTGATTGGTGTATAAATAATTGTTGTATGACAAATTGAAATTAATTACTATATAATTTACATATGTCAAAAGTCCAAGATGGCCGGCATTAAATATAAAAATAAGTTTTGCTTTGTGACTCCTCCATAATTATAAGCAATTATTTAATCAGTTATTGTGACAATGTATCGTATAATTTGATCTTTTGTATACGCCTCACTGACGACGAGGATTTACAAGGGACTTCCCGTTAACCCAGTGATAATAATATTAACTTTATTGTTACACACGCACGCACGCTCGCACGCACATACACACATATACATACATACATACACACACACACACATATATATATATATATATATATATATATATATGTATATGTATATGTATATGATATGTATATGTATATATATATATATATATATATATATATATATATATATATATATATATATATATATATATATATATATATATATATATATGTACATGTAAGTGCTCAGCAACAGTAAAGTAGTAATTGCATTACTAAGTACATTACACGATATAAGAAATGGAATCAAGCAACAATGCTTATTTTCCTTATTTATGTACTATATATTCATGCGAGAAACTAATAATTCGTGAACAAATAAATACCAACAAACAAAGAAGCAAAGAAATAAATAAAACAAAACATATCAGAGGCGTTGTAATTTGTAAGAAACGTGACATTGAATGGCCAAAGTGTAGCACGTCAGCAAGTCAGACGAGATGGCGGGTCTTATCTGGACGTTGGAAAAAACAGAGACGGTCTCGTGTTATGAGGAAATTTAGTGTTGTATTTGACGGCATATAAAATTGCGGATGGCAACGCGGACAGGCGCCAAGCGATATTCCTAAGTGAAGTGGGAAGGGACATTTATCAGGTACTATCCGATTTATGTAGCCAATAACTAGACAATAAACTCGCGATATGAAGTACCGACCACCCACCATAAAATCTTGGCTTGGCTGGGCACAGCGCGCAACTTGACCTTACTTTAGTAAATGATCATCATGCCGGGCTGCGTCACTGCCGGGCTCTATTAGTTTGCATCCTTGTGTTGATATTATTAATAGGCTCTAGCCATCAAGCACATTGTAAGTGATGAAATTTGTGTTGCACTTTCACACATCGCCTGATAGATGCTTATCGCCTACGACAGAAGCGGTGGATTCCTGCACTTTGTGTAACTTATTCCCATTTGAGTGACGACAAATTTCTTTGCCAAAATGTAGGATTGGGAAGTTCTACACAGCATGGGCGTCGATCGTTGGGGGACTAAAGGAACGCGTCCCCCACTTTTCAGCCTGAGGGAACAGCATAGGAAATGACCCCATACATTTTTGATTCATAAAAACAAATTTACAGGCATATCGCGAGACTGATCACTGCTCTCTCTTAAAATCCTACATCGGTCTAGTAGTAACATTAATATACGAGTTCAGATATAAACTTCCGACTACCCAGTGGAAAATTACTAGATAAATTGCTTGGTTGACCGCAACTTGATGTTAGATCAGTACATATATATCATGCCAGGCTCTGTTATTTTGCAACAATTTTGTTATTTTGTGTTGATATATTAACATAACTATTTTAAATAGCATAACATAAAGGCCTTTGTTTATTTTAGAATTACATGTCAATAAATATACATATATACGCTTATATATATATATATATATATATATATATATACATACATATATATACATATACATATATACATATATAGGCCTATATACATATATATATATATGTATATATATATATATATATATACATATATATATATATATATATATATATATATATATATGTATATATATATATATATATATGTATATATATATATATATATATACATATATATATATATATATATATATATATATATATATATACATATATATATATATATATATA
This sequence comes from Oasisia sp. SBJ-2009, assembly GCA_964017155.1. Lineage (NCBI taxonomy): Eukaryota > Metazoa > Annelida > Polychaeta > Sabellida > Siboglinidae > Oasisia > Oasisia sp. SBJ-2009. The sequence goes on along the minus strand of OZ024861.1, from coordinate 44,726,892 downwards.
TATATATATATATATATATATATATATATATATATATATATATATATATATATATATATATACGGATATATATATATATATATATATATATATATATATATATATATATATATATATCCGTCCCCATACGTTTAAAACTGGATCGACGCCCCTGGACCCAGGTACAGAAGAATAACAAAAGCACCACCGACTACAGTTTGGCAATTAAGAAATTGACTGTTCATGCAAGTTTCCCAGACCTTAGCCATTGGTTGCGTGTCAGGTTTGGACCGCCACAACAGCGGAGTTTCCAAAGTGCGAAGGAACTTCTTCTGTCAGCGGAAGTGTTGGCGCACTATGATCCGAATAAGCCAATACTGCTGCAGTGCGATGCGTCGAAATGTGGACTGGGTGCAGTGCTCTCGCACATCATTGAAGATCGTACCGAGCGTCCCGCTGGGTTTGCATCAAAGACACACAACGCTGCAGATATAAATTATTCGCAGCTCGACAAGGAGGGAGCCGCAATCATGTTTGCATTGAAGAAATTCCACAAGCAGATCTATGGACGTTGCTTTGTGACTATGACTGACCACAAACCACTAGTGTCACTGTTTAGTGAACTTAAGCAAGTTCCGGTTACGGCATCGCAGCGCGTACAACGGTGGGCGATCACTCTGCGTGGATACGAGTACAAGATCCATTACAAAGCTGGCAGAAGCCTTGAAAATGCGCTCTGTCTCAGTAGGTAGCCACTGCCAGGGACGGTGAAGGAGGAACATGAGGAACGCGTCTTGTTGATAGAAGAACTGGATTTTTCGCCTAAGAGTGCGCTCAGATCATCCACTGCATTGATCGCGATCCTACGCTGGCGCAGAATATCTGATGCGGGGCTGGCCTGATGGAAAGATCGCCATGAACCATACTATTGTAGAAAAGATTAATTAAGTGTGCAAGGCGGGTGTTTCTTGTGGGGTGCCAGAGTGGTGATTCCACCACAATGTCGACAAGAGGTATTGCATGAGTTACATTTTGCACATCCAGGAATCAGCAGAATGAAGAGTCCCGCCAGCCATGGACAGAGAGCTGGACGAAATGGTTCAGAAGTGTAACACATGCCAATTGCATAACAAGTCACCTCCGCTGCTCCACTAAATCCTAGGGAGTGGCCTGATAAGCCGTGGACTCGCATCCACATCGATTATGCTGGACCGTTTCTCGGTAAGATGTTCTTATTACAAGCAGAAGCAATGGAACACTTTGCCGGGACAATAATCACGGAAATCATGAATTTTAATCGATTATTATGGTGGTTGCCATGGCATTAGCTGCAAGTACTTATGTTTGGCGATCTTGACTAATGATGAAGAATTCTATTTTTCGCGCAGTACAACTTGTTTGGGGCAAACGTATACATGTGTTATGATTATGTGCATTTAGATAACTTGCCAGATGTAAGTGTTATCGAAACCACAATGTACAGCAATGCAATTCCCCAATCAGCTCCAGTCGCGCGGAGTCTCGCCATGTATCGTGACCCAGTTACTGGCCCTATACTATAGTGTCTGTAAGTGGGTCACACTACATGGCGTGACTCCGCGCGATTGGAGTTTATTGGGGACTAAGCGAGACAATTGGCTTAGTAATAGTAATATTCTAACGATGTATGACAGTTGTAGCTTCCGACTGATTAATACTAGGAAAATCAGGTCATAAATATGTTGTGTTATACGTTTCTTATTTTAAATGTCCGATTTAATATTGAGTTTATCACACTATCATAGACACATAGCGATTTACGTAGTGTAGATAATAGACACGATTTTAGGCCGTATGTGTCTTTTACGGGATTTGCATTTTACATTGCTGTACGTTGTGGTTTCGATAAGCACTTATATCTGACAAGTTGTCTAAATGCACATCATCATAACACATGTGTACGTTTGCCCCAAACAGGTTGTACTGCGCGGAAAATGGCACTCTTCGTTATTAGTCAAGATCGCCAAACACAAGTACTTGCCGCTATTGCCATGGCAACCACCATAATAATCGATTAAAATTCAAAACGAAGTCCTATATGTTACTATGGAGAATATGGATCTCCTGCCCCCAACTGCCACAGCCTCGTTTTCGCGCGCGAGACTTACACGCCCTATAGATGGCGGCTGGTAAGTTTTAGTTCTGAAAACTGCGGCAGGTGGCTCAACGAGTGGGAACGGGACGGTACAGGAAATGGAGCAGTACAGGAAATGGAGCTCGACGCCGAGTTCAATTAAATCGCCTGCATTTCTGATTTCAAAATGTTGACGCTTGCCAATGAAACTTCGATATATGCGCGAACTGCTGAAATAAAATGTCATTATTTGATGACACTGTCTATTTTGCGGTATGCAGTTTAAACGTGCTGAAGTGAAGTAAAACTTCGGTAATCTTCCAGTTAACTGGGCTACTGGCTCAAAAAATTGAAGCAAAAACCCGTAGAAAAAAGGACGTTGTTGCGTAGCCGAGCATCGGAACCGTGTTCGCTGGTGATAAAGGTCCGAGCACTCAACGCGCATGCGCCTACTTTGACTTTCCCCGGTGCTCGGACGCGGTGTAGCAGGCCGAGCATCGGAACCGTGTTTGTTTGTGATAAAGGTCCGAGCATTCAACGCACAGGCGATTTTACCCTTCGCATCAGTATCAATACTACTGCTACTAGCGTTTCATAAGGATGTTCGATTAATATTTATAAGTCCATTATAACAAGTCATAGCCTATGGAAAAAAGTGAAATAAATACTTAACATTTATAAGCCCAACTGCATGATTAGAAATGTTTTTTGCGTTAATGGTATGAATCTAAGTATGTAATATATACCCATAACGACATTATAATTAATAAATATGAGCATTATTAATAATTACATGAGCACCGAAAGAAACAACTGGGGCATCATACAGCATATGGCTGGTTGATGATTTTTTTTCATAGGGCATAACATGCCAAAGTAATTGCGTTTTGAGAACTGCAGATTGTAATTGCTGTAGTATAGCAGAATGATTTATGGACTTCATGTTTTCATACTGTAAATTTTATATTATCATTTTAATAGAGCCAGTTCCATTAGAAAAAGATTATAAGTAATATGTGTAGCTTAGAAGATAATATTTATTTGCAGCTTATGTAACAGTTGCTGTGGCACAAATAATACGAATATAGTTGCTGTTTCCTGAAATTTTATATCTGCTCTATTACTTTTTGCAGAATTATTAAACACACACGTGTAATGTAACAATATTGTATGCAGCAGTTTATTACTGGAAGATGACAAACGAACATCTCTACAATGATGATTACCTGGGTAACATTAATATTTAAGTGACATATGTACACGTCATGCGCGAAGATAAATCGATTTGCAATCTGACACAGTAATGTAAAGCATACTCGTGTATTGCACTAATGTAAGAAAAACTTGCTACGTGATCTCTATATCTAGAATACATTACTAATGTATGGCAAGTTTGGCAACTGATTCCATACTGACATTATTAACAGGGTATATAACTAGGTCATGCACTTGAAATCTGACACAGTAATGTAAAACATGCATGTATAGTGCACTAATATAAGCATAACAGTAAGAAAGGAAAATTGTAAAACATTTATATATACATTTCACAAATGGCATAATACTAGTTAAGCAAAAGGGTTACCATGTATGTATGTATGATTAGTGGGTAAGGTAGCGTAATGGGAAAATAGCTCATGAAGTCAACACTGGCAGTTTTGAGTTTCGTTATGGTTGCAGTATTTTGATTACAGTGTTTATGTAAGAGGAGAAATGTAAAACATATACATGACGGTGAATTTAATTTCGATGCTCAATACAAATACATAGATAAATCAATTTTAAAAACATTGCACAAAAGGGTTATCATGACACGTGAGATTTGCGGATAATCTAGTATTTAACAGCAGGAACTGCCTAATATTTAAGGTAGTAGCGGTTATATTTGTAAAACATAATTATGCCTTGGATAATTATTAATTTAATGCACTGAAATAATGAAATGTAGGCAAAGAATATCAATCATATACAATTTAGTCAACATATCATACATCTTATAATAAACAACTGAAAAAATTATGGTCATTATGGTATTATGCTTGTGACATTTTAATTGCAGTTTTAATACATTTTATTATAATTTTATATAAATAAATATTGTATTAAAAACGTAATAATGCACATAACTGTTTCACTAATATAACATTAATCAAGCAAAACAATAACTTGTATGATAGCATTAAGCATGAATTACATTATTATTGTAATATAAAACTGACACTTATTCTGTGGTAAAAAATGTCATATTGCAATTCGATAAAGATAGTGATAACAGCAAAATGTAGGTGGTGCAAAATTTAAACAAATGTCCCCAGTTGTCTCATATGGACGCCGAGTCCTCTCATGATCGGCGCCGAATTATCTTGAGCCGACTCGGCCTGGGCCGAGTTGTCTGTGAGCCGAATCGACTGGCATTTGTCTTCGAAGTACTTGTGCTCGGGCTTAATCTTGCCAGCGCGGCCAGGATATAGAGCCACCGATGCCTTACAGTCCCGCTTGTACTGGCTGTAGTCAATGTAAAGTTGCATGGCTGTTCTATTTCCTTTATTTGCGTCAAAACCATCGCCTACGTTCATCCCAACCCAAGTACAACCACACCATGCTCGGCTGCCGTGAGAAAGAGCGGAAGCAAGATGCAACACGTGACAATTGGCGCATGCGCGTTGAGTGCTCGGACCTATAACGCCAGGTACAGGGTTCCGATGCTCGGCTACGTAACCACTTCGTAGAAAAAAACATTTTGAAAAGCCCTTAATAACTTAGGCCAGCTAACTGGAAGATCTGATTAATTATACGGATTGATACGGATTCTTACAACATTTTAGGTCAAAAATACCGATTGCCATCCCAAAACTGTGGCAAGTATGGATTATACAGGAATATGTAAAAATTCAAATTTACAGTTGTTTATAATATAAGAATTACGGCAGGATTAACCAGTATCCGTGAGGTGGCAGCAGTGTTTAGCCCCACACGAATAACATACAAATTAAATAAGGATACCTTTTTATCAAATAATGCTCTAGTTTAAAAGGTATTCAACATTAAACTTATATTAACACAAAATAAATAGAAATACAATTCAAATTTACGGCAAGATTAATCAGTGTCCGTGAGGTGGCAGCATTGTATATATCACGCGGATAAATATTCAAAAGCCCACTGACTCACCAGACTGTTTTGTTGGCGTAGTTCCGCAGACGACCGACAGTTGTTTAAGCGAGACAAGGATGACGCTTCGTAGAAGCAAGGTTAAGAACATGCAGGATTATATCACAGAAAATTGGCAGCATCGCCGTCGGCGTTGGGTGATGAAAGGATTGTTCAAACGAAACAATAATTACTTCATGCAGCCAAAGGCTAGATCCACCTCAAATTGGAACTGAACACATCTGAGTTGTTTTGAACTAAGAAATAACCAACGAAACAATAGACACAAACAGTATTTTACTGAACAGATAGAGTTGCTAGGGCATTGCTTGACAGAGGTCAAGCTTATGATTAGAATCGTAATGTAAAATATTGGATGTTTCAACGAACCCAGACAAATGACCTATCCTCATAACACATCAATATAGCATGAAAGTAAACAATGTTTTCCGATGTAATTTGGACATTTAGATCCCAACGTTAACATTATTAACATTAGCAAACAACGTATTATTTATGACATTTGATACTAATTCGTGTCGTTCCTGGCTGGCTTGCAGGAAGAAACTATTGCGTCATTCAAACGATCGAATCGACACCGACGGACTCAATAGTCTTCGATACGAACTACTGAAACTAGAAAAACGCCCACTATACACTTGGCTACACGTGCGGAGAGAAAAGTAGCGCCATCTACGTGAGCACGTGACCGTCGGTCTCCGGAGGTGTAGCATTGCAGCGACACCATTGGCAACAGTGGTCGTACGTCATTGCCCTTATTTGGTCTCCCGTCGTCAAGGTGACGCGCCATCTTGGTTATTCACCACAATGCAGTGTATTGTCTATCATAGGAGACATGCGATGCAGCAGTATTACATTTTTGAAGGCTAATGTCACGTTTGAGCCAAACAGTAATATACACATTCTTCATGTGACAAGCCAAAGTAGTGCGGCTGAAAGTGGTCATTAGGACAGCGTGATTGAAACACGTTTGAGAAAAGTACGTGCAAATACACGTATATAGATAATCATTAATTAATTACTACATTTTAATTAATTCATTCATTCATTCCCACGTTCACTCCTTCACGCAAGCACTCATTCACTCCTTCACTCTCTCTCGCCTTCACTATTCCACTCTTTCAGTCCCTCCTTTCTTCTTTCCTGTCTTCCTTCCTTCATTCCTTAATTAATTCATTCATCCACCCATCCGTCCATTCAACAATACATTCATTTCGTTTATCCCCAAAGTTCACGTTATGTACTATCGCCAAACTCTTAACTGGATGTAATAAAAAGTAACTGCATTAATAGCATTGATGATATTTTGAGTTTCGATATTACAATTATTCTCCAAACAAACGGTATGGCGAAGCGGCAAGAGTATGCAGAGGCGTATGCTTCAAGAAAAACAGTACACCTCCCACCGATAACGACTGATGAGAGAAAATATAAATCTAGTAAACTGCACTCGTCTACTAGTTGTTACACGTTCACACATTCTTAGGAATCAACCAGACCACAGCTCATAATCCTCAAATCTTCATAAAAACGACTAAGATACGATAATTTTTTTTATTATGAATGCTACCTGCAATAATAAGTTTGTCGATTAACAGGTAACCGATATTATCGCACTCCTCAGCAATAATCCGGTGTTTTGTATAGCAAAAATGCATCTCCTACCTATCGCGAAATCGCGCGCTTGCGTGCGTGCGTGCGTGCGTGTGTGTGTGTCTGTCTGTATTCAAAAACATTAGGAGGCTTTGAATTGGTAGTTCACAGTATTTATTATGATACGTAGAATAAGACGACTCTTACTGTAACACATGACGTAAAACCACCACTTTTGAAACTAGCCCAAAAATAGCGGCATGTGCATAAATAGTAGCCCAAAAAACCGCAACTGCAATTTTTTCCTCTCGGAACAGGTCTAAAACTAGCCCAATTGCGCAGGAAAACCGCGGACTTGGCAACACTGCAGCAGATGCCGCTACGCTAGTTGGAAACCAAAATACGCTTTGTGGCAGCAATATTCTTTGCATATAGCGATTTTCCATATTACCCGACCATCCCGTTTATTTCCCCTATATTTCAGTTTTAGCTTGATCCCGTTATCGAAGGTTCACAACCATTATTTGCATACGTGGATTATGATAATTACTTTTACTGATTACACTTCCCAATAAATTGCCAAACGCTTTAATGCGTTGCACACAAAACCGAAATACTTTTCACGTGTACATTTTGGCATTTTCCTTTCTTTTTCTCCGCTGATTCAGGTTTGGGATCTGTTCACGAGACCCTTTATTGTTCTTTTCTAATACTAGATCTAAACTTGTGACGATTAGTTGGAGATTTTTATTTTTTGTATAGAAGACCTCTCTAGCTATCAGAGCAGAGCAGTCATTTAGATAGACCTAACAATATTTTATATGTACTTTATGCCCCTGGAGAAATACAAAGTTTCCGTCCAAATGTAAATGGTCATAATTATACCGTAACTGGAGGTAATATCTGAAGTGTTTTGAGGCCGTCGATCGACTTCCAGCGAACATACCATCTTGTCACTGTATACTACACAAATATCGCACTAAGTAAGTATCTTTTTATCCATGAGTTATTTTGCTGCATGTAAATCCTTTTGCTACAGTACTAAGCTTCCCTATAATAGCCACACACGTGTCATTTACAAGTGATAGTGCTCGACCTGTGATTATATGTGTCTCTCGACGACGACCACTTGATGCATTACTCTCGCTTAACCGACTGTCGGTCGGCTGCGGAACTACGCCGAAAAGACAGTCTGGTTACTTAGTCGGCTTTTGTTTGTTTATCCGCGTGATCTCTACAATGCTGTCACCTCACGGACACTGCCGTCATTTATATTTTTATAAACAACTGCAAATTTGTATTTCTATTTATTGCGTGTTAATATAAGTTTAGTTTTGAATAGTTTTTTTATAATACAGCATTACTTGCTAAAAAGGTATCCTTAATTAATTTGTATGAGCATCCGTGTGGGGCTAGACAATGCTGCCACCTCCCGGATACTGGTTAATCCTGCCGTAATTCGTATTTTATAAACAACTGTAAATTGGAATTTTTACTTACTTTTGTGTTAAAGGCAAAACAAAGTTAACTGTTTCGTGGCATACACCTAATAGAGTTAATATAAAGTAACAATTTTCACATATACTCATTTTTTTTACGCCAGCGGTTTACCAGAAAAATATTTTTTAACACCCAGCCATCCAAATACTACGCGCTACTCCATCTTAGACGAAGAATGACGTCACGACGGTGATCGAGGCGCTCTCCACGCAGATTCACTGCATGGGGTTTGGCTGTTGTCATGAAATGGCTGCAACTCGGCAACGCGCGTAACATGCTGATGACGGTAAATATAAAGTTGTCTATTATTGTTATCGCTGAAATCATCCCATCAACTGATGATACATGACTACATGTCTACTTCAAAGCATTTCTCCTACAAAATGGACCGAGCAAAGTGAACTGTACTTGGACTGGAGGGATTCCAAACAGTACGCCCGCAAATATGAATCAATTTCTTCAATACTACCGGTTGTTTCAACTATTATTGCAACCGTATGCCGAACAGTAAGGCATAATTACTAAAGTTTACCATAGATTTAACCACAGATTTAGATACACGTCTATAAGCAGCTGCTAGATGTCACGCCAACTGAACGAACTGTCGAAGACTCGAAGTTGTTGACCCTTAACAACGTCACAGGTTAAGGGTCAGACATAGAATGCCGCGCGCTGAATGGCCAAGTCAATTTAACCCTTCACTTAATGGCGGCGTCTAGACCATCGTGGATTTCGTTAGAATTTTATACTTTAAAGTCACATTCTGAGTAAACCGCTGACGTTAAAAAATTGAGTATATGTGGAAATTGTTACTTTATATTAACTCTATTAGGTGTATGCCACGAAACAGTTAACTTTTTTTTGCCTTTAATATAAGTTCAATGTTGAATACTTTTCATATGATATCATTATCTTGTAAAAGTATATCGTTATTTTAATTTTTATTTCATAGTTGGCCTGAGAGCCAATCAGCGTCTCTAGGCGGGTGTGAGGGGTTTAAAAGTGCTGCCACCTCACGGAGCATGCGTAACCGAGGCTATTGATGCATGAGTTATAGTTTGGCGGGCTACATTGTGTCACTTAAAAGGATACTCCAGTCAGTGATGGATTCACAGTATAAATTTATACAATTATGTATAATATACTGATTGTGCATAGTAATTGTGCAAAAAAGATTGTTAATAACCAATTAATTATGATATAGTTGTACCAACAAACATGCTACGTTGAATTCAGAGCGCTGCCCTCTTGAGTCACAGAACCAGTGACGTAAAGTGCTTACGTCACTGGCGCATGCGCGTTCGAACATCCTATGTATGTCCAGTGGTATCTGGCGTATCAAGTACGTCGCGGTTTGCTTACGTCACTATCACATTTTTACGCAAGGCCTCAGCCAATCATTGCCAACAACGCGCCAGTGACGTAAACGATTTGGCTTACGTCAATGATTCTGTACCTCAATATGGCAGCGCCCATGAATCCAAGATAGCATCTTTTTTGGTACAATTATACTATAATTAATTGTTTTTTAACGAACTGTGTGAACCATTACTATACACAATCAATATAATTACAATACACATGTACGTTAATACTGTGAATCTCTCAACAACTGGAGAATCCCTTTAAGAAAGCGGAAGAGGGCCACAGTCGATAATGGTGATCCACTGTTGATAACGCAGCAACTTGGTACAAGTAATGGTCCGTGAAGACGTTTACCCGTTTATGTGTGAAATACAGTGTGTGTGTGCGTGCGTGCGTGCGTGCGCATATATATATATATATATATATATATATATATATATATATATATATATATACAGTGTGTGTGTGTGTGTGTGTGTGTGTGTGTGTGTGTGTGTGTGTGTGTGTGGGTGTTTTTGTGTTTTTGTTGTTGTTGTTGTTGTTGTGTATATATATATATATATACACACACAAAAACACACACACACACACATACACACTCACACACACACACACACACTCACACACACACACACACACACACACACACACACACACACACACACACACACACACACGTGTGTGTATCTTATGTTCAATTTGACTCATTAAATACAATAATTATCATGATGCTTGGCATTAGATCGTTTTAAGCAGAGTTTGTATATTTGTACCTGATTTATTAGGTTTGAGAAAAGCCAGCCTAACATAACATTATAACGCAGCCAAATCAGAATGTACGTAATATATTATGCTATGCACATTTTGAATTGGTGAAATTGGTGCAATGGTGAAATATAAATAATATCCTTTCGTGTGCCTGCGACAGCAAGTTTTCACGTCATTGTTATTTACATTCTGTAATTATCATGTTTTTCTTTTGTGCCTTGTCTTACAAAAACACGTTGTCTTGCTAAACACACAATACGACGTTGTCTTTCATGGATGCAGTACACACTAACGCAACAAAAAACACTACACAAATAGAAAAAAACTACACAAATAGTGGATGGGCAGCGAAACAGAGCGGGTACTGGTTGACACCTGACGTCATTGACGTATCCCGGAAAACACGTGCCATTTATAATTGAACAGAAACATACGGCGCACTCATAATTATACAGAAACAGACGTCACTTTCATAATTATACATAATTATACATACGTCACATTCATAATTATAAGGAAACATAATGTCACATTCGTAATTATACGGAAACATACGTCACGCTCATAATTACACGTGGTAAAATAGAGGTTAATCGTGCGCAAAGGACGAAGACAAAAACAATACTAGCAGCAATAGTTTTGTCATCGTCATCGTCATCGTCATCGTCATCGTCATCGTCATCGTCATCGTCATCGTCATCGTCATCGTCATCGTCATCGTCATCGTCATCGTCATCGTCATCGTCATCGTCATCGTCATCGTCATCGTCATCGTCATCGTCATCGTCATCGTCATCGTCATCGTCATCGTCATCGTCATCGTCATCGTCATCGTCATCGTCATCGTCATCGTCATCGTCATCGTCATCGTCATCGTCATCGTCATCGTCATCGTCATCGTCATCGTCATCGTCATCGTCATCGTCATCGTCATCGTCATCGTCATCGTCATCGTCATCGTCATCGTCATCGTCATCGTCATCGTCATCGTCATCGTCATCGTCATCGTCATCGTCATCGTCATCGTCATCGTCATCGTCATCGTCATCGTCATCGTCATCGTCATCGACATCGTCATCGACATCGTCATCGTCATCGTCATTGGCAATTCCGATGATATTTCCATTGATTGTCATTGTCACTTGTGTGTTCGTAAATGTTTTATCAGTCGAATTTGCACTATGCACTATGCAGAAATGTATGGAAACTCTTGATTTTCAACGGCTATAATCGGCTTCATGCTTTTTTGGCTAGCCTGTTTACTTCAAATTATTTTGTGCCGCTTTTTTTGTGATTGAGCGCTAGTTAATGTATGTTAGAGCCTCTGATTCAAAGGTGTGCGAATAGATGTCGCCTCGCCTTTCAAAGGTGAACTTGAGGACGACAATATGGTGTTTACACTGTCCCTCTTCAGTCTTTTCTCGTTACTCGACTCTACGTACAAAACGTGCTTCAATGCTTGGTACGTGAGCCCCGTCTAGGGCACTGCTTACGTCCTTCTAACTTTGTTTTTACCGTTGTTTTTACCACAGCGCGTCAGATTATAGCTAAAGTATTAATTCGACAACTGAAATATAACAGGATAAAGTCTGTTCACAAGTTCACCCCTCACTTATAACGTGTGCTATATATTATATATATATATATATATATATATATATATATATATATATATATATATATATATATATATATATATATATATATATATAATAGATGTAGCTTTTGTAACCAAAACAATTATAATTACCGCGTGACTGTTATGTGTATAACTATGACTTCTGGTCACAAGTCACCCACCAATACGAACATATTATATTCCATATGAATGTTTAGTAAAAATTATTGTCTAGCGAATCACCCATACAATCAAAGCACCACATCATATGTTTGCAGAGTTACACCTAACCCATGTATCGGCCTGCGCCAAACCTTATTAAAAACAGCCAATGGCATACCGTTAATTACTACTAAATACCATTGAATACTATTCTGTACCTTTGGGCCATTCAAGTGTAAACCAGTAGAACTCAGTGGTATTTTCAATGTTATTTCAAAATACCATTCACTGCAATTGAATCATTCAGTGATAACTAAATCATTAGGTTTCAGTAGTAAATTCAATGGTATTTGAACATACAATTCATATACGGTCAGCCATTACACACCCTGACGCAATTCAATGATATTTGAGTGGTGTGTTTTTGCAAGGGAAACGTGCTAACCACGAGCCGATGCAAAAGTATCTACGTACCTACGCGTGCGACAAATCATGAACCGTACTGAAAAAATCTTCAGGACTTAGTCTGAACAAAACCTTGTAGAGGTGTGACGCACGTGGGTCACGCGAACACAACGATATAAGGAGAACGTTTTCTGCTAAAGTCAGTCTCGAAAAAGACACGGCAGACGTCATACGCAACCCTAGACACCTGCGTACAAGTCGAGAAGGAGCGGGTTTTCACTGGATAGGTGAGTGAGTGACCATAATGCAACATGACATGAAGCATTTGTATGATTACTAACATGTCAATGAAGAACAACTCAATCAAAAATAAAGGTGACGCTTGTGGCCTACGAATAGAGGATCTGTTTTTTGGCTAAAGGCGGGTTAACACTATGCAACGCTGCTGCTTGCAACGTGAGGCATGGTTGCTTGCAGCAAGATCGCCTAGTGTAGACATAAAATCGCAAGCAGCGGCGTCTCATGAGACCGCTGCTTGCAACGGTCTCATGGATAGGGAAGGTTCTATTCGGTGCAACATTGTCTCTTGGTTGCATGGAATTTGTCCAATCACAGGCAGTGACCGCGAGTGACGTATGGCTTTCGAAAGCATTGCTGCGAGTTGTTGCTCGGCAGATTATTAGACAATTTGGTTAATTTATCAATTCTACGAACAACGCCATTTGCTGTTTTATACATATGTTAGGAATACCATCTTTGCGGGTCATGGTAGCGTCATCGCAGTGAAGAATCGATACGCATTTGAAGGTAGGTATCGCTGACAATATTCGAAGCGGCGCGTACTTGTTTTATCGCCCATATCAACACTGTTACGCCAATACTTATGTAGTGTTTTATAGGGCGATAGTACTTTTTTTATAAATAAAATTATAATGATTCTACAATTTGGTCAGCAATACTGATGTGATCACTGTTTTATTGTGTTAGGTTACATGACATGGTTATATGAATAAAACAAATTACAAAGAGTTTTATATTAATTACCAAGTATTTTTGGTAATAATAATTTGTGATACAAATACAATTATTCCTATTGTGTCCCAAAGACTCCATTTAAAGGGATTTCTTTTTAAAATACAATATACGTAATTGTAACTAATCATATTATTATAAGTATTTCATATAATTATACGCCTACATTTTATTGCAAAAAGTGGTTTATTAAATAATTAATAATTTGTTTAACCGAGACAACATATACAAAATTACTCCATACACATTTCTAGTTTGTGCTCCACGTACACTATCAGTATACTATAAATAATGAGTAAGCCAATATAAACTATGCATTCTACGCAAACATTAACATAACATATTTCATATTTTCAAAACAAAATAGCTGAGTAATACAAATTAATATTAACTAAACACATAATGTTGTAACAGTTTCATGTCTGTTCGTGTGCCGGTATTTACTCCTCACACAATGTAAAGTTATGAACTAATTATGTTTTTACATTTTGTGTTGCAGCTAATGGAGTTACAGGAAGCAAGACATATATGCAGGAAATGATGTGTATAGACTGAAACCAATGCGGATAATAATTATGGATTATTCTATACGACCTGCATCAGCTTCATGTGAAAGAGTTGGTGTGACAAGCTGCCATCTCCACATGTGGACAAATCTCCTTGTTTCAGTGGCATCTCATCTTACAAGTCAAGTTATATAATACCATTTGATGCACATAAAGTGTATTCTGAATATCAGCATAGCACATCATTTGCAGCCTACTGAACATTACGTTCAATTTAGCATGCTTTTATGTTCACATACACACTCATTGGTTATGTATATTTCACAATATAATGATTGTGGACTCATGATTTCAGAATAATTTTTTTTTTTATTAAAGTACTCATGCGTCATTTCATATGTCATCTTCTTTCTATACTTTCAAGTATTATGTGCGGTTACTTTAATAAAACATGCATTTGTGTATCGCTGTGTACTACTTATTTAATGTTGTTGACATATGTCATATCATAATATATAAAATAAGCTAAATTTATGAGATTCCATTATATTGGTTTGAATGTTTTAATCACTGGATAAAAGTGATTTGGTCTAAGAAATTGATCCCCCCCCCAAGATGCTATGCGTCCATTGCTATGTAAGAGTGGCGACACATGGTGGGCTGGAGTCAAATTAATATGTAGTCGCTGCAACCGTGCTGCATAGTGTAAACATGCAAGATGTGTTGCAAGCAGCAACGTTGCAAGCAACATCGTTCGGCCTTGACCTTTCTCAATCGCCTCGTTGCTTGCAGCGGCGTTGCATAGTGTGAACCCGCCTTTAGTACACAGTAGCTTCTTTGCATCACTCCGACAGATACTATGACAGAAATAGGTATACGTCGAATTACTCAGTAATGGCACGTGGCCTGAAAGTATACAGTCTTCACTATCGTTGATTGGTTCTAGTTGTATTTACCTATCCACTATTGAACGTATTTCTGTATCCAACATAATTATAATTTACATCTATTGTCCTGTCTCACAATGTGTATTCCATTTGTTCGAGATCTTGCCTGATTATCTGTTTTGAACGTGGTGATATAAACTCTTGCTTCTTTTGAAGTAACATTCCTACTTATATGTGCCATTATTTTTAATGTAACATACAGAGTGCACATTTGCTCAGAAGAAACAATAACAAAAAGTAGGGTCTAATATAAAATTTGCGTCCATTAAAATGCATTCATAACGTGTCTGCATTACTCCTATCCTTATTACTTCACTTCTTGTCTAAGAAATTTATATACTCCGGTACTCTCACTTTTTATTGCTGGCTAGAGTATAAAGAATATCAATGTATGAAAACAATACTTTTGTTGTCATTTACTACCAGGAAATTGTGAAGATGGTATCAGCCGTACTTCTCGGGGTCATCATAGTCGGTTTGTCCAAACCGGGCTTGTCGTTGACGGCGATGGAAGATGTCGTGGCCGCCAACAACGACTTCGCCATGGACCTCTACGCTCAGATCAAGAACGACCCGAAGTTTGCAGACAAGAACATCTTCTTTTCTCCGTTCAGTGTGTCTGCAGCACTAGCCATGGTCTACGCGGGCGCTAAGGGAAACACGAAAACGGAGATGGGCGAAGTGTTGAAATTCGACAACGTCAACGATAACAATGTTCACATCGGATTTCGTAAACTGTTCGAGGGATTCGACGACCCAACCAACAACTACACAGTGAATGTCGCCAATGCCTTATTTGGTCGCAAAGCATATCCTTTCTTACAAACATACCTTAATATCGTTACCCAGTACTATTACGCTCTGCTAAAGAACTTGGACTTTGGGGCAAACCCTGGCGCAAGTAGGAGGTTCATTAACGATTGGGTGGCTAACAACACTAATCAGAAGATAAAGAATTTGCTAACTCCACTAGACATTTCTCAAGAAACTGTCGCCGTTCTTGTGAACACCATATACTTTAAGGGACTGTGGAAAATACAGTTTGACGTCAAAGACACGATTTCCAGTGAATTCCATTTGACAACAGCTAAAAGCACGACGACAAACATTATGAACTTGGCTGGGAATAACCTTAAATACGGTGAAATAAGCAGCTTAAGTTGCAAAATCCTTGAGCTGCCGTACGTCGGCGACGAGGTGTCGATGTATATCCTCCTGCCGAACTCGATCAACGGTCTCGCGGCGCTGGAATCACAACTCAAATCTGCCGAGCTCAACAACGCCATCTCCTTGATGCAAAGCGCCAAGGTCGACGTCTCTATTCCAAAGTTCAACATGACGCAGAAGATAAACCTAAAGGACACGTTAAAGGCGATGGGCATGCGGGACTTGTTTCGGATCGGTGCCGATCTGTCTGGCATCGACGGTACTCACGCCTTGTACGTGGCCAAAGCCATCCACCAGGCTTACATCGACGTAAACGAAGAAGGAACCGAGGCAGCCGCTGCAACAGCGATAGTAATTGGACGCCAGCCGCCGAAGACGTTCAAAGCAGATCATCCGTTCTTGTTCTTCATCCGCGAGAAGGTCAGCGGTAGCATCCTCTTCAGCGGCCGTGTCATGACTCCGCCTGAAGCAGCCGCCGAGTCCGTCGATACCGGATGTCAGGAGACACCGCCTTGCCTTCGATGTATGCCGGACTGGTTATGTCAACTCATCCTGAGATATCTTTCTCGCTACTGGTGTTACGGTGCCATGTGACGACACAGACACGGCGACAGCAGCGTCATAAATACGTCAATGCAAACACCTTGCTGTACGTATGTTGCAAATGTCTCGGTCGTATGCAGTACATGCTAATGCAAGTTCACATGTTAACGCATCTACGTTTTAATATGCTGACATTCTGTATGTGTATCTCCTCCGGGGCGCCAATGTCCACTGGCCTCTCACCATTCACATTCGTTTCCCGATAGTGTAACTCAGCGGTGTATTCGGATAAAGGCAAAATGTGTAATAATTATTACCTATACATACATTCATGTAAAACCTATTATGAACCCGGTGAAGTTGTGCCGCGTAATTATATGGGTCGATTCGACGAAACAGTACCGCTTGTTGCACAGCTAGCCATCCCACATAAGTTACCGTCGCGCACGAGCCATAGGTCTACAGCTCCTCGGATTAGTCAGTGGGGTGTAATTGACTTCATTATATATAATCATATATAATTATATTAGACCATACTTTGTAGTAAAACTCATGTTTGTCAGCAATTGTTTGTTTCTGTGTCGATGTCGATGTCGCGCCTCGTCTTGGCCTGTCCAGTGAAGAAGCAACTCTTCCAGCTAGGCTATGCAAGGATATTATAATATTATATATTGGGGGCGGTCTTACCCCAGATTAGGGTAAAGACGCTGATTGGCTCCCAGGCCAACTATGAAATAAAAATTAAAATAACAATATACTTTTACAAGATAATGATATCCTATGAAAAGTATTCAAAATTGAACTTATATTAACACAAAAATAAGTAAAAATTCAAATGCACAGTTGTTTATAAAATAAGAATTACGGCCGGATTGACCAGTAACCGTGAGGTGGCAGCATTGTTTAGCCCCACACGAATAACATACAACTTAAATAAGGATTCCTTTTTATCAAATAATACTATATTATAAAAACAATGCAAAATTAAATTTATATTAACACAAAATAAATATAAATAGAATTCAAATTTATAGCAGGATTAACCAGTGTCCGTGAGGTGGCAGCACTGTATAGATCACGCGGATAAATATTCAAAAGCCGGCTGACTCGCCAGACTGTCTTCTCTGGGTAGTTCCGCAGGTGACCGAACCGATAGTCGGTTAAGACTATTGTTGCGCGGGTTTATTGATGACGATGTCATGACGTCACCTACGTGCTCGCGATCTGCGGGGCAGTTTGTAACGGCGCCCGCCACGCTGACATCGAGAAGATGACGTCAGTTAGCTATTGGAAACCATCTTCTTCTGTCAAATCGTCGTTTTGTGCACAGGTCACAATACCCTTAGCCAAAAATAATGCTTTGCCAGTCTTGAGTAACTCAAAAGTGTGTATTTTAGCGCGTGATCGGCTTGCATGGTAGCGTCGGTTACCCGTGCTCCGTGAGGCCCTCCGTTAAGCCCCTCACACCCACCTGGGGAAAAAGACGTTCTGCTTTTTCGACACCCCAGGGCGGCCTTACCCCAGATTAGGGTAGAGATGCTGATTGGCTCTCAGGCCAACTATGAAATAAAAATTCAAATAACTATATACTTTACAAGATAGTGATATCATATGAAAAGTATTCAACATCGAACTTATATTAACACAAAAGTAAGTAAAAATTCAAATTTACAGTTGTTTATAAAATAAGAATTACGGCAGGATTAACCAGTATCCGTGAGGGGGCAGCATTGTCTAGTCCCACACGGATAGCATACAAATTAAATAAGGATACCTTTTTTATCAATAATGCCATCCACGTCAATCACAGCCAGTGTTGGTAATTATTGGCTTCGTGATTTGTTAATCCAGTCGGTCCAGTTTCAGTTTGGAACGTCAAAGAAGCATAAGATCATAACGTTGTAACCACAGCATTATACAAACTAGTGCATTAATAGAACCATGCCGAGTTTAGGAAACATGTAGACCTATAATGGGTTTACATCCCGACAATACAGCTTGCTGTGTCAAACCTTTACCGCAATGTATTTAGTTGGCCCGTGGGCTGGTCGAGTTTCAATATCTGGCGGATGATGAAGTTGAGGAATGGTACAATTACCCAGGCCTCGTGAGGTGGCAGTATTTTCAGCCCCTCTCACGGATAACATTCAAACGCCGGCTAAGTCACCAAACTGTCTTCTCGGCGAAACTACGCAGCCGAGCGAGAGTCGGTTAGCGAGACTATGGGCGTATTCTATTTGCAGTCCGCGGAGTCCGCGGACGCGGAGAATGCGGAGACGTGAAAAAGAATAGACTCGGAGAAGGTCGGAGACGTTCGAGACGCATAGCAACCAGCATAGCAACCAGCGCGTTTAAAGATGGACGGAGACGCAGCCTTGACGCTACTGTGTAATGATTTATTTTCGTCAAGTGATGGTGATCATCATCCTCATGCCATCGACCAATACGCGGATGAGTTAACATCAGCCGCGTTGATGTTGTAAGTTGCATTTCGTAAATTATGAAGGAATATTTTAACGAATAAACACTTGTTTTACTCGCATGGCTTGTCATTTTTGTGGGCGTGGCCGTGGGCCCGCGGCACAACTGTGACCTTGGCCGGCTTGGCTTTTTGGCTCGCTATGGAGTTGGTTGTGTTGTTTGCATAATGGAATACTTATTTCATAGGATGTCTATGTTATGCTATGTTATATATACTTACTTCAGAAAGATATTTGTAAATAAATTTTATATTTTACCAGTGTTATATGCATATGCTTGTTTATTTGTAAATATATGCCTGGCACATATAACACAACTAGTAAACAGTAAAACACGTCTATAAACCACCTCCAAAGACAAATTGTTTACGCTGCTTCTTGACATCCTTATACATATTATACTTTATCATCATTGCATATAATAGTTTATGCTATATATACCTGCCCCGTTTGTCTTGAATAAGTTGTAACTGACATACTATATAATTATATTTTGCTTAAATAAACATGTTTATTTCCTCTTCTGTTCCTCTAAAACAGGTTACGTGATGACCATCATCGACTGCAACATATGTAATGCCACAATTACTTGCCTGCTGACTTCATTGTCGTGTTCCACGTGAGGCCAAGTACATTCCAGGTGGTGGTGCATTTACTTGGTGCAGTGACCATCCGCGAGTGCTGATTATATAGCAATTTTGCATAGCATTAATGTTCAAAAATACTAAATCTTGTGTTTACTTCATTTACTATTTATCCTTCTTTACTGTTGAATATGCAATGATATGCATGCCTGTTTTCTTGGTCACAATAACTTCTTTTGTAATATTGTGCAATGTTGTAAATTATCTACTGTTTAATAAGACATAAAAATAATGTTGTAACAATGTGCACTTTTAAATTACCTTACTATTGTTATGTTGTAGAGATTCGCAATATGTTTCAGTCCACATATATATTTCTGTTGTGCTACAGCTTGCATATAAATAACTTTCTCTTTTATTGTATTCTTATTAATTATTATACATACTATTGTAATCGTGGAATAATGTATGTCACTCATGTAAATATGTATATGAATAAATATTCCTCGTTGTGTTGTATTTGTCACTGTAAAGCATAAAACAGTTGTGAAAGCTGATAATTTTTATTATAGAATTTATTGTTATATAAATGCTATAACATGTTTTTTTGTAAACCATGGATGCACATTAACATATGTATCATACGTAGTATGAAGGAACATAAGCAATAAACATATGTAACTATACACAGTAAACACTTGTTGTCAGTCATTGTGTGATATATTCCATACAAAGTTTTAATGTTTTGCACATTAATACCATACAAATGTGAACACAACAGTAATTACTTTTACATATTCTTACTAAGTAAGCCTGAAACATGTCAAACAACAACTCGCATGTCACATATTTAAACAAAATAATACCATCATAGTCAATCCTTCACAATGGTAATGTACATATTGTAGGAACAAATCACTGTATTAATACTGATTTTTTTTTAACAATGGCACACCAGGAACAAATTACAATACAGAAAAATGTCAAAACAAGATTTATACTAAAAGTCAAACATAACATCTTTACAAAACTTCATATATTAACCATTATAACATATAAATGACAAACAAACTATTGATGATTTCCTACATGAAAACATCTCAACAATACCAGTATCTCCATTACACACTAAATGTAGAACTACACATGTATCATTACTATATGCATACATTTGACATATATGGCTATGTCAGGGAAATGTAAAATCCAATTCACATCCTGTAGTGTCTAACTCTTCAATATCATGACAAAGGCTACGAGCATGTTGCTGTTGCATGTAGAAGCCACAGTTGTGCAAGGACACATGGCCCTGGCCTTTCACTTAGATGTTTACAAATTATTAGAAGAAGCGTGTACAAGTGTATATATATATTATATATATATATATATATTGCAATTTGTATGCTATGTATGACACTATTTGTAAATAATACTTTTAAATGCATATATATATATATATATATATATATATATATATATATATATATATATATATATATATACATATACATATACACACACACACACATATATATATATATATATATATATATATATATATATATATATATATATATATATATATATATATTATAGCACCTATTTAACCACAGGTGTAGCAACATTTAACAACCATGTTCCCTAGTTTGAAAATTTCGTCAACACACTGAAAACATCCCAATACTTTCAGTAAATATTTGTTTTCACAATTTGTCTGATTTTGAGTGTTAGGCTTCATAATGGTTTACATATAATATGGGAGCATGAAGATAAAATGGAAACTAAGGTGCACAAAATCCCTCTTGGCAGTTTGTAATGCATGTCTTGAAGTATATATCCTCCAAATTTGGAGTTGATCTGCCTTCCATATTTCCAAGGATTTTTCTAGTGCCTTGTCCACATTTTTGGTTGTTGTCTTTGACCAGTTTAAAAGAAGACACCATTATATGTCTTCCACCTACCACGTAATTGTTTGGGTGTGACTGTGTACCCATTTAGTTTCATGATGTCTTCAACCCCCTTTCACATGCTATTGTGGCATGAGTTTTTCGTCATGTTCTCGTGGACGAGGTCAATCAGCTGTTTCGTTGCCGCACTGGTCCACACTGTGCTTGCATGCAAAATAAATGTCACAGTGTTTATGTATAGCTAACACACTGTTGAAATTATGCATTTTTTTTTCAAAATGATCAGCATATGCTTATTGACAGAAAATTATGAAACATTCTCATATTTTATCAGATATTTCAAAGATGAGTTTATTATTCAAAAACTGTGCCTATAAATTTATACTCATTAACTACTTTCTCGTATTTTCAACAAATACGTTGTATGAAAATTACTTTTTAACATAACTTTTAACATAAGCATAAATCGTGTGTGTGTGTGTGTGTGTGTGTGTGTGTGTGTGTGTGTGTGTGTGTGTGTGTGTGTGTGTGTGTATGTGTGTGTGTGTGTGTGTGTGTGTGTGTGTGTGTGTGTGTGTGTGAGTGTGTGTGTGTGTGTGTGTGTGTGTGTGTGTGTGTGTGTGTGTGTGTGTGTGTGTGTGTGTGTGTGTACCTACCTTGTTGGAGCTGGTTGTGTAACTGCTGAAGTTGTGATCCATGGTACAGTGATTTCCTGTTGCACATTGTGCAATATTTCTGCATCTACAGCATGTATATTGAAAATAAATACATTATAATCCTGCTTTTTAATGTGTTGTATAATTTATGCAACAAGATATAATGCAATGAAAACTATTTCAAATTAATATTTTTGTTCGTACACATACATATATGTACTAATAAAAGCATACAAGCCATAAGTGCATTACCACATATTATAGAAATTATATTTTGTTGTAAACATTTATGTTTATGTAGTTTTAATTATATTGCTATAATTATACACTGTAAATAAAAGTAAACGTAACATTTTACAAAATGCCTGATAGTAAATAAGAATGTATATATTTTATAATTACCTCCAACTATCAACTGTTGCCCGTCTAGGGAACTCAGAACAACGTTTTCACCTGTCCATCAGGCATGATGACCTCATAGCTTCTCCAATATCTGAAATAGCCATAGCCAATACAGAAAGTGGAACAGTACACATAAGAAAGAATGTTTAAGAATAATAAAAGGTATGGAATGGACAACTACATATTTTTAATAATATAATTTTAGATCACAAAATTCATAGCTTTTAAATGGATAATAAAATACAAACAAATGACTGAATACAATAAGAAGATTTGTAATATTTGATAATGATTTGAAAATAATAAAATAAATATATGAAAATGTAATTTCTATGTATAAATAACAAAATACAATTTTAAATAATGTAGCATTTCGTAAGAAAAAAATCACTATACGTAACATATGTGTCATAAATATACATAATAATTCCTCATGTGTCTGGGGTGCGCTAACTGACTGGCCCGCTAACTGCTCATGCCCTGAGACATCGGATCGTTTACGAATTACGTCGAATCAACAGCATTAAATTTATCTGAAACACAATTTAAAAATAATAGTTGACTTCTTTGTATTGAAAATTATGCACAGTGACATTCAGAACACATACACATCGAAAAACGGTGGTAAACCCGTTTTGATAAAGCCCTAATAATTTAGGCCAGTTAACTGAAAGATTACCCAACACTCACAATCACATTCACAACTTCACACAACACTGGCAGTGTGACTGTCTTTTGTGAGCGATAAATTAATACATTCCTTATTTCACTTAAGGGAGTATTCCACTGACATGCTGACATGCATTAATGCATATATTTCATTGATAAAGTACTGATAATTGCGCTTTCACATTAGCAAAATAAATATATACTTATATTATTGTATTTCAAATGTTTTATTACATCGTACTCACCCTTTTTGTATTCTGCCATATTTGTACCACGTGACTGCGTCTCTCCGAATACGACATGCCACGCAAGTGGCGAAACCGGAGCGGTCCGGAGAGCCTCTCTTTTTAACGCGGAGAGGTCACATGACCTCTCCGCGTCAAAAAGAATGGGAATTTTCGGAGAGGTCGGAGAGGACGGAGAGGTCGGAGAGCCAAATAGAATACGCCCTATGATAGACGTAGCACAGGGCCCAGGTTCATGACGCCGTGTAACTTTACGCGCAATTACGCGGTCTATTGGTCGCAGCTAACAGCGATTAGAACAACCTTTTTCTTTCTAGCTGCCGCCTTTGCCGTTCGCATAGCAAATTGGAACTTGTGATGAATGTAAAGAATATCCAGTGTAAACATTACAAATAATTTTGTTGAGAGTGGGCGTGTCGGGAGCATACCGTACATATTTCAACTTCGGGAGTATACCGTAAATATTTCAACTAGCGTAAAGTTACGCCTACTAAATACATGGTGCAGCTAAGTGCAACCATGGACCAGACTCGTGAAATGCAACTAGCGTAACTTTACGACGTTTTAAGCTTTCGACGGGTTATCGCCCGCTACGACGTCTTAAGTAAGCTCCATGAAACTAGGCCCAGGGATTTGTTCGTTCTACAGTTACACCAATGTCGTGTAATCCGGTGTGGTTTGACGCATCGTTGTCTGTAATTTGAGGATTGTAGACAAGACAATCACGGAGACATGACGTCAAAATAGTTTATTGATTACCTATGTGGTGTGAAACAAATTATTTAAGGCGTAGGTCATATTTGCTGCCCATTATTTAATAATCTACATTAGTCATACACGGTATGCAAGTATTACAGTTTAATACTAACAGTCACATCCAACTGACTGGCACTAGTACATCAACGTGAACAACATACGTAAACGAGAGATTGAATGAATGAACGAATGAATTAGTGAATCGATGGATGAATGGCTGAATGGATGGATGGATGAACGACTGAACGAACAAATGAATGAATGAAATGAATAGATGGGTGGACGGACGGGGGGAAGGAAGGAGTGAATGAGTAAATGAGCGAGTGAGTGAAAGAGTGAGTGTGTGAGTGGCGAGTGAGTGAGTGAGTGAGTGAGTGAGTGAGTGAGTGAGTAAATGAATAAATGAATTAATTCATATTATATTATACAATGAAAGATAAAACGTGTTTCAATCACGCTGTCGTAATGTCCACTTCCAACAATGCCCTGACGTCCCATAAAGGAAGATTTCCGATACATGACATCCGGTCTCACATCCTATGAACTCTTGGTGGGTCACGACAAGAAGGAGCGTCAGCGAGTATTGCAACGAAATGAGTGAAAAGTCCATTATATTTTCGGTTGCCCTTCTTCATGTCAGTCACATGAAAAACTTGTGTATTCTGGTAGGCATATCGCTTGTCTCCCATGATAGACAGTCGAACTTCAGTTGTATATAACCAATATGGCGGGTCACCTTGACGACCGGAAACGAAATAAGGTCAATGACATATGACCACTGGTGTCGCTGCAGTGCTACACTTCCGGCGATC
>OZ024861.1:44696512-44699012 GCA_964017155.1 Oasisia sp. SBJ-2009 | reverse complement strand
TATGTATGTATGTATGTATGTATGTATGTATGTATGTATGTATGTATGTATGTATGTATGTATGTATGGTATGTATGGTATGTGTGATATGTATGTATGTATGTATGTATGTATGTATGTATGTATGTATGTATGTATGTATGTATGTATGTATGTATGTATGTATGTATGTATGTATGTATGGTATGTATGGTACGTTTGTATGTATGGTATGTTTGTATGTATGTATGTATGTATGTATGTATGTATGTATGTATGTATGTATGTATGTATGTATGTATGTATGTATGTATATATGTATAAATGGTATGTATGGTATGTGTGGTACGTTTATATGTATGGTATGTATGTATGTAAGTACATACATACGCACGTGCGTACGTACGTACGTACGGCAGCAGGCATAATCGAGATACCTTCTCTTGACCAACAAGCCGTCGCTTATACCGCGCCACCATTTCCCTCATCACACAAACGTAATACCATAAGATGGATAGCCTGTGTATTGTGTTACCGTAAGATAAACTACTATACGTTATAGTCACTGAGTTCGTCAATCAGCATTACGCATACACTGTCTTGGTTACATCAATCATACATTACTCAGTAACGTAATGCTAGTCCTCAGCGCATATGCAATAATTATGTTCTTAAGAAAAACCTCATGTAATTAATTCACCTCAGCCAGTAATATATTTAATATATTGGAAAGTGGAAGGGACGGGGGCAGGGGACAGGGAGCAGGGGGCAGAATTAGTCACCGATTCAAATATACTTAGCCATTTAGGACGAATTGAACTTGAAGGAATTCTTTCGGACCGTAAATGAATTCGTTCATGTCATGAATTATAATGAAAATGGATTCTTTGGTAAATTTAAACTCGCTGCAATGTACACAGTTCTGTCAACATAATTAAAACTAAACACTCCGCTGAGCGTACGCGGACATGACAGGGATCTGTATCGATGTACCATAAAGGTCAGTACTCATTAGTGATTAATAAAATATATTTCTAATGGAATGAAATCATAGAGTTACATGAAATAGTTATATTAATTAACATTTTGTACATTACAAATAGTTTTATATTCTCAATGTTCCATTACCTTTGACCTAAGTCGTCGTCTTCACCTCCCCAACCGAAGAATTTGTTAGAAAAGCCATTTATAAGCTTAAAGTGTTCGGTTTTGAATGCAGTCACACCGCCAAACAGTGTGGAGTAAATCAATCTACAAAGAATAGTATAACGTACATCTGTTAAAACGCATCAATATATACTGTGTACACAAACACTTTTCGTGTACATAAATTTTGCTATGCTATGGTTGTATATACATTGTATATATATATATATATATATATATATATATATATATATATATATGTATGTATGTATGTATGTATGTATGTATGTATGTATATATGTATATATGTATATATGTATATATGTATATATGTATATATGTATATGTATATGTATATGTATATGTATATGTATATATATATATATATATATATATATATATATATATATATATATATATATATATATATATATATATATTAGATAAATACTTGTGTACTTGACCAGAGCACGATCCCCAACCCTGCCTGTTTTAAAGGGTCGTTCCATAAAAAGTCAATCAAATTAATTGTTTACGCTTAATTTTATAGCAATTGTCGAGGGGGACGGATGTTTAGCTGATTTAATGATGGCGGTGTCTTTGTTTATGACATGAACGGTGCATGGAATGTACAAAGTGTAAAGCGCTCTCAACAGTACTGAGGATTGGATACTGCGCTATATAAAAATTCATCTTTACTGTTTCACATATAGCGCTGTATCTAGTCCTCAGTACTGCTAAAAACACTTTACATTTAATGGCAGATGTATTCACTTAAACATCTTCTCAACTTCTCTGGGAAGCATCCAGCAGTTAATGCGCGAAGCTGCTGTACAAATAGCCACCACTGTCTATAGCCAGATACTCATTCATACAGCTGAGTTAACTGGAGCAATATAGAGTGAAAAACTTGCACAAGGTTTAACACGGCAGCCCAGGATTCGAACCCGTGTTTTCTTAGTCGAGAGGCCAAAGCTATTTGCCAGCAGTGATGTAGTTATGTCGCTCTTTCGGTTGTGACGTAATCGAGTCTAACTCACCGGTAATGGAATTTGTCGACAGCGGCCGACATGTGTCGCGGCTGTTCCGGACAGTTGTAGATGTTTCGGTCGTCCTCGGGCAGAAGGTCGACGTCGTGGAAGATGTAGCACGAGTAGTTGGCCTGTTTACTCGCCTCCGCGTAGCCGATGTTCATCAGCATCGCTCGGTTGAACCGCGTCGGTAGAGCCTGGGGGAAGAAGCAGCAAGATCGACGTCAGTGTGGTGTTCGCGATCATGTTTTCTAAATCCGGCGTAAGAGTATATAAACAAACCAGAAGTGAACGAGTAACATAAATGATTCAATATATGCACGTCATGCAACCATACCCGGGGA
>OZ024861.1:44674012-44689012 GCA_964017155.1 Oasisia sp. SBJ-2009 | reverse complement strand
TATATATATATATATATATATATATATATATATATATATATATATATATATATATATATATAATATATATATATATATATATATTTGAATTATATATTATATACACACATAAAAATACATACATACATATATGTATATATGAATTGGTTCCCCGTCCCCCCACTTTTAAAACCGGATCGACGCCCCTGGCCACAAACAGCTTCTTCAGCAACGTTTTTACGACAGAGCGCTGCTCACATTAAGACTCGTCGATTGGGTCATTTCTATGGTTACGACGGAGATCTACAGCGACATTAATTATAAGTATGGATTAAGTGAAACCTAACTCTTAGTAAAACAGGCCTACTGGTCTTCAACTTTAGAGAACAGAAAACTAAGTAGTGATCTTCGCCCAACGAATGTGTCATAATGACTGCATAATGATGATAATGATGATGATGAATAAGAGAAATTCCAAATATGTTACATCTTACGCATTTAATTTCGCTGAGTTGAGGTAAAACTAGCAACTTACTGAGATGAGGCGATATCATAGGACACGCCGGTGATGTAAGTGTCGTTTTCTCGAGGCGACTGGCGGGAACCAACACGTTGACAACGTGCCACGCCGAACGGTTCCAGAGACGTCTCACGTCCCCGTCGAACGTCGACGATCTCTGCCAGAGTTGTACGCCAGAGTAGAAGGCCGCTCCGAACACGTACAGGACGAGGATAAACAACAACGCTCCCAATTTGGAAAGGAACCGACGGGAGACCGTAAGACAAGCCATCGACAAACACCGACGACATAACCACGACTGCAGCAGGGCAGGAGGCGAGTGTCTAGCACATAAATCAACATCCTGTATTGTTTACAGTTGCCAAGATATGGTGTCTAGTTCACAGGACATAGTCATCAGTTACACTTATACACGTGTAATCAGCATATTGTTACTAGCGTACTCGAACATGTTTCATTGCCAATACGTTAGAACATTTTCATTTTTTTAAAGAAGTGCAATCATGCGGGCAAACGTGCCATGACTGACGTCACACGTTGACTGTGCTTATGCAAAATACATTGTTTTCTTCCATGTGTTATTCGGTTTCAAAATTGTCCACCATTTTTCTGTAGTAAGACCAAGTGCTACTAGCAACATAAGTTATTGATCCAAACTTTTGCCAGTCATTACTGGCAAGTGCCAGCCCTGCACATGGTTTAGTTTTACTTCTTCGCAACCTATTCATTCAAACATGCGTCATTTTCCATTCAACACTTTATAGCAATCCGCCTGCTAGTATGTCTAACCCACTCATCTCCCAGTAAATATAACATTTCCAATATCACAATTGTCTAGGTATTCAGGTCAACTGGCCATATTGCCACACATTACCACAGCTGTCAATCTGATGTTGTCATTTCAGTGTGTTTTGTTATATATATATATATATATATATATATATATATATATATATATATATATATATATATATATATATATATATATATATATATATATATATATATATATATATATGGGCAATGTTGCTCATCTCTTGGGGTTTGGTAAGAGAGAATTTTCCATATTTTGGTACTACTGAAAAAACATGACACAACGTAGTATTTCCATCATCTAATCTTTCGTCTGAAAATCATAGTGCAAATAATTTATAGTGAATATATGGTTCATGGCTCCAAGAATGGTTTGTTGTAGTATAATCTAACTTACTTTGGGACTTTTCTCTTGTGCTAGTTGGATTCAAGGGTCAGTATGTTTGTGTTCCTCGTGGACACTGAGTGTCCTGTGACCCGGCAATGATCTCCTACTCCTCTTGGTTTATCCAGGTTTGTGTGTTCTTTTGGTTTTACCTATGTATGTGTGCCTGCTGTCGATGTCACACCACGTGATGTTACAGATGGTTCCATACTTGTGTTCTTTAGGTGTTCTGTCTTTAGGGTGTACTACCATCGAGGGGAGGGTGTTCGCCGGTTTGTGATACATATGTATGTTAAACATATGTTGTAATCCCATTATATATAATACTAGGCAAAATCACAAAGAAAAAGGACTTAGAAGTATCAGTTACTTCTAACGTGAAAGTATCAGAAAACGGTGGGATTGCTGCTTCAAGAGGGTAATCAGACTTTTATTTTGTACTTGATTAAGTCGACAGCGAATATTATTCGCTGTCGACTTAATCAACTACAAAATAAAAGTAGTTTAGTTACACTGAACATTTTGTTATCGGTATCTCATTTAACGTTCCTGAAAATGTTTATGTCGTCTGCAAATGTCAGAACTCTGCTTGATGTATCATTGGCCAAACCATTGACCGCAATTAAGGATAATACATATCCTAAACAACGATCAGTACGCCTTTCAAAAGTGGTTTCCAATTTGATATCTACCCTTCTACTATACTTGTTTTTCTACCCAATTTATAATTAGTCAGTAACAGTTTATGTGATGGCATTTTATCAAACGCTTTCTGAAAACTTAAAATAATAATATCCGCTGGTGATCCATCATCAAGCCGTTTTGTAATTTCTTTCAAGACACTTAAGAAATATGGTTAGACGTGACCTACCTTTTTGGAATCTGTGTTGAGATACAATTATTAATTTGCTTAACATGAAATACCACCATGTGCTCTCTAATTTGCGTTTCTAACAATATGCATTACACTTATGTTAAACGTACTGGCCTGTAATTTACTGACCTGTTCTCCGATTCGTTTAAAAAAAACATGTAATGTTTACTTTTTCCCTTTTACAGGAACTAAACTCTGTTTAGTGCTAAAATTGTTAGTATTAAAGTTGAAGTTAAAATACATGGATACTATGTATATGTTTATATATATTATAATGTTATTAATAGTTGCGTTGCGCACGCGAATCTATCATTGATTCACACCCAAATACAAAGCTAATATATCCGAGCTGGGATCTTCAACGCATAGCGCCCTCAGACGAATAGGATCAAAACTTGTATCGTACCTTGATGCCGTACTGAAGTGAAGGGGTGACATATGTACGACAGACTCGTACGAGGCACGATTCTATCGTACGAGGCACTCGTACGAATGGATGACACATTTAGCGCAACAATTGGGTCGGAAGAGTTGCGTCAGTGACGTCATAAGGTGAAAGCCATTTGTATGTTTACAGCAATACACCAAATTGATGACGAAGAAAAAACCCGAAGAAACGAAAATGATGGTGGGTGCGCCCGTAGATTGCGCAATTAATTTTATGATGAAGAAAATCAATCTCAGTCCCAGATGAAGTTAACTCAAAGTTAGGGATTTGCACAAAAATGTATTAGCCATGGCATGTTTATGTCTGATGGTGCATGCATATTGTATGTATAATAGGTAACAAGATATAGTTTACAGAATTTAAATATCTTCATGCAGTCAAAAAGCATGGCAATTTTAACTTTCATAAAATGATACCGAAAGGATTTTAAATTGCGGTATTTATTCACACATAAATAGCTATTTCAAATATTATCGTGTTCAAAGATGCAGTTTGATTTTATATATATATATATATATATATATATATATATATATATATATATATATGATATGATATATCATATATACCACCAAGCCTCTATCAGAATGCCAATTGTTACGTAAATGTATTACTTATTATCCATAATAGAAGCACCCCTACATGTTAACAATCAAAACTTCAGTTATTAAACAACCTGGACATGGGGCATTTTGTCAGACAGCAAACCCTTTTTTATGATAAGAATAAAATCGACTGAATAATGTTGTGTCAATATTGTTGATAAAGTTATAATAAGCAAAGCCAAAACTTAGGGAAGTGTTATTATAAACACATAAAAGTGACAACTATCCCCTGTCTTCTCGAAGCCAATATTCAGGGACTACCATAAAACAAGGCTCGGGCATTACCAGGCTACCTGTCGGTAAAAGAATGTTAACAATTGTGCACTGATGATATCCACTATACATAATTTTGTTGTTAAATAAAAAACAGTTGTTACATACAGATGCAAGAACTCACGTGTATGCCAACAGTTATAACAGAATGATACATAATTGGAACGGGCTATCCTAAACAATTGTGTCTGCCTTCCCGTGGATTTTTAAATCAAGACATGACAAACATTTAAATTCAATGTAGTGCTTCCGAACATGACCCACCCTGACCACAATTGGGGTAATGACCTTTGGATTGTTGCCAATTGAAACATAGACATAGACAAACATGGGAGTGTATGATAATTAATACTGTTAATAGTTTATGTTCATCTTCGTGTATTTTCGAATTTACAGCGAGACTGTCTGTTCCATGATACATAATTAGCCAGGACAGGTAATTAGCATCACCGAGTTGTTAAATAAGTTGCGATGTGTGTCACTGCGAGCGATCAGAGAGTGGAAATAAATAATGAAGGTCATATTGGATTTGTAAAATCAAAAGAAACCCAGATCCTTTTGATAGATTATTGCAGGATTTCTCCAGAATATGTAACTTTCACAACATGTTATAATAAATGTAAGCCATTTCCTTGTGGGACATAAATTGTGGAATTGAACCTCTATTCAGATAGCTTGCGGTATGTAGACTACAAGTCGTGCACAAGGTGAGTATCAGACAAGTGGTGAATTGGACTCTTTTTGAAGTCATGAATTCATCAAATTACAGTACATAAATCAGTTAGTGTTAAAACATCATTTTAATTAAATATATGAAAATATTGGATAAAGCTATATGGTCGGTTGCCCATAATAAAGGAGACACATTTCCCCTTGATGTATAACAACCCATGGAAGGAAGCTTTGTGTGCCTGACCATATTTTGCACTTGAAACAATATTTTATGGCATATTTGAACACATTACCAAACAATTTGGGCCACATCGTTAGGCACAGTGGAGTTCACCATAACCATGAGGAATCTAAATATAATGAGCAACTGCTTAATTAAGAGGAACAACTCTGAAATACCAATTCTGACTTGAACAATATCACACTACCAGACAACTAGACACAAGGAACACTAGATAATGAAATAGTAGACCAAGTCACAGCTTCAGAAACAATGTTGTATTATTTTATTTTTGTAATATAATCTCATCAACATACGTTTCAAATAAGCAGCACACACAAGTAAGTGCGCCTCTGAGCGGAAATCTTTCAGGATATACATACGGCGCTTTACAAATAAAACTTATTATTTTTATTATTATTAAGTGCTCACACCAATATCACTCCTGTAGTTGGAACCGATGACATGAAGTCTTCATGCAAGATATCCATTAGGCGTAGAAAAATAAATACCTTGTTTCCGATTTCCCGACCGACCCTACATGATGCATGCTACTAAATAACTTTTTATGGGTTGACTAAAATAAAAATAAAAAGATCCGACCGACCCTGAATAAAACGACCGACATTTATATCTTTTTATTTAAAAAAACTTACGTCACCGTTCGGCTTCCGTAGTTTCAATCGCAATTGGGTCAATTCGAGATATTCATTTGCTACAAAGACGCTCATTGGCTGTGAGTGTGGCCGCGTCACGAATGACATGATTTCATGTACTAAGCGCGGAAAAATGGCTGCACGTATTTTGGCCGTGAGATTTAGTTTGTGCCCGCACATTCCGGCTAAAAAAAACCATCTCGTCCTTCGGTGGTACGCTGCAAGAAGTGTTCCAGACATACCATCCACCTCTGGACCCAGATAATTATGTGCAAACGGCACATAATTCTTCATTGCGGCGAGATTTCTCTCGATCTGTCCGTCCATCAGTTGGATGTTTTTTGCATCAACACGGTGGAGTTTCGTTGTCAGTTTCAGTCCTTTTTGTATGGCAAGCAAAACATCAGGTTTGTTTGCAGCACTCCACTATAATACCTGTACATGTGGGCAGTGCAGAACAAAGCAAAACCACATTGTTCGAGGTCAGACTTTTTTTGAAGAGCATAACAGGTTAAGATAAAAAAAACATTTCCCTACCTACCTACCCTATTTTTTCCAAGCATGAAATCGGAAACAAGGTATTTATTTTCTTAGGCCTTATCAAAACCCCGTGACCATTTTCGGAAAACAAAAAGGCATCCACAGTTACTAGTATGTACATTACACATACCTCATATTTATGAGGATCTAATCAACATTATTTCATATTTGTTATATACATATTATTTGCTAAATCAGTAAAACAAATTAGGGTAAATGTATGCAAACAAACTGTTACGGAACTAGAAGAAATACTGTCTTATACAAATAGACTAGCAGATTCAAAAAGATCATAAAAGACGTCAGTCACGGTCTAAAACCGTGTGTCCTGTCTGTACTGACTGTGCATTAAATATCCTTCCAATGACCATGTCATGACCAGAAGTTTTTATTCAAAGGTCTTTCATATGACATGTATGTACTAAATCACTCACACCTACTAGGTTGCCTTTAGGCAATCACACTGTTGCGGAACATCTCCAATATCTTCGGAGCCGTGACTTACGTTCGTTTATTGTTAGGCATCCCATACATGGATAAAAATTAAAACAAGCATGAGGGTTAGAGAAAAGGCAAAGACGTTATTGAACAAGTCAGAAGGCGGAAGTGGACCTGGGCAGTTAGAATGTGACGTTGTTCAAGGTGTTTCACGATGCGGCTATGACGTATGTGTTTAGGAAGTTTAGAAGTATGCTTTCTTATCTTCTAATAATCGGCTATGTTTCAAACGAATAACCATCTTTTAATCACAGAAACATAACACATTGACTTAAATATAACTTACATTCACCATCGGTATATTGGTTGACATTTTGATTATCAAAATGCAAATATTACGTATGCAATGTATGGAATCAAAAACATTGTAACGCTTACATTTTCCCGGCGTTATGAACGTTCCGAGTGACGTTTCTGCGCATGCGCAATAAATGTAAAATCATCAATGTGCAGCGAAATGCCAAATCATGTATGGTATAAATACTACGGGCTGTTCGTTAGGATGTATATAACATCTCAGCCCAAGAAAATGTCGCTGCACATTGATGATTTTTTATTTATCGCGCATGCGTAGAAACGTCAATCGGAAAGTTTATAACGATCGGGAAAATGTAAGCGCGACACGTTGTAACGTTTACATTTTTCCGGCGTTATGAACGTTCCAATTGACGTTTCTGCGCATGCGCGATAAATGTAAAATCATCAATGTGCAGCGAAATGCCAAAGCATGTATGGTATAAATACTACGGGCTGTTTGTTAGGAAGTATATAACATCTCAGCAAATTTATTTGTCGCAAATTAACAGAGGCAAACAAGTTTTGAGGCATATTTTGATAATACGCGTAAATCACGTGATTGTAGTGCGTCATAATCCGTGACAATGATTTAAATAAACGTAATATTTTATTACATTGAACGACATGTTAAGTAACTCTTCACAGTAATCATCACATGAGGGTTAACGAATAGCTCGTGGCATTTATACCAGAACTACGTTGTAGTTTCGCTGCACATTTATGATTTTAAATTCATCGTGCATTCGTAGAAACGTCAATCGGAAAGTGTATAACGATCGGAAAAATGTAAGCGCGACAACGTAATCAGAGACGACGCCAAGTTTGTCAGCTAACCGGAACTCACGAGAAGAAGGTTCCAATCGACTCGATAGGCGTCGCTGCGGACTATCAGAATTGGCGAATAGCTCTGCCATATATTCGTGCTTTGGCAGAGCTCGAGGCGGACATCCTGGAGACGTATTGTGACGTAACATCCAACAATCGTTTCGGGAGCGATTACGCCATTTTCGTTCTCTAACAAAATAGTTCAACTTCAAGTAAACTGGTGCAGCACACCTGGTAAGTACGAGCATTTGTGCTGTGTTTTTCTTGTTCTTCCGACGTAGACAATCTATGTGACTACAGACGGTTGGATACCTTCTTTTTTTGTCGCAAAGTGTAGACGTAGGTGCAAATGATTACAATTATTTCGTTGTTGTACGGAACAGTTAGTGTCAATAAAGCACCCATATCATATGAAAGCCAACTAATGGGCTTCCACAAATCCACGCTAGACTAGAGGCGCTTATACGCTGATACCTTAGATGCGTCTCAGCGCCCTCCAGCGACTAACGTGGATTTGTTTACATGTTTTGCTGAACGCTTGTTTAAAAATTAATCATCCTCAATTAGCTATTGCCCGTGCAGGCGCGTAGCCAGCAACAGTTTGTATGTGGGCATCAGAGAGCTTTGTGGGCATACCGTATGTGTGATCAATAGACAGAACAGCGTGCCAATGTGTGGTCGATAGACAGAACAGCCAAAACAACGCCATTTTGGCACTGAATTCAATCGAACGTCCCGAGACGTTTCATCAACTGTAAATGTACATTAATGTAGATATTATGCTTTCATATTGACGGACATAATATACGATATCAATATTTAACTATGTAGCAGTCTCGTGTGATGCATACGGTAAGCTATAGATGATTTTAAACATCCTTTCCCGCATCAAGCCAGCAAACCTGTCGTCCGGCCACCAGTCGACGTTCCATCTGCTGTAAAGGTAGATTAATGTACATATTATGCCTTCATATTAACGGACATATCAGACTACATCCATCTTTAGCTATGACGTGAGGCTTCGGAGTCATGCGAATCCAACAGCTGATTGTAGGATGATTTAAACAAGCGTTCTGCAAAATCTTCCGCACACGGAGCCGCATTTTACATACGTCAAGAATACGTAAAAAACGGCACACAGACCGTAGTTGCGTCAGAGCACCTTCTGTCGGATTAGTTATTGTGGTACCTCATTACACCCGTTGACTTCCTAGCTAAAGCTTTAGACAACAACACCAAACATACATATATATTCTCATCTTAGACTTCTAGACAACTTTTGCCACTCTCCCACATCTAATACTTCTTCACAAACTACAATATTACGGCATACAAGGAAACACCTGGCAATGGTTCAGTACTTGGCTGACAAATAGGACTCCACGGGTAATAGTAGATGGAGATGCTTCACACAAAAATACACGTGTTCGCAGAGTACCATACTTGCCCCTTATGTTTCTACCGTACATAAATGATATTAAAGAATAAATATTTTCTTATGTAGAACTCCTTGCCAATGATTGTTTGCTCTTCAGGACAAAAGAAATCATTGCCGATAAACTAACCTTATAAAACGACCTAAATTAGATGTCACTATGGGCCTAGAAATGGCAAATGGCTTTTAATTCAGAAACGTGCTCCACCTGCATAAACATCGTAACCCAGTAACAGTGGACTACTAAATGGAAGGAGTCACCCTAAGGTTCGTCAATCATCATCATCATCATCATTGGAGATGACCTACAGAGATACCACAAATGGAAAACCCACATAGATAACATCACCTCGAAACAAATAGAACTTTCGGGCTGATCAAACGAAACTTAAAAGAAGCTCAAAAGAAGCAAAGGAAAAGCATGTTGGTGCAACACATGAATACCCATCAACTGTGTGGGATCCGTATCGCATACGTCAAATGAACCAAATAGAAAAGAAATCAACGCAGAAATGACCGATTTGTATTAAATGATTATTTAAACCAAACTAGCGCGATCGTTCACCGGATCCGCAGCAAAGGCCTGGAATACACTTCCAAACAATATTAGAGCCAGCGCAACAGTCTGTGTCTACAAGACAGCATTGAAGACACATCTTTTTAAAGCTTACTTTGAGTGATACATGTGAAACTTCGCTTGGACATGTTCTGGACTATATACATTTCATGACACTTACTCATAGTTTAAATTATTTTATTATTATTATTGTTGTATATACATTTTTAGAAACTTAACTTTACACCGTTTTTATTACTACTTTATTTAATGGTAATTATATAATTTTATTTTTTGGGTCTAAAAAAGGTCGCTTTATTTGCATTAATAGTATTGTTTTAACATGATGTTTTTGTGATGTTTTATATGTAAAAGACGTGGCGGATACCGGCGCTATACAATTTGCCATTATTATTATTAGTTTGACTAAGATGTTAATAACACTAACATGGCTATCTCTACAGAGCAGGAGGGCAGTCGCAAGACGTTCTGTCTTCCATAAAGTGCTACACAACCAAACAGCAGTCAATCTGCCAAACTATCTCAACACGTATACCCGGCACACCAGATCAAAAGATCATTACCACTTCATTCCCTCGTCAGCTAAAACTAATATTTTCAAATATAGTTTCTTCCCTCGCACAACTGCAGACTGGAATTCCCTTAGCCGAGAAATTTGTCTTACTCATTTTTTTACCCTTTTCATCCTTTTATTAAATCGTCCAGTGTTAAAATTTTAGAAAAATCCATTGAAAAAGAAAAGACCTCTCAACGCACTCAAAATTTATCGCATAGTGATAAATTTAAGAACTTGTCATTTTGACCTTGGTAATTTGTATAAATCCAAGATGGCCACTGGTCAGATCTTAAAAATTACTCTAGAACCACTTCTCTTTGAATTATGTGAAACACCTCTTTTTAAGGCTATTTAGATATGTAGAATCGATTTCTGATGTTACATTTTCAGTTAAAGGTAAAGATCAGATAGATCAAGGATTCTATAGCTTCACAAAGATACGCAACTCCTCGCGATTTTGCCGTAAATAGCGTGACATTACGTAAGTGGCGCCATCTGATTTTAAGCGTGCTAAACTACGATAATAAACGTTCAAATTACAGAGACTGCACCAGCGTGTTAGGATACGGTAGCAAAGGTTCAAATGACAGAGGCTGCACCAGCGGTCATATATATCCCCCTCCGACCCTAACTCACCCCACTCGTAGACAGTGTTTTTAAGCTAGTGTATTATTTTAATTTACGTTAATAACACAGTACTTTCCTGGGCCTATTCCGACATAAACGCGATCGTTCTGGCCCCATATTACTAAAGATTTGATAATTTGTTCAACTTCTTGCTCGAACTGCTTGTTCAATTACTCCCGTACCTGTTTTGCTTGGTTTGAAGCGACAACATTGCAAGAATTAAGACATTTGGGTTGAAAATGCACATAGATAGTAAAGTCAAATTCCCATACAAGCATAGATGCATTGTACAATTAAGACAAACAGAATATGATTATAATGAGGTACCGAAGATTTATTCACAGAATGATAACAAGCCCAACAGTCCCAATTAATAATGTGTACAATTCAAAACGTAAATGATCGTTACAGTTCCAATCGCGTGTACACAACCCAAACAAAACGGTGACTAATGGCTACAATCCAATTAAAACATTCCTATTTTTATTGTTCGACTGAATATCCACTCAGAATATCTGTCATGGATAAAACACACACCATTATTATGCCACAACCAAACGTCATATTTTAATAATATTATATGTTTTAATAGTATTATTGCCATAAACGGTATTTTGTGTACAGTCAATGGCCTGAAGTAAACATGGAATACTAATATGACACTCAAAGCTCATTAATAAAATTCAGGTGTAAGTCATAGCATACACAGGATGTTTGAAAAAGTTTGCCTTCATTTGATTTAAAAAGTCAAAATATGCCATTTTTCCTTAGATTTAGATCTACCTGGTACATGTAATAGTCAAGAATGTATACAACAAATGACACAACATCTAACATTATTAATATACCATTGCCTTTGCTTTTAATCTTGGATAGCCAATCTAAGATTCCTAGCCAGAACACTTTGTGGCCACTGGTTACAGTCAGAGCGTGTTGCATCAGTGCTGGACTGGTCAGCGTCAGGCTGTTAAAGGCATTGAACAGTTGTTCTATCCTTTCGATGAACTCAGCTGTGCCTGTGTGAGCTGATTCTTCTGCAACATGTAGTGAACACAAAAATGAATTCAATTCAATATTATTTATTCAAATAACATTAAACAAACTTTACAACTGAAGACCATGTCAACATGTTGTACATATGATGTTGTTTAAAGGAATACACAAGAATGTAAAAACGTGTATTAGTATGTATCCCCAAACACAATTATTGTGGTCACAACCATAATAATATATCATTAGATATGTAAATATTGCACGCATCCTAAATCCTTAAATGAATATAAAGAAACAACAATATAAACAGAATTAGTTATATACGAATAGTAATCCTGCCATATAAATAATAATATATCCTGTTATATAACAAAGCATTATTGACTTCATGCAGAAATTACATTATATTTCAACTCTATTAGATTAGTATCTAGCTATGCCGCGAGTCGAAATAGTAACTCATTAGTCGATTAGACCAGACTAGTTACATTACAAGGTGGTGGTAATAATTACAATATTTAGCCACATTTAACCACATTGC
Organism: Oasisia sp. SBJ-2009; assembly: GCA_964017155.1. NCBI lineage: Eukaryota > Metazoa > Annelida > Polychaeta > Sabellida > Siboglinidae > Oasisia > Oasisia sp. SBJ-2009. The sequence continues at coordinate 44,676,678 of OZ024861.1, read as the reverse complement.
CATACGAGAGTGAACTCCACATGGCAAGTGGACTAGGAATAAGCCTTTGGCATATTGATAATCCAACCAATATTATCTACGTATATTCCGCCCTTCTGCGTTATTTGTAGATGTTTTTAAACATGCCACACTCCCCATAGGCATAGGGACCATTACGCAGCGGGGGCCAGTGAGTATTTCGTGTAATATAAGTAGTTTTTGAAAATTTCTGTTCAAAAACCTCATTTTACATCTTTGTCAATCAGATTGTTTGTGTAGACGCCAAATGTACCTGTTTAACGCATTCTATGTTACATATGGTGGTAATTACAAACGATATCCTTCAGTGTTCAACTTGCGAGCGTATTCGACTGGCGTTTCAGTGACAATGTCTATGACTATGTTATGTCTATAACTATGTACATTTGGTGATTTTTCTCATGTTTTCACAGAGGAAATTGTTGATTACTTTACTTTTACATGCACATTTCCTTAACCTCTTGGATCCTGAACACCGACATTTCGGGTTTTGACACCAGTGTGTACTATAATCGCTAGATGTCACTCGTTTTTCGCAGAAACTTCGTCAGATGTAGACAGATGATTTATCGATAGTCTGACACCAAGGTTGAATATATATATATATATATATATATATATATATATATATATATATATATATATATATATATATATATATCAAGAAAAACGGTACTTTCTAGGAAAATCAAATCAGCAGTCAATCGTAGATGTTTCACCATTCATGTTAGCGATGTTCATGAGCAAGAATTGCAGTTGTTTAGTTAGCATGTCCGATTATTTGGATGAAAATGTGAAAAGCAGCAGCTATGTTGACAGCCGTATTTGACATCGTCGCTATTTCATTCGATTCTGAGCTGTCAAATAATTGCGCATTAGCCATAAAATATAACCGATTTTGATGTATCTCATCGTCCATCTTGTTTCTTGTCTGGATTGTTGACATAATAATTCCGAGTATTTTCAATACGTTTTGTAGTCACGCCACAGTAATATTTATAACACTGTTGGCAACTGTATTCTGATTTACACAATATAATTTTGTTTTGTACTTGCATATGCTATATTCCACATAGCACTTGTGATGGCAGTGTAATTTGCCGTATTTAATATTTTAATCCTGATTTGAGAAAAAACAGGACCAACTTCCTGAGTGACATAAAATAGAATCCATTTGATGTATGGGTGTTAGTCTTTATGGTTCTCATTGAAAACATATTATATCTTGCAACGGTATAATAATTGAGAAAATAATTGCTTATAATTATGGAGGAATCAACAAAAGAAAACTGATTTTCATATATATTGTCGGCCATCTTGGATTTTTTTTAAATTATATGTTAATTACTTTTAGTTAGTCATACAAAAATGATGTGTACATCAGTGTATAGATAATTCATTTCTGGTTCAGATTATATTCACATTTATATATTTGTGATGAACAGTTTTTACGTTATGGTTCATTATGTGAACCCATCTCTGGTCATAGTGTTGAGGCCCTCAGAAACTCAGGGCTTAAGAGGTTAATAGATCCAATATTTACCTTCCCTCTTCAACCGGGAAGCGGTGGAAAACCATTTCAGGACATTTTGTGCGACTGTTGTTGCAGTTGGGCGCAGCACAACATTAGCAATTCGACATCCAACGTCGAGCAGATGCCATCGTCTGTAGTTTAGCACGCTTAAAATCAGATGGCGCTAGTGGTTGTGGCGTCACACGTTATCGCGAGGAGTTGCGTATCTTTGTGAAGCTAATATTATCCTTGATCAGATGCTGAAGGTCAGATAAAGGTCAAAGTTGACTTCTCGGTTGACAACAAATGGAAACTTTTATGACATTATATTTTAATTTATTCAAATAGTTAATCTTACCATTTTTGACACATTTATTCACGAGAAAAGAATATTCAGTCATAATTTAAATTCCTTGAAACATATCGTCATACATGTTAGACATAGTATAAGTATCTTTAAAGACAGTGGAATTCATATTTCTCTTTGATTACATTTCTTGCATTAAGTAATTATGTATGAAAGTCATTGTAGATATGTTACAAGGACAGAACCTATTTTATTAAACTTATTAATGTGACGAAGCAAGCAGACAAGTATCACCCCTCATAAAACAATTGCTCAATACATGCCTTTTTAGTGAAACAGATGTATTGCACACCATGATGAACATTTGAAATTTCCGGGCAGAACATTTGCAATAAGAGAAACATACACACAATATGTATTCCATGAAGAGCAAGAACAAAAGAGCGGAACCTGGTGCATGTGTGTCTACGTTCAAAGCATGAGAGATCTTGACGATGTAGACTCGTGACGATGGAGCATTTTGGTAATAAATTCACCACGATATTTTAGTTCACTGATGAGGCCAACTCTGGCAAAAGCGTGATTAGTATACTTAGTGAAAACAAAGACGTGTGTCTCCTGCTGGTATGTTGGTTGTATCGGGAGGAGATGGATTGCAAGGGTCAGATGGTGCGGTGGATACGCATTGCTGGGTCACAGTGTCTGCAGTAGCATGGCATGCACGCCCTCAGCAATTGCGACATGACCTCATATCCATACGCAAAAGCCAAGATCAACTCGCTAGACACCTTGTTCACTGAAGATTTCCGAGTAAAACGCACTAGTCCC
>OZ024861.1:44654012-44669012 GCA_964017155.1 Oasisia sp. SBJ-2009 | reverse complement strand
CAGCGACAACAGCTCGACTACGGCATCTACATTGTCGACCAGGTGAGTGTTGGCAACCACCACTGCGTCAGTCTTCTTCTTCTCATTTCCCCTTCCCCAGTTTCTGAAAGACACAGGTAACGTGGGGTGAAATTTCAAATTTATATCAGCGCGGCAGTGGAATCGTGCCATCGACCCTCGATTAACCTTCCAACGCCCTACCGCCAGGCTACCGCGTCTCACTTCATTTACTCACCATCTAACCTACGTAATTCAAACTTTTTAATGCGGTATAAGGGGGGAAATGTAAGTTCCCGTATAACGCAGTATTTGATCCTCAGAACTGCTCAGAGCATTTACACTTTACTTCCTGATACACTTCTTACGAAATCCATCCCGACTTCTCCGGAGAGATTCCAGCCGACTCTGTAAAGACTATTGGTAAACAAATATCCACCACTGTTTATAGCTACATATTGAGTCATACAGCTGAGTGAACTGGAGCAACGTAGCGAACTTGCCTAAAGTTGGACACGACAGCGCAATATTAGAACCCGGGTTCTCTTGGTGGGTCTGTATAACAAACCAACACACAGCAACAACACACAGTAAACAAGAAAGGCAATAAAAGCAGCCCCATTAGTAGTAATGTAAGGTCCTATCGCGAGGCACTTGGAGCGGAGCGTGGCGGGAGGAGGAGGAGTACCACCGGTGGAATTCCACCGGTGGAATTCCACCGGTCAAGTGTCGCCCTCTGGCAGATAAGTCATGTACTAGTGGCGCCTTCTGGTGGATAGAGCATGCACTAGTGGCGCCGCCTGGTCGACAAGTCACGAACTAGTAGTGTCAAAAATCGTGCGTCTTATTTTTAAGTGGCGCCCTCTGATTGATAGGTCGTGTATAAGTGTCGCCCCCTTACGGACAATTCACGAATTAATACTGTCCAAATTCGTGTGTCTTGTTTTTTAATTACGTCAAAATGGTGTTAGGGGTCATGTAGCACCCTCGCGGATAGGTGTCGAACTACAAACTATGTGAAAGAACAAGTGGAACCATCTGACGGATATGTATTCAGCCAATACCCCATAAATACGTGTGTCTAAATTTTTAAACTGCTTTTAAAAATAGACAAGAAGCAATCCTGGTGAGAGCGCTTCGAAGCAATACGTATGGTACTACTGTGACGTCCGTGCTGCTTTTTTCGTACTACCACCACGTCCGCGCTATTTTCTGCAAACATATTTTCAGCACACCCACGTGACCCTAACGACCTCTCGTTTGTGATTGGTTGTTAACTTTCGGCACCCTTGTTTGTGATTGGTTGGTAACTTTTCGGCACTCTTGATTGTCATTGGTTCATTTTCGACCCACCCACGTGACCCAAGTTTCCAGCTGTCAACGTATGTAACACAGCCGGTTTTCGTGGTTGTCATTATTCACTTGTAATCTTACCAGTGACCATGTTGATAAACGGATGGACGTACGCCGAAGCCGCCAGGGGCCCCGTCTCCCGAAGCAGTGGTGGTGGAATTGCGGGGTTAGCCTCCATACCGCCGTATGAGGAGGCCTTTCCCCCGTTGGCACCGCCACCGACACCAACACCAGCCCCGACTGCGACAGTGTCGGTGATAGACCCGGTAAGTCTTTGTCATTGGCATATTTCGATTTCCATTTTTTCGTGTTAACAATTTTAGAAAATGCGAATACGTATATTATTGTAAATTACATGACTAAAACTCTCGTTCGTTCGATCCTGTAGTCGGAAGCCCCTGCGCCACCACCACCACCACCACCACCACCACCATCGCGGGCAGTGTTTCACTGCCCGCACTGCGAGAAAGAATTTACGAGGCGGGACAATTTAGATAGGCACATGCGCTGCGCTCGTTGCACCCGTCGCAAGAGGACCGCGGCGCACGGCGCTTTGGACGCCATCGTGGTGAGATAAACGTTATAGTAATATACTGTGCTATGTTTCCGCTTCCGTAAAAAATCCCGCTACCTACCACATGCAAAACATAACTTCCGTAAAAATGGCGGCGCTTCCCGCCCCAACCGTATCATAATTTCTGTAAAATGGCGGAGCTTCCTCACCCGTCTGTGTCATAACTTCCGTAAAAATGGCGGCTTCCGATAAAATAGTGGCACTAACGTACGTACCACAATCCCATCACAACTTCCGTAAAAATGTCGGCACCTCCTACTCGTCCATGGCATAACTACCTAAATATTTTCTGTATTATTATAAATATTATTCAAATATTGTTGTAGCAATTCATAGAGGGACCCTCTCCCGCCAAGAGGCAGCCCGTTGTGTGCCAACTGCCCCCACCAACTCCACCCCAGGCACTAGCCCAGGTACCAGCCCAGGTACCAGCGTCAGCGCCAGCGTCAGCGTCAGCGTCAGCGTCAGCGTCAGCGTCAGCGTCAGCGCCAGCGCCAGCGCCAGCGCCAGCCCCACCCCCGGGGGAGCAGCAGTAGGTGACCGGTGGCGCCACGGTGAGTCGTGCTTTAATATGAAGGGAATTATTATTATTGTTAATATTACGAGCAGACGTCACGTGTCTACGTCGTTCACATGTCGAGAAAGGTTATTAATTCATTGCCATATTGTAAAAGAAACGAATTTAATTTACATCCTTATTAACAACATTCCCATTTGTTTTAATTTATATCGTACTTGTTATGAAACAGATTCACGTGACAATGCGTCTTACCACATTCGTTTCTACTTGTAGGCCTCATGCCCGCACTGCGGTACACAATTCAAGAGAGGGCGTGATTGGCGCCGCCACATAAAGGATGGGCGGTGCGAAAGAAAGTTGCACAAGCAACAACAGCACGAAGCGCTTGTCGCCGAAATAATGGTAAGTTGATCGTAATAATTGTCAAACACCTGTTCACCAACTTGTATAACAATTATGTTATGAACTTGTGTTTATTTCAGGAATGGTATACATCTTTAAAAGTTTGGTTATTACACTATTAAAGGACAACTTGTGTTTTATTTCAGCGAACAGAAAGGGCGCGCTTAACCGGTGCACCTCTAGTGGCGGAGCAGCAGCAGCAGCCACAGCGCCAACAGCAACAACAGCAGCAGGCATCATCAGCGGCGTCGTCACCACTGTCGTCAGCACCTTCGACACCTCCTCCTTCACCATCACCACCATCACCGTCGCCAACGATATTCCAAGAAGATGACCCTTTGTTTCCATTAGATGATTTTAATTTTGTGAATGACAGTTTAGTTAATTTTTATAGGAGTCAGTGGTCATCCATTAGATCTCATCACCGTAGCGGGCGCATCCAGAACACCTACAATATTCGTTTGACTGACTTAAATACAACCACTCTTCACCCATCCTTGTGGAACATTTTCAGAAATCAATCCTCCGCATTCAAAATTAATTTAAGTTTTGGTTTTATACTACGCAATAAAATTTCAGGTGAATTTCGTTATTTTCATTCTTCCAAAAATGTTTCCGGTAGGTTTCTGGATGTACCCCATTTAATTACTGACGCATCTGATTTTGAAACATTTTTAGATTCTTTTGTTCAAGAAGATATTTTAAGTTGGGCGCTACTTCAGCGCCCTGATTCTGAATGGGTTTGCGATTTAGTTACTAATGTTACTTTTTATGTTTATTTAATTTTAGATCATCCCATTCATTTCACGGAAAGCACCCTCCCTTACAATCAAAACAACCCGGGTTAAACTCACTAATCCATGACTAATTAGTTTAATTGTTTACTTCCGAACCACTGACTCCTGTTATATATTATGTATGCAACATGTCATGAAATTGTTTCTCTATCACTATGCGATTCAGTTTGTGCATAATATTAAACAATACGAAATAATGTCACTATGTAAAATACGAAATGATACTTGGTACTTTCTCTTGGGTGTCTAACTGTGTAAATAGTTAAGGTTTACAAGAATGTTTATTACAACACTTCCTCTTGGGTGACTGACAAGAATTGTGTATACATTGGTATATCGAGTGTGTAAATAAAACGTTGCAAATCCACAAAATGGTGTCGACTTGTATTGTAATTAAGACCATACACGAACACACACGCATGCATCGAGTCAACAACACTGTAGACATTTTTAACTATTCGTATTTTACTAAGTCATTGTGGCAATTTCGAAACGTTTCACCGTTTCATTGTGTTACACAGGTCCTGTTTTTTTTTTTTTTACAAATTTACCTAAGATATTCTGGTGACTTGTTGGAAATATGGAATATTTTTCTGTTTCAACACCATTTACTAAGTCGGTGTGCCAACTGTGTGCCATTTCACAACTTTTCTGCGTTCCACCACGATGACTTTGTCAATGTGACGTATTTGTAGTGTTTACATGCGATAACTTTTTCAAGTTTTTCATATTTTACTAGTGCGTACGCATGTATGTGCGAGTGTGAGTGCGTGTGCGTGTTCCTGTGCGTATGCATACGCGAGTGCATGGGCTATAATGCAAGTTGCAGACACCGTGGGTTTACAGAAACGGTATGTTTACAAAACAAAACAATACGTTTACAGACAAGTATTGTTTACAAATACAAAACAAAACAAAAAGTTTACAAACACGTTGTTTACAAAACAAAACAAAATAAAAGTTTACAGACAAGTTATGTTTACAAAACAAGACAAAACAAATGTTTACAAAACTAAAGTTTACAAACACGTTATGTTTACAAAACAAAATACAACACTTTTTTTACTAAGTCGGTGTGTCAGCTTTGAACCATTTCAAAACTTTTCAGTGTTTCACAACGATGATTTTGTCAATTTCACGTAATTTTAGTGTTTACATGCTATGACTTTGTCAAGTTTTTTCATATTTTACTTAGTAGGTGTGCTAACCTCGTTCCATTTCGTAACGTTTCACCGTACATTGCGTTAGACAGGTGGTGTTTTCACAAATTTAACTAAGTTATGCTTGTAACTTGAAGTGAAATGGAATATTTTTCTGTTTCGACGCCATAAACGTGTCGAGTTTTCAAATTTTACTAAGTCAGCGTGGCAACTTTGTACCATTTCACAACTTGTCAGCGTTTCACAACGATGACTTTGTCACTTTGACGTAGTTTTAGTGTTTACATGCGATAACTTTGTCAAGTTTGTTTTCATATTTACTAAATCGGTATGCTAACCTCGTTCCATTTCGTAACTTTTCACCGTACATTGCGTTAGACAGGTGGTGTTTTCACAAAGTTAACTAAGTTATTCTTGTAACTTGTAGTAAAATGGAATATGTTTCTGTTTCGACGCGACAAACTTGTCGAGTTTTCATATTTTACTAAATCGGCGTGCCAACTTTGTACAATTTCACAACTTTTCAGCGTTTCACCGCGATGACTTTGGCAATTTGACGTAGTTTTAGTGATTACATGAGATAACTTTGTCAAGTTGTTCCATATTTTACTTAGTCGGTGTGCTAACCTCGTTCCATTTCGTAACGTTTCACCGTACATTGCGTTAGACAGGTGACGTTTTCGCAAATTTAACTAAGTTATTCTTGTAACTTGTAGTAAAATGAAATATTTTTCTGTTTCCACGCGATAAACTTGTCAAGTTTTCATATTTTACTATGTCTGCGTGCCAACTTTGTACCATTTCACTAATTTTCAGCGTTTCACCACGATGACTTTGTCAATTTGACGTATTTTTCTAAGTCATCTTGGTACTTTCATAACCTTCTGTGGAAAAACTTTGGCACTTTCTATCATACACCCTGAACAATCTAGAAAAATCTTGGGTTGCGACGTCACTTCTTTAAAACGTATGCCACCTAGCAGATAACTCTGACACTACGTTAGACGCGAGCCCCATCTAGCGGTCAAAACAGCCACTAATTTGGGTTTGACATAGAAAACTATGGCTTCGACTATATCCATAACAGAAATTCTTGTAAAATGGTGGCTTCGGTCACAGTCATAACGTAACGTTTAGAGTTTTGGGGTGAAAACCTTATTAAATATTCATGTTTTACTAAGTCTGTGTGCTAACTTCGTAGCATTTCGTAACGTTTTACCGTTTCATTGCGTAGACAGGTGGTGTTTTCACAATGTTAACTAAGTTACTCTTGTAACCTGTAGTAAAATAGAATATTTATTCTGTTTCCACGTGATAACTTAGTCAAGTTTTTCATATTTTACTTAGTCGGTGTCCCAACTTTGTACCATTTCACAACCTTTCTCCGTTTCACCGCCATGACTTTGTCACTTTGACATATTTTCTAAGTCATCTTGTTACTTTCATAATCTTCTGTGGGAAAACGTTGACACTTTCTATCATAAACCGAGAACCTTGGTGGTTTTTCTTACGACACACATCATTTTCCTAACCAAATCTAAAACAATCTAGAACAAATCTTGGGTTGCCACGTCACTTCTTTAAAAACTGGTACCACCTAGCGTATAACTCTGACACTACGTTAGACGCGAGCCCCATCTAACGGACAAAACAGCCACTAATTAGGGTTTGACATAGAAAACGATGGCTTCGACTACTTCCGTAACAGAATTTCTTGTAAAATGGCGGCTTCGGTCACAGTCATGACATACCTTTTTGTGTTTCGAGACCATAACCTTGGCAAATATTCGCATTTTACTAAAGTCAACGTGGTAATTTCATAACATTTGGCGAGTTAACGAGATAGAAAGAGGAATCTTTCCACTTCTTACCATATTCGTATCATAGCTTCTACAAAAATGGGCGAATAACCTTAACGCTACATTAGACATCAGCGCCATCTAGCGGATAACCTTAACACTACATTAAACAATTGGTGTTTTTTGTTCCCCGGGGAACAAAAAACACCAATTTTTGCTGAGTTAACCCCAATTTTTGTCTGTGTCTAACCCTAGTTAGTTGTTGTTTTGTCCGCTAGGTGGCGCTGGCGTTTAATGTAGTGTTAGAGTTATCCGCTAGATGGCGCTGGCGTTTAATGTAGTGTTAAGGTTATCCGCTAGATGGCGCTGATGTCTAATGTAGCGTTAAGGTTATTCGCTAGATGGCGCTGATATCTAATGTAGCCTTAAGGTTATCCGCTAGATGGTGTTTACGGAAGTTACGTTTTACACGTGGCAGGAGCCCATTTTTGTAGAAGCTATGATACGAATATGGTAAGAAGTGGAAAGATTCCTCTTTCTATCTCGTTAACTCGCCAAATGTTATGAAATTACCACGTTGACTTTAGTAAAATGCGAATATTTGCCAAGGTTATGGTCTCGAAACACAAAAAGGTATGTCATGACTGTGACCGAAGCCGCCATTTTACAAGAAATTCTGTTACGGAAGTAGTCGAAGCCATCGTTTTCTATGTCAAACCCTAATTAGTGGCTGTTTTGTCCGTTAGATGGGGCTCGCGTCTAACGTAGTGTCAGAGTTATACGCTAGGTGGTACCAGTTTTTAAAGAAGTGACGTGGCAACCCAAGATTTGTTCTAGATTGTTTTAGATTTGGTTAGGAAAATGATGTGTGTCGTAAGAAAAACCACCAAGGTTCTCGGTTTATGATAGAAAGTGTCAACGTTTTCCCACAGAAGATTATGAAAGTAACAAGATGACTTAGAAAATATGTCAAAGTGACAAAGTCATGGCGGTGAAACGGAGAAAGGTTGTGAAATGGTACAAAGTTGGGACACCGACTAAGTAAAATATGAAAAACTTGACTAAGTTATCACGTGGAAACAGAATAAATATTCTATTTTACTACAGGTTACAAGAGTAACTTAGTTAACATTGTGAAAACACCACCTGTCTACGCAATGAAACGGTAAAACGTTACGAAATGCTACGAAGTTAGCACACAGACTTAGTAAAACATGAATATTTAATAAGGTTTTCACCCCAAAACTCTAAACGTTACGTTATGACTGTGACCGAAGCCACCATTTTACAAGAATTTCTGTTATGGATATAGTCGAAGCCATAGTTTTCTATGTCAAACCCAAATTAGTGGCTGTTTTGACCGCTAGATGGGGCTCGCGTCTAACGTAGTGTCAGAGTTATCTGCTAGGTGGCATACGTTTTAAAGAAGTGACGTCGCAACCCAAGATTTTTCTAGATTGTTCAGGGTGTATGATAGAAAGTGCCAAAGTTTTTCCACAGAAGGTTATGAAAGTACCAAGATGACTTAGAAAAATACGTCAAATTGACAAAGTCATCGTGGTGAAACGCTGAAAATTAGTGAAATGGTACAAAGTTGGCACGCAGACATAGTAAAATATGAAAACTTGACAAGTTTATCGCGTGGAAACAGAAAAATATTTCATTTTACTACAAGTTACAAGAATAACTTAGTTAAATTTGCGAAAACGTCACCTGTCTAACGCAATGTACGGTGAAACGTTACGAAATGGAACGAGGTTAGCACACCGACTAAGTAAAATATGGAACAACTTGACAAAGTTATCTCATGTAATCACTAAAACTACGTCAAATTGCCAAAGTCATCGCGGTGAAACGCTGAAAAGTTGTGAAATTGTACAAAGTTGGCACGCCGATTTAGTAAAATATGAAAACTCGACAAGTTTGTCGCGTCGAAACAGAAACATATTCCATTTTACTACAAGTTACAAGAATAACTTAGTTAACTTTGTGAAAACACCACCTGTCTAACGCAATGTACGGTGAAAAGTTACGAAATGGAACGAGGTTAGCATACCGATTTAGTAAATATGAAAACAAACTTGACAAAGTTATCGCATGTAAACACTAAAACTACGTCAAAGTGACAAAGTCATCGTTGTGAAACGCTGACAAGTTGTGAAATGGTACAAAGTTGCCACGCTGACTTAGTAAAATTTGAAAACTCGACACGTTTATGGCGTCGAAACAGAAAAATATTCCATTTCACTTCAAGTTACAAGCATAACTTAGTTAAATTTGTGAAAACACCACCTGTCTAACGCAATGTACGGTGAAACGTTACGAAATGGAACGAGGTTAGCACACCTACTAAGTAAAATATGAAAAAACTTGACAAAGTCATAGCATGTAAACACTAAAACTACGTGAAATTGACAAAATCATCGTTGTGAAACACTGAAAAGTTTTGAAATGGTTCAAAGCTGACACACCGACTTAGTAAAAAAAGTGTTGTATTTTGTTTTGTAAACATAACGTGTTTGTAAACTTTAGTTTTGTAAACATTTGTTTTGTCTTGTTTTGTAAACATAACTTGTCTGTAAACTTTTATTTTGTTTTGTTTTGTAAACAACGTGTTTGTAAACTTTTTGTTTTGTTTTGTATTTGTAAACAATACTTGTCTGTAAACGTATTGTTTTGTTTTGTAAACATACCGTTTCTGTAAACCCACGGTGTCTGCAACTTGCATTATAGCCCATGCACTCGCGTATGCATACGCACAGGAACACGCACACGCACTCACACTCGCACATACATGCGTACGCACTAGTAAAATATGAAAAACTTGAAAAAGTTATCGCATGTAAACACTACAAATACGTCACATTGACAAAGTCATCGTGGTGGAACGCAGAAAAGTTGTGAAATGGCACACAGTTGGCACACCGACTTAGTAAATGGTGTTGAAACAGAAAAATATTCCATATTTCCAACAAGTCACCAGAATATCTTAGGTAAATTTGTAAAAAAAAAAAAACAGGACCTGTGTAACACAATGAAACGGTGAAACGTTTCGAAATTGCCACAATGACTTAGTAAAATACGAATAGTTAAAAATGTCTACAGTGTTGTTGACTCGATGCATGCGTGTGTGTTCGTGTATGGTCTTAATTACAATACAAGTCGACACCATTTTGTGGATTTGCAACGTTTTATTTACACACTCGATATACCAATGTATACACAATTCTTGTCAGTCACCCAAGAGGAAGTGTTGTAATAAACATTCTTGTAAACCTTAACTATTTACACAGTTAGACACCCAAGAGAAAGTACCAAGTATCATTTCGTATTTTACATAGTGACATTATTTCGTATTGTTTAATATTATGCACAAACTGAATCGCATAGTGATAGAGAAACAATTTCATGACATGTTGCATACATAATATATAACAGGAGTCAGTGGTTCGGAAGTAAACAATTAAACTAATTAGTCATGGATTAGTGAGTTTAACCCGGGTTGTTTTGATTGTAAGGGAGGGTGCTTTCCGTGAAATGAATGGGATGATCTAAAATTAAATAAACATAAAAAGTAACATTAGTAACTAAATCGCAAACCCATTCAGAATCAGGGCGCTGAAGTAGCGCCCAACTTAAAATATCTTCTTGAACAAAAGAATCTAAAAATGTTTCAAAATCAGATGCGTCAGTAATTAAATGGGGTACATCCAGAAACCTACCGGAAACATTTTTGGAAGAATGAAAATAACGAAATTCACCTGAAATTTTATTGCGTAGTATAAAACCAAAACTTAAATTAATTTTGAATGCGGAGGATTGATTTCTGAAAATGTTCCACAAGGATGGGTGAAGAGTGGTTGTATTTAAGTCAGTCAAACGAATATTGTAGGTGTTCTGGATGCGCCCGCTACGGTGATGAGATCTAATGGATGACCACTGACTCCTATAAAAATTAACTAAACTGTCATTCACAAAATTAAAATCATCTAATGGAAACAAAGGGTCATCTTCTTGGAATATCGTTGGCGACGGTGATGGTGGTGATGGTGAAGGAGGAGGTGTCGAAGGTGCTGACGACAGTGGTGACGACGCCGCTGATGATGCCTGCTGCTGTTGTTGCTGTTGGCGCTGTGGCTGCTGCTGCTGCTCCGCCACTAGAGGTGCACCGGTTAAGCGCGCCCTTTCTGTTCGCTGAAATAAAACACAAGTTGTCCTTTAATAGTGTAATAACCAAACTTTTAAAGATGTATACCATTCCTGAAATAAACACAAGTTCATAACATAATTGTTATACAAGTTGGTGAACAGGTGTTTGACAATTATTACGATCAACTTACCATTATTTCGGCGACAAGCGCTTCGTGCTGTTGTTGCTTGTGCAACTTTCTTTCGCACCGCCCATCCTTTATGTGGCGGCGCCAATCACGCCCTCTCTTGAATTGTGTACCGCAGTGCGGGCATGAGGCCTACAAGTAGAAACGAATGTGGTAAGACGCATTGTCACGTGAATCTGTTTCATAACAAGTACGATATAAATTAAAACATGGGAATATGTTGTTAATAAGGATGTAAATTAAATTCGTTTCTTTTACAATATGGCAATGAATTAATAACCTTTCTCGACATGTGAACGACGTAGACACGTGACGTCTGCTCGTAATATTAACAATAATAATAATTCCCTTCATATTAAAACAAGACTCACCGTGGCGCCACCGGTCACCGGCTGCTGCTCCCCCGGGGGTGGGGCTGGCGCTGGCGCTGGCGCTGGGGCTGACGCTGGTACCTAGGCTGGTACCTGGGCTAGTGCCTGGAGTGGAGTTGGTGGGGGCAGTAAGCACACAACGGGCTGCCTCTTGGCGGGAGAGGGTCCCTCTATGAATTGCCACAACAATATTTGAATAATATTTATAATAATACAGAAAATATTTAGGTAGTTATGCCATGGACGAGTAGGAGGTGCCGACATTTTTACGGAAGTTGTGATGGGATTGTGGTACGTACGTTAGTGCCACTATTTTACCGGAAGCCGCCATTTTTACGGAAGTTATGATACAGACGGGTGAGGAAGCTCCGCCATTTTACAGAAATTATGATACGGTTGGGGCGGGAAGCGCAGCCATTTTTACGGAAGTTATGTTTTGCATGTGGTAGGAAGCGGGATTTTTTACGGAAGCGGAAACATAGCACAGTATATTACTATAACGTTTATCTCACCACGATGGCGTCCAAAGCGCCGTGCGCCGCGGTCCTCTTGCGATGGGTGCAACGAGCGCAGCGCATGTGCCTATCTAAATTGTCCCGCCTCGTAAATTCTTTCTCGCAGTACGGGCAGTAAAACACTGCCCGCGATGGTGGTGGTGGTGGTGGTGGTGGTCTTGGTGGTGGCGCAGGGGCTTCCGACTACAGGATCGAACGAACGAGAGTTATAGTCATGTAATTTACAATAATATACGTATTCGCATTTTCTAAAATTGTTAACACGAAAAAATTGAAATCGAAATATGCCAATGACAAAGACTTACCACATGAAACCCATCCGGGTCTATCACCGACACTGTCGCAGTCGGGGCTGGTGTTGGTGTCGGTGGCGGTGCCAACGGGGGAAAGGCCTCCTCATACGGCGGTATGGAGGCTAACCCCGCAATTCCACCACCACTGCCTCGGGAGACGGGGCCCCTGGCGGCTTCGGCGTACGTCCATCCGTTTCTCAACATGGTCACTGGTAAGATTACAAGTGAATAATGACAACCACGAAAACCGGCTGTGTTACATACGTTGACAGCTGGAAACTTGGGTCACGTGGGTGGGTCGAAAATGAACCAATGACAATCAAGTGTGCCGAAAAGTTACCAACGAATCACAAACAAGGGTGCCGAAAGTTAACAACCAATCACAAACGAGAGGTCGTTAGGGTCACGTGGGTGTGCTGAAAATATGTTTGCAGAAAATAGCGCGGACGTGGTGGTAGTACGCAAAAAGCAGCACGGATGTCACAGTAGTACCATACGTATTGCTTCGCAGCGCTCTCACCAGGATCGCTTCTTGTCTATTTTTAAAAGCAGTTTAAAAATTTAGACACACGTATTTATGGGGTATTGGCTGAATACATATCCGTCAGATGGCTCCACTTGTTCTTTCACATAGTTTGTAGTTCGACGCCTATCCGCGAGGGGTGCTACATGACCCCTAACGCCATTTTGACGTAATTAAAAAAAAATAAGGCACACGAATTTGGACAGTATTAGTTCGTGAATTGTCCGTAAGGGGGCGACACTTATACACGACCTATCCACCAGAGGGCGCCACTTAAAAAAATAAGACGCACGATGTTTGACACTACTAGTTCGTGACTTGTCCACCAGGCGCCGCCACTAGTGCGTGATATATCCACCAGATGGCGCCACTAGTACACGACTTATCCGCCAGATGGCGACACTTGACCGGTGGAATTCCACCGGTGGAATTCCACCGGTGGTACTCCTCCTCCTCCCGCGCCGCTCCGCTCCAAGTACCTCGCGATAGGACCTTACATTACTACTCCCATTAACTACAGGCCTATTTATTTAACATGTACTAAGTGCGAGATGGTGGAGTATATCGTTCTTAGCCACATGTGGAAACATCTCAATGCTAAGCAGGGCTCTCCTTGGAGGCCGTCCATGATTGGGCTTCCTCCATAAACGACCATAACCAAACAGACATCCTTCTTCTCGACTTCTGCAAAGCTTTTGACACAGTTCCCACAAACATCTTCTTAACAGACCAAACAACTACGGCATTACTGGGCCCAGATATTACAACGGATAAATTCATTTCTATAAAACCGCACATAGACTCAGCTCCTGCAAACGTCATATCCGTTGTGTCTCAAGGTTCAATCCTTGGCCATGTCCTGTATCTAATGTATATAAATGACATCACTGATTCAATCAATTCAAACATCAGACTATTCGCGGATGGTTCCATCATGTCCAGAACAATCCAAACTTCAGAAGACCACAACATCTTTCAAGCAGATCTAAATAAACTCATTGAATGGGCATCCAAGTGGCAAATGAACTATAACAACTCAGATTGTTTACAAGATAAAACACAACCTCCCCACAAATTATAGACATATCGACACCACCTCCAGTTCAACCAAGAAGTTCTCAGTACCATCCACCATGTTGCCCCAGCCCACCTCACCAGACTATAGCTTAGATACTGACAGATACTGTTTTTAATCTGCACAAATAAATTATTACACTTGTTTTACATAGTTTCTTGTTTCAGTTTTTAGTATCTTCTTCCGAATTCACCTTCACGCACCCTTAACATTGCGCACTGTACAACTGTGTTAGCCCCCAGAAAGGGTTGGATGGAGTCTAAAAACCTATGACCTAAGTGTCTGACCTAAGCTACTGCCCTCCACAATACCGTTATTTTGATTCCGCTGTCCACCTACTAGCAGTTATTTGCTCTTGCTTCACTTATGATGTGTAAGGTTTCCGTTTACATAAATAAATATTCCCAGCTCGTTCTGTTTCACTGACGTCGGTCCCGTTGCTTCCCCAGGCTCTGCCGACGCGGTTCAACCGAGCGATGCTGATGAACATCGGCTACACGGAGGCGAGTAAACAGGCCAACTACTCGTGCTACATCTTCCACGACGTCGACCTTCTGCCCGAGGACGACCGAAACATCTACAACTGTCCGGAACACCCGCGACACATGACGGCTGCGCTGGACAAACACGGCTACAGGCATGTGTAGTTTTGTGTACCAGATAGAGAAAAGATAGTTTAGTTTTTATATCTCCACTTTCATTTATTTTCATTTTTATGTGGCATGGTAATTTCTTTGCTCAGTTTAGTATTATATCACCATGCTATTTTATTAATAATTCATTATGTTTTTATTTTTATTAAACCATGTAGATATAACTTTCCTTAACTTTTCAGCTTATTTATTTTTACTTATTTATTTTTTCTCTACACGCTATTTTGATCACGTTTCAAAATAATGTTCAGAGGATGTTAATATGAGGTTATCAAATTGATTGATTTTATGTCAAGAGATGTACGACTATCCTAATATGTGTTGACAGTTGGCTGCTAAATTCACAACACTTTTTATTTTATAAAGTTTCTATTTGTTTAGTTTGCGTGATGATATGCAAGTGTGAATGTGTATATTGGCACGTAGGCCTATGTTAACGCAACAATACGAAATATTCCTCGTGCATTCTTAATATAGCCATGTTCCCAGTACTGAGTGTAAACCTTCTATGTCAGATATTAAATGTATTTTAAATGGTTTTAGTCCTGGTAGATTAATTGTTTTAATACCATAGATTAATTGTTCTTTTGGTTTATCTATATGATTATTCCGTTTGTCGTTGAATATAATA
>OZ024861.1:44644012-44646512 GCA_964017155.1 Oasisia sp. SBJ-2009 | reverse complement strand
CCCAGACGATGTCCGATCCACATCAAAGACGACGTGAGGAATGAGATCAACCAGATGGTAGAACTCGGGGTGATCGAGAAGGTCGAGGAGCCTACATATTGGGTATCTAGCATCGTATACAGCAGGAAGTCGAACGGAAAGTTGCGCATCTGCTTGGATCCCAAAGACTTGAACACAGCTATCAAGCGTCCGCACTACCCAACACCGACCTTGGAGGAAATTACCCACAAGCTTGCTGGGTCAATGATCTTCTCCAAGCTAGACGCACGTCACGGATACTGGTCCGTGCAGTTAGACGACGAGTCTAAGCGTCTGACAACGTTCAACAGTCCCTTCGGCCGGTACTGTTTCAGAAGACTACCGTTTGGCCTGAACCTCAGCCAAGACGTGTTCCAGGAGAGGATGGACTGCATCCTTGAGAAGTGCCCAGGAACGATAAGTATTGCTGACGACGTGGGTGTGTTCGGGAAGACAGAAGCCGAACACGACAAACATCTGCACAACTTGATGAGAGTAGCACTGCAGCATGGGCTGGTGTTCAACATTGATAAATGCGACATCAAACAGGCGAACATGAAGTTCTTCGGGTTGGAATTCAGCGCAGACGACGTACGTTCAGACCCAGACAGACCCGCAGACTTCCAGCGAATGAAAGAACCGCAAAACGTCGCACAACTTCAGACATTTCTGGGCATAGCCACGTACATGTCGCCATTCATTCCAAACCTCTCGCAGAAAACCGAAACCCTGCGTGATCTAGCGAAGAAGGACGCCGAATACATCTGGACGGACTCTCACAACGCAGCGTTTGAAGCGACGAAGTCTCATCTGTCGTGATGTGACCCTTGCGTACTTCGACCCACAGGCTGAGAGTGTCATCCAGGTCGACGCCTCCAGCCGAGGACTCGGCGCTGTTCTCATTCAACACGAGAAGCCCATCGCGTTTGCCAGCAAGTCCCTTAGTGATTGCGAACAGAGATACGCCAACATTGAACGTGAGATGCTCGCAGTCGTCTTCGGCTGCGAGAGGTTCCACATGTATGTCTACGGAAAATCGTTCGTTATCGAGTCGGACCACAAACCTCTCGAGATGATTAACTTGAAGAACCTTGCAGCAGCACCGCAGAGATTACAGAGAATGTTCCTGCGAGTACAACCGTATGACTTTGTGTTACGCTACAAGCCAGGAAAGCAAATGATGCTGGCCGACGCCATGTCAAGACAACCGAGTAGCGAGTCGACGCAGATCGACCTTGACATACAAGTGTCATTCGTACAGTTTTCAACACAGAAACTACATTCGATCAGAGAGGCGACACAGGCCGACGATGAACTGTGTGCGCTGAGAGCCGTCATCGTGGATGGATGGCCAGATAGCCAACACCACCTAGCTGCACCGTTGCGACCCTACTGGTCATGCCGAGACGAGTTGGCAGTTGAGGACGGTCTTATCTTGAAGGGCGACCGTCTGGTGATTCCCCTAAGTCTACAGGCGGAAGTGTTGAGCAAACTGCACGAGGCTCACCAGGGCATAGAGAAGACCCGGCTGCGAGCGAGGTTCTGTGTCTACTGGAAGTCGATCAACAAGGACATCGACGACATCGTGAGGAAGTGCGACGCGTGTCAACGGTTACAGAAACGTCAGGCGCACGAGCCGCTGATGCAGCATGAGTTACCGACACGTCCGTGGCAGATCGTCGGCACAGACCTGTTTGCCATACGAGAGGACACGTATCTTCTCACCTGTGACTACTACTCGAAATTCCCTTTTGTCTACCGCATCGAGGGGAAGGTGACGAGTGACCGCATCATGTCGAAGATGAGTGAGGTGTTTGCGGAGAATGGATCGCCAAGCAAGGTTGTGAGCGACAACGGTGGACACTATAGCAGTCAGGCTTTTCGAAACTTCGCCGCCGAGTGGTGCTTCGACCACGTAACGTCCAGCCCACACTTCCCACAATCGAATGGATTCATCGAACGTCAAGTTCAGACGGTGAAGTATACCCTGAAGAAGGCAGCGATGTCGAGATCCAACCCGCAGAAAGCACTGCTCGCGTTGAGTTCCACACCAATCGACAGCCACTTACCGTCACCGGCAGAGATGCTAAATGCCCGCAAGTACAAATCGAACCTCCCCGTCATCATCAGAAATGAACACCGGTCGAAAGACGAAATCAGACGTCGTCTCGCCGAGAGGCAAGAAATCCAACGTCTTAACCATGATAAGCGAGCTATGCAACCACTTGCACCGCTAATACCCGGACAGGACGTTCGTGTGAGAGACACTCAGACAGACACCTGGCAGCCTGCCAAGGTGATATCAACTGAGGTACAGCCGCGGTCGTACAACGTCTTGACTCCGACAGGCAATGTCCTTAGGCGTAACCGTCGTCACCTCCGTGAGACGACTGAGCGACATACGTTCCAACAAGACAACGTGGACTGTTACAACCGATAATGTAATAATCGCCCGGTAATGTAATAACTACCCGATAATGTA
>OZ024861.1:44626512-44639012 GCA_964017155.1 Oasisia sp. SBJ-2009 | reverse complement strand
GAGACGCACCAATGTTGTAATGTTGTAAACTTGCAATATGTAAGTGGCAATAAATAGTAAATAGCCAGTAGGAAAACCAGTAACTGCTTAGTTTGACGTAACTGGCATTTGTGTTCATCAACGCGTGTTTTCCTCAGAAGATGTCGACCGGTCTCTTTCTCTCTGTCTCTGTGTATGTCTGTCTCTGTCTCTGTCTCTGTCTCTGTCTCTGTCTCTGTCTCTGTCTCTGTCTCTGTCTCTGTCTCTGTCTCTGTCTCTGTCTCTGTCTCTGTCTCTGTCTCTGTCTCTGTCTCTGTCTCTGTCTCTGTCTCTGTCTCTGTCTCTGTCTCTGTCTCTGTCTCTGTCTCTGTCTCTCTCTCTCTCTCTCTCTCTCTCTCTCTCTCTCTCTACGTGCGTAGTGGTGGCATGTTTATATTTGTGGTAAAGGTTGGACATCATATTTTAATACCAGTCGTGACGAATAACTCAACGCATGTATTTACTTCACATTTATTTTAATAACATCACATTTTAATATCATTAATCTGCATAAAGAACCAAACATGGTGGTCCATGATTTGGTTCCTTTGAGCCACTTCACATTCGTTCACAAAATTCGAAATTGACATATCCTGGCCTCATCAATTTGATGACCCTCTTAGATGATGTCCTTATGTGTCCAATTGCGCAATATCTATGTTAAAATGTATAATTTATTTGGTTTATCACCGACATGTTAAAGTGACCCACAGGGTCCATCACACACACACACACACACACACACACACACACACACACACACACACACACACACACACACACGCACGCACGCACGCACGCACACGCACGCACGCACGCGCGCATCTACACACGCCAATACACTTGGATACGAATATTTACATGATTGTCGTAACCTTTCATCTGCGTGATTAATACATACATACAATGTATACCGTAGGTACTTAAGAGCTAAGAGGCAATATTCACAGAAGTAACAAACACTTTGTAGACAGGATATATATATATGTATATATATATATATATATATATATATATATATATATATATATATATAATTTTGGGAAAATTCCATATAAAAATTCATTCATAACATGTTATAGATTTATCCAGAGATTCTATAAAATTATATATTTTCCAATAGAAAATACTTCAAACATCCTGACGAATAGTGTTCTCTAGATGTTTTGTACATATTTGGGTAGCCACATGCATGTACACAATAACAACAAAACAGTTTGATCATATATTTTTTTACAATTACCTATGTGCATAAACCAGTCTCGACCCTGTAACCGATATCATATCCCAACCGTGAATACATATTAACCATTAAAAACAACACAATAATTCACTTCCGCGTCAACACTGACGTCTACGGGTCTTGACAACCGTGCAGATTGGATCATCCAGAAGACGGCGCCACTTGTATTCCATGGAATACTAGCGGAGGGACTTAAAACCGCACTGGCATGGGAACTAGTAAAGTGTTTTACTCATCCGTATGAAAAGCCACAAGTGTCCCATTTGTGGTTAACGTTGTCAAATTGCGAATGTATTTGCAACTTCGTTTGTAGATCTTTAAACATAAAAATACTTCAAATAAATGACAGTTTCATACGCAAACTAATGACACAACATAATTATCTTAGCAAAGAAATAAAATGGAAGATAACGACTCGCTTGAGGGCTGGTGTTAGCTTGTCTACGGGCCTCGGGCGAGAGGTGGGCAGTGACTTTGATCCATACTGTCCAGTGTGCTTGTATTCGATCCGCCAGAGGGCGCCACTTTCGTACACATTCCCTCGTTCCTATCTACTATTCCGTAATGTTTACGTGAACCCACGTGTACAGCGGTCTTTTTTGGAGGTCGAGTCGTTGATATTTCAGACTGTTCAGTCCGTCCGTCTTAAACCTTTTCTTGCCACTGTAAAGTAGAGTCATCCTGCAAACAGAAAACGTATTCACCATTCGCCCAGAACACCGACCACATGAACTATAATAGTTCCTGCTACAAAATGGACAGGAAGGCAATTGTTCGCGCATTTCTAATTAATTCACCCCCTCCAGGGAGACAGGTGGAGTCCGTTTATACACGGTAATTTTTAACAGGGGATCTGCTGTGTTGAACTGAAAGTGGAATCGGAAATCGCTAGATCGTATGATATTGCAATTAACTGAGCCGCATCGGTATTAACGGGCACCAACAAAGCTCTTTTTTAATTTGGTGTTTGTTTACCATCGAAAAAAATTGCGGGGTTGTCGCTTTTAAATTGTGAACATTGCTATTGCTTTCTAAACGCAGTTTGGTTGGCAATAAACCTTCAATAGTCTCGAGAACTTTATAATATAGATTAACAAATGAAAAACTTGCAACAGACTGCCGTCTTTAAAGGTTATCAGATCATTCTCGTAAGAGATGACGACATACTACACCAAGCAGACAGCCTACCCAAAGTACGACATTTCGCTAGATTAGTTATATATTTGTACATTGGCCTATCTCAGACGTTGCTTATGATGGTTGTATTGATGGGGCGGTCACATGTGGCTAGGTGAATGAACGGTGTGATTGATCGATGTGAATGAACGGTGTGATTGATTTAAAATTAGTACATTATAATATTTATTAATGACAAGGTTTTAAATAACATGATAATATTACAAAGGTGACATGGTTTTATAACCACGACAGTAATGCTCCCATACGTTGTATGTTGAAATGTGGGCTTTGTCAACCTGAGGGACAGGTGACGCGTATGAGGCTCTGTCATAAGCCTGGCCTTGAGGAGTAGAGCCCACATTTCTCTTTCTTTTTAACAATTTTATAATCAATAAACGTCATTAGTTTAGCCATCTTTCATCACTACTTTCGACTCGTGTTCGTGTTTGCATAAAATGTATTGATACACAAGCGTCAACGCCCCACTGCAAACAGCAATCCATGATAGTTCCTACATAAGGATCCACTTAGCACCCAACAATGCAAATTCATGCATGAATGGGCAACGCATCAGAGCGTGTTTTTCATTAATTACATATAACATGAGCCAGTTAGTCCGGTCGGCAAATAAATAAATCATCCTGCTAATGAACAGTGTTTTAATCCATACATAATTGTTATTCCTAATAAATAAATAAATTTAATAAATAAGTGTTTATATATATTTTTTTAATATACCTTTTTAGTGATTACACGTAATCACACCCGTGACAACTGAGACCATTGCAGCAGTGCACGCAAATATCGTACGCTGTCGTGTCGTTTGTATGCTAATTCGCCAGTTTCATGCAGTTGATATGGTGCCAGATTCGGTACGAATCTGCCGAATCTGGGACCGCGACCGTAGCTGGCCAGGATTCTCTGTTGTTACTAGCACAGTTTCCGTTAGTAATGCATCGAATATTTCAATATGATTGTTATTCGCAATTTGTTTTACTAATAAATGCATGCGCGGTATGCGTTTTGAGGAAACTCGGTCTAACGTATATCACCAACGATGCGTCAGAGCATATAAAACCGAGCACTGCGATTGCGCGCGCATGCGAGGTAAGCATTTTGCCGAATCTGGACCCGGCTAAATCTGGGCCTACCAAACCGGTCCCCAACGACTCGAACGAACTATGCATTATTTAGTACCCGGGCGTAACTGTCATAGCACATAACTCTCTGTTGTAGTTTTATAGGTTTTCACACAACAAAAACTTATCTGGAACTTGGAAACTGTAATGCAGGTAAGTTATTATGTTCCAGTTGTCGAGGTGTTGCTGTAATTTAGATTTTGAATACTCTTGTACGGACAACGAGGTGGGGACCAGTTGTGTATGGTCTCGTTAAGGATCGCTCAAAACGGACCACAAACGAGGATCACTCGCTTACCCTGTAGACCTATATGAATAATTCAATAACCGCTTACCTTTTAGGATTTGGCCTATTTAACGGTTCGTTTTTGTGTTTTATCATCTTGTATCTGGCGATTTTCATTGAATACCGCGTCAGCTTTAGTTTGTGAAAACGTGTTCTGCAAAGAAACATAACATTCATCGATCACACGACATGTTTAATCTCAATATATTGATATCAGCCCATAAGCCTGAATTTTCTCTTTCAGAATGATTTCTTCATTGCGGCCATCTTGTGTGTGTGTGTGTGTGTGTGTGTGTGTGTGTGTGTGTGCGCGCGTGCGTGCATGCGTGCGTGCGTGCGTGCGTGCGTCTGTCTGTCTGTCTGTCTGTCTGTCTGTCTGTCTGTCTGTCTGTCTGTCTGTCTGTCTGTCTGTCTGTCTGTCTGTCTGTCTGTCTGTCTGTCTGTCTGTCTGTCTGTCTGTCTGTCTGTCTGTCTGTCTGTCTGTCTGTCTGTCTGTTTGTTTGGATGTCTGTTTCATTCACTTCTTTATTGACATCAGTGAATCAATCACGCACAACAAAATTTAATTTCACTTCGGAAAACACAGCCTCATGGTTCGGCTCATTGCTTGCTCTTCCAATGTCCCCAAACCCCTATCACTGCTTAGTAACCCTGGTCATTACTCACCAGGTGGAGTCACCAATCACGGATCCAAATTAACTCACAAAATACATATATGAATATAATAGCGTCATGGCAGTCCGCCCATGACATCTATATATACCGAAAACAACACCAGGATGCGCCACTGGTACGTTTCGCTGGTGTGTCACGGAAATAGTGTCCACGGTGATACGACGATGGCTTTTACATTGTGGAAACGTATCTTAAGCTGCATGTTCTGTTTAATGGCGGTTTTTCCGTATGAGCTGGTTACTTTAGTGACTGCCCGTACACTCCTTGAATAGACGTCGGTCTACCGTTGCACGAGACTACTATCATTAGCTCCCACGCACCATGAATAGAGTGATCAGGTAACGAGTTTATAGGCCTAGATATATTTACGTGCGTTGACCGCGCTAGCCTACGCAACACTACGCGACAAGGTCATGAACGCTGTACGTCAAACCTTGACAACTAGCAACGTGTCAGTTTAATTTAAATATGTTTGTGATCATTAGCAGTAATAAATCATCGCTTGGGTGAGCGAAACTGGATTTAAGCAACGATTCAGTTCTACATCTTTCTCGTGGTCTTCCTCTTTGTATAGGTCCTCAGAAATCTTCATTGTATGCTAATTTAATTAAGCTTTCGCTTAGCAAACGACAGACGTGTCCAAACCACTGTAGTCTTCTATGTTTGATCACATCTTATATAGATTCAGAGAGGAACGTTTCTTCTTTGACCTGGTGGTTTCGCCTCCTTTTAATACCTCTTACAGCCCGCAGACAATGCTTCTCAAAAACGTCACGGGCCTGTGTCTACTGAGATTGTAATGTCCACATTCCTGCACCATAAAGCACGAGGGCTTACTGAAATTTTGTTTTATATCTCATCGAGATGCCTCAGTCTGAGAATATGATGCCTCTGAGTCTACGGAAGATGGCTGATGCTGGCGCTATTCGTCTATCAAAATGCCTGTCCGTGGATGTTACCATGCTGCCTACGAAACAGAAACCTCACAGATTCGAGTTCTCTGTTAACCACAATGATAGTGAGCATGTCTATTGAAGTGAACGTCTTCTAAATGGTACATGAACTTCATCTAGATAACTTATGCTTCATCAAGATAACGCATACAATGGCGTAGACCGTTTCCCGTAAATGGGTCACGATTATATATAAATGTAGGCGCGCAACAATGTAGAGGTTAGCACATTTGTCTGGCGTGCTGGCAGCCCGAGATCAATGCCAAGTCACGGCAAGCATAGTATATCTGGTGTTAAAACCTGGCTCTCAACATTGAGGTCTGTATATCCTTTGTGAATCGGAGAATGTTATCATAGGTCCGTCTCAATTTGGGACGCAAACGAACCACTGAGGACGACAAACAACCTGTAAGTGACCACCCTCAGCGCCAGCATAGAAAGGTCGGCTTAGACGGGGAAAGGCTTGGCGTAAATGTTCTGAAAACGACTGACTAGTTCATTGGGACCTTATAAGATCATAACATCGTAACCACAATATATATAGACTAATTAGTTAACAGAACCCTGTTAAATGCCGGAAACAACTAGATAAGGATGACATCTTTGACAAACTCTCAGCATATGCGGATCGAGGATATTTAATAACGGTAATTTAAATGGAGGTTTTTATTACAGGCCTTGCAATGCATCGAGTGAGGATGTTGTTCACAATATTTAACATTGTTTTGATAACCATAGCAACAGTGTGTATGTGTATTGTGTACATTAGGCTATGTTTCTTTTCTTTTCTGCTAACTAATTGTGACATTAATCAGACAGTCGACGTGCGAAAAAAGTAAGCAAATACTTTGACAAATAATTTGTAGAGTATTTGTCAGTCTATGCTAGTACTATAATATAATTGTGTAACCATAGCAACATTGTGTATATTATGAACCGGGTTGCGTTTCTTTACTGGTAAATGGTAAAATTCACAACCGCACCTTTCATATAAGTCGTCGTCCTCCCCGCCCCAGCCGAAGAACTTGTTTGAAAATCCATTTATTAGGTTGAAATGTTCCTTCTTGAAAGCGCTTACACCGCCAAATATTCCATAGTAAGGCAGCCTGCAAAAGAAGTGTTCACAATTACAGTCAGCTCAAGCCATGTAGTGCATTACTGTGAAGTTGCTCTCACTATTCCCATGTGTACATGGTCGGAGAAGAGGCTTCCTTAGAACATAATATCTCCGCGAAAAAGACACCGGCAATTATGCGATTCGTTTACAAAACACCATGACTCACAATGTGTCCATGGGTGGATAACACAAGAGAGACACATCCAAGCAGTTCCTATGTAAAAGATTTGTTTCATAAGCAGAAGAGAACATTATTTATCGTGACACATAGCAAGTTAATACCCTCGGTGAAAAGAGAACCACCGTTGTTAACAAGAACAGGATGACGTCGCTCTTGTTACGGCCATGTCATCCGTGACAGAACAACACTGTTTAACAACAGGCAACCTAGATGGCAAGAGAAGTGATGACAGACCACGTGACATCTCGAGGCCGTCCCGAGCACGGTATGGAGTAAGCTAATTTACCCATAAAAAAAGGAACATAAAAGTGCACTGACTACAAAATGACATGAACGAACCCAAGCGTTACTCACAGAGCTCAGCATGCATAATATTAAATACCTAGACGACGGTTCCAGAAACGTTTTTCACATGGATCAAATGTTGTTGAATTACTTTCCACACGCCAAAACTATTAATTACTCGTACTAAAACAGGTATAAGGTTGGTCGTGCTTTTGTTCAGTTTTCTTCCTCTTGTTCTTCCGCTGCCTTCAGTATTTTACATTGTCCTGTAAGGCAGTTTGTCATTCTCAAATGACTGCTACAACATCGACACTGTTTGGCTCCATGGTCGGTAAAGGAACTCACAAAGAAGCAGCGAAGTCGGCAATTCGACTCCTGCAGTAGGTAAAAAAAAAGGCAAAAAATATATCGAATTAACGTATTCGATACACGCGTCGTTTTCGCCGCAAAACAGTCTGTTTAACTTGAACATAAACAATTGTCTTTCTTGGCTTGCTTTGATTGCCGATAGCATTATGTCGAAACTTCCACTGCATTGAACGTCAGTAATAAGTTTTTATCTTCTCTTCCACTTTCCTGTGTTCAAATAAAACACATTGTGACAGGACCCAAAGCATAACTGTAGTTTTCCACCTAAGCTAAAGGGCAATTCCATGTAGAGATTCGTAACTACACAATATGGCTTGCCTGAACCGCTCAACACGGTATAATAGCTTAGTTCATAGGTCCAGGATCTGGTGGAAACCATCCGAAGTTTCAAATTGGCACGCGACAAAAGTAAAACAAACAGAAGACAGTTGTAGAAGACGAAAAGGAAGACGAATATTAAAATGGAAAGAGGGGATGAAACAAAATCTCAATAGGTCAGGCACGAGGGAAAGATTGATAGAAATATACCTTATGAAGAAGTTAGAACAGACTGCTGAATGGTGTGGATCACCCCCACCCTTCCAGCAACAGAGGTAAGAAGCAGAAGTAAGGTGTTCATACTTGTAGCTGAATTTGTCGATAGCGGCCGACATGTGTCGCGGCTGTTCCGGACAGTTGTAGATGTTTCGGTCGTCCTCGGGCAGAAGGTCGACGTCGTGGAAGATGTAGCACGAGTAGTTGGACTGTTTACTCGCCTCCGCGTAGCCGATGTTCATCAGCATCGCTCGGTTGAACCGGGTCGGCAGCGCCTGGGAAGGCAATATGACTAACATCAGAATGGGATGAACGAAACACTACACGACACAAGTTAAGGTGACGTCGCCATTGCTCGCGAGCATAGTCATAATAACAGTAACATACAACATGATGTACTTCTATTGTGTCTATGCCGCCAACATATCCAGAAGCAAGACTCGTTAGACATTGTAATAAGCATGTATGCAGATGCACAGCAACTATCATTATGCCAAGGGACCGCAGAAACTGTAGGGTAGTTAATTAAAACTAGTTATAGATTAAGTAAGCGGCTATTTGACACCATGGATGTACCTACTGCATGATTAATTAAAGCATGACTATAATAATCTTTTTAAATAACCCAACGTGAATAAATAACCCAATTTGTTTTTATTTATAACAACATTCTTGAAGCTTCCTTCAAGTTACGAATGGCGAATTAAAATCAACTTTTCCTAAATTAATCCAACGGTCTTTAAACAGGCCTGTCATCCTGGCCAACGAAGATCTCACGACTGTGATAGAGTTCTGCTTCTTGAGCATTTCATTACATTTAATAAGATTATTTTGAGGCCTGGTGTGTCCTTTAGCAATTTATTGAGCAGCAAAACGGACACTATGTTCGCAAGAGAAATATGACAACGTTTCTTGACGTTTTTGAGATGTGTTGCCTGAGGGCTGGCAGAGGTGTACCCATAGCAGACACACTATGAAATAGCTGGACCAGGAGGAGACATTCGCTCCTGGATCCATCTCTGGTATCATCAGACATTGACGAATCTGGTGGTTTTGACATACAAATGAAAACCCCATAAGAATATCTATCAATGGAAATGTCAAGGACAATATAGAGAAGAGTGACCAAGTTAAACATGATACTAGACCCATTTTAAACAGCTCAGTTGTGTTCTCCGGACAGAAACAGTGAGAACTGTGACATGCAATAGGACAGCGATGGGTCAAATTTGTCTACGCATTTACCATACACTGTCCAAGCGCTGTACAATAGGTTACCCAGATTGTTTGCTCTCGCTGAACATTATTTTAACGGTAACGGTAAAGGTAAGTTCTGATATAGCGCAATATCCAATCTTCGGTATTGGTCTAAACGCTTTACACTTTACTCTCTGGCCGACCTGTTCAGCCAGTTGCAATTAATGCGAGAAGGCTGTTCGTAAACAAATATCCACGACTATGCATGTGTAGCACAGGTACTCATTCATGTTGGACGAAATGTAGATTGAAAAAACCTGACCAAGGTTTGACACGACAGCACAAGATTCGACATCGGATTCTCTTAGTCGTTAGTCCGAAACTCTAGCCACTGACTGCACCACTGCGCTACTACAGTCTTGCTACCTCTCCCGCAACGTGGACCCTTCCTCTACGCCGGACCATTTTCTAGGAGCAGGACCACTGATTATCCGGCGGACCATCCAGTTTACGCATATTCTACGAGATTTTATTGACAACGGCTGCCATCTTACACAACAGCGCTCGAAATTCGTCGACGGATCCACTTGTTGAAGAAGTAGAAGCAGAACATTAACATGGTCCATACAACGTTTCGCTTGTCTCACAAACACGTAATTTTCACATTTGATTCGTCAGTAGTTAAGTCCTCTTTGTGAACCGCTTCGCTACACTCACCTCGTCGACGATGTAGATGCCGTAGTCCAACTCCTGCTTCTGCAGGAACTTGTGCATGTGTCTGAGAAACACCTTCAGGTGGGACTCGCGGTCGCGGTACGGCACGACAATGGCCACGCGATATCTCGCGAGACAGTCACGTGGTCGCCACAGACCTCCCGGTTCGACGTCTCTGTTCTCGTCGATAATATCCGTCCAGTTGTGCGGATCCATGTTCACACTGACGGCGCCAGCTGGAAGGTAAGACGATAATGACGTCATATCCGGTCAACCTATGTCTACAGTAGCATACAATCACCATGAGCAGTTAAGTAGGCAAGTGTTATAAAAAAGAGTCTCCGATTCGATCCTTAGGACTTAGCAAAGTGCTTTACAGTTTACACCATTGAAAACACGTTCAATCGAACAGCGTCTCTGACTTATCTCGGACACCTTTGTGCGTTTAATTAGCGAAGACAACACACGTCCACCACGGTTTATAGCCAGGTACTTGTTAATGCAGCTTCTTATGTTCGGCATGGCGGCACAGGATTCGAACACGGGTTCTCTTGATTGAGAATCCTTTTCTCTAAGCAATGACCCACAACGCTACACAGTTCAGTGAACTCTGACACTAACACGGAGCTTATGTCGTTGCACAATAGAGTGTGTCGGTAAATTCAAAGGAAATCCATTAAATCGATGCACATCGTCTCTAACGAGAACGTATGAACACTTTTAAGCAACTTTTTTCAGTAGTCACACAGAAAAGTTTGCATCAACACATAACTTTCTTGTTTCTTAGTCATCAAGGACAGGGTGGAATTCGATCAGTTAAAATGTTTTGAATCTTACAAAAGTCAACATTTCATTTGTCACTTCCCTTCACCAACATGAATAACCTTTAATATATGCGAGAAAATGCCACGAATATGATCACAGCAGGCTACTAACACTACCAACTCAAACGTAACGCACCTGTTTAAAACGATACAATTCTTTGTCTCTGCTCATTCTTAACACGGCGACAAAATTACTAAATTTATTATAATTAGTAACTGGTGTTTGACAGAATCCATAATCCAACCACGCTTCTCAAAACTGGTTTAGAGCGACGGATGGACAACGCTAATAAATTATTCAAGAGTCTCTCTTGTGTCATACTTTAATGGAAAAATCGTGTAGCGTACCGCCTTCTTTGAAAATAACCATATTATGCAATATTAAGAAGGATCATATGTTTACTCTACAACATTCAACCTTTCGTTTCTACGCGCAATATGCCGTAATTGGTCGAGTTAATCATGCATTTAAACAGTTTTCGCCTACCACCAACAAAAACAGGTGAGTGCGTGAGAACACGCATGAATAAATAACGAGCCACGGACAATTTTATGTTAGCTAGAATACTACATCAATTGTCAATTGGGTGCGCGTGTGCGTGCGTACCATTGAGTTGGAAATGTTTACATTAGTTTATTTTGTGTATTTTTCAATGTTGCGATCATATCATGGTTATCATACCATACTGAGTATTTTCAACCACGGATACGGACACGCTGAATGCATTCATTTATAGCAGCATACAAAACATCATGGAATAGCTCAAAACTCTCATCAATGTTAGTACTGTCAGGGACATAAACAAAACGTTTAGCGGGTTCGTGCTTTGGTCGGTTGGCAGATAACAGATCACATTGAGGGCTTCGTGTTTGAATTTCCCCGCCATATCTATTTTCTAAACAATACACTCTGCCCCATACACAAAGACAAGATCTAGTGTGTGCTCGTTGCACTACACAAGGCCGTATTTAGATAACATCTTAACATACATTTCGGACTGTGAAGTGGTCCGTGAATGGTGCATAGTGCTTATTGTTTTGTTTGACGGTGTCCATTGAATGTCCGGATGATCTCAATTGCCCAGGAGTACAGATACATACAGATACATTTATTATGTGGCAACTTTGCAGTTGGATTGTGCATGTACATTCATACTAAAATCAACAATTCCACACAATATCATATCAATGTACAATGTTAGCATATCTTGTTAAGAATCAAAATCATCATTAGAAACCTAGGTAATAAATGTAAAAACATATACACTGTACATTAAAATATACATTACACAAACATTGTTATAAAATAAATAAATACATTAATTAATTAAATCAAAATAAAAAAATACTTGCCCATTACTAACCGATCTGGAAATGCTCCAAACACCACGGAATTAGGGAATTTTTGTAGCGATTAGTTTTTGCCCTTGGTATTGGTAACTTGTTACACAACCTCAAGGAATATGGCACACTTCGACCATTTGGTAATAACGCATTCAGTTTGTGATCATTACTCTTCATTTTAGCGAAATACACTTTACACAATTCATCGCGTCTGCGGTGCAACGTCGGCAGGTTTACCATCTGCAGGATATTTTCGTATTGATAACCTGGAAATATAGTTTTGAGACACCTTTTTTGAATTATTTCTATGTTATCCGATAAGTATTTAGGTAAGTTCGTATGCCACACAGGGCACGCATATTCGACTACAGGTCTAATTACAGATACATAAATTCTGATCAAATCGTTTTGGTTGATACCAGCACGTTTCAGTTGATAAATC
>OZ024861.1:44516512-44614012 GCA_964017155.1 Oasisia sp. SBJ-2009 | reverse complement strand
GTGTGTGTGTGTGTGTGTGTGTGTGTGTGTGTGTGTGTGTGTGTGTGTGTGTGTGTGTGTGTGTGTGTGTGTGTGTGTGTGTGTGAGAGAGAGATAGGGTAAGTGTGTGTATGTTTGTGTGAAAGTGCATGAATGAATATGCGTGGGCACTACTTAAAGTTTTTGGTGATTCGGCACTCAATTACTTGACATACCTCAAATTATATAACATCACGACTTCTTGGAGGATATACAGATAAGTATAGTCTACGTGATAATACATTTTAAGTACAGTATGTTATGTTTTGACTTATCGCCGAAAGCTGAACACTGACATAGACTTCTATTTGCTGATTTTTCAGTTTCAGATTTATACTTCCCAAAATGTAATAACTGCCTAGTGAGTTGTGACAGATATTTCGACAGTCACCCATGTGATGACAATTGAACGTGTGATAAACGTAATAATATGAATTAGCCGAACACAGTTTAATGAAATATAAATATATATTAATTATATTTTGACATTAACAATATACACTTCTAATAAAGTGCTGTGGCTGGATAAACTTGTTTGAACTAGAAGGACAACTGTCATAAAAGGACTGCCTACGGTGATTATACCGTATCGAGTCTTTATCGTACGCTATCTAATTTTAATGAGGATACAATACACTTTCCAAAGGTATTTAGCGTGGGCTAACGTGGGTACACAACTGTTGTAATTATACGCTGTTTCGAACATTCATCGCGGGATGTTGACCTTGTTTGACATCCATATAACACCTAATGCACGACTTGATAGTTTCCGTCGTAGGCAGTGTTTACGGACACATCGGTGACGGACTGGTGATAGGATATATATTATACGGAGAGGTGATTGTTTTGGTACAAATTGCGCTTTTGTTTATTTTGGAGAGCGCGAAGAGCTGAAAATAACTGTGAACGTCGCCTAATGTGTACGTGTTATGGTGCGCCAATTTACCCTGTACGTGTGTGTGTGCGTGTGCGTGTGCGTGTGCGTGTGCGTGTGCGTGTGCGTGTGCGAGTGCGTGTGCGTGTGCGTGTGCGTGTTCGTGTGCGTGTGTGTGTTTGTGTGTGTATTGTGTGTGTTTGTGTGTGTATTGTGTGTGTTTGTGTGTGTATTGTGTGTGTGTGTGTGTGTGTGTGTGTGTGTGTGCGCGCGCGTGCGTGTGGTGTTTGTGTATGCATGCATACATTCAACATCCATACATGCACACAGGCATACATACATACATACATACATACATACATACATACATACATACATACATACATACATACATACATACATACATACATACATACATACATACATACATACATACATACATACATACATACATACATACATACATACATACATACATACATACATACATACATACATACATACATACATACATACATACATACATACATACATACATACATACATACATACATACATACATACATACATACATACATACATACATACATACATACATACATACATACATACATACATACATACATACATACATACATACATACATACATACATACATACATACATACATACATACATACATACATACATACATACATACATACATACATACATACATACATACATACATACATACATACATACATACATACATACATACATACATACATACATACATACATACATACATACATACATACATACATACATACATACATACATACATACATACATACATACATACATACATACATACATACATACATACATACATACATACATACATACATACATACATACATACATACATACAGGTGTACTTACGCCAATACATATATTGAGAATGGTTGGTTAGAGTTAGAGTTAGGGTCATATTGTCGCCCATCTGTTATTGGTTGATATATGTACAATGTGTACCAAGTATCCTAGGAAAAAAATATTCGCGGCGGCCGGTACAAACAAACTGCATACTTAAACTAGCAAGTCATAGTTTGTTCTATTACGTGTGAATAACTCATTGTAAAAATTCCGTTTGTTTGCAGGGTTGTGGAAAATTTACGCGCCGTGAAGCGGCAGTAACAGGGTGTTTCTCTCACTGGACACCGGCTGTATGGAGAAAAGTGCAGGATTTTGGCCTGCGCTAGACGTTGTGCTAACAGGCGTACGTCACCGACGAGGGAACATTCAACTATGTACAGAAGGTATGCATACTTAATTAAGGCCAGAAAGCCGTTTCAGCGGTCATGTGTCCATAACAAATACTTACCGACAAGGTTTACTGGATATAAATCAACATAACAATGTTGCGCGTGCTGTAGTTGTTTGTAATCATTACAAGCAAGACTGATATCTATGAAGGCATCCTGCACGTAGGTCTACGTGACGGACTTATGTCGGTAATTGTATATGTCCGTCGTTTGTCTTGCAGAGATTCTAGTTATTTGAATGTTGCAATTTGGATGGTTTATTTAATTAATTCATTTTAAGCATGTTCAAATGTTGCTTTTATTTTATTTCCGTAAACGTCATACAATTTTTTTTCCTGTATGTGTTTCAGGTTCTAGCGCCCTCCTTTCCTGCCGGCGGTGTATGTCACACCATCATTCGACACACTCAGGCAGCAAGCCAGGCAGCAAGCAAGAACGTTTCAGTTAGAAAACTTGATGGACTACGTATGTGGGACAACACCCGGATTTGGGATACCAACTCCTGGTCGGTGTATCCAGACCAACAACAATGTGTAAGACTGGCATCACAGGATCAACCAGCACGCCCGCCGAACAGCCTCGCCATTCTACCGGTTGGTGCCACTGCTGTTCAACGAATTACAACTCGAGCCTGTTGCGTCACTCTTCGTGTGCGAGAGGAGACCAGTGCGCCGGAAGTGGAAACTGGACAGGGAACTGCAGGGAACGTTGTTTGTTTTGTGGGAACAGTATGCCGCGCGCGCGTATGGACTCATGCACTCACGCACGCACGCACGCACGCACGCACGCACGCACGCACGCAAGTACGCACGCACACACACTACACTGAACTACACACAGATACACACCAAACATAGACTACACACACACACACGCGCGCGCGCACCCACGCACCCACCCACCCACACACACACACACACACACACACACACACAATGACGACAGACTGTGTTTAGATTTCCGACGACCAGACTAAATAAGCAGACAAGAATAATAAGGTGTGGCTTCTGTGATATTATACAACAATATAGGTTATACAACAATATAGGTTATATAGCGACAATATATAACGGATTTTACATTAACCTGCCCAATTACTCACATATATGTATTGTATGTATAGGTCAAATTAATTACTTCTGAGTTATGCCTCAAATAAATTGATTGTACGCCCCGAGTCTGAATAACTGGAGTACGTAACAACTGCTTACATCCGATGAAACTCCTACGGCCACGTGACAAGTGCTTACATGAGGACAACAAAAACACATCTGCATATAGAATTATATATAATTTTCTATAAAAGTGTATAAATAATCATCCATGGCCACTTTATTTCATTATATTACGTGAATAATTGTCAAAACATATTGGTATTTTTATGCGATTGATAAATGGGCTAATTGACACGGTGTCACTGTCTCTGGGGTATAGGGGGCTCTGGTTAGGGGTACTACCTTTGATGTCTGGCATGCTGCACCTTTGGGTGGACAGGCATCATTGGTCTCCATCCATCCTCCAAATCTCTCACATGTGGCTCCAAGCGCCATGCCCCGGCAAACCGCTTCAGCTGGCGGACCAAACCATGTGAGGGGGTGGTGTTAACACGGCACCACTGGGCGAAGGACCTCCTTGACGCAGGTCACCGGCCAGGGCGGAAGAGTTCCCAGACGAACTACAACGACCTCGTGTTCGCGACCAAGGCGAGCCACCTAGATGGAGGACATCGGCTGTGGTCAGGCATGGAGAGGGATGGGCTCCGCCATGCGACATCTGCCCTAGATACACCACATGATGATGACAACCACTACACAACCCACACCGGATCGGCCGTCGCCCGGGTTACAAAGGGCCGCGCCTTCTGCTGGATACCAGGGCGGAGGTGAAAAGTGTGCGACTGATATACCGGAAAACAAGATTAGTGCCAGGAGCAACATCATCACTGGCACATGGAATGTAAGAACATTGAGAGAAGCAGGCAAGTTAGAAGAACTCACTCATGAGATGACCAGATACCGCTGGAACATCCTAGGACTCTGAAATGCGGTGGAAAAACATCGGAGAGACATCCACCCAGGAAGGACACAAACTATTCTACAGTGGTAGAGACGACAAACACCAACAAGGAGTCGGGTTCCTCATTCACAAAAACACTGTGAACTGCGTCATGGGTTGTCGGCCAATCTCCAGCCGACTTATCACCATCCGCCTGAGGGCAACGCCATTCAACATCACTATCATACAGGCGTATGCCCCAACATCAGACTATGACGATAACGATGTAGAAGACTTCTACGAACAACTGCAGGAAGTCCTTGACCAAACTAAAAAAAAAGACATCCTAGTGGTGCAAGGCGATTGGAATGCCAAGATAGGAGAAGATGCTTATGAGAACTGGAGAGGCACATGTGGAAGATACTGCAACACCAGATCAAATGAGAGAGGCCTAAGGCTCCTAGAATTTGCCAGCTACAACGACCTTATGCTGGCGAACACCTTTGGCCCACACAAAGCATCCAGAAGAGCCACGTGGCACAGCCCAAATGGAAAGTACCACAACCAGATAGACTACATCATGGTAAGGAAGCGCTTCCGGTCCAGTGTGAACATTGCCAAGACACGGAGCTTTCCTGGAGCTGACATTGGAAGCGACCATGAGCTAGTCATGATGACCTTCAAACTACACCTGAAGAGGGTCAAGAAACCCAGCCACACCAGGATCAAATTTGACCTTGAGAAGCTGAAGGACCCCGAAGTAGCAGAAGCCTTCCACGCAATGATAGGAGGAAAATTTGCAGCGCTCACCATTCTGGACGCTGATGGTACAGACATGGAAACGTTGATCGACACCTTCAACACAGCAGTGACCAACACCGCCAGTGAGATCCTTGGCACACATCGCCCAGTCAAGAAGCCCTGGGTCACAGCTGACTTACTTGATCTGTGCGACAAACGAAGGGAGTTGAAGAAGAAGAAGAAAGATGCAGAAGGAATAAGGCAGTACAGGGCAGTTAACCAAGAAATCAAGAAAGGCATGAAAAAAGCAAAGATGGACTGGATTGAAGAGCAGTGCCAGGACATCGAAAATAACATGAAGAAAAATAACAGCAAGAAAACTTACCAGCTGGTGAAAGACCTGACCAGCACAAAACAAGGACGAACCACCACCATACAGGACAAGGATGGAAAATGTCTGACTGAAGAACAGGACATCCTAAAGAGATGGACCGAGTACTGCTCCGAGCTGTACAACTACAGAGCCACAGGAGACCCAGAAGTACTAAACGTCCCTCCAGCAACCGACAACGACAACTACCCCATCCTTCGCGAAGAAGTGGAAGTAGCGGTGAAATCGCTCAAGAAGGGGAAGTCAGCAGGAGCGGACAACGTCCCAGCAGAGCTGGTGCAGGCAGGGGGAGAAGCCATGATAAGCGCCCTACTGACTATCTGCAACAAGATCTGGCAGACAGGGGAGTGGCCCACGCCGTGGACCCAATCTCTCATCATCACCCTCCCCAAGAAAGGCAACCTACAGCTATGCCAGAATTATCGTACCATCAGCCTCATCAGCCACCCGAGCAAAGTTATGCTGAAAATCTTGCTGAACCGACTGAAGCCGCAAGCGGAAAAGATCATTGCCGAGGAACAAGCTGGCTTCAGACCAGGACGCAGCACAACAGAGCAGATCTTCAACCTTAGGGTATTGTGCGAGAAGTACCTCCAACACCAGCAAGACCTCTATCACGTCTTCATTGACTTCAAGAAGGCATTCGACAGGGTATGGCATGCAGCACTATGGGCCACCATGAAGCATTTCAACATCAACGCCAACCTCATCAGAATGATACAGAACCTCTATGAAAAGGCCACCAGCGCAGTCTACCTTAACAACAGCATAGGGGACTGGTTCAGAACTACCGTCGGAGTAAGACAAGGCTGTGTGCTCTCCCCCACCCTCTTCGACATCTTCTTGGAGAGAATTATGACTGACGCACTGAATGACCATGAAGGGACAGTCAGCATTGGTGGCAGAAATATCACAAACTTGCGTTTTGCCGACGACATAGACGGCCTGGCAGGAAGGGAAGACGAGCTAGCTGAATTGGTGGAGCGCATTGATAAGACTTCTACAGCCTTCGGCATGCAGATCAATGCAGAAAAGACCAAACTGATGACCAACAACACCAATGGCTTCAGCACTGACATCAGGGTCAACGGCGAGAAACTAGATTGCGTCAACCGATTCAAATATCTGGGAGCAATCATTACAGATGAAGGATCTAAACCTGAAATTCTCGCCAGGATCGCCCAGGCCACAGCAGCACTCGCCAAACTCAAGACCATTTGGAATGACAGGAATATAGCGCTCAGCTCAAAGATCAGACTGATGCGCTCCCTAGTCATGTCCATATTCCTGTACGCCTGTGAGTCTTGGACATTAACAGCAGAAACCGAGAAAAGGATACAGGCCATGGAGATGAGATGCCTCAGAAAACTCCTCGGCATCACGTACAGAGAACACATCACCAACGAAGAGGTCCGAAACAGAACCCGTCAAGCCATTGGACCGCACGAAGACCTCCTGACCCCAGTTAAACAACGAAAACTGAGATGGTACGGCCACATTACAAGATCAACAGGGCTTGCCAAGACGGTCATGCAAGGTACGGTCCAA
This sequence comes from Oasisia sp. SBJ-2009, assembly GCA_964017155.1. NCBI lineage: Eukaryota > Metazoa > Annelida > Polychaeta > Sabellida > Siboglinidae > Oasisia > Oasisia sp. SBJ-2009. Next base: position 44,607,138 of record OZ024861.1, on the reverse strand, counting down.
GGAGGGAGAAGACGAGGCAGGCAGAGAAAGAGATGGGAAGACAACATCCCGGAATGGCTTGACACTGGGCGCGGCGCCCAGTGTCAAGCCCGTCCATTCCGGGATGTTGTGAGGAAAGCCGAGAGACGAGAGGAGTGGAGGGAGCTGGTTGCCAAGTCATCTGTGGTGCCCCAACGGTCCACTGAGACTACGGGATAGGCAAGGCAAGGCACTGTCTCTAAGTTGTCTTTAAACATATTAATTACATTACTAATGCGGCTTGATATTTCCTAGATCAGTGGTTCCCAAACTTGCTATCTTTGCGTATCCCTTGAGTCCAAGACAGTCGAAGTCGTACCCCCCCCCCACACACACACACACACGCACGCACGCACGCACGCACGCACGCACGCACGCACGCACGCACGCACGCACGCACGCACACACACACACACACACACACACACACACACCAATGTAACATAGAATCATAGATCAAACAGTGTTCAAAATTGATAACATAATTTTATTAAAGTAGCAATGCACTATGCTGAATGAAGATAAATCATTTCGTTTTGAGGTATGAGCATAATTATCTGCTCATAGCCAAGCCTTCGAGTCGAGAAACAATTTTGGATAGACAGTTTTTAGACACACACGCAAGCCAGCCTTCACATACAATCGGGCGCGTGGTTAGTTCTTCGTTGCTATTCACTCAAGGGAACTTTGTCCAGAGTCGGGTTTGACAGACTCATCTTTGATGAGAATTTAGGCAAAGGAAATCTTTAAAAAAATACATTACGGAAACCCAAAAAGTTATCTTCGTAGAAACTGTTGTCCACGTCGTAATGGGAATTGAGCAATTTTGCGTCATGCTCGCTCAGATCTGAGAACTATGTTTGAATCCACCCTGTCTGTTACGTTTCCCCGTGACAATCAGCGGACCTCTGTGTGGAATAGAAACGTCTCGTCGTCCGCGTCGAGCTCCTGGCACAAGAAGCAGAAGAGACGGGTGTTCAGGGAGCTGGAGTTAATGGTATTTACCATCTTGACTATATAGTCAAGAACTTCGCTTAGTTCTCGTGGGAGCGCCTACCGATGGATTATAGAGTGAAGGGTCTTTGGCCTAGGATTCAGTGCCTTCACACGGGCTAGAAATCCAGAGTGATTGCATGGCCGGTGCTCTGTCAGTTGTGTATGCGCATATATGTTATGTCCCACGACTTTGTAACGGTGACCTTTATTTGCGCAAAATTATGTGCTGTATATACTCGCATAAAGCTGTCACATTAAACACTAGGCAACAGCTCACGTGATGGAGAGGACAATGCAACTGGTTTGCGTGATTATTGTAGGTTACGTTCTCCGTTGCGAACAACTGGTTTATCATTAAAAAAGAAAACCCACTAAATGCCTTTGAAAGAGAAGGTAAAGACCGTTACATTTCGTTCGTGGGGAAGTAGATTAGTTAATACCGTGAAGCTTAGCGCGCGCATACACACACACAATAATAATAATTATTATTTCTTATGCGAATATCTTCGAAAACCGAGCTCAGTGGAGCAACAAAGCCAAATGATTAAGCAATATCGTAATCGTATAACAACGAGCGTGTCGTCGACGGGTGGATGACGGTGTAAAGAATCTAAGGATAAATGAACACACACGTACGCCCAAGGTCGATTATTGTCACCCTTCATATCAACTCGATTAGCGTGTGAAAGTGTAATTATCGCAACTTACTAAGATTTGGTGGAATGAAGGGACATCGCAGTGGTCCTAGTATCGTCTCCTGTGTGCGTTTGACCTCAAATGAGGCGTTCACTGTCGTCTCCAACGCGTTTCTGACGTAGTGGGATGTCAACGACGTCAAGTATCGACTGTAGATGCTGATATCATAAGCGTAGAGGGTCAACACGAGAATAATTGTCGCCCCAGCGGCGCACCTAAAGACGGAGGGCCACACCCTCCGTACATTGGGCTTCCTTTTGTGCATTGACTAGTTCGACGGCAAACCTTCAAACTAATTAAAAGATGAAAGCCGGTGTTTAGATTTCAGACGATCAGACTTAATAACCAGACAAGAATAGCAATGTGTGGCTCCTGTGTCAGCGACATTATATAACAATGTAGCGACAATATATAACGACTGTCTTCCATTAACCTGATCTATTACTCACGTATATGTATTGTATCTATAGGTCAAATAAATGACTTCTGAGTAATGTCTCAAATAAATTGATTGTAAGTAATCGTTTAACAACGCGCGATTCGTCGGCGGATGGATGAAGGTGCTAGGAATCTAATGAGGAATGAACACACAGGCTCGCCTAGTTAGCAGAAGTGCTGGAGAAATAAATCGGTTGTCCTCCAAAACTACTCACTGTAATATTCTCCTTCTATTATTATATGAAGGGCACAGTCCACTATAACAAGGCTTCCTCCAGACCGGTTGAAATCCGCTGGGAGCATTTATGGGCATTTTTTCGGTACATACCAACTGATGACGAACCAAACTATTAACAGACAAGAACTGACGGAGAGCTGTTTACCCTCGCCAGGCTGACAGCTAAGACGAAGGTGCGTCGAGTCCTCATACGAGAAATGCTCCTTGCTGCTGATGCTGCGCTGGCTGCTCACACAGAGGAAGACCTTCAGGAACTAATGGACAGACTCTCACGGCTGTAACAAATGTGGATTGGCTAACAGCAAATACAAGGCGGGTGTTATGTTGCTATTGTAACGCCATTAATCTACACTGACAACGTGACACTTGATATTGTTGACCAGTTCACACGTCTAGGCTCAGCAATCACAAGTAATAATTAAGTGTCACCTGATGCTGATATTGATATGCATATAGCACGGGATGCAGCTGTCGTGTCTAGACAGGACAAGGGAGCGTGGAGCAACACAAATTTGACGGAAAATACCGAACTGTATGTACACCAAGCATGACCTCGGCACCCTCTATGACAGTGAGGTCTGGACAACATACACAAGACAAGACTGGATAATTTCCATCTTCGTTGCCTTAGCATATTCTGACAGTACATCGTCACAAACACAGACGCCCTCGAACGTGTTTCGTGCGTCCGCATTTACGAACAATTGAGCCAGCGATCTCTGCGATGGATCGATCAGATCCACCGAATGGCTGATGGCCGTATACCATAAAATATCATATGTGGTGAACTTTTCACTGAGATATACATCATTGGTAAGCGTGATATCTTAATAAAATATCACGGCAGGAATTAACATAAGCTATTGGGATACCACCGCCCATTATGAATCCGAATCCTGTACCCGTTTTGCCGTGGTCACGCGTGGCACAAATGCGCCAAGTCGTTGGGTCACGGCAGTAACTTGAGTCGACAGAGTCACACAGGCGTGCCGGCCGGACCTTGCTCAACCCATACACTCTTAGCCTCGGTTACCCAGACTCCGTGAGGTGGCAGCACTTTTAAGCCCCCTCAACTACGCCTGGGACAGTATATATGCTTAAGTTTCTACATCCGGGCAGCCTTACCCCAGAATAGGGTAGAGACGCTGATTGGCTCTCAGGCCAACTATGAAATAAAAATTTAAATAACGATATAGTTTTACAAGATAATAATATCATTTGAAAAGTATTCACCATTGAACTTATATTAACACAACAGTAAGTAAAAATTCAAATTTACCGTTGTTTACAAAATAAGAATTACGGCAGGATTAACCAGTATCCGTGAGGTGGCAGCATTGTCTAGCCCGACACGGATAGCATACAAATTAAATAAGGAAACCTTTTGATCAAATAATGCTGTATTATAAAAACTATTAAAAATTAAACTTATATTAACCCAAAATAAATAGAAATACAAATTTGCAGTTGTTTATAAAAAAAAATATTACGGCAGTGTCCGTGAGGTGGCAGCATTTTATAGATCACGCGGATACCAAACAAAAGCCGGCAAATGTCACCAGACTGTCTTCTCGGCGTAGTTCCGCAGCCGACCGACAGTCGGTTAAGCGAGACTAATACACTCTTTGACCAGAACACTATAATAGCATTGGTGGCAAACAACAAGACTTTGACATTTTATTTAGTGTTCATGACCTCCACGTCATTGCAATAACCGAAACATGGCTGCGAAACATTTGTGACAACGAGTTATATAATTACTGCCAAATTCACACAAAAGAGACAGCACCGTTGTGGTAAAAAAAAAAACAGTGTATTGGCGGTGGCATCTTGATTGCAGTGAGTACCAGTGAGTAGCATGGAACAAAAGAAGATGTGATGAAGAACATAGGAAAGGACAACTCAAGCGTGACTCCGCCATCTGTCGTCAATGCTAAACGGCATTCCAAACCAACTTTCCGGACCTATATGTTAATATGCAACTTTGATCTGAAAGCTGTCCAGAAAATGGGTACGCCACCATCTCTCGCTTGAACATCTTTTCCAGGCCACCTTCTCGACTATGACTATGATCTAGCCACCTAGACAAGCTCTATCCATCTCTGGACGTGCCTAGGCTCAAACGTGTAGGCCTACTCATGAAGTAAAAAGACATAGTGGCGCCACACGGTGGGTATAAAACCAGCGCATAATACAGGTACCAGTCGCCAGATGGCGGTCAACGTGCCAGAATGACGTAGCTCTCCTTCTGGGGCCGAACCTTTGTTGATAAACAGGCTTCACGTGGTAATATATGCTAGTTTGATGAATCATACTTATTATTAAACCAGGTCAGTTCGGCAGTTGTAACAGGAACATATACTGCGACCAGGTATGTCGTGTCACGTTGGCGCTATGCGTCTGTAATCCTCGTCGCAACGTTTGCTATTTGTGACGATAACACGTAGTCCGGACTCGAATACACTAAACTGTCTAAAGTCTAGAGACTAGACTAGTCGTGCTGCGACTGACATGTTGATTGGAGTGTCCTGCTTGATCTCGTAGACGTTTACAAGCGAGCGTCACAGCATTCACGTAGTCGGTGAGTATACGATTCAGCTTGCTTTGTTGTTCGTCAAATTCAGGCGGCGGATTACCGACAGCTTTTCTTTGACTTTGGGCTTAGCCATCGGCATTCACAGTTTGCAATCGTTAATTCGACGTGCCACGGATTTTCGTACAGTCACTCTAAGAATGTGCTTAATCGGACGGATGGGTCATGTATCGGTATTTGATTTTTGACTCGAATTATTGTTACAGCGGCGGCAGGTCGGATACTAGTGATACTGCGTGCTCTGATGAGTAAATGTCAAATGTCTCTGATGGATATACAATCATGCCTCTTTTATCCCATGGCCATGCCGAGGTTTTTGCTCGGAAAAACAAAACGTGCGGATTAGCGAGACACCGTATTATACATGGAAATGGTATCAAGATGGTTTCCACACGAAACACAGTGGATTGTAAAATACTGGATTATTGAAGACTGGATAAATGAGACATGCATGACTATATAATGATAGGCCCCGATAATTCAATTCAATTCAATTCAATTCAATTCAATTCAATTCAATTCAATTCAATTCAATTCAATTCAATTCAATTCAATTCAATTCAATTCAATTCAATTCAATTCAATTCAATTCAATTCAATTCAATTCAATTCAATTCAATTCAATTCAATTCAATTCAATGCAATGCAATGCAATTCAATTCAATTCAATTCAATTCAATTCAATTCAATTCAATTCAATTCAATTCAATATCTTTATTTCAGACTGTCAGTGTCATACAGATGTCCACATAAACATAAAAAAAATACAAGTGACTAGAAAACTATAAAAATATTGCACATGGTAAATAGAAGAAAAAAACATTGCACAATGGTACATTCAGTCAAAACTCAACAAAAGCTATTATGTATATACAACATTTTGATCCAATGTCGTCTTATCCTGGATTGCCATTTTATATCACTGTTGATAATTGCAATTACCAACTTATTATAAGAGGCATCAAGTCTCCGCATGAATTTATATACAAGGTATAATGATATTATTAGTTGTTATTACGGGACTAATTAGCCTTTTTATGTCACAACACCATGATCAGGTATAGATTAAGTTGTAAGATACGATCATACGTGGTTATGAGACTGTAGTGTGTGCATTGCCTTTATAATTAATATAGTGGCCTAGTATTATTTTTGAAAGAACATTGCAGTGTTGTTACTGTGGACCATGGGGACGTAGCACGCATGCAGTGGTGGAACTTTATATTTTATTATCACCATGTCTAAAGCTAATAATGTCACCTACAAACTTGTCGCTGGATATAACCTGTACACAACATTTATGAAATTTATTTTAAAGTTATTGCCTTTATTTCTGATTATCGCAAATGCGTTATATCAGTCTGTGTTTGATGGCTAGCCATAGGCGATCAACAAACAGCCATGTATTGCAGGACTAAATAATCGCAATGATCAAATAGCAAAAGGTAATTTTTTTTAAATTGTGCATACAACTCTTTTAAATATGTAAGCATAACATGCCTTTTGATTTCTTACAACAAACTGCACTACCATTTTGATTAACATATGTAAACGGCAGGCAGTATCATGGACCCATAGGATAAAAAAATATACAATCAAAACTAGTGGTGAAGTAAACCATACATGATATTACACTGCACTACTTGTTGCTATAAATACATGCAGTATTTTATATGAGAAGCAAAATACTCCAGTGTGAACTTTCTCTTTTGCAGTGTCATCTTTGTAGTATCCATTTCATACCATGAAAGTGTAGGAAATAATTTCATCTCACTGGCATCTAAAAACAACTTTAGTAGCACGTTTGCCATTTCTGTTGATGACTTTCAAATTGTACAGGATTGTGAGACTGGTATTATTATTCCACTGAGCTAAATTATTTAGGATATTTGTCGGAAAGTGGTTTTGGTATTCACTGAGCTAAATTCTATAAGATGTTAGTGCCAAAAAGTCATGTTATTATTAATTATTATTAAAAATATAAACATTGCAGTACCAAAAATTTCTGCACTGCATTATGTTATGCCATCTTTGATTTTCACATGTTTCATGAATGAGTAGTCATACTGAATGATTATTAAAAAATTACTTAGCAGTAATTTTTCTTTCATTTTTCTTTTCAACCCAACTATTTGAAGATATCTATAGGATGTTGTGTGTTTCAAGCCATTTATGAAGCCACTGTATTTATTATGCATAAAGGCATCTGCAAGAGTGATGTTGATTTGCATCAGCATGATTTATGTTGATTTTCCTGTGCCGGTGACTGCTGGCAACACAGTATACCTCCACTAGCTATACTTAGTAGTATATGCCTTTATTGCCTTGCCAAGTCATATTTACCTTCACCCATTAACTTATGTTGTAAGTGGCAAAGTGACACAGTCTCAACTACTCAACATAAACAACACAGACCAGAGGTCAAGTAGGGAGATTCTTGCATCAACATGTCTAGGCACTTGGCAGAACCAGAACCTATCATCCTATGCATGGTAATTTAGACCAGAGTTGCAATTAAGATTAACTATTGTTGCCTTCATGTTTACAGTGATTTTGAATGTACACATCCAGACAGCATTTTGGTGTGTTAATTAGTATCTAGTATTACAATGCAGTGCACATGCCCTGCAAGAATTCCAATTCAGACAGGTTTCTAGAAATATGTGAATCCGATGAGTATTCAGGGTATGATACGTGTTTATGGGAATATGTTGTAGTAGTAGTAGTAGTAGTAGTAGTAGTAGTAGTAGTAGTAGTAGTAGTAGTAGTAGTAGTAGCAGTAGCAGCAGCAGCAGCAGCAGCAGCAGCAGCAGCAGCAGCAGCAGCAGCAGCAGCAGCAGCAGCAGCAGCAGTAGTAGTAATGCTATTTTATTCACAACAATATGTTATAAAACATAAGCACATGAAAGAAATTGTTCATACATATACAATCATCTTATTTCCATAGTGGACCTCTATAAAATACAAATAACACATAAAATAAATACAAGCAAATCACATGACGATGTAAAGATGCAATACTAAATAAATAATATATAAATAAATAAAATTAACAAAAACTAGATAAACAGAAATACAAATTAACTTGCCTCATTGATCTATTACCATGTCCTATTCTGTTTGACTAGTGACCACTGAAGACAGCCTGATACTGAATGTGTAGGACTAAGTATAATTAAGATTGTATACTCACAGGGCTATTATAAGCAAAGGAAAACTCATTAAGTCCTCTAAGTAGCTGTCTACAGCCAAAGATGGTCATTTGGACATCCCCTGGGTCTGGAGATCAATAAAGTCTCCCATGCAGTGAGAACCACTCCCACTCCTAAATAATTGCTTTAAATATCCTTTCAAGTCTGTGCAGTGTGTTTGGCAGTCTCCTATCTCACAATGTTTTGTTGTAAATAACACATTGCAGAATCCACCATTGTAGTCATTCATGTGGAAAACATGGTAATTTTATTAGTAAACATTGCTTGTATAACGAACGTATATATGGTAATTCCAAAAACATTTTGGATTTTGTTGAAAACTCACCCTAACTGAACAAGGAACAAGGAAAGCAAAAATACTGATTCACCCTGTTTAATACATTGTATTGAACAGCACTTAATGACCTATCCAGTGGGGTAGATATTACAAAATTGCTTTGTGGGGTAAATATAGATTTGTATGACGTATTATACAGTCAACATGTGGTATTTTTCTTCAGCAATTGAACAAAGAACAACAGTATTGGCTGGAAGCAGTGTTTAGACTGAGAGATAACTTGGCTGGGATATCACCCACCACCTAGTGCACCTGCTGGCACATAGGTACGCTTGGTCTTTGTTCTTTCTGACTCATTCATTGCATAAGTTGGATACTTTTTGTTACATAATTTACCCTTTATTGCACAATGTAACTCTTATGTCACAAACTGATTATTCCCTGATATATATATATATATATATATATATATATATATATATATATATATATATATATATGTATATATATATATATATATATATATATATATATATATATATATATATATATATAATGAAGGTTGCTGGATACACACAAGTGTTACTTCAAAGTCACAAACCAATTAATGTTTTTGTAATTTTTAGTGTTGTATGAATATGTATATAGTATACAAAAAAAAATCCCCCCAAATATTAATTCAATATACTATATATATATATATATATATATATATATATATATATATATATATATATATATATATATATATACATATGTATATATATATATATATATATATATATATATATATATATATATACATATACATATGTATATATATAACATTAAAAATAATGATAATAAATGACATTAATAAAACATTATTTAATATAATAATAGTAAATTAATAAATTTTATTTATAACAAATATGGGGGTTGTCTTGATGACCATGCACCTCTTAAAATTACATTGTTTACCAGAAGTCTGTATGCTGCGGGCCAGTGTATGTTGACTTAGTTAAATGCTGAGTTATTAAGATAATTGCTACCCATGGCAGTGGCTCCAAGCTGCCTGGTCTTTGTCCCTGGGTACAATGTTGACACCCATTGTCTGGGCAGCTTCAGGCAGATATCATGGCAGTGGTGTTATGAGATCTAAGGAGGGAATTAAGATATGGACAGACAGGGACTAGTTGGGTCAGCATCATATGACACCAACAGTGTAGGCCCAGCCAAAAAGTTCCTTGCAAAGTGGCCTAAACAACTGTATAGACACCTGCATTGTGTCTACTGCATTGTGTCTACCTCCCAGGGTAGTAGTTAATTTATGGACATATTTATATGTGTGAGTGTGTGTGTGTGATATAACTGATATTATAATTATAATATATATATATAGTTATATATATATATATATATATATATATATAAATTACATACACATGTACTTATATATATATATATATATATATATATATATATATATATATATATATATATATATACATATTATATATAATGATATTATATTGAAATATTTTATAATTTTAGTAAAAATTATATTTTTATTCAGACACAAACATCCATATAAGTAAAATATATTTAAAAATATATATATATATAAATATAAGTATGTAGACAGTTAGACACACATAACAGGAACTAAATAATTAAAATAAAAGTCCTGTATATGTACCATTTTTTTTTTTTTTTTCATGTCATGTGTCTGTCTAATTGTGTACATCCTTGTATTTTCATTATATTTATCTATTATGTTTATTTATTTAAAACCAGTTTTATTTACATGTACATATGATTTTTGTGGCAGAAATAAAACATTATTATTATTTAAATTGTATAATTAAAGATAGTGTTTGTTGTCACACACCCTTCAACAGTTGCTATGAATATGATGTCAGTTGATGCCAGTAACAGAATGTTGTTTTAAAAGATAAACTGTTATACAGTGCAGTATTTATATCTGTCCAAAGGTCTTTACAACCAGCGGGCCTGTTAATTCATTCGATCAACATTGAAACTTGCAGGAATCATTCAGCCATGCCACAACTACAACACAAAGACAACTTGTTCACACATGTCCTTCACTATATATCATGCAATTATCTACACAGCTGAGCGAACAGAATTACTCAAACTTCAAAGGCAGCAAGAACTGTATGAACGCTAATTTAAAGGTAACGTGTAACCGTAGACACCAAAGAAAAACTTCTGTTGTACAATTTTGACAGACGAGGAAGTGAAACCTGTTATTGAGTAGTGGCAGCAATATCTGTATTCTGTTTGTGTGGCCTGGTGGCACCTGTATAGCGACAGGTCCACCGAGTGCTTAGATCAACACTCCTAGTCAGTGACGGTAGTAGATGGGTCTGACACACAGCGAGCGCGTGGTACAGCGCGTGGTACAGCACCACATCCATGTCCACCATCCCCAGGCGTAAGTGTCTCGTACAAATGTTGGTTTAACTTTAGGGTGTTTTTTCCGGTCTATGCTCTGGGCTAGTGGCGACAAATTGACAGATTTCTTGCGGTTGACTTGAAAGCAGCTATGCCACAGGCACATGGCAGTTGTGGTAGCACTGTACTCTAGATGTTGGACTACGTACAGATGTTGCTGTGCTGGTGTTATGATACTGATTTATACTGATATTATTAAATGAATGTGACTGTATTTAAATTGGTATTTCCGTTCCATTTGATGCTGTGGAATCTGAGATGCATGAACATTTAGTTGGTGTTAGTGAACTGAGGTTTCTTTACTGATGAAACTCACTATAGTGATAGTGATACTGATAGTAGAATACTGATGTTTCTGTGCTGCCATTATAGTACTTATGCCACTGCACTTGATGATGCTGGAGTTCTAACGTAGCTATGATGACACTGACTGTACTGACATTACTGGAATGACCAACATTACTGTACTGACATTACTAGCATTCGTATTCTGACACTACTGTAATGACCAACATTACAGTACTGACATTACTAGCATTTGTATTCTGACACTACTGTAATGACCAACATTACTGTACTGACACAACTAGTATTCGTATTCTGAGAGTATTGTAATAACCAACATTACTGTAATGACATTACTAGCATTCGTATTCTGACAGTACTGTAATGACCAACATTGCTGTACTGTCACAACTAGTATTCGTATTCTGACAGTACTGTAATGACCAACATTACTGTAATGACATTACTAGCATTCATATTCTGACAGTACTGTAATGACCAACATTACTGTACTGACATTACTAGCATTCGTATTCTGACAGTACTGTAATGACCAACATTACTGTAATGACATTACTAGCATTTGTATTCTGACAGTACTGTAATGATCAACATTACTGTACTGACATTACTAGCATTCTTTTTCTGACAGTACTGTAATGACCAACATTACTGTACTGACATTACTAGCATTCGTATTCTGACAGTACTGTAATGGCCAACATTACTGAACTGACATTACTAGAATTCGTATTCTGACCGTACTGTAATGACCAACATTACTGTACCAACATTACTGTACTGACATTATTGTGCAATTACATGCTACTGTTCTTATACTACATTACTGACAATACTGTACTGACATTTTGACAGTACCAAGTAACAACACAAAATATGCTATAACACGCTACTGTACTGACAATAATGCTTCACATACAGAAACATGGTGATCTGTATTGAATGGTGGCCATATTAATGGTACTAGTTACCTACAATTTACTCCTGCAGAAATAAAGTTGCATTATCCTGACTTTAATTGCAGAGTGGTGGTATTGCAGGTGTGACCTCAAAGCAAGGCTCTGTCAGTGTGCCTTGTGCTTGAGGCCAGTGCTTATTGAGTCGGCTGTCACAGCTATATAAATCTGGTCAAGTGTCAAGTGTATGACCATATTAATATTACAGTGTCCCTTCTGTCTCAGCCCTGGGCATGTCCCTCATCACAGCAACTCATTTATCATCATCAGTCATGGGGACCGTCTCAGGGAGAGACATTTTGTCAGACATGGTATAATTATAACATGCAATGGTGGATTGGCAAAAGAGAAAGTCAGAGAAATGAGACTACGCTGGTATGGACACATGCAGAGAATGGAAGAAAACAACAAAGTGAGAGCAGTTGGTGACATGAGAGTACCAGGAAAAAGGCCAAGGGGGAGACCAAGAGGGAGATGGATGGATGGCGTCCGAAGGGATATGCAGACACTGCGGATCACCCAGAGGATGCCCAGGACAGAATATTCTGGAAATCAAGAATTCGGGCCGCTGACCCCACCTAGTGGGAAAAGGCGAAAAAGAAGATGGTGGATTAATTGGCATTTAAGTTCACTGGCCATAAAGTTAATGTTTTAATGCGATCAGCTGCCCACATCGTCCCGCATTTACATTAGTGTGACCAGTGACCAGTACAGCATGACAATGCCTTTATGGCATTATGAGAACTACACTGGGTACCTGTGACGCAGCAAATACAATTCAAACCGTTGGTTTTGATGCACGCCGCCATACACGGCGCCAGTCTCTATCTTGCTGATCGTGTAATCACCTGTGTTCCACTGCTGCAGTCTGTGTTCGACTGACCAGGCTCTCGTTGTCATTCACAGGATTAACCCAGAATGGTTTGGCCGACAAATTTGTCCATGCATCAGACCCTCTCTTTGCAACTGGCTTTCGGGACATTTTAAGGAAGGACCTGAAAAGTGTTCTGTTTAAGCAAGTCTACTTAATTGTTCACATTATTTTGTGCACTGCCTCAAAATGGCATGTGTACACCATACTTTAAAGAAAATTGATCTTACAATATACATTGTGTTGTAATGTAAATTTCAAATTCATAACCTGACTAAAGCACTGTGACTGTGTTCTAAATAACTGCTAACATGGTTACTTTCCTTTTAAAGTCACCCTCCCAGGGCTGACATTAATAGTGATGTTTAACTGTGTACACATTTTATGAATATTTGCTTACAAATATAATATAGCAATAGGAATAATCATATCAGAAGAAAAACATCAATTCTGATTTTGACTGCACTGTTTACAGAATTTACATATCATATCATATTCTCTTAATGGATATATGTATATATATATATATATATATATATAATATATATATACATTTATAATTATATATATATATATATATATAATTATATATATAATTATATATATACATATTAATTATATATATATATTATATATATACATATTATATATATATATATAATTATATATATAGTACACAATACAGTCTCTTCACATAATTACCAGCCCATGTAGAGTGTAGACATACATATATACACAGCTGTAGGAGACCAGGAGTAGACTGACATAATATATTATACCTAAGCCAGTTGCACAGAGACGTTGCTCAATGGTTGCATGTAGATTGCTGCTGTCTGTCAGGAGTCTACACATAAATAAATAAATCGCATTCTCCAGAGTGCCAGTGTAGGTGGCCAACAGATACTTTGCCTTAGAACTAAACGGACAGTGAATGAGATGAGTCTTGAGGTGTCAGTGTTGGAGCTGTATGGATGGAAAGTCACTGTTTATTCCAAAGTGCGGACATAGTTTTTTTGAATGTCAGCGGACAGACTTCAAGACTTTAGGTGGTCATGTCACTGCTAGGGTCAATGTCATTGGATGTTGGAAAAATTAGGCACACTTTTTAAATTATAGGTATTTGCTTAACACATTTAATACTATAGCATTTCAATTTATATCTCTATCACTTTTGCATGTCTTGGTTTGAAATTATGCAAAATAGCCCATAATGGATATAGTTTGTAGATTTAGACTTTTGTTACATTTGTCCAGGGGGCTGTAGAACTAGGGGAGCTCAATAAGAAAACCAAATTGCTATACAATAAGTATACATGAAATTTCATGTTTTTCTACATTATTGTAAAGATAATTACGCCATCTGACCCACCTACACCCTATTGAAACATTCTGTCCGTTTGAAAATGAGTGAATGTCTCGCTGGGTAGCTTAGCAAGTTATGTATATGGAGTCAGACCACATTTTTCATAGGCGACCATTATAACGTTTCCTTCATTTCCTACTAATCTTGACAATATCTGTTATTAACAATTTCACAGCATATTTACCCTCCATAAACAGAGGTGTAGTAAAAAATGTGTGAACTTTTAATACCTCAGGCTCCCACAAACTTGTTTCAAACCTTACACCCCTCCATTTCTGCTTGAACCACCCACGGATTGCCCCCTGATTACATCATCAAGCAGAATGACAACTGTATTAATACGCAGAAATGCACCGACTGACAGCTATCATAAGTTGACAGCTCTTATGCCACGCTGCACAAAAACATCATTTGTACTCACTCCACACTACATATGTGCTCTCAGAAATTCAGACAACCTGCATAATGCTGTTTTTATAGGGTACTCTTTGGTCGCACGGGTAATGGCGGATGAACACCTTATTGTGGTCTTACATCATATCTTACACAAGTTTCTACAGAATGCTATAGAATGTGTTGTTGACATAACCTCTACCAGAATAACCTAGACTGTGTCGGGTGCTTCAGATGTGAGGGTATGGGAGAGAGGACTCCGCCCGAGGACCCGTGTTCGTCCCCCGGGGGTGGGGGTGAGGTGGTGGACAACGGCTGTGAGTACATGTCTCGTCTCGCCCTCCTCTACAACAACGCCAAGTTCAGTGACATCCGCCTCAACGTGGCTGGCCAGGCCGTCTTCCACGCACACAAACTACTGCTCGCCACCGCCAGCGACGTCTTCGAGTGAGTCTCCCACAATGCACTGCAGTCTCACCCACAATGCACTGCAGTCTCACCCACAGAGCATTGCAATATTACCCACAATCCACTGCTACAATCTCACCCATAATGCACTGCAATCTCCTGTCCACAAAAGCACTGCAGTATTACCCAATACCCACAATGCACTGCTGCAGTCTCACCCACAAAGCACTGTAGTGTTATACACAGTGCACTGCAGCATCACCCACAATGCACAGCAGTATTATCCACAATGCACTGCAGTCACACACATGCATGCACACGCACACGCGCACACGCACGCACACACACACACAATTCACTGCCATCTCTTCCACAATGCAATGCAGTTTCGCTCACAGTGCACTGCTCTCTAAGACTGTCCCACAATACACTGCAATGGTTCCCACAATGCGCTGCAGACTCAGCCACAATGTGCAGTTCACTGTACACTGTAGTGTGATATGGACAGGCATAACATACATAATTGTAATGCTATGACTTCAACGTAAAGTTGTTGGTTTTGTTATTACACCAACATTGTCCCTTAATTTTCAAATCTCAACGAAGAACAATACCCAGGAAGGCAACAGACATACTGTCGAGCATTCTGCATAGAGCTTGGTGAAAATACTGTATACCAGTAAATATATAATGGCAACAGACAATAAGATGCTCTGTTTGATGTAGAATGATGCTTCCTTTGACTAATGATAAGAAAAGCTGTTGTTTGTTGTCCCAGGGGGTCAAGTGATATGATAAGTTGATAACATGTTCTTATCAGCAGACATATTTCCTGACAGGGAAACTTAGTGTGCCTGTTGTCTTACTACAATTTTCCAAGCAGTGTGATTTCCATCAGATATCGTTAAATTTCAGGCACAATAATAATATTTATCCTGAAGTCATCAACACTCAAAGAAAAACCGTTGTTGTTGTTAATGTTGTTGTTGATGTTGTTGTTATTTTTGTTGCAGACAAATGTTGACGAATGAGAGCTGGATGGACAGAGAGCAACGAGAGCTCCTGCTCCAAGAGCCCGATGACTGTGTGGCTGTCTTTGGAGACTTCATCAGGTAGAACATCAGTACAACACAATTACACTGGGTGTACGGTCTGTACTACTACCAGACCCTCGTGATATCAGTTAGATTGACATCATTAATTAGTGCTTCCTCGTGTCTAGCTATGCCTTTTATCCTAGAAGAAAAGAGACTACTCTGCAAATCCATTGCTGCAGAAACAAGCTCTGCGATTAATACTGATCTTCAATGCCTGAACGTGAGGTGCAGTGGTTGCATGGTAGAGCGCCAGACTGTCAATCGAGGGGACAGTGGTTCAATCCCACCTACCGCCGTTTCGAAACTTAGGCAATTTCGTTCACCCCACATTGCCTGTGTCTTTCGGAAGAGACACTAAAAGCCGGTGGTCCCTTCTATCTGGTGTCTATGCCAGGGGAAGTAATAGATCCCACACAGGGGGTAAATATGTAACCTGTAGTGGACTCTAATTCTAGAGGACAACTTTGAAAACCAAGCTTGACAATACTCTATAGTCACAAACATGTGGCTAACATAGAGTGATGAGCTAACCATAAGAAGGAGAAGAACTGCAACAGAACCTTTGTGTGCCCAAATCGGCCTCGTCAGCCACATCCGGACACATGGCCTACATGCGACAGGCCAGTGATGTCATGGTCATCATCCCCGATGGATGGATGGGTGACACGACAAGATACACGCTACACATAGCCGTTGTAGAGCACAGTGCTTGCAACATGCAACTACAACTGACTGCAGAAGAAGCTATGATGTCACAAACGGAAAAATAAAAGTTAACTGTAATTATCTAAGATTTGATTAAATGGAAACATTACAGGAACTTTATAATTACCTGTTCATTGCTGTAGTTTGGTAGATTCATAATGAGTGGGTAAGTCAGTTGTCTTGTTGTTGTGAAGGTAGTCAAGGTACGTCTGCAGTTACAAGGTACTGTCATTTAGCAGTGGGTGGGTGGGTTGGTGGATCAGTTAGTTATTTACTTGTTGCTATGTAGATAATACTAGATGCATATAGACTGACAAGGTTTGACCATTTAGTAATGAGTAAGTGAGTGAATGAATGACTAAGTAGTGAATGAGTGACTGAGTGAGTGACTGAATGAGTGAATGAGTGCGTGAGTGAGTGACTGAGTAATCTTGTTGTTGCAATACACCTACAGTACCAAGTAGCCGTGGTGAGTGAGTGAGTGAGTCATGCACTTGTTGTTGTAGATACATCTACAGTGGCAAGGTGCTACTCACCATCGACACAGTGCTGGGCCTCCTAGTGCTCGCCGACAAATACAACGTGTCCGACCTGAAGCAGTGCTGCGTCACCTACATGAACAGCCACCTGGTGAGCACGCCGTGCGACAACAAGGCTGTGCAGTGGTTCCAGTACGCGAACGCGTGCGTCTGCGAACCCCTGCAACAGTCATGCGTCGACTACATCATCCTCAACATGGACACCGTCACTCAGTCCCCGGACTGGGTTTGCCTCGAGACGGAACACCTTGAGATGTTCCTTCAGCGATCCGACCTTGTCATTCACAGCGAGCACACTCTGCTGATGGCCGTCATCGACTGGCTACGAGCGAAGCACCGCGTACACAAACTCCGCGAGAACCTCTCCCGGATCCTGCCGTACGTCCGCTTCCCCATGATTCTCCCGGAACACCTGTCGAAGTTCGAGGAGTCGGGTTTTGGGAAGGAGTACAGCGACATCTTCGCGCCGTACCTCCTCGTCGCGTATCGCTACCACGCGCTGTCGATCCGCGGTTGCAAGGATCACGCGTGGGAGGTGCCGCTAACGCAGTTCCGCTACCGCAACTACACCGACGAGAACTACTCGATTTTCGTCGACATCGTGCGGAAAGGGTTCAAGAGTTGCCCCCGCGTCAGTAGCAAGGTCGAGCGCCCGCTGAATCTCCCGGCACACATCGGGAACCCGGCGCAGGACCGCCAGTGTAAGATGAAGGTGGTGTTCTATCCACACGGCTACTACATGACGTCCTTCTGGCAAGGTCAGCTCAACATCAGCAAGGCCACCGACGACACGAAGTTGATCGTATCGCATCGCGGCGGCATGGAAGTTCGCGAGGTTGAGATCAGCGTCGTTGTGTACGCGATACACAACCAAGTGAAGCACGCGAAGTACGTCGTCACGGAGCCGCACATCTTCGAGACGCACGGCACCTTCGAGATGGAGAACATCATCCGATTGGGTGAACTGCGGGCCGACGATTCGCCCTATCTCATCGACGACTCCCTGCATTTGAGGGTCTTCATACGCCCTGTTAACTTCCAGAAGCCGCTCGCTTGAGTCATCTGTAGTCCCATACTGCAGGTGTAAGTCGGTGTTAGCTTCGACTCACTTGCAGATTATAGATTTGGGTTGGGATAAAACACAAACTCTGGCTAGTGTCGTCTGCTTGCAAAGCTCGATATGGAATGATCCGTGAATATTACTGCGAAATATGGATAATCAAAATTAACACAACACATTGTTTTGAGTATGACTGCACTGTCTAAAATGTGATGAGTTCACAGGAAGTCGTTACGTGGGTAAGTCACGAGTACAGGATATTTACAGTAACAATACTGACATTATAAGTCACCTCAGTTATACAGCCACCTCAAAATTAAGGTCACTGTGTAGTAGTCCCACGTTATTCCATATAAACCCAAGTGTAGGAAATTAGTTCCACCATTAAGGTCACCTCTCCAATCAGGTCACATTTTCTCAGTCCCAATGTGGCCTTAATAGCCAGGTTCAACCATATCATGTTTGTGTTAAGAGTACTGTGCATGATGCAGGCGATTACGATATTTATAATTGCAGTCACAACTGTAATTTACTATGTGTGTGCTAGCAAAATGCCAGCTGCAATTTGTTTGTGTTTTAATTTATTTAATCACTACAGGCCTGTTTATCAATGATTCACGATAACTTGATTTTCTTGCCGTGTGTGCTAATCTAAAGAGTCATATTTAGACAATCCACAGAGATCTGGTCTGGAGTCGCTCTTTTAAGCCTGTCAGTCAATGCAATCCAGTATATAGGTTAATATGAACTACATGGAGTGTAGTTAATTTTATTGCATGTTTTTGCAGACTTGCGAATGGAGTATTTATAGCTTGGTGAACAGGTTAGTTGCATGTGGTAATGGGTATTGTAGATGCCACCTGCATTGTTGCGATAGGCAGGTCCTAGTAATTTATAGGAATTGAACTTGTTGCTAGGCAACACAAACTAGGTGCCATTGTAAGTAGTTGGCTTTAGATGTTGTTACAATGATGTCAAGCATAATAACGTTTCATTTTTACATGCATTAGGTCACTGTGACATGTGCGTAGTTTGTGTATCGTATTTTACATGTTATTTATTCATATATCTAGTTATCTACCACAATGCCATATTCATTTTAGAGTTCTTGACACAAGACAACTTTTATTCATCTGACACACTCACTGGATTAAGATAGTTTTTAAAACGTTTTCATCTTTTAAACCTTCGTACTCTGGTGTTGGTGATTTGAATATGTCTACTTCAGTGACATAGCAACTACAGGATCCTATAGTTAACAACATAACTTGGTGGACAGTAACGTCTAAAGGCATGCTGCCACAATCCATCCTCGGATGTGTCTACGGGTAATGCCGTCAGTATTGCTTCATTTCTGTAGTAATCACCACAGAAATATACTAGTTTATATTACAAACTTCTTTGTAACATACAGCCAGTTTTACAATGAACCATCACTGACATGCCACCATAATGAGTGTAATATATACCTGTATATTCAGATCAAAAGGAAAACATTTATTAATTAAATAATGATAACCAACCTGTGCTAGCCACATGTGTATCTGATATGCCTTTTGTTTAAGCACTGCCAGATGTATGGTCATTATAGCTCGTGTAAACTTTAGTATCGATATTCACCACTGCAGTCAGGAGTGTTAGTACTAAGAACACTCAACTGGTGGAGCCACTAGACATTCCCTGGGGGCAGATGTACTGCCTTAGGATCTCAATAACTTATATCATCTTTTTGTTGCTATAAACATGCTTTAAATGTGTTGTACAAGAGAGTTTTAATTAGATACAGATTTGACGTGACGGGCCGTGACAAACTAACTCATTGACCTGTTTAAGTGATCTTTTATGATGTACATCCTTTAAACACACTTACATATGTGTATGTATATGCAGGTTTTGTTAATTGTTTCACAATGCATGCCATATTTATTACATAATATTATAGACATTGTAATGCAAGTATTAATCAGGTTAGATTGTATGTACATGTACGTGTATCACAATCAAGTATATGATCATAATAAACAAGTTTGCGGCAAGACAGTGTTTCCTTTTTATTTACAATGACGATTTACATAATCAATATGCCAACAATGTACAAAATATACAAATGTTACTTACAGGAGGCAACTACCACTTCCCTTGACTAGTTTAATTTATTGCAATCTTACCCAGATATTTGTAGTCAACCACAAGCCATATTATTTGCAGTTGATGAAGTATTCATCAACCACAACCAATGTCGTTTGTAGTTGATGAAAGTCTCATCAACCACAACCAATGTCATTTGTAGTTGATGACGTGCTCATTAACCACAACCAATGTCGTTTGTAGTTGATGACGTGCTCATCAAACACAACCAATGTCGTTTGTAGTTGATGATGTGCTCATCAACCACAACCAATGTCGTTTGTAGTTGATGATGTGCTCATCGACCACAACCAATGTCGTTTGTAGTTGATGATGTGCTCATCAACCACAACCAATGTCGTTTGTAGTTGATGATGTGCTCATCAACCACCACCAATGTCGTTTGTAGTTGATGACATTCTCATCAACCACAACCAATGTCGTTTGTAGTTGATGATATGCTCATCAACCACAACCAATGTCGTTTGTAGTTGATGATGTGCTCATCGACCACAACCAATGTCGTTTGTAGTTGATGATGTGCTCATCAACCACAACCAATGTCGTTTGTAGTTGATGACGTGCTCATCAACCACCACCAATGTCGTTTGTAGTTGATGACATTCTCATCAACCACAACCAATGTCGTTTGTAGTTGATGATATGCTCATCAACCACAACCAATGTCGTTTGTAGTTGATGATGTGCTCATCAACCACAACCAATGTCGTTTGTAGTTGATGATGTGCTCATCAACCACAACCAATGTCGTTTGTAGTTGATGACGTGCTCATCAACCACAACCAATGTCGTTTGTAGTTGATGACGTGCTCATCAACCACCACCAATGTCGTTTGTAGTTGATGACATTCTCATCAACCACAACCAATGTCGTTTGTAGTTGATGACGTTCTCATCAATCACAACTAACGTCGTTTGCAGTTGATGAAGTACTCATTTGTACTCATTGGTGACACACTGGGTACTCAACAAGCAATGTACTCTGTAGGTGCTGATAAAGTTTGTATGACTGCTCAAAGAACTGGAGATTTTACTCCTGGCAGATTTATACCATCTCGATTTCTTTAGGAGCCATTCAGCAATGCTGCAAATACTACATGAAAACTAATCATAACCAATATCCACCACTGTATGGAGTTATACAACCGAGTAAACTCGAGAACATCCCCTGAATGAACTTGCCCCAAGTTCAACACTGCAATACAGGATCTGAACCGGGGTTCTCTCGACTGACTGTCTGAGCTCTAGACATTGCATTCCGCATACATTGTAGTCATCATCTGGTATTGTTTGTAATCATTGGTGTATTCACCAATTTATTTATAGTTTGTAGATGATGTGTTCATCAACCAATGACTTTGTAGCTGGCGACTACAAATGTCATTTGTGGTTGTTGATGTCTTCATCAATCAATCTCATGTGTTATTGGTGATGATACAGTCTTCATCTAATGTCGTGTGTAGTAGTTGACAACATTTTCACTAACCAACATCATTTCAATGACGATGATGATGACGTGCTCATCTACCAATGTCATTTGTAGTTGCTCAGAACATACTCGTGATAGAGTCTCATGTCACATTTTGTAGGGAATTCTGCGCCGTGACTGCCCCGCTTCACGTATGTGTTGTACATGTCTCGCGACCTTGTGCTGACCTTGGGTGGCACCACATGATAGCAACTGTCCAATGGGAACGTACTCATCTGCACTCTGCATGAAAAAAATATGTGTCATTACATTTAAAACGAGAGCTGTGTTGGCCGTCTATGACTTTTACATTGAACATAAGTTGCTTCTACGCAACCGTAAACTACTAAAATGTGTTACCATGTGGAATACAGACTTAAATATGCAGTAAAACAATTTATATATACTTTAAAAACCTTTTTAATTCTACAAGTTCCCCAACTAAACTGGTGTCAGTCAACCAATAGAAATTGTCGTTCATTCCACAAGTAGTCACATGACATGGTTCAGGTGTCAGTCAACCAATGAAAATTGTCGTTCATTCCACGAGTAGTCACATGACATGGTTCTGATAAAGAAGCCATTTTGGATTTGAAATCACCAGATGCTCACAGATTGGTGGTTCTGCGTTCCGCCTGACTGCATCTGTCTGTCTTCTTCAGGGTCTTTGTTGCGTTCTCCCCGATCTGTATAAACCTCCGGTACACGACACCGCTGTACTGACTCGGCTCATGAATGTTCACTCCGTAGGTTTGCTCCATCGTTGAGAACATATCCTGCAGCAGAAAGTAGTTCCGGGGATGTTTGTCTTTTGCAAAGGGACAAAAACAGACACAGAAATTACATTTGTTTATTGATTATACAATTTTTTTAAATACACATGCTTCTGGCTTAATATTCTAACAGCAGTTTCTGCAATATGTTGTAAGTACTTTTTTATTAATTGTGTCATGACATGTTGTAATTATGATTATTATGTCTTTGAAAATTTTAAATATTAATATTTATAATACAGAAAAAACATTGAAAAACAGATGGATGAGGTTTTAGTTTAAAGCAAATGAAGAGTGATTGTGCTAGTATGTGATAATATGATGGAACATCCATGATCTCTATATGTTGCTCTTTTTCAGACAGGCAATAATTCCATCGTACAGTGGCCATTTTTAGTTGCTGCCAAAGGAACGGGGGTGTCAGGCATAAATATGTTCAATAAACGGTTTACTTTGGAAGACCTATTTATAGCTTTGGCAGAATAAATTGCATTACCGAAATATAAATCTTATGCAGCCAGTGATCCTAGCAGCAAGTGCAGTGAACGTGACACGAACATGGAATGGAATTATCTTTAAACTGCTCGGCCAACTGAGCAATTTTGGCCGTTAAGCCAAGTTGAGGCAATAACTCGGCCTCCCGAATGTGCCAACTGGTTTCTTGCCAACCTGAGCCTTAATGAGCAAACTGAGCCAACAGGGCCAAAATAGAGCCAAGTAGCCAACCTCAAGCCAATTTGGCCAGCCA
Organism: Oasisia sp. SBJ-2009; assembly: GCA_964017155.1. Lineage (NCBI taxonomy): Eukaryota > Metazoa > Annelida > Polychaeta > Sabellida > Siboglinidae > Oasisia > Oasisia sp. SBJ-2009. The sequence continues at coordinate 44,583,378 of OZ024861.1, read as the reverse complement.
TCTAGAGCCAATTGAGTCACTATTCCCGAATCATCATGATGACCATAATTATTCATGTTTTCATGCAACACTTAGACAGTGGAATAGGCTCCCCACAAGCCTATCAGCCACCACATGCCCAGAGGCTTTCAGAACTGGCCTTCGGGCCTAAACATCCGCTTTAATTTCTTCATAAGTCTATGTACATCATAATAACAATTTATTTTAAATCACCAGAGGTTCGTAGAATAACTTTATTAACGTTTTAATATAAATTTTGTTTTATATTAGCTGTTATAAGAGAGCACACACCACCCCCACCCCACGCGCACAAGCTTCAATTGGGGCTTTTAACGCCCGGAAAGGGCCCAGTCCAGTATATGGAAGAAGAAGAATTAGCAAAATGGAGAACCAATGAGGCCACCCTAATTAGCTAGCTGGGTCGCATGTAACAGGCTAACTGACCCAATGATCCCACATTGGCCATACTGTAATGAGCCAACTGGGTGGCCAAATGGGCCAGCCAATAGTTCATACCTTTGTCAGCATTCAGAAAGGCACTAAAAATGCACATTTTCAAAGCATATTACTGCTGACATTTTAAATGTTCAATGACATTTTAGAAAATTTGTTTCAAGTATTTCATCTTATCTTATTTTTACACATATGTATTTAAATTTATATATGCCATCGTTTAGTATGTTTTTCATATAAATAGAGTATTAATTAGTTTTATTTATTTATTGGTTTATTTATTTTACTCATCATCATTAATTCTATATAATATTTAATTAACAATTTTAATATGAATAATTTAACGTCTTCTACATTTTTTATCTGAAAGTAAATTTTACAGTTGTATTTATTATTATTAATATTAGTTTTAACAAATAATAAATAGCTTTATATTTTATTGTACAGAGCTTTGAGCATATATGGATATTGCGCTTTATAAATAATTAATATTATTATTATTATACCTTCAGCGAGACGAGGTTGCGCTTCGAGTCGTCCTCAGCAGAACTGTGATCCTCGAGTTCGGTGAAATCGCCCTCGATATCACTACTGCTACTGGTGCTGCCATCTGAACCAACCGATGTCAACGACGATGTCGAATCTTTGCCTGACACATTTGGGTTGGCCTCCTTTGTTCTAGAACAACAACAAAGTGATCTGTCATGTAGTGGTCAGCAAAGGGTTAATAGTGTGAGGTGAAAGTTAAAAAACTGCTTAGAAAATAATATTTTCTAAGCAGTTTTATATAATAGAAATATTAACAACCCTGACATCATTAGGACTACAAGAACAAATTATAATTTCATGGTAGGATCACTTCAATAGTCATTTGGCCCTGGAGAACTGTGTTTGGAGACCCTGAAATATCCCAGTTTATGGACTCTATTCCTTTGGTATCTTGACCGGTCTCACATTAACAATGGCGGCCTTGTTGACTCGACTAGACACCTTTTATATACTGATGATTTTACCAAGCCATATTCACATGAACATCTTTTAGTTCATCTGTTAGCCACTGTACTCTAATATATTATGCGTCTCTTTATTTTAACTGATATACACAATATACACTGAGTTTTATATACTATATCATGCCACTGTGTGTGTTGTTGCTATTTATTTCATCAGGTTTTTATTCTCCACCGTGTGTCTTTTATATGTGAATGTACGTATGAAAATGTATGTAATGTTTCTTCTCCGGCAACGGAGGCTGAATAAATTAATAATAATAATAATAACTATCAAACATAACGTCATACATATGAAACATGACATATTTAACTATTTAAAAAGGAATATTTTATGAAAATATACATTTCACATTGATTTCTAATTTAAGACTAGGACATGCGGCCTAATGTAATTCAATTATTGATCGAGCATCTGTGACATTTACATAATCCCACCAGGACCTCATCACTTCAATCTATTATTCATACAATCCATTAACCAAACCTGTTTCTGGTACTTGCAAATTATGTTAACCACATCAGGTTTTTCCAAGCAAGCATACATGACATTTTCTTTTAAACACAACATATTGTGGCTTTAAAGTCGCAATAAATTTCCTATGATAATTTGCCACATTAATTATCAATTTAACTGACCAGATGTTTTCTTAATACTGTTGGATAATTCTCTATTTCTGTTAAAATATTTTCAAATAATAACATGGCAGCAGAATTAAACTTTGTCATTCAATCTAATATGTTTACTACTAAAATTCTGTTTTACATAAATTTCTTGTGAAGGATTAGCGATACAGCATCATTTGCATAAATTAATTTCAATTTATTACATATATTCTACATTAACTGGATAACATGATTACATGAGCTTCTTTTTATCATAGGAAAATAGTCGTTATTTATCAAATGTCACATAATAATTTCTGGCCCACTGTTCATGAGAACACCTGCACGAATCACAGGAAAAAATATGCGTGTAAAGAATATGTTTGGTTACCATGACAACAAGACCCCCTAGCTGATTGCAGCAGCTGCCAGGTTCCTCGGGGGACATCTCAAAATGTTGTTACGAAAATTACAACGACACTAAACAACCACAGAACAAAATAGTCTTCAGTCTTTTGATGCCATACATATTGATTATGGCATAGCCACTGTTTGTAGCTAACAGCATTAAGACGTCTGCCTGTTTAGCCACATTCAAGGCACGCCTAAAGACACATTTCTTTCTGACTGTTCTCGTGGCTTAGTTTAATGTTTGTGTGCTTTTATCGATATTTTATTTACCCTATTTATATATTTATATATTTATTATACATACATACATTTATTCAGCTTCAATAATTCATGTTATTATATTGATATATATTTTTTTAATTGTTTATATATGTTACTAGTATATTTATGTGTTTTTCTTCTTGTGTGTATTTGTATTTTAGGATTTCAATGTATGTAAAGCGCCACGAACAATTTGAAATTGGATGTGGTGCTATATTAAATAAAATATATTATATTATTATTTGTATTTGACAATCCAAGCATTAGGGAAATGTTTCTTCTTTTTGTAGCTGACACAAACTGCATGTCTCTCGTATTTCTGTACTATCCATTAACCATTTTTAGGTGGCATCATAATCAATATAGCCTACCAGTAGGCACAAGAATTTATGACATTGCTTTCCGTGTATCTATCACCCTGCCTGTTGGTACTGCTTTTTATAACTAAAATACTTGAGATAAACAATGGGCTATCGGACGCGTGGGGTCTAATGGGTTAATTAATGGTATTTGTATGAGTTAAAGGCATGAACACGCCCATCTAAACAAAATTCTTGCACCAACACAACACTGCTCTTGGGTAATGCGAAACATACACAATTAATATAATAAAAAGTAGGCCAAGCAAAACAGAAATATGGTTTTGTCCATAAAGATGCACTAACGCTTGACTACGTAATTTGTTTTTATTTTTTAAAGATGGCCACCACATGTTCAGTGATCATGGTCCACCTTGTATACCACACGATAGATGGATGCTTTGGATCATTTGGATCAAGAAAAAAGCCTTCTACAGACATCATCCAACTGAGATTTTATTTCATGGAGTGTCAAAGAGCAAAGATGAGAATGAAAGTAAAAGTAAATCCAAAACATAGTTGAAGTCAGCAAAGGTGGGCTGTGTAGTGTAGAGAGGCCATGGAGGAGACTGGACAAGTTGTATGACATACAATATAAACTCAAATGCAAATAGAGCTGACATTTTACAAAATTTTAAATAACAATCAACATCACACCACCATCGGGCCTATTAAAACCATCAAAAAACCGTGGCCATTACATGGCCACCAGGTGCCTCATAAACACTGTAGTGTTCTCCTTTTACCCCCGAGCAATTCGCATCTGGAATATGACCCCCCACACATTACAATACTGAAATAGAATGTGAACACTATATGATGGAGTACATCCGAGCTGCGACTAACACATTGTCTCTGTCACAGCAGACATCTTGTGGCTTCACATCAGTCTACTTTTGTCCTCCCTTGAACAGGTGTCAGTGGGAGAGAAAGGTTGTGACATGTGGAGAACATTAATTGAGAAGGTGCAAGGTGCAAGAAGCAAGGAGCAAGGAGCAAGGAGAAGTTCTGAACTGACCCTGATTCCTCCTGTCTCCTCCCTGGTCTCACCCGCAAGACAAACGGACTGTAGCTGTTGACACACTTGGGCATGAAGTCACTGGTGACACAGAAACAAATATGACACACTTGGGCATGAAGTCACTGGTGACACAGAAACAAACATGACACACTTGGGCATGAAGTCACTGGTGACACAGAAACAAACATGACACACTTGGGCATGAAGTCACTGGTGACACAGAAACAAACATGACACACTTGGGCATGAAGTCACTGGTGACACAGAAACAAACATGACACACTTGGGCATGAAGTCACTGATGACACAGAAACAAACATGACACACTTGGGCATGAAGTCACTGGTGACACAGAAAAAAACATGACACTTGGGCATGAAGTCACTGGTGACACAAAGAAACAAACATGACACACTTGGGCATGAAGTCACTGGTGACACAGAAACAAACATGACACACTTGAGCATGAAGTCACTGGTGACACAGAAACAAACATGACACACTTGGGCATGAAGTCACTGGTGACACAAAGAAACAAACATGACACACTTGGGCATGAAGTCACTGGTGACACAAAAACAAACATGACACACTTGGGCATGAAGTCACTTGTGACACAGACACAAACATGACACACTTGGGCATGAAGTCACTGGAGACACAGAAACAAACATGACACTTGGGCATGAAGTCACTGGTGACACAAACATGACACTTGGGCAAGAAGTCACTGGAGACACAGAAACAAACATGACACACTTGGGCATGAAGTCACTGGAGACACAGAAACAAACATGACACACTTGGGCATGAAGTCACTGGTGACACACAAAAACAAACATGACACACTTGGGCATGAAGTCACTGGAGACACAGAAATAAACATGACACACTTGGGCATGAAGTCACTGGAGACACAGAAACAAACATGACACACTTGGGCATGAAGTCACTGGTGACACACAGAAACAAACATGACACACTTGGGCATGAAGTCACTGGAGACACAGAAAGAAACATGACACACTTGGGCATGAAGTTACTGGTGACACACAGAAACAAACATGACACACTTGAGCATGAAGTCACTGGTGACATACAGAAACAAACATGACACACTTGGGCATGAAGTCACTGGTAACACAAAGAAACAAACATGACACTTGGGCATGAAGTCACTCGTGACACAAAGAAACAAACATGACACACTTGAGCATGAAGTCACTGGTAACACAAAGAAACAAACATGACACTTGGGCATGAAGTCACTCGTGACACAAAGAAACAAACATGACACACTTGAGCATGAAGTCACTGGTAACACAAAGAAACAAACATGACACTTGGGCATGAAGTCACTCGTGATACAAAGAAACAAACATGACACACTTGGGCATGAAGTCACTGGTAACACAAAGAAACAAACATGACACTTGGGCATGAAGTCACTCGTGACACACAGACACAAACATGACACACTTGAGCATGAAGTCACTGGTGACACAGAAACAAACATGACACACTTGGGCATGAAGTCACTGGTGACACAAAGAAACAAACATGACACACTTGAGCATGAAGTAACTGGTGACACAGAAACATACATGACACACTTGGGCATGAAGTCACTAGAGACACATAAACAAACATGACACACTTGAGCATGAAGTAACTGGTGACACAGAAACATACATGACACACTTGGGCATGAAGTCACTGGTGACACAAAGAAACAAACATGACACACTTGAGCATGAAGTAACTGGTGACACAGAAACATACATGACACACTTGGGCATGAAGTCACTAGAGACACAGAAACAAACATGACACACTTGGGCATGAAGTCACTGGTGACACAGAAACAAACATGACACACTTGGGCATGAAGTCACTGGTGACACAGAAACAAACATGACACACTTGGGCATGAAGTCACTGGTGACACAGAAACAAACATGACACTTGGGCATGAAGTCACTGGAGACACAGAAACATACATGACACACTTGGGCATGAAGTCACTGGTGACACAGAAACAAACATGACACTTGGGCATGAAGTCACTGGTGACACAGAAACATACATGACACACTTGGGCATGAAGTCACTGGTGACACAGAAACAAACATGACACTTGGGCATGAAGTCACTGGAGACACAGAAACATACATGACACACTTGGGCATGAAGTCACTGGTGACACAGAAACATACATGACACACTTGGGCATGAAGTCACTAGAGACACAGAAACAAACATGACACACTTGGGCGTGATGTCACTGGAGACACATAAACAAACATGACACACTTGGGCATGAAGTCACTGGTGACACAGAAACAAACATGACACACTTGGGCATGAAGTCACTGGTGACACAGAAACAAACATGACACACTTGGGCATGAAGTCACTGGTAACACACAGAAACACACATGACACACTTGGGCATGAAGTCACTGGAGACACAGAAACAAACATGACACACTTGGGCATGAAGTCACTGGTGACACGGAAACAAACATGACACACTTGGGCATGAAGTCACTGGTGACACACAGAAACAAACATGACACATTTAAGCATGAAGTCACTGGTGACACACAGAAACAAACATGACACACTTGCGCATGAAGTCACTGGTGACACAGAAACAAACATGACACACTTGGGCATGAAGTCACTGGTGGCACAGAAACAAACATGACACACTTGGGCATGAAGTCACTGGTGACACAGAAACAAACATGACACACTTGGGCATGAAGTCACTGGTGGCACAGAAACAAACATGACACACTTGGGCATGAAGTCACTGGTGACACAGAAACAAACATGACACACTTGGGCATGAAGTCACTGGTGACACAAAGAAACAAACATGACACTTGGGCATGAAGTCACTGGTGACACAGAAACAAACACGACACATTTGGGCATGAAGTCACTGGTGACACAAAGAAACAAACATGACACTTGGGCATGAAGTCACTGGTGACACAAAGAAACAAACACGACACATTTGGGCATGAAGTCACTGGTGACATACAGAAACAAACATGACACACTTGGGCATGAAGTCACTGGTGACATACAGAAACAAACATGACACACTTGGGCATGAAATCACTGGTAACACACAGAAACAAACATGACACACTCGGGCATGAAGTCACTGGTGACACAGAAACAAACATGACACACTTGGGCATGAAATCACTGGTAACACACAGAAACAAACACGACACACTTGGGCATGAAGTCACTGGTGACACAGAAACAAACATGACACACTCGGGCATGAAGTCACTGGTAACACAAAGAAACAAACATGACACTTGGGCATGAAGTCACTGGTGACACACAGACACAAACATGACACACTTGAGCCTGAAGTCACTGGTGACACAAAGAAACAAACATGACACACTTGGGCATGAAGTCACTGGTGACACAGAAACAAACACGACACACTTGGGCATGAAGTCACTGGTAACACAAAGAAACAAACATGACACTTGGGCATGAAGTCACTGGTGACACACAGACACAAACATGACACACTTGGGCATGAAGTCACTGGTAACACAAAGAAACAAACATGACACTTGGGCATGAAGTCACTGGTGACACACAGACACAAACATGACACACTTGGGCATGAAGTCACTGGTGACACAGAAACAAACATGACACACTTGGGCATGAAGTCACTGGTGACACAGAAACAAACATGACACTTGGGCATGAAGTCACTGGTGACACAAAGAAACAAACATGACACTTGGGCATGAAGTCACTGGTGACACAGAAACAAACATGACACACTTGGGCATGAAGTCACTGGTGACACAGAAACAAACATGACACTTGGGCATGAAGTCACTGGTGACACAAAGAAACAAACATGACACTTGGGCAGGAAGTCACTGGTGACACAGAAACAAACACGACACATTTGGGCATGAAGTCACTGGTGACATACAGAAACAAACATGACACACTTGGGCATGAAATCACTGGTAACACACAGAAACAAACATGACACACTTGGGCATGAAATCACTGGTAACACACAGAAACAAACATGACACACTCGGGCATGAAGTCACTGGTGACACAGAAACAAACATGACACACTCGGGCATGAAGTCACTGGTAACACAAAGAAACAAACATGACACTTGGGCATGAAGTCACTGGTGACACAGAAACAAACACGACACACTTGGGCATGAAGTCACTGGTGACACAGAAACAAACATGACACACTTGGGCATGAAGTCACTGGTGACACAGAAACAAACATGACACACTTGGGCATGAAGTCACTGGTGACACAAAGAAACAAACATGACACACTTGGGCATGAAGTCACTGGTGACACAAAAACAAACACGACACACTTGGGCATGAAGTCACTGGTGACACAAAGAAACAAACATGACACACTTGGGCATGAAGTCACTGGTGACACAAAGAAACAAACATGACACACTTGGGCATGAAGTCACTGGTGACACAAAGAAACAAACATGACACACTTGGGCATGAAGTCACTGGTGACACAGAAACATACATGACACACTTGGGCATGAAGTCACTGGTGACACACAGACACAAACATGACACACTTGGGCATGAAGTCACTGGTGACACAAAAACAAACACTACAATTTACTGCAGTTAGATGCAGTCATTTAAAAAATACTTAATTAGTATCTGAAATAACATGAAACCCAACAATAATTTGATAAAGTGTATTATTTTTACTTTTAATCACAACTCCAAATCTGAATTAAGTTATAATCAGTTTGGTTTAATAAATATTCCACAATGTAATTAATCTTTTACAATAATAATAATATATTCTGTTTGATGTAGCATCAGATCCAAATTTGCTTCTGGTTCTTCGAGGCACATAACAATTCAAAAACAGTCTTTGAACATGAAATAACAACCAATCACTGATAATGAAAAATCCTCACTGCTATGCCTGGATATGAATCATCACCTCACCCCCAATGCCATGCCAGCTATTCACTGGACAAGGAGTATATCTCAAAGCCATGTCAACCAATGACTGGATATGAAATATCATCTCTGCTACCATTCCAACCACTGACTGCATAAGAAATATCATCTCAATGCCATGGCAACCACTGACTGGATATGAAATATCATCTCTGTTACCATGCCAACCAATGACTGGATATGAAACATCATCTCTGTTACCATTCCAACCACTGACTGGATATGAAATATCACCCCTGTTGCCATGCCAACCACTGACTGGATATGATATATCATCCCTGTTGCCATGCCAACCACTGACTGGATATGAGATATTGTCCCTGTTGCCATGCCAACCACTGACTGGATATGATATATCATCCCTGTTGCCATGCCAACCTCTGACTGGATATGAGATATCGTCCCTGTTGCCATGCCAACCACTGACTGGATATGATATATCATCCCTGTTGCCATGCCAACCACTGACTGGATATGAGATATCGTCCCTGTTGCCACGCCAACCACTGACTGGATATGATATATCATCCCCGTTGCCATGGCAACCACTGACCGGATGGAGTTGTTCATGTGGAAGCTGAAGAGTTCCTCGAGAGTGGTCAGCAGGTACGGGTGGTAGTACTCCCAGTAGCCATCCAGTCGCTCGTCCAGCCGGTTTGTTCTGATGACCACTGTCTGACCTTGTGTGCCCTTTGATTCTGCCGGTCAACACATGGTTCTTATTCAGTGGACACAAGATAATGAGTATGTTTAAACATAACAAAAACCCCAGAAGGGTGGATTACACACAGATGTATCGGCCATTGTTTAGATATCAGCCATTGTTTAGATATCAGCCATTGTTTAGATATCAGCCATTGTTTAGATATCAGCCATTGTTTAGATATCAGCCATTGTTTAGATATCGGACATTGTTTAGATATCAGGTATTGTATCTTATGGGAAATTGGTGGGATTTTGTGGATACTTGAATTTAAGAGTCTGCAAAAAAATGCGTACACCCAAACACAAACCTACCTTCTTCATAGGAGAGTGGTAGACAGTTGACTACTTCCGTTTGCCACCACTGAGTGTAGCTGCAACGAATTGGCATAAAATGTCATTATTATGATTATTAAGATATGACATGCTGATATCACATGAACATGGATATTTTATTTCAGGTTTTAAAAACATTCATATACAAATGAAATACCTTTAAAAATCTAAATTCGGGTTAAGTACAGTGTAATAAGTAACAGAGTACAGTTACATATCTCAAAATAGTAAAATAACAATCTTAACTTATTAAATAAATGAGATTTACAATAAATAAAGCATGAGGACTTTATTAGATGTCAGTCGAGTATTGAATCAAACAAGATATACATGAAGAAGGGAAGATTGGGCAACGAGAAAATGGACAGAATAACAGATGTTTCCCTTGGCTCAGTATCTAAACAACTAGCTAAGTGTGCTACTTACCTCCTTGTGCGAGGGGTGGGGCCGTACAGGGTACAAGGGTTGTGCAAGTAGAAGTCTGTTGCAAGCTCCCAGATGTTCAACTGGCCCTCCTTAGGTGTAAATGTCCCAAGAAACAGATTCATGGAATGTTGTCTGTCAGCATCTGTAATATACAAACATATTCATGGAATGTTGTCTGTCGGCATCTGTAATATACAAACATATTCATGGAATGTTGTCTGTCAGCATCTGTAATACACAAACATATTCATGGAATGTTGTCTGTCAGCATCTGTAATATACAAACATATTCATGGAATGTTGTCTGTCAGCATCTGTAATATACAAACATGTTCATGGAATGTTGTCTGTCAGCATCTGTAATATACAAACATGTTCATGGAATGTTGTCTGTCAGCATCTGTAATATACAAACATATTCATGGAATGTTGTCTGTCAGCATCTGTAATATACAAACATGTTCATGGAATGTTGTCTGTCAGCATCTGTAATACACAAACACGTTCATGGAATGTTGTCTGTCAGCATCTGTAATACACAAACATGTTCATGGAATGTTGTCTGTCAGCATCTGTAATATATAAACATATTCATGGAATGTTGTCTGTCAGCATCTGTAATATATAAACCTGTTCATGGAATGTTGTCTGTCAGCATCTGTAACACACAAACATATTTATGGAATGCTGTATGTCAGCATCTATCTGGAATATGCAAACATGTTCACGGAATGTTGTCTATCAGCATCTGTAACACACAAACATGTTCATGGAATGTTGTTTGTCAGCATCTGTAACACACAAACATGTTCATGGAATGTTGTTTGTCAGCATCTGTAACACATGAACATGTTCATGGAATGTTGTTTGTCAGCATCTGTAACACACAAACATGTTCATGGAATGTTGTTTGTCAGCATCTGTAACACACAAACATGTTCATGGAATGTTGTTTGTCAGCATCTGTAACACACAAACATGTTCATGGATTGTTGTTTGTCAGCATCTGTACTATATAAACATGTTCATGGAATGTTGTTTGTCAGCATCTGTAATATACAAACACGTTTATAGAATGTTGTCTGTCAGCATCTGTAACATACAAACATGTTAATGGAATGTTGTCTGTCGGCATCTGTAACATTCTGTTCATGGAATGTTGTCTGTCAGCATGTGCAATATACAAACATGTTTATGGAATGTTGTATGTTAACATATGTAGTAAATAAATTGTATATGTGAAATAAATGATGGAATGTCATCTGTAATATACTGACACGTTCACGGAATGTTGGAATGTTGTTTGTCTGCATCTGTAGCATACAAACATGTGCATGGAATGCTATCTGTCAAAAATATTCATTATAGTATATTAAACAAGAATCCATGATAATACATTTAATAACAGAAATATTAGTAATAATAATAATAATAATATTCAATTTTATACTGCACGGAATCTTTTTCCTAATATTTAGTAGAACATGGAATATATTTCAAAATATCTTCGCTATTTCAGTGGATGACTACACAAACCTGAGAAAGTGTTGCTATAGTAACGAGACAATGTATGCATGATGTCCCGAGAACTCGATGTCCATGGCGCCACCTTGCGGTAGCTCTTGATGCGATGTACGAGTTGTGAGCCACCATACTGAAGTGCCAGGATGTCGCCATGGTCCTCATATAGGTCCTCAAGCATTCTGGGAAACATCCACCATGGAATGGGGTAAAAGGGTCTTGTATACCATTTCTCAGCTAGAGTGAGGTAGGATGATTAATGTTTAATACACCTATTCTAAGTGTTTTAATCTTATGATTTTATGACTGTATTTGAATGAAAGTTTATTCAGAACACTGTCAACAATAAACCCAATACAAACAAGCAAATTGAACTGCCGTACTACAAGTTAGCATACACAATGTTTGAAAGGGGCAAATTAGAAGTCAATGGCTTTTGTGTCAATTTACCCTGATATATATTTAAATAATGGTTACAACAATTGATATAATGTAATGGAATATAAAATTATATTTATATTCAAAAGTTAAAGTGCTTGAGGACCTCAACGGGACGAAACTGGTTTTGCAACAGATTAAATTTGCAAGTGTGAATGGGGTAGTACGCTGCTATACACATGTATCTTGTCTCAGGTTTTTTGCTAGTGGATAACGGGGAGATAAGACACATTTTGGGGATATAAAATGGTCTCAAAGAATGTGGTATTTCTCTGATATAGTCTGTGTCAAATGTAATGGGTAATGTGTCGTTTACTGTCAAACTTATATGACATAGTCTGTGTTAAACTCAAGGCACGGCATGTCATTTACTGTCAAACATACGTGACACAATCCGTGTTGAACTCAAGGCATGGCGTGTCATTTACTGTCAATATTACCCGACACAGTCTGTGTCAAACTCAAGCAGCGGGTGTCATTTACTGTCAAACTTACCTCACACAGTCTGTGTCAAACTCGAGGCAGGGTGTGTCAAGGACTCCCAGACTGTGTAACTGTCAAACAGGAAATCACCTTAGTTTCACGTCAGATGACATCAAAGTGAATTGAACTGTTGTAGTTAGGTCCTCTTGTAAACCAACTTAGGCAGTAGTGGGAGGTTCACAGTTCAAAAAACACACACAACAGTTCCTGAGTGGAAGTAAGCCTGTTTAAATAAATGCATCTTGAGGACAGAATCTAGCTATAGTGTCTGATTGGCGAATGTCTTAACCCATTAGCACTCAGCCGATTTTAACATGAAGCCTGTGCTTCCTCAAATATTTGAACTAGATGTTTAAAATTATTGCTTGCACCATTTTCTTTGGTCTAGCGCCTTTATTATACAATTCTCGCAATTTCATGTTGTATGCTTGTTGTAGATAATAAAAGTACCTACACAGTGGTGTCAAAACTGTTGTTGTAACTTTAAAATATGTTGACCGTTTCTTGATTGACACTAAGACATTTTGAATTTTTTTGTAACAAACATACATTTTTGCGGTGCAACTTTTTTATGCTTGGCTTTTTACTGCTACAAGTTGGGTTTATTTAAAAGAACATAAAATTATCTACACACTGGTATATAATTTATTATAATATGTTACACATTTTAGCTGTATATGTGGCCAACCTCCTGGCTGGAGGACATTTTTAATGTCCAAAAATAAAAAGTATTGCTGTTACATTTTTGAAAACGCAGTAATATTTTTGAGAACGGAAGTATCCAAAATAGCCACAATTTAATGTTATATGTCTAGATAGGTGTCGCATTTATTGCGTCTGTGGTCCTCTAAAACAAAAAACTAATAATTGATTTAAGAAACTAAAATAACTACACCAATAAATAAAAACAGTAATAAAATAATTAAAATATAAATATTTTTAAATACAGGTAAATCAATGTTATCAGTAAGACAATGTGCTAATATAAAAAAGTACTTGAAATATGATAACATGATAATACATAGCAAGATTAAGCTAACAAAAATATATTAAAATGCTACTTTAAGATTGTAATTCATGAGCCACCGATCTATTGTCTGGTTGTCTGCAGAACAGACCTGTGTGACTTGACATCTGGAGTCAGACCACATTTGCTTTTTCCATTTTTTCCAAATTTGTGAACTTCTAACACCTCGGGCTCCCACAAACTTCTTTCCAGCCTTACACCCCTCCATTTCTGCTTGAACTACTCACGGATTGTCCCTGATTACATCACCAAGCAAAATGACAACTGTATTAATACGCAAAAATGCACCGACTGACAGCTGTCATAATCTGACAGCTCTGATGCCACGCTGCACAAAAACATAATTTCTACTCACTCCACACTACATATGTGCTCACAGAAATTCAGACAACCTGCATAATGCTGTTTTTATAGGGTACTCTTTGGTCGCTCGGGTAATGGCGGACGTGCACCTTATTGTGGTCTTACATCATCTGGTTAGTCCCTGCACTAAGCTCACCTGGAATGCGAGAGCACACTTGCCGATGGCAAACTGTGCTGTGTTGGTTCGGTCGAGACAGTCTACACAGTTAGTTCTCACTACCCCGTGTTGTTTCTGTCCCACCCCCTGCCCCAGGGGGCAGTTGATCGCCCCCTCACTCCCCCTGGCTCTGTGAACAACAAGATACAAAGAGTTGTATGGCACAGTTAGTACCGGTAGCTGCTGTAGAAACGTCGTGTTATAGAATGTGGATAATTTTCTTTTCATTTATATGTTGTGTTGTATATGGCAAAGGTGTCTGAAGAAATATTGTTTTAATTTTTTTTTTACATCAATGTGTGTGTGTGTGTGTGTGTGTGTGTGTGTGTGTGTGTGTGTGTGTGTGTGTTTGTGTGTGTTTGTGTGTGTGTGTGTGTGTGTGTGTGTGTGTTTGTGTGTGTTTGTGTGTGTTTGTGTGTGTGTGTGTGTGTGTGTGTGTGTGTGTGTGTGTGTGTGTGTGTGTGTGTGTGTGTGTGTGTGTGTGTGTGTGTGTGTGTGTGTGTGTGTGTGTGTGCATGTGTGTGCTATGTGTGTGTGTGTATGTGGTGCAAACATTTGTGTGTGTGATGTGTGCGTGCGTATGTAATGCATGTATGTGTTTGCATGTATGTTTGTATATGTAATGCAAGCACATTTGTGTGTGATGTGTGTTTGTATGTATGTGTGGTGCAAGTGTGTGCAAGTGTGTGTGTGTGTGTGTGTGTGTGTGTGTGTGTGTGTGTGTGTGTGTATGTGTGTGTGTGTGTTTGTGTATTTGTATATATGTATGTCTGGTGCAAGTGTGTGTGTGATGTGTGTACTGTGTGTGTGTGTGTGTGTGTGTGTGTGTGTGTGTGTGTGTGTGTGTGTGTTTGTGTGTGTGTGTGCTATTTTTACAGTGTGTGCTATGTGTGTACAGTGTATGCATGTGTGTGTGTATGTGTTATATGTGGTGCAAACATTTGTGTGTATGATATGTATGTGATTCATGTATGTGTTTGTATGTATGATTGTATGTGTGATGCAAGCACGTGTGTGTGATGTGTGTTTGTATGTATGCGTGGTGCATGTGTGTGTATGTGTGTGTGTTTGTGATGTGTGTTTGTGTATTTGTATATATGTATGTCTGGGGCTAGTGTGTGTGTGTGTGTGTGTGTGTGTGTGTGTGTGTGTGTGTGTGTGTGTGTGTGTGTGTGTGTGGTGTGTGTGTGTGTGTGTGTGTGTGTGGTGTGTGTGGTGTGTGTGTGTGTGTGTGTGTGTGTGTGTGTGTGTGTGTGTGTGTGTGTGTGTGTGTGTGTGTGTGTGTGTGTGTGTGTGTGTGTGTGTGTGTGTGTGTGTACTATGTGTGTGTTTGTATACAAGCATGATGTGTGTGAGATGTGTGTACATGTGGTATGTGTGTGTAACTGTGTATGTGGGTGTGTGTTTGCATGCATGCTCTGTGCACAACAGTGTGGACCTTCAGTCTTACCACAAAGGTCCATATGTATCTGGTCCAGTCCATACCTGTGTGGTCCCGTGTGGAAGAATCCTGTCTTCTTGACACAATACTCAGCAATCTTGGCGAGTCTCAACAGGACATTTGTGTTCTTGCTGCGAGGAACAGAGGAGACCAATAGACACGAGACACAATGTGACGTGCTTCAACTGTCATCCCAGTGGTGAGCTCACAAACAGAATTAATAAATATATTTTCCCGGTTTATATAATCATCTTAAAATACTTTTATTAAGAAGAATTTCTCATAGACACGTTAGTGATCAACACACTGGGTAAGTTGTCCTTGACATGTGTGCCAGTGACGAGGTTTTTGACTGAATCGAGCGAGGGATCTTGCTATGTCAAGCTATGTTCAGTGAGTCATTGTGTTAACATGGCAAACATTTACCCTGAAAAAAATTGCATTTATTTTGCTCTTCAGTATACTATAAATAACAAAATATGTTATTACATCTTGTTCACATGGCCTCAGATTTTGTTTGGGTTTATGAAGTCAGTCACAGAACTTGAAATTGACTACTGCCATTTTTTATCGAAAGAACTTCCATGGAGACTTGAATTTTTTGTTTCATTAAATACTACTTGACGCAACATTTAAAAATAAAATCTAAGACGACCTCTGACCTCTTAGTGACCTTGGCCATGTCGAAGCCGATGTATCGGATGGTGTGTTCGGGTGGCAGGAACTGGTTGAGATACTGAAGTGCCTTTATCATCTGCTCTCTCACAATCCGCTCTCTCAGCTTCTTCTCCTTCGTCTGCACAACAAACAACCAATCAAATGCCAGCATTCGTGTCACATGACCACAGCCATATTGTTTTATACAAATATTCACTAAATGGCATGCTAGTAATTTTATTTTTAAAGTTCTAAATTTTTGCATCAGTGTTTGGAAATGTGCCAATAACTATTATTATAATTAGTCATGATTCACATAGGAGATATTGCAGGAAAATACTTCCAAATGTCAGGTTGATAGTAACTTCTGAAGACCACTGGGTGTAGTCTTTTTTGTACTTTGAAATTGTGTTTATTCCACACTGCCTGAATTGACAGAGGATTGTAAGTAAGTAACTAGCCACGTGTCAGAATGATGTTAGTAACAGCACAGTGGTAGAGAGGCAGTCTTTGAGGGGCTCTAAAGATTGTAACATACAAAACACATCTACAACACGTTATTTTTGTATGCCCATTATGGAGGAACTCAAAGATACTAGTTCTTCATAACATAAATTAATTAATTGTAGTATAATTTAACTAACTTTGGAGCTTAATTGTCAAAGATGAGTACGACATTTCGACCCGTCATCTATGGGCCTTGTTCACGTACTGGTGTCACGTGTGTTGCCTCAGATTCACTGACCCTTGAATCCATTTGGCACAAGAGAAAAGTGAAGGAGGCTATATATATCAAACAAAGACACCCTACCATGAACAGAGACCAGGGATACCATCTGCCTGCCATCTACAACCAAATTACCCCACCGAATTCTGAGGCAACACACGTGACACCAGTACGTGAACAAGGCCCGTAGATGACGGGTCGAAACGTTGTACTCATCTTCGACAATTGAGCTCCAAAGTAAGTTAAATTATACTACAATAACCCTTTCTTAGAGCCATGAACAATATATTCAATAAATTAGTTAATATTATGCAATGCCTATACAAAATGACGTGCCTTGACTAGATCAAGGATGATGACTGGTGCCCCGTATCGCCTCAACACCTGGTCGAAGTGTTTCCCCGCTACGTCTCCAAATGGGTCGGCCTGGTCCACTGAAACAAAGTGTTTCACGTAAATGTTTCCCCTCTCAACCCTCGGTAGTTGGTTCCATTGATTTCAAGACTTCAATACTTCAAGAGTTTACTGCTAAAAAGTGATGTTTCACTATCCTGCAGTTGTAACGTGTGTGTTAAAGTAATACGTTAATAAAATAAATATGATAAATAGATAAATACAATTAACTGTACATTAAGTGTACATTAAAACGATGAATAAATTAAAATAAATATAATAAATAGATAAATAAATTATTTGTACATTAAATTTCACGGTCATATGCAATGCAAAGGATACGACACTGTGAGCTAAAATAATAAGTTAATAAAATATTATAATAAACAGATCAATAAAATTATTAGTACATTAAATAAAAAACAGGCAGTCCTAAAACAAATATGCTATAATGTCAATGATTGAATGACTGGGATGGCGATATGCAAAGTGAAGAAGGAACAGTCACTCTTAATGTCGCCTCACTTCACTCTGCTACTTGTTGCATTTGCTACCGTTTGATCATTGAAATAAATTGAAATTTGCCACCTTTACATACCATACTCTGTCTACTCAACAACCAACATACTTAGTTAATCTGCTACATTTCTCTGATATCTCTAGGACCCTTAGATAATCTGTTTACGAACAACTCTTTGTTCCTAAAACTCAGTTCAATATTGGCAAAAGTACATTCTCTGTAGCTGCGCCAACAATCTCGAATCAACTCCCTGTTACAATAACAATTTCTGAAACTATAGCCACCTTTTATAAAAAAAACTCAAAACATTTGTTTGAAATTGTTTTTCTGCCATACATTTTTGGCGGTTCCAAACTCCAGTGACGTCTTTTGCCTGGCCCATTTATGATTACACCAAATGATTTTGTTTGTTGAATTTTCAAGGAAATAGGTGCTATAGAAGTTTTACAATTATTATTATTACTACAACTACAGTGTATATATGTATAACTAGATCTTTTGAAATGACAACAAGGATAAGACATTATCACTACCACTAATCTTAAGCTTAGGCATCATCACTACCATTAATCATAGGTTTAGGCATCATCACTACCATTAATCATAGGTTAAGGCATCAACACTACCATTAATCATAGGTTTAGGCATCATCACTACCATTAATCATAGGTTAAGGCATCAACACTACCATTAATCATAGGTTTAGGCATCATCACTACCATTAATCATAGGTTAAGGCATCATCACTACCATTAATCTTAAGTTTAGGCATCATCACTACCATTAATCATATGTTTAGGCATCATCACTACCATTAATCATAGGTTAAGGCATCATCAGTTTACTACCATTAATCACAGGTTTAGGCATCATCACTACCATTAATCACAGAATTAGGCATCATCATTACCATTAATCATATATTTAGGCATCATCATTACCATTAATCATAGGTTTAGGCATCACCATTACCATTAATCATAGGTTTAGGCATCATCATTACCACTAATCACAGGTTTAGGCATCATCATTACCGTTAATCACAGATTTAGGCATCATCGTTACCATTAATCACAGGTTTAGGCATCACCATTACCATTAATCATAGGTTTAGGCATCATCATTACCATTAATCACAGGTTTAGGCATCATCATTACCGTTAATCACAGATTTAGGCATCATCATTACCATTAATCACAGGTTTAGGCATCACCATTACCATCAATCATAGGTTTAGGCATAATCATTACCATTAATCATAGGTTTAGGCATCATCATTACCGTTAATCACAGATTTAGGCATCATCATTACCATTAATCACAGGTTTAGGCATCACCATTACCATTAATCATAGGTTTAGGCATCATCATTACCATTAATCATAGGTTTAGGCATCATCATTACCATTAATCACAGGTTTAGGCATCATCACTACCATTAATCACAGAATTAGGCATCATCATTACCATTAATCATATATTTAGGCATCATCATTACCATTAATCATAGGTTTAGGCATCACCATTACCATTAATCATAGGTTTAGGCATCATCATTACCACTAATCACAGGTTTAGGCATCATCATTACCGTTAATCACAGATTTAGGCATCATCGTTACCATTAATCACAGGTTTAGGCATCACCATTACCATTAATCATAGGTTTAGGCATCAGCATTACCATTAATCATAGGTTTAGGCATCATCTTGTTGGAGATGTCCTGAGACCAGAGAGCAGGAACGGAGCCCCGCATCTGGACGAAGGCCGTCAGTCGCGCCTTGTCGAGAGCCAGCACTGATGCATCATGGACCACCTGCTCCGTCTCCACTTCATTCGCAACATAACCCTGGTGGAATAACAAATATCGTGTTGATAGATTTCAAAGTATTTATTATTTTTTAATAAGTTTAGTCAAATAATCACAGAAAATGTTTTTTTATTTATTATTTCAATCTATTTTAACAAATATACTTTGCATGTTTTATGTACCCATTTCGATCTCTATGATTGCCTAGAGTAAAAAAAATTATTATACATGCATGTATTATTATATTTATTTTGTACTCATTACCCATATTTTATGTTTTATTGCTGTCATTTTAAATAGGGCCTACTCTGTATGCTTTTTATGTTTTATGTCTCGTTGCTTTACACTTGTTTGTCGGAAAATAGCTAAAATGAGCTAATGTTATCACATTCACATGTAAACCAATGTTAAATAAAGCTTCTTGTATCTTGTAGAAGAAAACACTTCCTTCACAAATCACAATGTTAATCCTGGCAAAAAATGTTGTCTTTTTCTTTTTGCATCAATTTGATATAAGCAAACACATCATACATAACTAACCGTAACAAAATATAATCACCGTGTAAATCATACTGATACAAGCAAATACTTCTGCTATCATCCTTAGACACCTTTTAGCAATGTAATACTACATACATGATGGCTCATTGAAAATCACGACTTACCACGTGACATGGTTACCATCAGGAAATAAAGCTTTTACTTACTTACTAATACAGTTGAACCTTGTTTTATGGTCACCTTGGTAAAAGAGTCACTTCCCAATTAAGGTCACTGTAGGATAGTCCCTCATTATTTCTCTAGGACTAAGGTACAGGAAATAAGTCCCACTAATACTATCACCTCGCCATTCCTGAGTGTGATCTCAGTACAGTGTCGTGACGTTCCACTGTATCTTGTTTCAGTGAGGAGAATGACATGAAAGTTGATGTCTGGTCAGGTAGTTGTAAATTAATATTGATGTAAATGTTCCCAGTCTTAAGTATACTGGCTGACAACAGAAATCTACATAGTATACTATCAGTGCCTAAAACCTTTACACTATGGCTCATGCTTCTTTTTCCGGATACCGGCTAGCCTCAACATGCTGAGGATACAGGCAGGCAAACAGAAAAAATCAGAATTTGTTTTTTTAGGGTGCAATACAATGTATCAGAACACTTGCATGACTGTTTACTTGCACTAATTACTGTAACAGTAATTAGTGCAAGTAAACAGTCATGCATACAAAAGAACTAATCCAAAGTCTGGATATTGCTCTTAAAGGAATCAAGGCTGTTTCTATTTACAACATGTTGAGGGAGGGAGTTCCAAAGTCGAATGGTACTTGGGAAAAAAGAATACAAGTGGTAATTGCATCTGGAATGAGGGATAAGGTAAGACCAGGAATGCTGTTTTCTAGTAACTGTGTTTACAGGAATGAAATATGTTTTTGCTGGTATACCCACTAAGCCATTTGCTATTTTATATATCATGCATAGTTTTGCGTCATTTCTTCAGTCGGATAGGGATCTCCATCCTAATGTCTGTAGCATATTGGTTACACTTGAGGTATTCTGGTGGCGATGTAGGAAGTATCGAGCTGCACGGCGTTGGATCATTTCTAGTTGTTCATCCATCACCACTACACATAAATACCTAACAAGTATCCGAGACATCACCCAATGAACCAGGCAACTGTATCTAACTGTAAGGAGTTACATCATTCACAGAAAACAAGAGGCTCACCTCAAAGTTAGCTCCTCGCTTGAGGAAGCGGGTCCCGGCAAACTGGCGTGACCTTCGTGCTATCAAGGTCAAATATATCGGTCGACCAAATACAACGATATCTGTAGAAATTTTGTGTCAAGGTATGGTTTTTACCAAAAGAATAAACTGAAACAACAGTACATGGTTTCTTCTCTTGAATTAAATGCAATCACTGAAAACAAAACTGGCTGGCATTTGTCTAACATTACACAAAACAGATACTACACAAAACAGATCCCATATTGAACAGCTTCATTTTCACAGTAACTATACGTTTATGTTTTATTAAGTGTGTGATAAAATCTAAGAAAGAGTGCATGGAAGACAGAGGACGATGGTAGTAAAATAGAAAGGAAAAATAACCAGTAGCAATGTGTGAAAAGAACTGTGAAATAAGTATACATGAGAACTTGGGAAACATGTATTTTATCATATTATTTTTAACAATAATTTAACTCACAGACAGTTTAAATTGTAATCAATAATTTAACTTAGAAAATGTCTAGTGTGATTTTTAAAGGGTCTATAACCATTTATCTCTTGATCAGTGTGCTTATAATGATACAATATATTTCAAGGTGACATTTCTTTTTGAATAACTTTAACAAGATGTGGCACTACATAAGTGCATTTATTTATAAAGAAAGAGGCAGCACCACTGGCTGTGTCTAAATGTAAAGGATGATGTGGATGGCAACATAATGGAATTTTGTGAAATGAACTACTGGAGTATTAATGTGTCTTTCTTTCTACATGGGACCAGAAAAACATTTGCACTTTTAAATGTGTGATTTACAGTGTATTTGAATGACGACAACACCACGAGGATACTGGACTGTCCGATGAAGCCATGGATGACGTAGAGGAGCCAGTCACTGTGTAGCAAGGTGACCACGTCCTTGAGCATGTGGAAGTTCCACACAAACTTCCAACAAGGGTCTGTCCGCACCCCGTACACCACGTCTGAAAAACATCATCACCACACTAGAAACACACCAGATATGTTGATACAATCTATCCAGACACACAGGTCAAAGAGCACATGGTGTGCTGAAATTAAGACAATTACGAAGGTGATCGTGAGAGCATTGTCTTCATAGGTTGTTTACCTTTGTGGAGCAGTCTGTCGTTCTACACGTGCATGCCGTAAGTTGTTCTCCTCTCGACATGCCTGTTGTCAGGCGCAGAGTTGGCCGTAGTTTCTGTTTCTGTCATCTTTCTCTTCCTCTTCATTTTCCTCACGTTTCTATCACTGTGTTCTCTATCACTGTGTTCTCTATCACTGTGTTCTCTATCACTGTGTTCTCTATCACTGTGTTCTCTATCACTGTGTTCTCTATCACTGTGTTCTCTATCACTGTGTTCTCTATCACTGTGTTCTCTATCAAGTCTCCAACACCTTCTGTCTTATGCCATTGTTCTCCATATCTCCCAGTCTTTCCCGGTCTCTCTTAACGCAGTGCTCCCATCGCCATCACGGTCTTCCTTTCCTCTTTTTACCCTCCGCTTTCTAGGCATCTGCTCTCTTTGCCAGTATTTCATCTCCCATTCTTTTCATGGGCCCATTTCACACTACTCCTCATTAATTTATTCTCAAAACTTTCCTCCACTCTCAGTTCATCCATTCTTCTCTTATCCGCTCTCTTCACTCTCTTCACTCCCTTGATTCTTCTTATCCAGTTGTTTTCACAAACCTGCACTTTCTCCTATTGTTTCTCTACTAGTGCCATCATTTCTAAGCCATACATGTACGCCAGGGTAACACACGAGCTGAGCACCTTTCGTTTAAGTTTACATGATCTACATCGATCTCCCATCACCCGTTCTTCTTTCCTCCAAGCATCTGCCCCTGCTGTAATCCTGCTGTGAATTTTGGTATCCATCCCCACATATTGCTCCACCCAGGTAGACAAAACTGTCTCTGCTTGAGCTTCTTCCCATCCAGGTGTATTTTCAGCTCTTTCCATATCTGCCCCACCCACATTACGTCCATCTATTTCAAACTTACTTTCATGCTAGGTCAATTACTATTAACACCATGTACCTTTACTGATGAACTCTTAATAAATCTTAATTCGACATTATCCAATTTGTTTCTATTTTGTATTACTACTAATATTTTTATTAATTTATATTCACATTTTATTTAATGTTGTGAAGTGCCATGAACATTATGGATATGGCGCTATGCCAAATAAGATATATTGTTATAGGGTGGGGCAAGGCGCCCACCATAAGCAGGAACCGCTGCATTTGTTTTAATAATGACCTAATCGAATATATGTTATGTTGCAGGCAATCTAAACTATATCCTACTTTGTCTAAAAGTATTTTACACATAGATACAAAACATAATTTAAAATGCTACTTTTTTAAATAGCTACGAAAATGGCGTCTTACCCCAGAGGTGGGGCAAGACGCCCATCTTGCCCCACGGCATGTGCGCTAGTAAAATAGCTGTATGTTGCTTGCAGCTTAATTATCGCACATTTAACTGTTACCAAATGTTAATCGATATGTATATCCTAAGAGATGAATAAATGTCATGGTTATTTATGATAATCCCTGAGTTTTACAATGACATAGGGAATGACATATTTTACTATTTGACACTTACAAATCAACTAAGTCACATTTTGTACTCACGATTGTAAAATCTTGCTTCTTTTTATGTTTCCTTTCATACGCTATGTGGCTGCACGGATATAAAAAACCTTAGTGCCGATCTGAATCATTATTATGTAGATAGGACGAGTGGGCGTATTGCCTCGTATAGGCGCCTTACCCCACCCTACCTTACCTGAGTCTGTGGTGCCACATCCCAAGGTTGTTCCAAGGTTTGGAGGTTGATGACTCCCGTCTGTGCTGACCTCATCCTCCTCCGCACAGAAGGTCAAGTTACTCGCCTCCTCTACGTGGCTGCCGTCGTCCACCTCACTCCCACCCTCCCCCGACCCCCCGGGGGGCCACGGGTCAACACTGGCGGTCAGGTCAGCCATGGTGTCCAGGTTCTTCACTGGGGTCATGTTGTACTGGAGGGTGTGAGTGAGGTCATAGCTATAGCTAAACAACAACAACAACATTGACAACAACAACAGCATTGACAACAAGAGTCATGTTGTACTGGAGGGTGTGTGTGAAGTCATAGCTATAGCTAAACAACAACAACAACATTGACAACAACAACAACATTCACAACAAGAGTCATGTTGTACTGGAGGGTGTGTGTGAAGTCATAGCTGTAGCTCAACAACAACAAGAGTCATGTTGTACTGAGCAGATTGTAAAGAAGTAAGAATAATAAGACATGTTAGAAACAATACAAAGGAGAGCAACCAAAATGATACCAAAACTCCGGAATATTAATTATGAAATGCATCTAAAAGAATGTGGTTTAACAACACTAGAAACCAGAAGATTAAGAGATCAGATTGAGGTGTTTAAAATATTGAATGGGTATGAAAATATTGACAGAAATATTTGTTCACGGTCAAGGAAAAGAGAAGGACTAGAGGACATGGCAAAGAAGCAGTGTAGACTAGATATTAGAAAATTTTAATTTTCACTAGGAACAGTAAACGAGTGGAACAGATTATCAGCTGATTGTGTAGGTGCTAGTAGTGTTAATATATTTAAAAATAAAATCAACATATACCTAAGACGGGCGGGGTATACTTAGGTAGATAAGTTGGGCTTTCAATAAGCCAAAGGGCTTCCTAGTCCACCTGCCATCTAGAGTTGAATCTCTAGGTGGCAATATTGTTAAATGTTCAACAAACCTGAAGTAGAAGTTGCTTGACAGATCCATGCTCTGGAACATTTTCACATATCTGAAGAGAAAGACACGACAATATCACAGTGTTGTACAAGTAAACATTCCCCTGACTCTATAGCACATTTCAATATGATTGTAGATAATTGTGGTGAGCATCTAACCTTAGTTCATAAATGTGTGCTTAATGGATTGGGTCATTAGGCAATGACTCATCTTATTTCATCAGATAGTATTGGACCGGGTTATTGGGAATGAAATCACCTTGGTTCATCAGGGTGAATGTGTCAGACCATGTCATTGGGAATAGACTCACCTTGGTTCATCAAGGTGAGTGTGTCAGATCATGTCATTGGGAATAGACTCCCCTTGGTTCATCAGGGTGAATGTGTCAGACCATGTCATTGGGAATAGACTCACCTTGGTTCATCAGGGTGAATGTGTCAGACCATGTCATTGGGAATAGACTCACCTTGGTTCATCAAGGTGAGTGTGTCAGACCATGTCATTGGGAATAGACTCCCCTTGGTTCATCAGGGTAAATGTATCGGACCATATCATTAGAGACAGACTTACCTGGGTTCATCAGGGTGAGTGTATCGGACCATATCATTACAGACAGACTTACCTTGGTTCATCAGGGTGAGTGTACCGGACCGTGTCATTGGGGATGTACACGAGACTTGTGTCTTCAATCTTGTAGATGGTGTGGGAACCAATGAGAGCCACGCGTCGTCGCTTAGTGATCAATACAATGTAGTAGCCTTCGAGGAACTGTACAAACCCTGTCAGACCCAGGAACAGAACCTTACGCACCACAGTATTTCACGGTTGAATGGACATGTCACTCCAAATAAATAAAAACTATATCTTGCATTACTACGGGAATTGTCACGAATGTAAATAAAATCTAAAAACATGATGCCACACCCGTGGTTTGTTTACATAGTGTGATATGAATTTGTGATGTTTAATTACTTTAAACTAGAAATTTGTGATTACAGACTAAATCTAAAAAAATTACAATTAAGAGTCATTAAAAAGGTAACAATTTACCAGTAATATTACTCAAAATCAAATTGTTTTTATTTTTATTTTATGAACTTCCCCATCTTTGGGTTTGGAGTAAACCCTAACTTCTGTAGTTATGATACATGTGGATGCATATTTATTTACTATATTTATAACTATAACTTGTCTGTCTTGAAAAACATCTCCTTTAGAGTCTCACCCGGTGAACAATAAATCATTATTTAATCAGAATAACTAATAAACAACAAGTTTCAATCTTGGGTGGTTCCCATCATGCACTGCACTTCAATAGTTTTTTGCCAGCATGACACCCATTCCACCAAAGACTTACCAACGAGACCAAAGGTAGACACCCTCCGTGACAGACCACTGCCTCCTTTCTGGTTGACCTTTGACCTGTTCCCGACATCGATCATGTAAAGTAACTCCCGGATCTGTTTCGGCGAGTACTCCACCTGGTGGACAGACATATTACTACTATATTAAAGTATTTTCTTGAAATACAACTGAAACCATAAGTATTGATTCTAGCAAAATGTTACCCCTATATTGTTATAAAGTGACCTATGTGTACATATAAAATGTTTGCAGAATCACCTATAAGGAATTCTTGTTTTACTAAATAATTAAAATTAAAATATTACTATTCAAAAACATAATATACTATGTCAACCATACAAAACAACTGTAATATTATTTTAAATAATGAAGTAACAGAATCAAAACTCTGATTACTATCATATTTAAACTGAAAGCCACTCTCCTTTACATTTTGGGTCAATAAATTATTTAGTGGAATTAGTAAAAACTAGCAGATTATGTAACAGATAGATAAACCTTATATAAATCGCACAGGTTTGCTTTAAGTATAATTATGACACCGTAATTACTAAATTGTAAAAAAGGCAAGTTCTTATATAGCGCAGTATCCAGTCCTCAGGACTGTTCAAAGTGCTTTACACTTTACTTCCCTGACAGACCTGTTCACTCAGACATCATCTCGGCTTCTCTGGGAAGCATCCAGCCATACACTACAATTAATGCGCGAAGGCTGCTCGTACACATATCCACCACTGTCTATGGCTAGGTACTCATTTATACAGCTGAGTGAACTGGAGCAATGTAGAGTGGAAAAACTTGCCCAAGGTTTTAACACCGCAGCCAGGATTCGAACCCAGGTTCTCGTAGTCGAGAGTCCGAAGCTCTACCCCCGAGCCATTGCGCTTGACAAGTAAGCAAGTGTAGAACTTGTCTAACATACAGAAGTGAATAACCTGTGATGTGATTACACAAAGCATCACACACCTTGTCCTCCACAATGTGGAGTTCTCTCGGCTCAGTCCTGTCGATCTTGAGAACACGAAAGCGTGTCTCGGTGTTGTTTGATCCAACAACAAAGAACCGCTGGAAGAAAATTGCAACTGTAAATAATTGACAATTTTGCATATTTCAATTACATGTATTTTTAAACATTTGGTTATGTACAGAACAGCCTATGCATGCTGTCCTTGGGAGAATTATTTTTTTTTAATATTTTTTCATGAAAAGATGAGGATATGTTAGTGAATGACAAGACTATCAATGTAAATGACTTGAGTGCAGACACACTTTAGTGGAAGACTTACCGCCTTTGTCTCATAAATGACAATCTTCTGCATGCAGCTGATGATAGGATACTGCTGCGTCATCTTGATGGGTGCTGGTCACGCCAGTCAGTCAGAACATAGGCCAGAGTCAGGTCTGTGGGTTGACACAGATAGATAGGTTTAAGTACGGGTATGACATTTGACAACATTTTATAGACAGTCATGGCAATGATGCAATTGCATTCTTTATAAAATGCTCTTACTACACATATAATATATGCTCTTGTCGTGTAATGATAACAATTAAATTAGAGTCAAATGTATAAAAAAACACTAATTTTTGTGTGTATTCATTACTTGTGATTACCAAGAACATGGTATGGTCATTATCATGTGTAAAGTGTTTATAATATGATTAAATGCTGTAATGCACCTATCAGTAACACATAATATTATACGGATTATATTGATCCAATACTTTATTGTATACTTCTCTTCAAGAATCAAGTCTTTTCTTCCTGTCTGTTAGTGTTTGTTACGTTTGTACGAGTTAATTCTAGCATGATAAGGCAAGATTACCTAACATACCTTTCTGTCGGTTTCCCTCATGTTGTTTAAATGTCTTTAAATTATTGCTATTATATTTAAAGCCCATTGTTTAATGAAGTAGTTTAGGGGTGTGTGGTGTAATTTATGCCACGCCCCTCCGCTAGGAGGTGCTAGGTTAGGAAGGTTAGGAACCTAGACCCAGCGACAGTGTATGACTGTTAACCTGTATTTTATATTTGCTACCTTCTGTGCAGGGCTATGGTTACCCCATCATACAAAGGAGACCATGTTCAAAACATTACCAAGCCCTTAACAAGATCGGAGCCAGATCAGTTTTAGCATCATTCCGACGTCGCGCTAGTCTATCAAATATTCGTCAATCGCGCATCGATACTCGTCAACGCACATCATACAGTATTTGCGCATCCCATATTTTCCCATCATTAGGCGCACGCAAATTTATTCTGCGAATTAAATTCCACCTAATTTTCCCTGAATGCTCAACCGACTGCTTTATATGGTCGAGTGATGCCTTTATAGAAAGTCTTTCGTCATTGATAAATGGAATATTGCAAATGAAATGACAAACTAATTATGTTTTGGATTTGAGAAAATCGTGTTCGTCGTTTGCGCAGCGCAGAGAACAAACACGTGTTTGCGTGACAGAAGTTGGGTGGGTGTAAATATGCAAACTTTAAACATCTGCTCTGTGAAAACAACTGAATGTGTCACTTTGCGTTTCAGCGCCTTTCATTCCTATTATTAATACGTAATACTCTGCCCCAGACATAGGTATAGGGCCTTCGCCAAAAGTGTTATCAAGCGTTGTAATGGGCGATAATAGGATTATAGCACAGCTAGCCCTGGCCGCAATCGCGCCGTGAGCCTGAGGCGTGATCTAGGTCTGTAGGTAAACTAGGTATCTACAGACCTAGAGGTAGACGATGACGGCACATGCGGAAATAGGACAATCAAAAATGTGCACAGCAGGGTGCTTAAGCACGTCAAAATCACAGATCCTCAAATAATTTATAATATCAGCATTAACAAAATTGATATAAAATGTGTACGTTAAACGATAGTCTAGTAGATTCATCTAACAGTTAGTCAATGCCGGAGCTATAGTAGATTCGTTCGGCATTCAGTACTCTGTCAGAGCTAGAATACTGATACTAGTCTGATAGGTTCCCACTGCACGTGCAGACGTGCACAGATGAGTTGGCGGAGCAATAGCTACTTTAACATAGTCCATGTCTGGACCAATAGCAATGCTAAAATATATTGAATAACAAGATTTGATAATCTTCCAGTTAACAGATCCAAATTATTAGGGCCTTTTCAAATCGGTTTTACCACCTTTTTATGTGTATGTGTTCAGAATGTCATTCTACATCACTACATATTTATTTGTTTTAAGTTTAAATATATAACATGTTGCAATTTTTTATTTTGACTTCACAATGCACACTCAATACATCATGTTTGCAGTTGTGATGCATCTGGGATGTGCTAATTGCTCACGCCCTGTGACATCGGCTTGTTTACGTCGACTCGACAGCATTAAATTGGTCTAAAACACAATTTAAAAAATAGTATCTTACTCCATTGTCCTAGAAGTGATGTAGAATGACATTCCTAACACATACATATCAAAAAGGGTGGTAAAACATTTTGAAAAGGCCCTAATAATTTAGGCCAGTTAACTGGAAAATTATCCAAGATTTATGGAACATCAATAGCACTATGTTGGGCACTTTGTTATGACCATTCCACGTATTGAACATGCTCCCCCCATTCATCTTACCACCATTCATAAAATACCTTATTCTATATATTATGTCTTCAGACTAACAAATTAGTTACACTATGACATTATGCAGTGATACACATAGTATAAACTTCATTCAAGGGATCAAAGATATGTTAACGTTCATTCCAATCCATTCTGTCGCTTGTTCCGGCAGTTATAGAGCACCACAAGTTTTATGTTGAGGATATATCAGAAGGTCCTGACTTAGGTTGGCTGTAAGCAATTATCTTGGACCTGCGACAATAATCCAGACCTGTACTATATGCTAAGATCCCAGAATGAGTGCTGGGATTAGACCTAAGTACTTTGTGTGTGATTGATACCCCATGTAACAGTTATTAAATAATGATACAACCTATTATGTTAGCATGAATTAAGACATGTATATATAAATATAATAAGGTATATTTATGTCTGATGGAACGTTGTGGATCAAAGGTGGCAGTTTGGGTAGGGTTGTGCGGTTGTGCCATATATTGTACATACCTCTGGTAGTCAAATAGCTTGAAGACGGAAGAGGATTTGTTCGTATGTATGTACCAGGTATGTAATATCAGGTCTTGTATGTGCCAGATCATCACTGAAAAGATGGAGGACGTGGAGAGGGCTGAAGACTGGGAGGAAGACTTGAGTGGCAATGAGGAGGAAGACTTGAGTGGCAATGATGATGAGGTAAAACAAAAAAAATTACTTGGGATAAAACATGGTTTGCAACATACAATTTTATTTTGTAATTAATAATGTGGAGTTCTAACATGGGAAATCACTATTTTGTGGACCTGGATATATAATCTGTAGAATAGAGTGTATTATGACTTTGGCAGCCATTTTAAAATCCAAGATGGCTACCAAGATAACATGATCAAAAAGCCATTGAAGGATTTCAGTTGTATGACAAGATGTTATACTTGAAAAATACTTTAGCAAAAAATGCTACCAATTATCAAACAAAGATACATAGTAGCCCCCAACTAACAGCTGAATGTTGAACATAATGATTGAGTAAACAGATGAACAATGCTCTCTGAGAGGTTACAAAAGTAGTACAGCATCCTGAGCAAATTCTTTGCTACTATTTTGTCAATTATAAGAATACAATGTTGCTAAACAACCAGTTAATATAACAACAAATTGGTTATGCACAAGATAACATGTACATGTGTATAACGGTAGTAATTTCATGTGAGAAATATAAATGTATACATATGTATCTATTATGAGTTTCATGCTATTCCTGTAAGTTGTGTGCAATGTTTGTTATTTCCAGATTGCTGATGATGACAGAACCCATAACAAGTTACTGGCGTCAATTGGAGCCCTGGATGACAAAAAGAAGTAAGTTACAATGCATACAACAAACATTGAAGGTATAAAATATCTTTCTGTAATTCAGAGCATACAATGCATTATTATTGAAGTGAATGCAATTGTTATTGTATATAGTATTTTTGTGTGGTTTGTTTGTAAAGAATTGTTGTCGCACCAAATAGTTTGTCAGACTAATTGTTATTTGTTAGTAGACTGTTGTAGTGCTTCAGTTAGTGTTGTAACGTTGTTGTCATTATGTTGTTGTAGTTGTCATCACAAGTACCAAAATGATACAAAAACTCAGGAATATTAGTTATGAAATGCGTCTAAAAGAATGTGAATTAACAACACTAGAAACCAGGAGACTGAGAGGAGATCAGATAGAAGTGTTTAAAATATTGAACAGGTATGAAAATATTCACAGAAATATTTTTTTCGCGGTCAAGGAAGAGAGAAGGACTAAAGGACATGGAATTACATTAGCAAAGAAGCAGTGTAGATTAGATATTAGAAAATTTTCATTTTTTCACAAAGAACAGTAAATGAATGGAACAGATTACCAGCTGATTGTGTAGGTGCTAGTAGTGTTAATATGTTTAAAGATAAATTCGCCGTATTCCTAAGGAGGGCGGGGTACATTTAGATAGATAGGCTGGACTCTTGATAAGCCAGAGGGCTTCTTTGTCCACCTGCCATCTAGAGTTGATTCTCTAGGTTACAATCTTGTTAAATGCACTGATTTGTTATTATTTTCTCCTAGAGCTCGACAGCTGCTCCAGCGAACGGAGCCAGCTGCTGTCTCGGAGTTCCATCTGCCCACTTCTGAAGGTATGTACTATGTAGTCACGTTATTTAGCGCGTCATAGGCTTTTTCGAGCTCCACAAGGGTTTGTGGTTGGCTCCTTTGAAGTTCCTGTCAATATTTCATGAGCATGTAATTGTCATGGAGTCTTGTGGGAACATCAGTGCTTGTATGAATTGCATTTAAAAAATTATGGTATATGAAAAGAAGAAAACTTCCTAAGACAATTTGTCACTGAGGTGTTTGTGCGATGGACTGACAGTTAAAGAAATAGATCCTTTTGTATATGTTTACAACCAAACGTTTGGTCAGTCCTCGGTCACTTCTTATGGTCCAGTTCATTCATGTAATTGAAAACAACTAAATGTAGCTAATTAATTGTGGAATGATCTATAACAGTTGGCACAACAACATTGCCAAAACTGTCAATCACTATGACAAATACTAGTGACTTAACATTGACTATGAACGATGGATTCAACGTAAAGGTTAGATATCTAGATTGCATAGTTGAGTTGACCAAACATCTGCCTGATTTTCATGATTGTGTGTCTTAAACTTCCTGCTGTGTATTATCCTGTTGGTGTGGCTGAGCCGTACGCATGTGTGGTGTGGGTGAACCTATTCTCAGTAGCGGTTCGGTGGTGCTGAACAACAATTTTCTCTTCTCCTGAAAATTTAGCTTAGCTTAATAATTATATAAATATATTTTAAACAAAATTGGACGCATTCAGTTGTAATTGTAAATATAATTTTAAATGATATTTTAGTCCTATTATAATGTATGTTTACTAATTAAAATTATATTTTTAGGACAGGAGGACATTTTTTATTTATTTATTTATTTATTTATTTATTTATTTATTTATTTATTTATTTATTACAACTAGTTTATACCACAATTATTGTTAAATAGATAAACTATTATTTTAATTTTGTCTTTATTTATTATATTAATTTTTTTTCATTTTAAAGAATAAATTATGTACAATTTATATCTTATATTTATATCTTATATTTATTTGCCATATTTCATTTTATTGTATATATAGGCACTATATGAGTCAACGCCAGACTACATTCCAATTCATCATGTAATGCACGTTGAATATGACAATAAATCTTTATTATTATTTCTGTTCCGCCAGTTACTTCAGCACTATCTCTAGTGTGATCATGTGACCCTGTATCTAGCTCAGGTGAAGGTTCATGAACTGATGGTGGCAGCACTATCTCTAGTGTGATCATGTGACCCTGTATCTAGGTCAGGTGAAGGTTCATGAACTGATGGTGGCAGCACTGTTTCTAGTGTGATCATGTGACCTGTATCTAGGTCATGTGAAGGTTCATGAACTGATGGTGGCAGCACTGTCTCTAGTGTGATCATGTGACCCTGTATCTAGGTCAGGTGAAGGTTCATGAACTGATGGTGGCATTGAAAAAGACCTCAACCCACAGCGACCTGAAGAAGCAACTGAACCGTGTCCAGAAGCGGCAGAAGACACTGACCACCCCGCTGTCCAAGCCAGAACAAGAACGGGTCAGTCTACGCATGATTCGTTAGCAACGTTTCAAATGTAATGTTATAAATCGATGTTTTTTTAAGTCTGTTTGGAATTACAGTCGAATCTGGCAAGGCAGTTGATACATGATTTTATATTAAGTATAATACCCTTAATTATTTTTTTAAAGAAATTTTGTATTACCATTTAATTTTTAATAAGTAATGAAAACGTGCGGTGTCCATCCTGAATCATTTGCTATGTGTGTTGGTATGATGCAAACATTTGTAAATTATTTTGCAACTGTTTACTTTCAAAATATTGTGAAAATCATGTTTAGTTGTAGTAATAAACATGTAGTAGTAGCAGTAGTAGTAGTGGTAGTGGTAGTGGTAGTGTTAGTAGTAATTGTAATGACACAGTAGTAATAGTAATAGCAGCAGTAGTAGTAGGAGTAATAGCAGTAGTAGTAGTAATAGCAGCAGTAGTAGTAGTAGTAATAGCAGCAGCAGCAGTAGTAGTAGTAATTAGAATACATTGAACAGCACAACAGAGTAAAATGTAAATATACACATTTAAGCATGTTTGAAAAAAGATCAATACTCTTAGACATTCTGGAATGTTCTTTGGTTTATTTCTACCAAGCTATACAACCGGTAACAGAAAGTATCTGCGTGAGTGTGTACATGTCTTTCTACTTGTGGCACATCAGATGTAGTCATAAACCTGCATCTGTGGTTAGTGCTGGTTACACATGTGTCCTCACAGAGTGTTGCTATTCCAGATTGAACGAAGTGTCGCCTACGATAAGACGACATCAGAAGTGTCGAAGTGGAACTCTGTGGTTCTCACCAACAGACAGGTCTGTCTCAGTGGAATACAAACTACAGTCTTCTCAAAGTTCCTTTTACCATTAATATCCCCAGATCAACGGGGTAACCCTATAATAATAATAATACAGTTTTTATATAGCGCTAATTCCCGCATGGCGGATCAATGCGAAGAAATATACAAAATATATATTCATAAAATAAATAGAAAGGTAAATTATAATTGTATTAATGTTTGTTTTTAAGATCTACTAGTAACCCTTTGTATATAAATTATATAAATTAATTTAAACTAAATTCAACACTGCTTTTAAAATGTATACATGTACACCTGTAGTACTAAAACTTGGTATGTAAATTATACAGATTAATATAAAATTAAAACCTTTACTAAAACTGTATATGTAAATATATATATATATATAAATGTATAAATTAATCTAAAACATAAACACTGATTAAAACGTGTGATACTAAAAAGAAATTCTAAAGCAATGTCCATCATTTCAAAACACTTTGAATTAATTGAAATGTCTAATAAAAAGATGCCTTTAAACACTTTCTAAACATAGATAATCTATATAGCAACATTGTGAACGAAATGTTTCAAATGTTGTCTTAATTTTAGTCATCATAATTGATATGGCTACTTACATGTTGTGTCATAAGTATTATCAACACATAGAACACCTAGTTGTGTATTTCTGCTAAACTTACATTTTTACTTATCACATTTTCTGCAATGAACATCTCTTACAGAAATCTTAAATCCAAACCTATCACTGATTTGGTGTGGCATATAATCGCATGCGCACAAGAAGCACTACAAAGTACAAACTTCTGCGTTAGCCCAAGTTTGGGCTGTTTGCAGTAAACTACCTGAGACCTGAGTGTTGAGTTGTATGGTGTGTGCCATAATGATATTACCCTATGAATATGTGCGTAAAAAGCGTTTTGTTACGTCAAATGATCCATGTTGCAGGCGCTTCAGTTACAATTCCCACTGGAGAAACCAAGCATCCACATCGACAACACCACAGAGTTTGTCAGGAAATTCCAGGTAACAGCACAACAAATTCAATTTAAAAGTGTGTTTGTTTCTATGAAAATATGAGCTATGTATTATTGGCAGTGATCGTTTCAAACATAAGGCAAACATACGAAATTTAAATATGTGTATGATTCAACTCTTTGCTTATGAGATACTGTTAATTTGCAATCAATGACTGTGATCAAGTGATTATGATTCTGGCCATTTTCTTTCTATAGATGTGGTTAATTATAAGAAATTGTTTTTACTTTCACCTTAGCTCCCTGATAAATCGATTCATCTTGAAAAATGCTCTTTACAGTATTTACTAGTTATTGTGAGATTTCCTGCCCTACTGTATTGATGAACCTCGGAGCTTTATTTCCAAGGATTTCTGTGCCAAAGAACTTACCTTACAATTATCATCAGAGTTCTTATTTGGTCCAACATTGTTGGGAAAAAGATCTACAGTTCACATATTGATCTGTCCCACAAGTCAATGGGGTGAAATTTGAATTTGATATATTGAACATTAACCCTTGCAGCTCTATACATAATTGGAGATAGAACTTACATTTGAAATACATTGAACGTTAACCCTTGCAGCTTCGTACACCTGACTTTAACCTTTGCAGCCTCACGTGTTGATCTTTAACCCTCTCAGTGCCACAGGTCAATGGAGATGGAACTAAAATTTGACATTTTGGTCATTAACCCTTGCTGCCTCGTGTATTGAACTTTAACCCTTGCAGCCCCATACATCACTGGAGAAGGAGGTGGCTGCCCTGCTACGAGGGAGCCAGAATGTGTTGACGGGGGGCAGTGAACTGACAGAGGCAGAGAGACGTGCCCTGAAGGCCATGAGCATTGAGGAGGTGCGTCGTGGCCTCTCATTTGTCTGTCAGAAATGATAACATTAAAGTGTCATTTTGAAATCTTCCATATTTTTTATTTCCAACGAATCAACTTGAAAATGTTGCATATATTGTAATTGTAAATATAATTTTAAATGATATTTTAGTCCTCTTATAATGTATGTTTACTAATTTAAATTACATAAGGATATTTTATATATATATATATTTATTTATTTATTAATTAGTTTACACCACAATTATTGTTAACCCTGCAGGTGACCAGGGCCGAAAATCGGCCCAAATGCACCTGCCTCTGTTGTAACAATTTTCATTTCCATCACACTAAACTGACACGCGAGAATTTTGTATCATTGGATAGCTGACAGATTTTTCTAGATCGTGTTTATTTTTCCTTGCGTAGATTCAGTGACAGATTTTTCGCAGTAGAGTTTAAAAAGCACGTGATGCATTTGCTGCCCATATTTGGGAGATTTTACTATGTCCTGATGAATGAATTTACGCATCCATTCATAAAGTCGACACCCCCACACATTCGGTATCAAAAGAAAGCTCTGTGAGTAGCCAATCTGCCAAAAATAAACCACGTGGGTTCGATCCATTCAGCCAATCAGAACCGTGATTTCAAATGTGGCGCCATCGACCCCCACGGAACCAAAGTTGAAGACAAAATGGCGGCCGGTAAACAACAGTTTATCCGCTTTGCGATTTTCCTTTGGATTATCTCAAGTTTCTGCGTTGATATTTTGACAAAATGCTTGACAGTATTCATAAACAAGGTTATTATATTAGTTCATGTAATTAGATTGACTTTGGAGGCGTTTTTGGGGTGAAAATTCACCAAATTAGCAGCGCATATTTTCTCCGGCCGATCGCATTTGTCTAAATGGTGAAGTATATCCATCCACACGATCATTTTCTGGCAGCAGGATGAAATGGGTGTTTATTTTTTATTTTTTTTAGTTCAATTTCAAATACAAATATCCGCATGATTTACATTTGTTCTACAGATATTATAATTTTATTATAATATAGCAACCTTTTAGCGTTAAAATGATGCATCATTCATATTTTTATGACCAATATTAGCGGCGAAGTTATGATTTTTATTGGAACAGTATGCCACAGAGGATTTTTCTTGGTCACCTGCAGGGTTAAATAGATAATCTATTATTTTTATTTTGTCTTTATTTATTTATTATATTAATTTTTTTTTCATTTTAAAGAACAACTTATGTACAATGTATATCATATATCTTATATTTATTTGCCATATTTCATTTTATTATATATATAGGCACGATATGAGTCAACGCCAGACTACATTCCAATTCATCATGTAATGCACGTTGAATATGGCAATAAAGCTTTATTATTATTATAACATGTATAATATCTTTAACACTAACGTACAATTTTAAGATAAAAGGGGCAAATTGTGAAATTAAAAAAAAAAATTTAGTTAAAATACATACCATGCCGTGTTTAACATACACAATGTACACTTGCTTATTTATCATTTCTGTCTTGATTAATGTTCTTCAAAGAGCTCCCCCATCTGTTGTTTGTAGGCGCGGGAAAGACGGGCAGAACTACAGAAGTATCGTGTTTTGTTGTCATACAAGGAAGCGAAAGCGAAAAGACAGAAGAAAATCAAAAGCAAAAGGTCACTGTAACATTCATCCTTCTAAGTACATTACCAAGTTTACACAGGTAATAAATTAAAGGAACATGCAACCATAGTGTTGAAAATGCGTTAAAATCCCCCCAATTCCCACATACCATTCATGATAGAATATTGTAACACATGTATTTTTTTTTTAATTTTGTAAGAATGTTTTACATCATAAAATTCATCTTGAAACGTGCATTTTCACTGACCATGGGCGCTGCCATTGTTGCCCATTTCACGGGGAACTCACAAAGATTAACGCGAGACAATGCGTGACGTAGGCGGTCCACCACCTCAGCGATATACCTGATGAAGACTAGGCGTGATTTTAGTGACTGTTCTGTGTACTGCTTCACAGAAACT
This sequence comes from Oasisia sp. SBJ-2009, assembly GCA_964017155.1. Lineage (NCBI taxonomy): Eukaryota > Metazoa > Annelida > Polychaeta > Sabellida > Siboglinidae > Oasisia > Oasisia sp. SBJ-2009. The sequence goes on along the minus strand of OZ024861.1, from coordinate 44,544,337 downwards.
TGGCTTGACCCCTTGACCCCAGACTCAGCTGTCCTTCATTCTGGGTACACACTTCATAGAGCCGACCGCTCGCCTGAACTATCAGGCAAATCTAAAGGTGGAGGAGTGTGTTTCATGATAAATCAACGATGGTGCAACGACTCATCAATTTTGTCAACAACTTGCTCCCCTGAACTTGAGACACTTATCATAAAATGCAAGCCGTTCTACCTGCCGCGAGAGTTTACCTCCGTTGTCATGGTGGGAGTGTACATTCCACCCCAAGCTAACGCCACCGCTGCGATCGGCGCACTCGTTGATCAGATCATCACCGTGGAAAATTCAAACCCGGACTCACTTTTGCTGATTCTTGGTGATTTCAACCATACTACACTCTCTAAAGATCTTCCAAAGTACAAGCAGCAGGTAACGTGTGCCACGAGAGAGGGGAAAACATTGGACCTATGTTATAGCACCATCAGAGAGGCATACCACGCGGTTCCACGCGCGCCCCTTGGCTTCTCCGACCACGCCATGATTTACCTCCTGCCCTCCTATCGACAGAAACTTAAACAAGTGAAACCTTTCGTTAGAAACATTAAGCGCTGGGACGACGAGTCCATCCTGCGTCTCCAAGGATGCCTGGCATGCACGGACTGGGACTCTTTCAGAAACGCATCTGACGACATCCATGAATACGCAGATACTGTGACATCATATATAAGCTTCTGCCAGGATCTGTGTATTCCCGAAAAGAGTGTGAAAGTGTTCGGCAACGATAAGCCATGGTTCAACAAATACCTGAAAATTAAATTGAAACAGAAGGAAGAAGCCTTCAAGAGTGGCGACCGTGCACTGTACAAAAAAGCCAAGTACGGTGTTGAAAAGGCGATACGGGGAGCGAAAACTGACTACAGGCGCAAACTCGAAGGCCAGTTCCTTTCTAACGATACCCGCTCTGTCTGGCAAGGACTCCAGTGCATTACTGGCTACAAGCAAAAGCATTCAATCCCTGGCTTTGAATCAGCAACACCTGACAACTTTAACAACTTTTACGCCCGCTTCGACCGCCAGAATCTGACGACTACATCGGTCAGCCTCCCAGACCCTGCTGTGCCACTCCCTCCACCCTTCACTGTCCAAGAGCACGAGGTGAGGAAGCTACTCAGGCAACAGAGCGGTAGGAAAGCAGCTGGTCCGGACAACGTTTCCACATCAACTTTGAAATACTGCGCTAATGAATTAGCAACTGTATTTACAGACTTATTTAACGCCTCTCTCAATCTGCACACTGTTCCAGTCTGTTTTAAGGCAGCAAGCATAATTCCGGTACCAAAGAAGCCGAAAGCGACAGCGCTGAATGACTTCCGCCCCGTGGCTCTGACGTCAGTGGTGATGAAGGTGTTTGAGCGATTGGTACTGAGATATCTGAAGTCGGTCACCAACTCCAGCATGGATTCGCTGCAGTTCGCGTACAGGGAGAACAGATGCACCGATGATGCTGTTGCATTGGCCCTGCATTTTGTAATGCAGCACTTGGATTATCCGAACACTTATGCGCGCATCCTCTTCGTTGACTACAGTTCTGCTTTCAATACGGTCATCCCTCAGCAGCTGTACGACAAACTTCATTTGCTGTCAATTGACCCATCAATGTGTTACTGGCTTCTGGACTTTTTACTACAGCGATCACAGGTTGTTAAGATGAACAGTATAGTTTCCAGCACTATTATCATGAACACGGGGACTCCTCAGGGATGTGTCCTCTCCCCACTGCTATATTCTCTGTTTACAAATGACTGTGTTTCACATCACTCTTCTGTACCATTGTTAAAGTTTGCTGATGACACCACATTAATAGGGCTGGTGTCGGACTCAGATGAGTCTGAATACCGCCATGAAGTTAGCAGCCTGGTGTCGTGGTGTGACACTAACAACCTACAACTGAATGCGTCCAAAACTAGAGAGATGATCGTAGATTTTAGGAAGAGAAAAAGCCCACTTGCTCCCATTATTGTTAACGGCGACTCTATCGAAAGGGTGGATTGTTTTAAATTTCTAGGCACCATAATATCAAATGACTTAACTTGGGAAAACAACACAGATGCTGTCGTCAAAAAGGCCCAACAAAGACTGTTCTTCCTGCGCCAACTAAAGAAGTTCGGGCTGAGGAGAGAAATTCTTGTTCAGTTTTATCGTTCTGCTATTGAGAGTATTCTTACATTCTCAATATGTGTATGGTTCGGCGGCATCAGCCAGCGCCAGAGGGGCAGGCTTGACAGAGTGGTGAAAACAGCTTCCAAAATTGTCGGTAGTGAACTCACCTCTCTAACAGCCATATATAAAGACAGATCCAAAAAAAGAGCAGGCAAAATTATCTCAGACCAAACTCACCCCGCCCATCATCTGTTCGAATTATTACCTTCAGGGAAACGCTATAGGTGCATCCGTACGAAAACAAATCGCTTTAGAAACAGTTTTTACCCGAGTGCCGTAGCAGCCTTATCAGGAGTGAAATATAGAACGTAGCTGTAAAGACCCTGGAAACTTGGCTGTTTTCGCCTCTCTGGCGGAATTGTTATTTTTCTGGTGCTGGTTGGTGTGGCTGAGCTGTACGCGTGTGGGGTGTGGGTGTACCTATTCTCAGTGGCGGATCGGTGGTGCTGAGCAACAATCTTATTTTCTCCTGAAATGTTAGCTTAACTTAATAATTGTATAAATATATATTTTTAAACAAAATTGGACGCATTCAATTGTAATTCAATTGTAATTGTAAATATAATTTTAAAATGATATTTTAGTCCTCTTATAGTGTATGTCTATTTTTAAAGGATATTTTTTAAATTATTTATTTATTTATTTTATTAACTAATTTACACCACAATTATTGTTAAATAGATAATCTATTATTTTAATGTTGTCTTTAGTTATTTACTATATTAAAATATTTTTTTTTATATTAAAATATTTTTTTATTTTATTTTAAAGAACATATCATGTACAATGTATATTTTATATCTATATTTTATATTTGTTTGCCGTGTTCTATTTTACTGTATATTTAGGCACTATGTAAGTCAACGCCAGACTACATTCCAATTTATCATGTAACTTTTACACGTTGAATATGGCAATAAAGCTTTATTATTATTATTATTATATAGGCGTAGCGTAATATGTAAACACTAGCATAGCGACATGAATCGAGTTGTTTTATGAGTCTTGTGATAATGAAATGCTTGAATATCAAGCATACGGATGTCAAAAGAAGGCAGGAGAAGAGTCCGTGAAAGGAAAGAGATTTGTCCAAATGCCAATAAATTCTCTACGAAGCCCGCCGTCGAAGGGCGAGTTGGCGATCAAATGGCTCCACAATATAGGTACGAGTCATACAGTGGAAACATTCAATTTCAACCGGAAAATGGTTTGCCAGGACCATGTCACCGTTGATATGGAACACAGGTTGCCGTGATTGGGTGAAAGACGACTGTTGAACGAAGCTACTATCCCCACTGAATTTGTGCACAGAACGAAAAGTTCGGGGCCGAAGCGAAGGGTCGGTGTTGCACGCGAAGAAGGGTCTCGCAAAAGGGACGAACTTAATGTATGCAAATACTATATATGAAGTACTAGAATATCATTCAATGTATTTCCTTTATTATAATAAAAATCAATGATTACTAAAATATTCATTGCGCGACGGTCGACTGGAATAATTAGTTGGATAACCGATTTGTTTACATATGAAAGTGGGCGATAATAAAAGTTATTAAGCTCCGTCGAACCAACCAAGTCCAAAATGGATTGCGCGATTTCCTTTGTTGCAGTCTCTACTTGAGCATCATTATTCTTTATCCTATTCTTTATGAATGTTTATATTATAAGGGACGGCGTTTTTTATAGCTAACGCTCTGTAACTAATTAAATGTATGAATATATCTCAGACTCAGTGGGTACGTGAAGAATTCGTTTTGTTTTGCCCACCCGAGGCGCTAGCGGTGGTGGATCCGTGACGTCACACGACCACAGGCGAAATGTCCAAAATGTCAGCCTCCAGGGAGGTTCACTAATTATCCTTAAAAGTTAACAAATCATTTCAGAAAAAAATTTCAAAATATGGGATATGGTTCAATGAACATTGTTTAATGGTTTAAGCAATTTTTACTTTTTGGGTTGCATGTTCCTTTAAGCTACAAACTTTAATAATTGTTTTTGAAAAAAATCCAAATTGTAGTGGAACACACATTGTAACCCCTAGGCATGAACAAATACAAAACAAAACCAAGATGGTTGATAGAATTTATTCACACTAACCAAAGTACATGGTCACACACATATTATTGGTGACTTTTACTAAGATTTCAGAATATTTTGGGGAGCCAGATCACCATGATTACAGTAGGGGGGGTACATACTGTACGTGTTATGTATACCACAAAATACAATCCTTTTTGTTCGTAAAGGCCGTGATAACATTTCCGACAATACTTACAGAAAAATTTATTTTCTGACATCTCCACCAACCCACCTTTCCTTCTCACCTCCTTTACCAATCCCCTAACTCTCTTCCCTGTCTCAGTTGTGGTCTTTTCCCTCATGCCACTCCCACAGCAATCACCAATAATTAATGTCAACCATTTTCATTGTTGTTTTTGTTCGTTCCCCGTCAGATTCCACCGAGTGCTTCGCAAGGAACGACAGAAGGGCGAACAGAAGGCACTGAACGAGTTGAAGGAGACGGACCCTGAGGCGTACACGGAGAGACTGGAGCAAACAGAGAGGGTCCGCATGCAGGTGGGTCCGTAGTTCTGGGCTGTCCACCAGGTGGCAGCTGATACCTATGTCATTCACCAGATGGCGTCACTGTGCTGGAGGTGACTGTCCTCAGTGTTCAGTGACAAAGGACTGGGTAATTATGGTATAAGTGATTGTGTTGTATGTTTAATTGTGTTCTCTCCATTGTTTTTTTTTAAAGAACGTTTGTGATGTTTAATAACACATGTTGTCAAGAGTTACATATAAATTTTACTTGAACTATTTGTTCTTGGAACAAATTCTTCATGGGTGATCCACAAAACTAATCCGGAAAATAAGTCTAAATAAAATCTCTGAAAAAATTATTAACATTATAACTAGCATTTAAAACACCATAAATCCAGGACTAGTCTGGTCATAGGTGCATACAATAACATGTATTATAAAACATACATCAAATCATAAAATATGTTTTTAAATATACAATCATAGATAAAGAAACATGATAATATGTCATTGACATTAGGTATAATTTATACTGTTTATTATCTATTCCTGCATGAGTTAACCCTTAACTAACCCAGCAGATTTTCATGTTAAACATGACATGTACTTTATTTATTTGCAGGAGCGCATGAGTCTGAAACATCGTGGAGGATCAAAGTTCATGAAACAGCAGATGATCTACGGAAAATATGATGATAAGGTAAGTTTAAAATAACTTGGTGAGCATTAGCTAAAACTACTGGCTGAATATCACATGTACATGCGGCTATTTTCCTTTGAAATTACTTGAGTTATATATTTGTGTGATGATTTACAGTGATCATTATCCAGATGTTAAATGAAATGATAATGTAACAAATTGAACTATGTGATATTGCAGCAAATCTTTTCTTGACAAACTAAAATACATGAGCAAATACTAGTGAATATATTGTTCATGGCTCCAAGAATGGTTTATTGTAGTATAATTAACTTACTTTGGAGCTTAATGTCGAAGATGAGTACGACGTTTTGATCCGTCAGCTACGGACCTTGTTCACGTACTGGTGTCGTGTGTTGCCTCAAATTATCCCGCCGAAATCTGAGGCAACACACGTGACACCAGTACGTGAACAAGGTCCGTAGCTGATGGATAGAAACGTCGTACTCATCTTCAACATTAAGCTCCCCAAAAAGTTACTTATACTACAATGAGCAAATATTCATTTCTAAAATTAATGTAGTTGGTCTAATTAATTTTATCCCATTTCAGAGTCGACAGTCGGTCCAGGAAATGCTGCAGAAAAGCCGGGAACTGTCACAGAAACGCACCAATCCCGACGCTAGTGGAGACAGTAGTGAAGACGATGACCTGGAGGTGGTCATGGCTGATACAACAGATGTTTTTCCCTCAAGTACGACAATAGGACAGAACCCATGGATGGATGCGAAGGTGAAGGTTAGGAAGCCAGCCGCTGACCGATCGCAGGAGCCTGTAGTCAGACAGGAAGTAGTTTCTGAGGACACGTCACAGCCAGACGTAGCCCAAACGGATGTCACTGAAGAGACGGGAAAAGAAGACAAGGAAAACATTGACTCATCCGCGGATGAAGATGACAAACCAAACGAGGATATTGAGGAAATATTTAGTGCCGTCGCAAAGAAACAAGGTAAAGAGCAGACACAAGAAAAACCAGTCACAAAAGACTCTCGTAGAAAGAAGAAACGGAAAGCTCGCAAGGAGAGGGACAGCGCCAATAAGATGAGTAAACAAACCATAGTTCATGACCTTAGCGATTTCGTCCAGCCGGATAATGATGAGGATTTCATCCGAATGTCGTTGACCCGGAGAAAGGCACAGGAAGACTTTGAGGACAACCTCACTGATGACGAATCAGAAGCGACCCCCAGGGAGGCCCCGAAGGAAACGGAAAAAGCTAATTTGGCTGCCGATAATAAAACGAAACATGTCTCAGTGGACGTGGATCCGAAAAAGTTCTTCACAGTTGAGAAAACATTAACACGGTCGAAGGCTCCAGATCTTGTGACAAAGGACAACGAGGAAGGTTTTGTGACAGATGAGGACCAGCGAATGACCATTGCACAGGCGTTCGCCTCTGATGATGTCATCGAGGAGTTTCGGCAAGAGAAGAAGTCGACAGAGGAGCGGGATAAGCCGAAGGATATAGACCTGAGCCTGCCTGGCTGGGGTTCCTGGGCAGGGGCAGGGATTGTACCCTCGAAGAGGAAAAACAAGAGGTAAACAGTGGCTGATGTTGTCCAAGAATGATTGTGTTCGTCTGCAGTTTGTCCATGTATTCCCGGTGGAAATTAGCTTCCACATGGGTTCTCTGTTCTGTGTGTCTTGCATTGTTGATCATCTACCGTCATTTCCACACCCCATCTCTACCCACCCTAACCTTTGTTCTCAGTTTCCGCTCACCCCAGTGCCCCCATATCTCTTCCCACAGTCTTCCCATCTCACTGATGATCTCAGTCTTAGTCATCACCTTCTCCTACATGTACTCCTGTCTTTCTAAAAACATGCAAAGTCCAGGTCATCTTGCGCTTGCTTCTAAGTGCTGCAGAGACACAGACATGTAAAGTTGGCAAACAGATGAACAAATGTTTCTTGAGTTCTATTGGTAGAATCATGTAATTATTTGTCGGACTGTGAAAAGAATGGTATTTTGTAAAGAATGATGGGTTTGTAAAGAGTGGCATTTTTGTAAAGAATGGTGTGTTTGTAAAGAATGACATGTTCGTACAGAATGGCACTTTTGTAAAGAATGATGTGATTGTAAAAAATGATGTGTTTGTAAAAAGGATGGGTTCGTAAAGAATGGCACTTTTATAAAGAATGATGTGATCATAAAGAATGACGTGTTCGTAAAGAATGACGTGTTTGTAAAGAATGATGTGTTTGTAAAGAATGATGTGATCGTAACAAATGATGTGTTTGTAAAGAATGACGTGATCGTAACCAATGATGGGTTTGTAAAGAATGACGTGTTTGTAAAGAATGACGTGTTTATATAATAACGAATGATGTGATCGTAACAAATGATGTGTTTGTAAAGAATGATGTGTTTGTAAAGAATGATGTGTTTGTAAAGAATGGTGTATTTATACGGAATAACATGTTTGTAAAGAATAACATGTTTGTAAAGAATGGCGTGTTTGTAGGTTTATCATTAAGGCTCCAACAGCTCCACCAAGGAAGGACGCTGGGCTGCACAATGTCATCATCAGTGAGACAAAGGACAACTCGGTGGCCAAGCATCAGGTCAGTGTCATCCAGTAGCTGATCAGTGGTCAATGCTTTCTGCCAGTAGGGGGCGACACCAGGTCAGTTAATCTCTGCCAGTAGGGGGCGATACCAGGTCAGTTAATCTCTATCGGCAGGGGACGACACCAGGTCAGTTAATATCTGCCAGTAGGTGGCGACACCAGGTCAGTTAATCTCTGCCAGTAGGTGGCGACACCAGGTCAGTTAATATAAATGTCTCATTAAAAACCAACCCTTTATAAAGTTTCATAGTATAAATGTAATGAATAAAACAACTCAATAATAATGACCAAATTTAAATTTGTATTCATATCTTTTGTATATAATTTCCGGTTTTACAGGAAATAAAAAGTAACCATATTCATTGAACTGTGTTCCGCAGGTGAGTCACCTTCCATTCCCGTTCTCAAGCGTGCACCAGTTTGAGAGCAGTGTGCGACAACCCATTGGCAAAACGTGGAACCCAGAGACGGCGTACCACCAACTCATCAAGCCCAAGGTTGTCACTCGCCTCGGCACCGTCATCAGCCCAATCAGCAAAGAGGCAACATTCTCGAAGGAAAAACAGAAATCGGGAAATTTTGGCGGGAAGAGGAAGCAAGACGACATGATGCCAGTGGGGAAGAAGGAAGCCGGAGGAAAATTCGCTAAAAGGCAAAGGGGTGGAAAGCTAAAGAAGTGAGGTTATGTAAATATGTACAATATACAAAGGACAGGCAGAATCTGTCTTTTGTGCGGATCGATGCCATGAAGAATGTCACGGAACGTGCAGATGTTGGCGTGTGAAATGTATCGGGAATACGAGATGAATGACTAAGTGTGCTGTGTAGCACTGACCTCCCAGTGCCATGCTTAGCAATTTAAGTAAAAATATATGAATTATACCATACTTTTGTTGTTTCTTTATTTTCCTTCCCCTAGAGCTCTAAACTGAAATGTTGACATGGAGTTTAAAACAAGTTTGTCACAAGAGATAGATGTGTAGAGTTTCTTACAAAGTGCTGACATTTTTAACAGTATACCATGATTGTCCAGTTTTATTCTTTGTACATCAATACTTTTAGTTACCAATCATATAACGGCTGAAAAAAACCGGCTGAAAAAAACCCTACCAAGAATAAGACAACTGTATACGCCATGATTGTCAATTTGTTGCTATAAATCTGCTGGTGTGACAAATATCTCGCCCTAGCGCGGCAGTCTGTTGCATTGCGGCAGTTGGCTGAGAATAAGGTGCAGCGTTGACAGATGCCTGCTGTTGGTAGTCCCTCATCTCATGTAGTCGTGTTGGTCTGTTATCTTTTCTTCTCTGTCGGTCTAATGGGATTTGTAAATATTATATAACTCTAATAATCCATACAGAGATAAGCAATAAGAAATGTTTCTTTTCTTATTGCCAGAGCTGCTCTGAGATTTGCCCTGAAAATCCGCTAGGGGCACATCGGTTTCTGCTCTGGCAATACAAATTTGTTCCGCCCTTATTGCCAGAGCAGCTCTGCGGATCAATATTATTGCAGTTTCCCCGCCACGATCGCCTAAATCAGTCAAAAAACGATGCCACGGCGTCATGTGAATCTGAAACAATTACTATATCAACATGTGTTCGCTAAACATATCGCCAACCGGACGCACACGCACATTACCATCAATTGATTTCTGCTCTGCCTCTGGCAATAAGAATATTTTTTCCGCCCTTATTGCCAGAGCTGCTCTGGCAATAAGCGCGAAAAAAATCCTTATTGCCAGAGCAGCTCTGGCGATAGTCTAAGCCAAAACAAAAAATATTGCTGTTAAATTTAAAAAACGCGGTAAATATTTTTGAGAACTAAAGTATCCAAAATAGTCACAATTTAATGATATATGCCTAGATAGGTGTCGCATTTATTGCATCTCTTAATCACTAGATGCAACCACGTAAACCGAATTCAAACGCTGTGATGTATTCGCAGGCCGGCTATGGCCGACCTGAGGAGATTATTGGTGACCGTCAATGCACTCAGTTGAGTGCTAATCGGGTTTAATTGCCGTCCTTGTTGGTACTGCCCCTAGAGAACACAGGTTACTGCTGGGCAGGGTCCACAAATATACCCTCACTGCTGGGATCAGTTGGGGTATCTGGTGAGAATACCAATCCATAGGTTTTCCACTACAAAACTTTTCCAATTCTGACCGTATGAAATCGGCATAAAATCGGCTTAATTTCGTCATCTGCTATAACAACATGCAGTTTTCCATTGGTATGCGTGCGCAAATTGTAGCTTGTGCTCTAATTCGCAGTTCCTAGCTAATCAAAATGCGGCTTACTTTTAAAAGGACGAATGCGATCAACGGTACGGCAGGAATCGATGCAAAAGTTAAATTTGTTATCAATGTTTGACTAGTTTACACACACACACAAATATTAGGGGGAATAATCGGATTAGGACGAACCACACAAAATTGCCAAATCGGGTTAACGAACCGCAGAATTCCGCGATAAAATGTCATTCCTGAATGTTTTGAGTATGACGCAAATGTATACAACTACTATCAGGGTGAAACACAAACGTGTTTATCTCCAAACGTCAAAAATTGATAATTTATCGCGTTTTACTCTCAAAATCAATCTTTCAATGAATCCGTTTGGTGAAGAAACAAATATCATCATCAAGATTCCAACATTTGAGTCATTTTCTGAATTGGGACAGTGACATTTTTTTAAGCCTCCTAAACAGTCAATACAATTAGTCATAATTTCACATTTTAATATAACTACCTTGAAAAAATCAACATATATCATTGCAATATTGTGAAATCGTTGGCTACAATGTGTACACACACTACACAAAGCAGTAACTGGTTCATTGTATACAACGCTGCTAATTCAACAATGGACACATTGAATCATGGGGAGTGGCCAATATAGTTCCTAATTTGGCCGATTCTGAAACCACCCATGTCTGTTTCACCTGTTGTTAATTGCCAACAAAGACCACACATTAGACGTCCTGTGCAGACGGTGGCCATGATGAAATGACAGGAAGAACATTTGCCTCGATGTCTGTACATCAAACACCTAGAGGTGTACATCCCAGACCAAGCAGCGTCCACCAGTAATATAACACCAACCAACTTAGTTTCTTCAGGGCACCGGCAGTATTCTCAATCAACGGCGTAAATAATGTACATTTCTGGTGCATTGTGTTTTCTTATCCACCAAAGTCACATTACTGTATTTGCTTAGAGGGACTGGTAAAGTTCATGTACGGGTACGGATGTCTCTTCAAATTCACAAGGATTCTCCCCAGTATGGATACGGAGATGATATTTCAAATGACCACTTTTTGAGAACTGTGCTCCACAGGTATCACACCCCACAGGATTTCTCCCTAGTGTGGATACGGAAATGTTTCTTCAAATAAACACTTTGTGAGAACTGTGCTCCACAAATATCACATTTGTAAGGTTTCTCCCCAGTGTGGTAATGGATGTGTTTCTTCAAACTACCACTTGTTGAGAATTGGGCACAACATGTATCACATTTATAGGGTTTCTCCCCAGTGTGGATACGGATATGTGACTGCAATGTACTACTTCTTGAGAAAAGTGCACCACATGTATCACATTTATAGGATTTCTCACCAGTGTGGATACGGATATGTGTCTTCAAACTAACACTATGTGAGAACTGTGCACCACAGGTATCACATTTGTAGGGCTTCTCCCCAGTGTGAATACGGACATGTGCCTTCAAATTACCCCTTACCGAGAACTGTGCATCACAGGTATCACATATGTGGGGCTTCTCCCCAGTGTGGATATGGACATGTCTCTTCAAAGTACACCTTTCTGAGAACTGTGCACCACAGGTTTCACATTTGTGAGGTTTCTCCCCAGTGTGGATACGGATATGTGTCTTCAAATTAACATTTCGTGAGAAATGTGCACCACAGGTATTACATTTATAGGGTTTCTCCCGAGTGTGGATACGGATATGTGACTGCAATGTACTACTTCTTGAGAAAAGTGCACCACATGTATCACATTTATAGGATTTCTCCACAGTGTGGCTACGGATATGTGTCTTCAAATTAACACTTTGTGAGAAATGTGCACCACAGGTATCACATTTATAAGGTTTCTCCCCAGCGTGGATACGGACATGTGCCTTCAAATTACCCCTTACTGAGAACTGTGCGCCACAGGTATCACATATGTGGGGTTTCTCTCCAGTGTGGATACGAATAGGTGTCTTCAATTGAAAATTTTGTGAGAATTGTGCTCCACAGGTATCACATTTGTAGGGTTTCTCTCCAGTGTGGATACGAATATGTGTCTTCAAATTACCACTTCGTGTAAACTGTGCTCCACAGGTATCACATTTGTAGGGTTTCTCCCCAGTGTGGATACGGATACGTTTCATCAAATCCCCACTTCTTGAGAATTGTGCACCACATGTATCACATTTGTGGGGTTTCTCCCCACTATGGATAAGCTCATGTATCTTGAAAGTACCACTTTGTGAGAAATGTGCACCACAGGTATCACATTTGTAGGGTTTCTCCCCAGTATGAATATGGACATGTCTCGTCAATGTACCCTTTTCTGAGAATTGTGCACCACATATATCACACTTGAAGGGTTTCTCCCCTGTGTGAGTGCGTAGATGAACCATTAGATGGCTCTTCTTTAAAAAAACAAAATCACAAGTGACACATTTAAATTGTTTCCGATTTGCTCGAGTGCACACATTATCATTTATGCTGAGAGAAGTTTCAAGAGCCATACCGCAATTCAATTTTACCTCACATATAACCAACTTTGGCTAACCAGTGTCAACTTGCATATCTTAAGATTTTCAGGAAACGACTTTGCATCATATCGTCCTGATGAGAGCTTCAATGCTGGGTTGAAAGTTCTTTGATCCCTCATTCCAGAAACAACCTTGTCCATAAAACAATGTTGTCTACAAATGTAACGTTTTTGTTTAGTCCTCGGAAATAATTGATCAATGTTGTCGTCACCAGGGGCAGTCGATGTCACACTCGAATGGTGTCCCCACTATGGTGACAGTGTGTTACTTCGTTCAATGTCTTATATCATTGTCACCAGACTGGTGACACCAGCAGACTTGACACGTGTCGTTGTCAATGAACGAGCGTAGGAAGCATCATCACTTCAGTGGTGATACTTCTGGCGTCAACACCCATCCACATGTCACAGTCACTGTCCTGAAACAAACAACAATTATATAGAGACAGTGCTGAGGTACATTACCTGTTGATATGTAGTGGACACTGATTGACACAATCAGACATGTAGAGGACACGCCGTGAGTCGTGACACAATCAGACATGTAGAGGACACGTCGTGAGTCGTGACACAATCAGACATGTAGACGACACGTCGTGAGTCGTGACACAATCAGACATGTAGAGGACACGTTGTGAGTCGTGACACAATCAGACATGTAGAGGACACGTCGTGAGTCGTGACACAATCAGACATGTAGACGACACGTCGTGACACAATCAGACATGTAGAGGACACGTCGTGGGTCGTGACACAATCAGACATGTAGACGACACGTCGTGAGTCGTGACACAATCAGACATGTAGACGACACGTCGTGACACAATCAGACATGTAGACGACACGTCGTGGGTCGTGACACAATCAGACATGTAGACGACACGTCGTGAGTCGTGACACAATCAGACATGTAGACGACACGTCGTGACACAATCAGACATGTAGAAGACACTTACTGACTCTATAAGACACATTATAAATAACATTTTGGTATTATTAGATTCAGATACAGAGGACACTGATCGACACAATCAGAATGTAGTGAACACTCAGTGACCCCAAGAGACGTGTAAACGACCCTTGTCAAACTACCTGACATAGGACTAAGCCTTGATAACAGAACTAATCTGACTATTATTAACCGCGTATCACATGACATAGGTTAGTGCCCTGCACACAAAGGGTGAGGTCAGACCCGGCTTCCAACCTCTACTACTAAACTTATAGGCTCGGGTCTGTGTTCATATATTGCAGTTCTGCATTGAAAATAACAATATGTAACTGTACTTTGTACTATAAAAGGATAGATTTAATAAAAACCTTCACTCACTCAATATTTCAAAATAAATGTATGTTTTTATGTTAAATATAATAATTTTTAACCAGATTGCCAACTGATTTGTTTAATTAAACGTAATTGCAAACTGAGATGATGCATTTATCAAAGCCTTTGAATGCATAAATGAAAGATTTTGAATGCATCTTTCTACATATTGTAATTGTTAATTACGTAAACATTCTGTCCCATGTTAAAGAATAACCCACAAGCTGACTGTGAAAGGGATGAACAAGAAAGGCGCTAAACATTTCAGCACTGAAGAATTCAAAAGAAAAATACATGATTATGCCGCCCGTAATCCATTGATTAAATTGTAGTATTTTGGGTACGATTATTTAAAAAAACGTGTACATTTTTCAAAATAATATTATTTATATATAATTAATTTAAGATTATAAAAAAAACTGCTTGATTATACCAGGTGTCAACAAAGCAAATTCAGGCTAATTCTAGCACATATTAAGGGCTGCAGGTTGGAGATTGCATTATGGCAGAATGATGTAATAACATTGTCATTGACATTGTATGACGATGTCACGAATGTTATACCTTAGCCTTAGCCTAGCCCTAGGCTTAGCCTTAGGCTCAGGCCAGTTACACTTACAGCCATACATACATACACTGGTGAGTATCTGCGAGTTTGACAGCTATTGAAATACTATGGCAAGGAACCGCAACAATGGCCGTCAATAGCCAGGTATCAAAATTTGCTAATTACAAAAACAAAACTTAGTTTCTCTAAATTAACAAGGCCCTATATTATCGCCCAATTTCTACACGATACACACCATTTAGATTTACGTCAATGATACACACGAGCAGAATGCAGCGTGTCACTGTGTATGACAATAACATGGCATCAGTAGAAACACTGAAACAACAGTACACAGGTTCAGTCTGACGAGGATACCTTGGGCTTGGTGCTATCATCCAACAATACTTATAAAAGGTATCTAGGGATGTCAAATTGGTATTCACCTTAACGAATTTCGCGCTTTCTCGTCGAATGCAGTAATAGAAGTGGTTCCACCTAGCGATAACCGGAGTATACATCTCTAGGCTACCCAGGCGACGTACGTTAGGCGGCAGCACGTTTGCGCCTCCAACCAGAGCTACTAATTGAACCCACAGCTGTTAAGTTCGTCTCAGTGATGTAATAAGGTGTGACATGGATGAAGGGTGTGTCCTCATTGCCAGGCGGGTGTGAAAAGGGTTGATTGAAGATGTTGTTGTATTTATTTAGCTATGTAGCTGTACACAAATAACAATAGTAGCTATTATACTAGTATATATGTAATGCATATTAAATTAGGGATATCACTTACATATTAGATATTTAATATCAATCAGACATCTACAGATAATACATTTGCTTTTGTTTGAGCTATATTGCAGTTATTGTATTATGAAAGTTAAAATAATAAAAATAAAAAAAATTATTAAAAAAATCTGACTGTATTTGTATGTGTAAATAATTTAGCATTTAAAATTATTTGTGTTTGAATCCATCTGGAGTATTTGTAATTAATATTGTGCTTGAATATATTACTTATCAATTTCTTCGTAATGTTATTGCTGTTTACAATGAGCAGCTTCTGAACATAGATATAAATAGATCTATTTATATCTATGTTCTGAAGCAGCGAGAATGAGACCAATAATCTCATATTTCCACGTAGTTGGTTCATAGAGAAACAAAGTATAGAGTCGGGACTCGTGCTCTTTTGCGTTATTTCCTAATCCGCGCGCCATCTAGCGGCGTCGAAGTAAGAAATGTAAACAAACGCACGTGTCAATATTCGGAGGCAGTTAAATATCACATACATGCCACATGATACGGATTACCCGTATCCGATACGGATTTTGACCGTTTTTTATGTGATACGGCCGTACTCCATTTTGATACGGATTTTAACTAAATTTATGGAGACATTATTTTTAACCACATTATGTCCTTGTATGCGTCACAAAACTACAGCACAATGGAAAAATCGTTTACTGTTAGTGACTAAGTAATTCGATTCGAAACGAACGAACTAAACCACCGATTAGTTTATTGTAGCGCGTAATATTTAGATGGCGCGCTGGTAAATTTGTTCTGAAAACTGCGGCAGGTGGCTCAACGGGTGTGAACAGGGCGCGTGGCAGGCGTGTGACGATTATGAAAAGCCGTACAGGAAATGGAGCTCGGCGCGCCAAACCGCCTGTATTTCTGATTTCAAGATGTTGACGCTTGCCAGTTAAACTTCGATATATACGCGCGAACTGCTGAGATAAATTGTTATTATTTGATGACACTGTCTGTTTTGCGGTATGTAGTTTAAACGTGAACTAAGATGTCGGTAATTTTCCAGTTAACTGGCCTAAATTATTAGGGCCTTTTCAAAACGGTTTTACCACGTTTTTTCGATGTGTATGTGTTTGGAATGTCTTTCTGCACCCGCTAAAACGAAGTCAGAAATAATTTAAAAAAATTGTGTTTTATATCAAATTAATGTCATCGAGACGACATAAAAAGCCGATGTCACTGGGCGTGAGCGTTTGGCGCTCCCCAGACGTATCACGACCGCAAAGCCGATGTCTTGCGATTTGCGAATATTTCCCCAATACTAAGGCTACATCATTAACTTTTTATTCTATATAATGCAGATATATTTGTTTTAAGCATATTTGATAAAATATGGCTAATTGTTTTTTTCGACTTCGCAATGCACACGCTAGACAGCGCCTTTTTTTTGGCAAAGCCGGGGTTTGAGGCCCCGATGTGTCTGGGCTGCGCTAATTTAACTGCTCGCGCCTTGTGACATCGGCTTATTTACGTAGTCTCGACGGCATTACATTGATCAAAAACACAATAAAAAAATATATATCTGACTTCTTTTTGGCGGGATTGGTGCAGAATGACATTCCAAACACATACACATACGTTTTGAAAAGGCCTTAATAACTTAGGCCAGTTAACTAGAAGATTTGATTAGTGATACGGATTGCTACAGAATTTTAGGTCAAAAATACGGATTGCCATCACAAAAATGTGGCATGTCTGATATCATAATATTATGTATCTGCCAACCATGCATTTATCGATCGTATAAAGTAAAGGTTTTAAATAATAAGAATAGAGCACATCATGTTTTTGTGCTATTATTTAGGGGATATTGACATAAAACCTAACTACGAGTGGCCCCATTGTGCTACTTAAATCCTGTCTACTTTGAGCCATCGTCATGAATACAATATTTTACACCATATAAATGTGGAACACGTGTTCTGGTGCAGCTTGAGCAAACAAAAAATATCAACACATAAATAAACCTCATATGGTATGGTGTGCTCGGTAATGACGTTTCAGGAAAAAAAAAACAGCGTCCATAAATTGACGGAAAGATACGAATCAATATGCAGTTTGTGTCAATTTCTTCAGTAATGTAACTTTTCTCTAAATTTTGTTGGTGCTAGAGGTTTTGAGGGTCCTGTACAAAGTTATTTGAAAATATGATACATCTTTATTATGATCATTAAAAAGTGATAATATATCATAGCAATTTGTTTCCTATTTTTTCTTTGGGTTATGTTTTGTATTATTCCATCAGATTTTTTTCAGTAAACTTTTTTGACTAAAATCTTGAAGTTTCATACCGTGTCATGTTTCAGTTGAGAGATTCACACCCAATAAAATATTGTTATATCTTGGATGTGCAATCATGTGTAATTGAAAACAGAGGGAAGCAACACATTTTTCCCAAACCTTTCAATCCTTAATCTCAAGGCAAAACAAATAAATCAATGGCAGCGCAAATACTAATTACAAATGGCTGAATTTGAGTCTTTCGATTCTTGCGGGTAGTTTCATCTCTCAGCATTAGATTGTTCCTTTTGATCGTATGATGAAGGCGAATGTTGATCATTAGATGGAGGATGAGCAGCTGAACCAATGACGTACTAGGTGCTAGCAGGCCTTCCTTTGCCCCGGAGTAGTTCTTGATAGATAAGAAGGCGTGCTTAGGATCCTCGGGGCAAATGGACGAGCTCACTTTCGATCGGCACTCCTCACACACTTTGTCACGGATCCTACGGACTATATATATCCACCAATGTATGTCACACTATTGATTTCCTGTAAGGAGAGACCAGGTGCTGAGATCTCTGATTGGGCTGATGGTGATACAGGCTCCTTCGATGCTGAGATGGGATCTGTGGCCAAAATGTTCAGTGCAAAGCACACAGTTCTTTGATAAGTATTCGGTCGACTTGCCCACAATATCTTTCCTCCTCGTATTTTGAACCCATTTCTTCGATCTACAAAAATACAAATTTAGGAATCTATTATTACACATATCCATTTATGATTCACAACATATCCAGTCTATTGTTTTTACTGTTTTTGTAGTGTTTTTTTATTTAATGTACTAATAATTGTATTGATCTATTTATTCTAATATTTTATTAACTTATTATTTTATCTCACAATGTTGTATCATTTACATTGCATGCCCGTGAAATTCAATGTACACATAATTTATTTATCTATTTATTATATTTATTTTATTAATTTATTCATCGTTTTCATGTACACTTAATGTACATTTAATTATATTTATCTATGTGTCATATTTATTTTATTAACTAATTACTTTAGCACACAGTCACGACAACTGCAGGTTAGTGAAACATCACTTTTTAGCAGTAAATACTTGAAGACTACTACTAGAATGTACGAGAGCTCCCATTACTAATTAGCCCATAAGCCACAAACGCTTATTATCGCCCACATGTCTCCAGCGTTTACGGGTAATAATAAACCAGGTACTTTGTGTGAAATTGGATTGTTTACCTTTCCTCGTTTGGGGGGAATCTAAAAAAGACAAATCACGGCGATGTTGTCTATTGTTAGTACATTTCAGGGCCGCGCAGTGATGACCATTAGTTGCGCCCAGCCATTTGCGTCTTTTCATGTTGCCTACTTCGTGCCCGCAAGGCGGCGCTGCGTTTCGAATGTCACGCAATGATTAATAGGAGTCCCGCCTCTAGGTTTCCTCTATGGTTGGTTTTCCCTTTGGCGGCATGTTAAAGGACAAACAAGGCTACGGCTTCGCGTCATACGCCTAATAGAGTTTATACAAAGTAACAATTTCCACATATACTCAATTTTTTAACGTCAGCGGTTTACTCAGAATGTGACTTTAAAGTCTAAAATTCTAACGAAATCCACGATGGTCTAGACGCCGCCATAGGTGAAGCTAGGGTTAATTTCGCTTGGCCATTCAGCGCGCGGCATTCTATATCTCGGTCAGCTTCCGGCGACGCTGTTAAGGGTCAACAATTTCGAGTCTTCGACAGTTCGTTCAGTTGGCGTGACATCTAGAAGCTGCTTATAGACGTATATCTAAATCTGTGGTTAAATCTATGGTAAACTTTAGTAATTATGCCTTCGTGTTCGGCATACGGTTGCAATAATAGTTGAAACAACCGGTAGTATTGAAGCAATGGATTCACGTTGGTGATTTGCGGGCGTACTGCTTGTCACTTTGCTCGGTCCATTTTGAGGAGAAATGCTTTGATGTAGACATGTATCATCAGTTGATGGGATGATTTCAGCGATAACAATAATAGACAACTTTATATTTACCGTCATCAGCATGTTACGCGC
This sequence comes from Oasisia sp. SBJ-2009, assembly GCA_964017155.1. Classification (NCBI taxonomy): domain Eukaryota; kingdom Metazoa; phylum Annelida; class Polychaeta; order Sabellida; family Siboglinidae; genus Oasisia; species Oasisia sp. SBJ-2009. Next base: position 44,524,549 of record OZ024861.1, on the reverse strand, counting down.
GTTGCCGAGTTGCAGCCATTTCACGACAACAGCCAAACCCTATGCAGGGAATCTACGTGGAGAGCGCCTCGATCACCGTCGTGACGTCATTCTTCGTCTAAGATGATGTAGCGCATAGAATTTGGATGGCTGGGTGTTAAAAAAAAAAATTCTGGTAAACCGCTGGCGTTAAAAAATTGAGTATATGTGGAAATTGTTACTTTATATTAACTCTATTAGGTGTATGCCACGTAAAAGTTAACTTTGTTTGTCCTTTAACGTTTTGTCACATTATTATAAGGGGTGGACCTTACAAGGAAACTGTCATGTGTATCTGAAACAATTACTATGTCGCTAAACATATCGCCAACAGGACGCGCATGCACATTACCATCATTCGATTTCTGCTCTGGCAAAAAGAAATGTTTCTTTTCTTATTGCCAGAGCTGCTCTGAGATTTGCCCTGAAAATCCGCTAGAGGCGCATCGGTTTCTGCTCTGGCAATAAGAATTTGTTCCGCCCTTATTGCGAGAGCAGCTCTGCGGATCGATATTATCGCAGTTTTCCCGCCACGATCGCCTAAATCAGTCAAAAAACGATACCACGGCGTCATGTGTATCTGAAACAATTACTATGTCGACATGTGTTCGCTAAACATATCGCCAACCGCACGCGCATGCACATTACCATCAATCGATTTCTGTTCTGGTAATAAGAATTTTTTCCGCCCTTATTGCGAGAGCTGCTCTGGCAATAGTCTAAGCCGTTTAATTTTTTGCGGATGAGGGGTGGGTGGGTGGGTGGGTGGCCCGGGTGGCATTGATCCTGGTTTTTATATTTATTATAATATTTACAACCTCCTAAACAGTCGATCTCCAGCGTTCATGGTCGTCGGTGGCTGTCTCCCAGTTGCTTGTGCGGTCACCCGTCATCCTCGTATCACGCCTGCAGACGCCTGTGTGTTGTAACGCCGATACGGACGTCCTACCCCTTGTATCCCAGTAACGAGTTCAGTATACGGTGCGTGTCTCGGTACACGACCAGCAGCCACCTGGTGGACGGGTCCAATTGTAATCTATCTGCCTTATATCTATTAGACCACACTAGGCCTTCGAACCTATGCATGTTCAGCTCTCCAGCGTAGTGCACACAACTCAGACGATCCAGGCCCCACAGCGTGGGAAAGAAGCTTAATTGACAACACACACATACAGGCATTCAGTTATGACGATCCGACTGACCAACAATTCTAAAAATCCCTTCAATATAATGCGTTGACAGTCAATGAGAATGCACTTCTCAGAACGCTTCCTTGATGATTTTATGTGCATTCACAATCTTCTGTCGATCATCGTTCCTTAGACATTCTTCTGCCTGATTTTATGTCCTTTATTTCCACAACACATGCAGCGACAATCCGTGACTTCTGTCGGTCATTGTTCCTTACTCTACATTACTGCAACATCTACATACTACTGTTACTACACGACATTCGCCTGCCTGATTTTGTGCCCTCTATTTCAACCATACATGCAATGCAACCTTCAACCACCGATGAAGGTGTATGTTTTGAATGTTTTTGATAAACAATTACTGACACAGATACAAGCGAAAACACAAACAACGTAAATATTGTATGTGAGGAAGAGTTGCAGATTGATGGAAATTGTATCTAGCAATAAAAACAACCATTGTAAATTGCGTAACACGTATTATATTACTTGGTATGTTTAACTACGTTTTAGTATGTAATAGAAACTCACAAAAACAGTATTGTGTCCAGCGGGATGCCATACAATTTTGAGGGCAGCCCCGAGTTAGCTTGTGCGTCACACGGAGTGGCATTCTAAGGACAACGCTTGCCCGACAGCATACGGGGCATCTGGCCAAGATCAGGCTTCCTTCTTAAATTGGGTCCGGTGCCCTTAACCGGCCAGTCCCGCTGTCTGCCTTGACTGGACACCACGGATTTTCATTCTGCGATAGCAGCTTAACGTTTTCCGCCCGCCCACCCCGCTTTTGATGGTGTGTCATCCTTTTTGACGTTTCTAACTATTTTGTTGATATGTTTCTTCCCGCTACATGTTGGCATTTCCGCTTTCCTTTACCTTGTTTGTTTCACAGGGTTCGTTTTCACGTTTCTGTACTCAGCCTACTGTTTTTTGCACGTTGGTCGCATTACACATGTTTTTCTTATTGTAGGTGTTCAGTTTTTCACTCATTGGTGGGTGTCTTCCCTGTTTAGGTTCTACGTGTTAGGGGCTTAGCCCATTTTTTTGCGTTGTACATTACTTTGCTAGGGGGATTGAGTACCCCAGCCTTTAGTTACGTTATTATTGTTGTGGGGGGGGTTTGTCCCCCCTTTACGTTCTTATTATTGTAGTCATTATTATTCAAGTAGCTGATTGTACGGTAGAATTTAGTTATGTTTACATGCTTTATGTTATATTGTATTAAAGGACAACAAAAGTTAACTGTTTCGTGGCATACACCTAATAGAGTTAATATAAAGTAACAATTTCCACACATACTCAATTTTTTAACGCCAGCGGCTTACCAGAAAAATATATTTTAACACCCAGCCATCCAAATTCTATGCGCTACCCCATCTTAGACGAAGAATGACGTCACGACGGTGATCGAGGCGCTCTCCACGTAGATTCCCTGCATGGGGTTTGGCTGTTGTCATGAAATGGCAACGCGCGTAACATGCTGATGACGGTAAATATAAAGTTGTCTATTATTGTTATCGCTGAAATCATCCCATCAACTGATGATACATGTCTACATCAAAGCATTTCTCCTCAAAATGGACCGCGCAAAGTGAACTGTACTTGGACTGGAGGGATTCCAAACAGTACGCCCGCAAATCACCAATGTGAATCCATTGCTTCAATACTACCGGTTGTTTCAACTATTATTGCAACCGTATGCCGAACACGAAGGCATAATTACTAAAGTTTACCATAGATTTAACCACAGATTTAGATATACGTCTATAAGCAGCTGCTAGATGTCACGCCAACTGAACGAACTGTCGAAGACTCGAAGTTGTTGACCCTTAACAACGTCGCCGGAAGCTGACAGAGATATAGAATGCCGCGCGCTGAATGGCCAAGCCAAGTTAACCCTTCACCTATGGCGGCGTCTAGACCATCGTGGATTCCCTTACAAAAAAATACCATTCAAATACCATTGAATGGTACTAGGGGGTATAATGGCCAATGGTATTTGAATGGTATCTGAATGGTATCTGAATGGTTTTTTTAATGATATTTTGTATTCTGTGTACCGTTCAGTTGTATTGAATGGTATCTTAAATTACCGTTGAGAGTACCACTGAGTCCTGCTGAAATATCATTGAATGGTCCAATGGTACGCAATGGTATTCAGTGGTATTCAATGGTATTCAATGGTATATCATTGGCACTTTTTTGTAAGGGTTTCGTCAGAATATTAGACTTTAAAGTCACATTCTGAGTAAACCGCTGACGTTAAAAAATTGAGTATATGTGGAAATTGTTACTTTGTATAAACTCTATTAGGTGTATGACACGAAACCGTAGCCTTTTTTTTCCTTTAAATAGTATACGTCAATCAGCCGCGCGCTCGCAACTGGTGAGCGCCAGGCAATCCTTTATTATTACACTGTTGGGATTGCCATGTAACCTTCACTAGGTGTTTGTGTCTTCTTTATAACGTAAACGTAAGCGGGAAGGGCGCGGCCACTCAAAACAACATTCATTAACATTATCATCGAAAACCAACAAGTGTACAAGGACGTCTTTCGCTGTCCTTAATCTAGCATTCTATCAATGTCCTATCCGCCATTTTGATATCTACACATGTGACACTGTATCCTACGTATATCCTTACCAGATTAAATTAACGCGAAACAGCTACATCAATTGTGGATAACCGATACTACTGAAGCGTGCAGTTCGTCAAACGACCGGACGCAGCCACGCGTGTCGTGTGTTCAACAACGATTGTCGTTCTGCCTGTGACACGTGTATGTTTCTCCCGACAGAGCCTGGTCGCCTACTGAACGGAATGCGTCTTCTTTCCCTTGGTCGGATCCTGTCGTCTGCGGGTAAACGTGTTTGCACTGTCGGCGTATGATAAATGATCAACATCTGTTCACCCGTTGCTGTTCAGCACACCTCGTAAGCGCTCGCCGAGACAAGGATCGCAATATGGCGTTGATGCGATGTTTCGTCGGACCCTCGCGGTTTGCCAGACGGTAAGTGTAACGAGCCAATAGCAACAAGGTTGGGGCGAGTACCTTACTAATGTACACGCATGCGTACTTTTTGAAGTACTCGTATGAATAATATTTGAAAGTACTTGTACCTTTGATATTCAGATGCCAGTCTGGGTCATTGTTGTTATGATCAGTCTTTTTCAAATAATCTAAACCAGTACAGTATTAATGCCAACCAGAGCTATTAAACAATGAAGAAACCATAAATACACATTGTGAGACATTCGGACCGAAGAATTTCGACATCATATCTAATGATGAAACGTTTGCGTGTGTGTTTGTGTGCGCGTACATGTGTGTGCGCATATGTGTGTGTGCATGTGTGTGTGTGTGCGTGTGTGTGTGCGTGTGCGTGTGTATGTGTGTGAAGTACTTGTATTTTAAAATATAAGTATGAGTACTTGTACGAGTGAAAGTATAAATTGAAAAAACATTGTGAAAAATCGGTACTCGAATACCAACGTGTACTTCAGCCTTCAACTCTGCACGTCAAGTGTTGTCACTGTTCATATACCTGTCCCCAACGTCGTGAAAGCAATTCATAAAAATTGTTGGGCCTGTTAGCAACAACAAATATCAGTACGAGTAGTCATATATCTGCATCAACATAACGACTGCTGGTGTCGTGTTACTTTCGACGACAATAATTTCTCCACATGTCGTTATTCATTGTATACTCTATAGCATCATCATGTTTCGCAATGGTTTATTACTAAGCTTATGCATCGTTATTTGCTATATTTAGCACATTCGGGACAACTTAAAACGACACAGCGAACTTCCTGCTGGTGGCCTATATAGCAGCCTCTCTTAATTAAGTCGCAAATTTATAAACGAAAATTATAAAAACGGTATGTACACGGACCCGTTTAGTGGTGGTTTGTACAGCGCTGTGAGCAACGTTTGTTGGAACAGCGCTGTATAAAATGTCACAATCATGTGTACAATTAATATGTGTCGATATCTTCCAGCGGCTGACGTGAGAGGAGTCATGAAGATAGCCGTGGGCGCGTGGTGCGGTCGTCCGCGCCGCCTACAGCAGCTCGTCGCCGCGGCCGTGTGCGTCTACTTCGTCTTCCACGTCACTTCGCCGCACTTCCGGGACGACGAGGCGCCGCGCGTGCGCACGATGGACGACACGTTTCCGAGCGACATGGTCGTCGCCGTGAACCCACTCGGCGGCTCCGGCAGCAACCTGAACCTCAAGCTGACGCTCAACATCAGAAGTCTCGTGAAGTTCATGGACGCGCAAGAGGAGCTGGTCGATAAGGAGAGGGCGACGCAAGACGCGGCCCAACCGGACGCGGAAATAGTGCTGCACGATCCGAAACGCTGCGACGAAATACCGGAAGTGACGTGGTTGGTTTACGTGCACACCCAGCCGACGAGGGGCGAACAGAGAATGGTGCAGCGCAGAACGTGGGCCAATGAGAAGTTGTTTAAGAAGCGCGACATCCGGGTTATCTTCGTCATGGGGACACTTGATGTCCCCGTTATACAGCGTGAGGTGGCGGCGGAGTTTGCTCGCCACCGCGACATAGTTCAGGGCAACTTTACAGACGACGAATTCAGCGGTCCGACGAAAGCGAGACTGGCGCTGAAATGGATCGCCACGTACTGCAGCAAAGCAAGGTACATCCTGAAGGTCGAAGACACCACCTTCGTGGATATTTTCTGGCTGAGGGATATCGTAAGCAAACACCGGACAGTCAACCGGCTCATCGTTTGTCCCCAGTGGCCGGACCACTCGCGCCTCATACAACGCGACCCGCGCAAGTGCAGCGGCGATATCTGGTGTCTCGGCTACACCGAGTTTCCGGGTATGACGCACTTCCCGCGACACTGCGATCAGATTGGTTACCTGATGTCAAGTGCTATGGCGAGGAGGATGCTCCAAGCCGTGCCGACGACGTCATTCTTCTGGCTCGAGGAGATCTACATGACCGCGTTGTTGACGTCTCGCTTGGCCGACGTCGAATACGTCGACTTGTTCAGGAACTACACGAGTCGTCCCGTGAGGGCGTACAAAGACACGGTGAAATTAAACAAGCGGATGTACGTATTTTCCAGGGTGCCGTATGAACCTAATTTTTTCGCCATCTGGGAATGGACCTTGGCACAGTTAAGACCTGACGAGGTAGATATGCTAAGTGTAGACATTGCAGCACGCATTCCGCGTAAAAAGGTACAAACAAGCGATACGTCGAAGTGAAATATGAAGCGGCCCGCACACTGAGGAGACACACTCAAGACGCGGTCGTGACGCATGTTGCGTAGCCTCGGTTACCCAGGCTCCGTGAGGTGGCAGCACGTTTAAGCCCCTCAACTCTGCCTGGGGAAAGAGACGCTCTGCATTTGTTACCCGCCAGGGCGGCCTTACTCTGGATTAGGGTAGAGACGCTGATTGGGACAGACAGACGGACGGACGGACGGACGGACGGACGGACGGACGGACGGACGGACGGACGGACGGACGGACGGACGGACGGACGGACGGACGGACGGACGGACGGACGGACGGACGGACGGACGGACGGACGGACGGACGGACGGACGGACGGACGGACGGACGGACGGACGGACGGACGGACGGACGGACGGACGGACGGACGGACGGACGGACGGACGGACGGACGGACGGACGGACGGACGGACGGACGGACGGACGGACGGACGGACGGACGGACGGACGGACGGACGGACGGACGGACGGACGGACGGACGGACGGACGGACGGACGGACGGACAGAGCGAGAGAGAGCAAGAGAGAGAGAGAGAGAGAGAGAGACAGAGAGACAGAGAGACAGAGAGACTAGTCTGTTGCTAGCTCACCATGGGTTCTCTGTTCATCCCGAGCACCACTTGTTTCTTCGCCTCACAGTGGAAGGAACTGAAACACCCCCTGAGACTTCTCCAATTCTACACCCCCCTGTGCCAATCACCTTAGCCTTGCTTAGCCACTGTCGTCTCTGAACACAGCTACCCTCACTTTTATCACACCTATCTGTTATGTACAACAATATTCTAACTTAGGATGAAACTATCTATTACATACAACTATATTTATATCGGACAAAGCTGTCGATTATATACAACAAGATTGAGGTCAGACATATCTATTGCATACAAGAAAAGTCAGAGAACAAGAACTAACAGAATAAGTTGTCATTACATAATTAATTCGTACTGTGCTGCTCTCTCTATCATCACATGACATAGTCACATATTCTACTGTCTCATTACTGTCACATGATGTACTCACACTGGACCATACTCATTGTCACGTTACTGTCACATGACATAATTACTTTATGCCTTTCTCGACTGTTATATGCCTTACTTACATTGTGCAATATTCGACTCACTCATGCTGTACTTACACTGTGCCGTACTCGAATGTCATATGCCATACTTACATAGTGCCATACTCTACGGTCACAAGGTATAATTACATTGTGCTATACTCTACTGTCACATGATGACTTACATTGTGCCGCACTGTGCTGTCACATGCCATGCTTACATTATGCCATACTCTACTGTCACGTGCCATACTTACATTGTGCCTTACTCTACTCTCTCATGCTGTACTTACATTGTGTCATATACTATTGTAACATGTTATACTTACATTGTGCAATACTCTACTGATACAAACAACTTTGTCATCCTATTTGCACACAAAGAAATACACAAGCTTACTTGGATCTCACTTAACCAAAAAGACAAGAAACAAATTGACCACCTTCTCATCAGTGGCAAGTGGCGACGATCCTTACATGATGTACGCTATA
>OZ024861.1:44494012-44511512 GCA_964017155.1 Oasisia sp. SBJ-2009 | reverse complement strand
CAGAGACAGAGACAGAGACAGAGAGCGAGAGAAGGACAGACAGCGATACAGGGAGAGATAGAGAGACAGACAGAGAGACAGAGAGACACAGACAGAGAGAGCGTAAGACAGACAGACAGACAGACAGACAGAGATAGACAGACAGATAGACAGACAGACAGACAGACAGACAGATAGACAGAGAGAAAGGATCAGATCGCGTTTTTATACAATATTGCCGGGTCGTTTGAGAGAATTGTCTTAAAAGTGTTTAATATACAAGCACTGCATTCGTTTGTGAAGGTTAAACAATAGTATACGATGGACACAATAATGAACATGGTGGTCAATTACTATGGGCAGAAATATGCGGAGCGTTCGTATGGGTATAAATATCTACTTCACAAGGGGGTCCGTACTCCTTTGAAATTCAGGCGTACCATGTATGGTTTAGAAAACCGCGCCCTCACGCGTTTTGAATCTGAAGTGACACCCCCTCCGCACAGATAATACTAATTATGACTTCAATTACGCCAATTTCCTCGAACACCAAGCTCAGTGGCGCGACAAGACCAAGGGATTAAGCAAACTCGTAATCGTAAAACAATGCGTGAGTCGTCCATGGATGGATGGATGGATGGATGGATGGATGGATGGATGGATGGATGGATGGATGGATGGATGGATGGATGGATGGATGGATGGATGGATGGATGGATGGATGGATGGATGGATGGATGGATGGATGGATGGATGGATGGATGGATGGATGGATGGATGGATGGATGGATGGATGGATGAAGAAGCTAGGAGGCTAAGGAGGATAGGCATGCATTAATGAGATAGGTTTTTACACGTCGGCGGAATGAAACTATTATTAACTTCTAATTTAACACTGACAGGAAGCGAATTCCACACCGTTTGTGCGGGAACCGAGAATGCTCAACATACAATTCTTGTAGTTGTGAACGTCGTCCCCTTCCTCGCCATTCCGATTTCGCGTCGTGAAGACGCTTCGGCTCAGTCTACACAATTTCAAGTGAAAGTTACTTGTAAATTGTATGTATGTAGTCCACTTCTTATATGGACAACCCTTCAGCAAACCCAAAGTGACCTTGTAAGGCAGATTGCATCTGATGAGGGGAACCATCGATAATTGCCCGTTTCAAGGCAAGCTGGCCGCTACTACACACATACGTTGTCAACATCCCAGACATCTAACATTGCAACAATACCGTCTATGTGATGTTTTGCCAAGAACGACGAGTGTATATGTTAGGCCTTCTTAATTAGCTTCTGACTTGTTAAAGATTGCAGTTGTTGACTTGCGATTGGCAGAAGAGGTGAAAATTCGTCATCCAACCCTGATCATTGCCCACGTTAGACGGGTGGCCGCTCCTCCATACAGAATACACTGTCTTGTGTATTCATGAAGATGGTCGACCCTCCAGACAACTTCGCAAGACCCGCCCCTGTAACCTGTATATAACAGATATTAAGTATTCCGGCTCCAACTATAACGTATTCTGGTTCCTATGGTCGGGAGGAGAGTAAACTCCTTTCACTGTTGAAGCACTGGGAAATCACATCTCCTCCTTCCCGAAATGGGTTGACAGTTCGGTGGCCATCCCTTACCGTCCCTTACTACACCTTCCCATCCCTTACCACCAATACGTGTGTGTGTGTGTGTGTGTGTGTGTGTGTGCGTGCGTGCGTGCGTGCGTGCGTGCGTGCGTGCGTGCATGCGTGCGTGTGCGTGTGTGTGTGTGTGCGTGTGTATGTATATATCGGTGGGTGTGTGGTTTTTTTTTTTTGTGTTTATATGATTTTGAGCTGTTTGCAATACATTTTTGACTGTTGCTGCTAATCCCCATACCAGTGGAGTGGTAGAAATTGTACTTGTAAATTGTATGTATGTAGTCCACTTATATGGCCAACCCTTCAGCAAGCCCAAAGTGACCTTGTAAGGCAGATGGCATGTGATGAGGGGAACCATCGATAAATGCCCGTTTCAAGGCAAACTGGCCGCTCCTTTTTAAGCACACACATACGTTGTCAACATGCGAGACCTCTAACATTGCAACAATACCGTGTATGTGATGTTTTGCCAAGAACGACAAGTGTATATTGTAGGCCTTCTTAATTTGTTTTTGACTTGTAGTTAAAGATTGCAGTTTTTGACGAGCGATTGGCTGAAGAGGGGAACATTCTTAATCCAACCCTGATCATTGCCCACGTTATCCGGGTGGCCGCTGGTGAGACGTAGTTTGTATTAGAAAATGCTATTGCAATGAAAACGTGGCCGTATAATCCAGGTGGCCGATGGCGAGGGAGCCGTATAAGAAGGGGACTACTGTATATGCGTCAAGTTGCAGAATGTATAAAGTAACTGCAAAGTTCAATATGTACATATCGCGATGTGTATTCATATATATATATATATATATATATATATATATATATATATATATATATATATATATATATATATATATTATATATATATATATATATATATATATATATATATATATATATATATGTATATATATATATATATATATATATATATATATATATATATAATACACATGTTACATCAGCGTTCGGCGTGTTTGTAGATATGATCCTGATGCCCGATGATATTCCACGAGTCAGCACATCGTGGTGTGAATAGATGCCGGCCGAAACAATAAACAAACAATATATATATATATATATATATATATATATATATATATATATATATATATATATATATATATATATATATATATATATATATATATATATATATATATTATATATATATATATATATATATATATATATATATATATATATATTCGACGTGTTTGTTAACACGACCCTATTGCCCGATTATATACCCTGGGTGAGCACTTCGAGGTGTGAATAGATGCGGCCGGCCGAAACTAGAGACAATTTGCTGCGCTGATCGAAGCTGCATCGGTCGCTGGCACTCCCGTACATGTTGCGTAATTTTGTACCGGGCGACGTTCGTGGGGCGTGGCAGAGACTGGTTGTCCGAGCACGCGTGGCTGTCCGTCGAACGATCATGGGATGTGATGAATATTTTGCGCCAAGCAAGTCAAACTCGAAAGCAGCGCGTTTAACATGTTCTAAGCTGATGCAGTTCTAAGTAATGGTTTAATTGGAAAGAAACGATCTTACTAATAACATTGAAAGTCGTCGAAATGGCATCGATTGATGGCTTGTCTCTTCAAATAGATTACCCAGACGTGAGCCAGCACCATGACATTTAAGGTGGGTAAAGACGGAACAGAACTAGATGCTCTTTGAGGTGTATACGCAGCCAATACACTGCTAAGAAGTTCCACCTGGCGTTATGCTCTTTAATTATCACTAGCAATTTATTTCATTCTACATAGCTCCCGTTCACTCAGCTGTATAACTGAATACCTGGCAATAGACAAATGATTGATATGTGTGCGAGTAGCCTTCGCGCATTATTTGCAGCATATGGCTGCATGCTTCCCAGATATGTGTCAGTGTCTGATTGAATAGGACTGCCAGGGAAGTAAAGTGTAAAGCGCGTTGAGCAATCCTTGTATAAATTCCAGCTGTTCTTCACCGATTTACACTTACACTATTGCTCTTATTCTGCAATCCAGATTCTTTCCAGCGGCTTCAACTTATGGCTTAGCCACGTAGTGCCTCGATGTTTTCCCGGATCATGCACATCTCCCTTTCTTTTCTATATTCGGACACTTAGCCCCGTTCTTTATTCCTCTGTGAACTTCCCGTCTCTCTTGCAGGTGTTCACTAATTTTTTTTTGTCGATCATCTTCCAACTCGCTCAGCCACCGCCACCGCCACCGCCAGCATCTGTACTCGCACTTCACCAATGCCTGTTTATCTTTCCAAACAAGCCTACACGATAAACCGTACGAATTGCCCGGCTGTGACAAGCTTCACATAGCTTACATTAGTTTCCACCACTGTATGTGTGCGTATGCGTATGCGTGTGTGTGCGTGCACGTGCGCGTGTGCACGGGTGTCAGGGGATGTGGGTGTGTGTATGTGGGCGTGTGTGCGCACTCTTATGTATATGGGTCTGTGTGCATGGGTGTATGCGTGTGGGTGTGTGCGTGTGTGCGCGTGCGCGTGTGCACGGGTGTCCGGATATGTGGGTGTGTATGGGACCGTGGGTGTGGGTTTGTGCGCGCGTGTGTATGTATGTGGGTGGGTGTGCATGGGTGTATGCGTGTGGGTGTGGGAGTGCGTGCTTGCGTGTGTGTGCGTGCGTGCGTATACGTGCGCGTGTGCACGGGTGTCCGGGGATGTGGGTGTGTGTATGTGGGCGTGTGTGCGCGCGCGTATGTATGTGTGTGTGTGTGTGTGTGTGTGTGTGTGTGTGTGTGTGTTTGTGTGTGTGTGTGTGTGTGCATGGGTGTATGCGTGTGTGTGTATTTGGGTGTGTGTGCATGAGTGTATGTGTATGTGCGTGTGCGTTTGCGTGTGCGTGTGCGTGTGCGTGTGTGTGTGTGTCGTATTTACATTCATTGCTTACTCTTATTCAAAAACCTACCCAGCATCGATTATCTGGTTCTATTTTACATTTTATCCCAATAGTAAATAAAAATAATGGGAGTAGGTGTTTTTTCTGTGTCTGTATTACTCTTTGGAATAGAGGTCTATGATTCCTTCGATCTAGTGTTAGATCAGACGCAAACTGAAACATTATGCGATTCTGAAATATTTTAAATACCTAGCTTTTATTTTTTTAATTAGTAATGGTTTATTAAAATAGATAAAATCCAAATTAATTTACTAAACCGTTACGTTGGGGTTTGTGTTTACGTGACAATCAATTGCTGCACGTGACCTTCGTCAAGCAAGTAACCTTTGCCAACAGTATTTATAATGGTAACTTATGGGCGGCATCATATCTGCTATATCAAACTGACCCCATCTTTTATGGACACACCGGTGATAGGCAAGAGGTTACGTGACGTGATAACGTTAGAGTACGCTGCGCATGCATTTGATGATTGTTGGAAGTTATCTTTAAATATACTATATTTTTGCTCTAAAAGCAGTAAGAAACTTGATTTTATCGGTAATGTATATGATAATATAAAATCTTCATCGGAAGGTGGGTGCCGATTAATACAAAAAGAAATATGACGATGACAACAAATATCCATACAACATAATCTCTTACACATAAAAGCACGCTCTCTTTTTTCTCCCGTTAATCTCTCCCCTCAGTCTCCCCTCTCTCCCTCTCCTTCCTTCTTCCCTCTCCTTCCCTCCCTCCACCCCCTCACTGCATCATCAGAATAATGTTTGTTAGTGCTAATATCACCCATCTATCTAATCCCGTATATAGAATACCATTATAAAGAAGTATTGCATTGGTGATTTGGCGCAGCAGCACCTCGGCTGTCGATTGAATTACCAGTGAACATTCTTGCATCCGGGACATTATGTATGTTTAGAAAGTTTTTAAAAACATATCTTTTTATTAGACATTTCAATTAATTCAAATTGTTTTGAAATGACGAATATTGCTTTAGAATTTCTTTTTAGTGTCATACACGTTTCAATCAGTGTTTATGTTTTAGATTAATGTATAGATTTATATAAATATATATTTACGTACACAGTTTGAGTAAAGGTTTTAATTTTAATTTGATATATATAATTAGCATACCACATTTTAGTACTATACATCTTAAAAGCAGTGCTTAATTAATTTTAAATTAATTTATATAATTTACATACAAAGTGGTTTACTAGTACATCTTAAAACCAAAACAATTAATGACTTATATTAATTTATATAATTTACATTTCTATTTATTAATATACATTCAGTAGATTTCTTGTGCAGGGCATCGATCCGCTATGCGGGAATTAGCGCTATATAAAACCTTTATTATTATTATTTAAACCGTCCTGTGTCCATTTTTAGCAAATAGATGAATGAAATACACAAATGAGTAGCGCTGCAATCCTTTTTCGTTCTGATGCACAATGTGTCAGAGTGAACAAGTTTGTGAGGTTGTCTCACTTTATCTGTCTCCCTTATGATTTACCTCTCCCCATCCCTTCCTTTAAAAATAATCAACATGTTCTCCCTTCCTCCCTGCTTGGCGGCCCCTCGCCCTCTCCTTCTCCCACTCCCTCACTTTCTTTACCCTCTACTATTTCTCTTCTCACTGTTCCTCTAAACCCCTCTTCCTCCATACTTTCATCCACCAATCCTTTTCAACCCTCCCGTCATTCTAATTAAGCCGCAATTCGGTACGGTCATGGGTAATTGCACATTCGACAAGAAGAGCGAAGCTACTTCTGCTATTCAAGGCAAACTTGTTTTGTCCGTGTTTAATACTTGTCATGTTTCATTGTTAGTTTAACACAGCTTCACTGCAGTGGACATTCTTAGACTGACGTGCGACCTCCGACAATGGTATGCTCTTGGTCCCGCGCAAGAACGCACTGATTAACAACGTATAATTAGCAGCCTCTTTCGCGTTGAACATGACAGCTGCTACAAACAAATGACTTAAGCGTTCGATCGAAAGCATGGATTTATTGAAATGCAGTTGTAGTCGAAATGCAGTTCTCCCAGTTTTCAGTACAAGACCAACGCCACGTGTTTGTGAATGTTTCGTGTGCGGTCGGGTGCAGCGTATCGCATGCTATTCGGCAAACAATGTGACGCTCTACGTGGTTTGACAGGCGGTCTTGAATGAGCTGCACATGTTGTAGTTTGGCAGTCATCAGACATTGGGACATACAACTAGACGCCAAAAAAGAGAGCGACGATTGCTACAGACAGTTGCTTTAAGGTAGGCTATGTATGTAATGTTGTTGTGTTATTTAGAACGGCAACTGTTGGTAGTACACTACATATATTGCTATGTGGTACAGTGTCGACATTATGTATTGGTAACTTGCATAGTCAAACCTGCAAGGCATTACGGAAGACAAACATTATCATCATTATGCATAACTGTTAGCGTACGTCGTTCTACTGTGAATATAATTACACAGATAATCCATTTCTCATTAATCAAAACGTTATTTGGCAATATATTAAAATTTTGATAGGTAATGAATGAATCCAGTTGCTTATTTGCGTCGATATAAATCGTAGGTAAGCGTTGTATTTATTAATACAATAAAATAGCAAATAACTATAATGTTTTAATCCACCTCGATTTATTATCTTAAATTATGAATTCTCGTATATCAATGCGAGTTATAGTATTAACTGCAGGATGTACTGTATTATGTATCTGCGTTTAAAAATAATGTCTTGTTTAATTTTATGAAGGAAAAAACGACGGCCATGTGTGCGCCATATTGTTGCCAAACTTTCGCTTCCGAACCATGCATCTGCATAAGTCAACATTAATAATTATAGTTATGCATGTTAACATGTTTGATGTATCATATGATATAGCATGACATATAAGCAATATTTTAATGTAATGTTACAACATAAATAACATTACATATATCAGCTTACGTGTCTTACAAGTTGACACCAGAATTTCACCAGCTAAGGCTCGACATGGGTTTATAAGCAAATAAAATGGCTACCCTCATTGCAACTGAGTGTTTCCGACCGCACGTGGCGGAAGGGGTTACCAGTGACGCTCATCCTATGGAGGTCACAACCGGTGTGGCGAACCGGGGTTTGGGCCAGGTAATTTCCTCCCATAGGAACACATCCGGCGGAAGTCGGTCAGTTGTGAGGGAGTAAGGATTGTGACCAACCGTGCCAGGGAACGTTATGAGTAGCAACCGATGAGGTATCTCTGGCCGTACTAGTTACATTAGATTGTACTACAGGCTATGTACACAGTGTCTACCACTTCCTCATTCCCTCTTTTTTTCTTTTTCAAAGTTTTTCTTTAAAACAGTAAATGTGTGACATTGACATTGACTGTTATTTTTAAGGTATTAAGAAACATATTAATTTAACAAATTTCAAGGCTTTTAATGTTTAACTTTAAAACACATTTTGTTTTGTTTTAATCGTATACAACATCTCAGCTTCACGACAAGCTTTAGTAAAAATTTTGCACGTACGGAAAACTATATTATTGAAAGTTACACAAATGCCTCTTTTAAATTGTGAAAGAGTTAATAGCATGAATTAAATCATAACTATTTTACTCATAATAAATAGCTAAGATGCAATAATTTTTACTATTTAAATATACTGCTGTGTCTTTAATCGTCAATAACTAAATAAATGCGACCATGATATGTTTACAATAATACGTTCAATGTATGTATAGATAACTTCGATCATTCAATGTTAAGATACTTGTTAACATTTGTTTGCGTTTATTTATACATGTATATGTTATGTACTATAAACTTTGGTTATACTCTTGTCCATGAGATATTCATTCATGTTTAATTAATATTTTTTTTTAACTTAAGAAACTTAGTAAACAGAAATACTACTACCCAATCAGTATAATCGCGTACATACATCAACACACTTTCATACGTGTACACAACACGTGATAAAGTACCTGCATCAATAAAACAACTATTACAAAATTATGACATTATCCAACATATCTTGAACTTACACATTTTCCTTTCTATTACGTAGGATAGACATACATTCATAACTATTAGACACACATAGACAAATAGACTGCACATACGCACGCTGCCACACCTAACGAAAATTGATTGAAGATAACGATCTTGAGGATATGTCGGATATTGTTAGACGATGCAACATTTTCTGGTTTAATAACCGTCACTAAACATTCGTGCTTGTAGGACACAATTATACTCGTTTTGCAATTGTTCTGGCAAAAACATTCTTTGAAATTGGCTGTTGGGCAGCCTTAGTGCCGCGATACGAAGTGCTCAAAACCACAATTAGTAGTCTTGTCCAGAAAAATCAGTTTGTGCATGCGTTTACAGATCGTGTACTGTTAATTATGTATTCCCATCAGACCATGTATATTCATTTTCTAACAATACAGAACTTTGTGATTGGCTGCAGTTAGAATACTGTTTTTAACGCAAAAGCACTGCCAAATGTTTCTCTAAACCATTTTCTTCACTTGCACAGTTTAGGGTAATATCGGTTCAGTGTTGTGTGTGGCAGGTTCATACCCTGCTGGTGTTCCTTATGCAAACACTACATGTTTTGTGCACACACATTGATTTCATTTCATATGTTTAGCTGGTTTTGTGATATTTTGAAATGCATTAAACTACTTATATAATTATAATATATATATATATATATATATAATATACATGTATATAAGCAGGAATATGAATTCTTTCTTCATAAATGTTATGCATCTTGGTTGCCAAACAAAGAGGAATTAATATCTAACTCACACAAATAAGACCCTACAAGTGGGCTGTAGAAGAAGGCAGATAGCATATTTCTCGCTAGCAGCATCATACTGGTCATTTCTACCAGGTCATCAAGTTAAGTACAAAAAATTATAACTCTTGTTGAGGTTAGTATAGCATATGCTGAAGACTGGAAAAATAGAGACTTCTATCCATCTTATTACGATTGGTTGGGTGCACATAAAACAGAGAGGGAGAGAGACAGAGACAGAGAGAGGTGGTGTCCACAACAAAAGTGAGTAAATTGTATGAGCATGGCTGAAGACAGAGCAAAACAGTGAGAGAGAGAGAGAGAGGGGGGGGGGCACCAGTGAATGATGACTGAGATGGTCCCTAATAGTCACCAGTCCATCAGAGAATTATGATTGAGATGGTCCCTAAGAGTCATCAGGGCACCAGTGAATGATGACTGAGATGATCCCTAATAGTCACCAGTCCATCAGAGAATTATGATTGAGATAGTCCCTAAGAGTCATCAGGGCACCAGTGAATGATGACTGAGATGGTCCCTAATAGTCACTAGTCCATCAGAGAATGATGATTGAGATGGTCCCTAAGAGAATCAGAGCAGAATGATGACTGAGACAGTCCCTAACATTCACCAGTCCATCAGAGAATGATGATCAACACAATCCCTAAGAATCATCAGCCCAATACTAGAGAATGATGATTGAGATGGTCCCTAAGAGTTACTAGTGCACCAGAGAATGATGAGACGGTCCCTATGTGTAATCTGTGCACCAGACAGTGAAATCATTGACAGGGTCCCTAAGAGTCTCCAGGATACATTCAGTCTGTCAGACAGGGGTGTCAGAATGAAATGATTGAGAGCTCCCAAACTGTGCTCTCAAAGTATTAGTCACTTAAAGACTGAACCCATTCAAAGACTTCTAACAGTTTTTTCGCTCCAAGTTTAGTTCCCTTAACAGAAAAATCTAAAGTAACTATGCTATATTTATTATGACTTTGAGCAATAGTCTATAGAAAGTAGCTCTAGAAATTTACTATTTAATCATATTGCACTGACTGGCACCATCCTATTGCATTCTATGGGAAATTAATGAAAAAGAGGGAAGGAGGGAGGGAGGAAGGGAGGGGGAGAGAGAGAGAGCGAGAGAGCGAGAGAGAGAGAGAGAGAGAGACAGAGACAGAGAGACAGAGTGACGGTTAACGTAGCTGAAGATAGACAGAGAGAGGCCTATCTGCAACAGAAGAGAGTAAAGTGTGTGTGTGTGGCTGAAGAGAGAAAGCAGGAGTGAGAGAAAAGGGGAGTGAGAGAAAGGGAGGGAGGTGGCATCCACAACAGAAGATAGTAAAATGGGTGAGCATGGCTGGAGAGAGAGATGATGAGAGAGAGATAGAGAAAGAAAGAGAGCGAGAGAGGAAATAAAGGAGGTGAGCATGGCTGCAGGGAGAGAAAAGTGAGAACATAAGAAAGAGAGAGAGAGGGATAGTGTACATGTTTGAAAAGTGACTGTTAACGTGGGGAAGAAAGAGAGAGAGAGGGAGAGAGAGAAAGACAGAGAGGTTGCATCCAAAGCAGAAGAGAGTAAAGTGGGTGAGGGTGGCTGATGAGAGCGAGAGAGTGAGCGAGAGAAAGAGACGAGGATGGTTTACATGTCTGAAGAGTGACAGTGAACGTGGCTGAAGAGAGAGGGGGAGAGAGATACATAGGAGAGAGAGCCAAAGAATGAGGTAGAGAGATAGATAGATTATGAATGTTGGTGAAGAGAAAGATATGAAGAAAAGAACAAGATGGTGAACACATCTAAAGTAAAAGACGTTGTGAATGTGACAGTGATGGCACAGGTTATGAATATCAATATTGCTTACTCATAATAGAAAACCTACCCAGCATCGATTATCTGGTTCTGTTTTACATTTTACCCCAATAGTAAATAAAAATATTGGGAGTAGCTGTGTTTTTCTGTGTCTGTATTATTCTTTGGAATAGAGGTCTATGATTCCTTCGACCTAGTGTTAGATCAAACGCAGACTGAAACATTATGCGATTCTTATATATTTTAAATATCTTGCTTTTACGTTTTTGAATTAGTAATGGTTTATTAAAATAGAAAAAAAATAGCTGCACGTGACGTTCGTCAAGCATAACCTTTGCCAACAGTATTTATAATGGTAACGTATGGGCGGCATCATATCTGCTATATCAAACTGATCCCATCTTTTATGGACACGCCGGTGATAGACAAGAGGTTACGTGACGTGATAATGTTCGATTACGCTGCGCACGCATTTGATGATTGTTGGAAATTATCTTTAAATATACTATATTTTTGCTCTAAAAGTAGTAAGAAACTTGATTTTATCGGTAATGTCTATGATAATATAAAGTCTTCATCGGAAGGAGGGTGCCGATTAATACAAAAAGAAATGTGACGATGACAACATATATCCATACAACACAATCTCTTACACATAAAAGCACGCTCTCTTTTTTCCCCCGTTAATCTCTCCCCTCAGTCTCCCCTCTCTCCCTCTCCTTCCTTCATCCCTCTCCATCCCTCCATCCACCCCCTCACTGCATCATCAGAATAATGTTTGTTAGTGCTCACATCACCCATCTATCTAATCCCGTATATAGAATACCATTATAAAGAAGTGTATTGGTGATTTGGCGCAGCAGCACCTCGATTGTGGATTGAATTACCTGTGAACATTCGCGCATCCGGGACATTATGTATGTTTAGAAAGTGTTTAAAGACATCTCTTTTTATTAGACATTTCAATTAATTCCAATTGTTTTGAAATGACGGACATTGCTTTAGAATTTCCTTTTAGTGTCACACACGTTTCAATCAGTGTTTATGTTTTAGATTAATTTATAGATTAATATAACTATATATTTACGTACACATTAATTTATAGATTAATATAAATATATATTTACGTACACAGTTTTAGTAAAGGTTTTAATTTTAATTTGACACATATAATTAACATACCAAGTTTTAGTACTATACATCTTAAAAGCAGTGCTTAATTTATTTTAAATTAATTTATATAATTTATATACAAAGGGTTTACTAGTACATCTTAAAACCAAAACAATTAATGACTTATATTAATTTATATAATTTAAATTTCTATTTATTAATATACATTCAGTATATTTCTTGTGCAGCGCATCGATCCACTATGCGGCAATTAGCGCTATATAAAACCTTTATTATTATTATTATTATTATTTAAACCGTCCAGTGTCCATTTTTAGCAAATAGATTAATGAAATACACAAATGAGTAGCGCTGCAATCCTTTTTAGTTCTGATGCACAATGTGTCAGAGTGAACAAGTTTGTGAGGTTGTCTCACTTTATCTGTCTCCCTTCTGATTTACCTCTCCCCATCCCTTCCTTTAAAAATACTCAACATTTTCTCCCTTCCTCCCTGCTTGGCGGCCCCTCGCCCTCTCCTTCTCCCACTCCCTCACTTTCTTTATCCTCTACTGTTTCCCTTCTCACTGTCCCTCTACACCGATCTTCCTCCATACTTTCATCCACCAATCCTTTTCAACCCTCCCGTCATTCTAATTAAGATGCAATTCGGTACGGTCATGGGTAATTGCACATTCGACTAGAAGAGCGAAGCTACTTGTGCTATTCAAGGCAAACTTGTTTTGTCCGTGTGTAATACCTGTCATGTTTCATTGTCAGTTTAACACAGACAATGCAATGCTTCACTGCCGTGGACATTCTTAGACTGACGTGAGGCCTTCGACAATGGTATGCTCTTGGTCCCGCGCAAGTACGCATTGATTGACAACGTGTAATTAGCAGCCTCTTTCGCGTTGAACATGACAGCTGCTACAAATAAATGACTTAAGCGTTCGATCGAAAGCATGGATTTGTCGAAATGCAGTTGTAATCGAAATGCAGTTCTCCCGGTATTCAGTACACGACCAACTTCACGTGTTTATGGATGTTTCGTGTGCGGTCGGGTGCAGCGTATCGCATGCTATTCGGCAAACAATGTGACGCTCTACGTGGTTTGACAGGTGGTCTTGAATGAGCTGCACATGTTGTAGTTTGGCAGTCTTCAGACATTGGGATATACAACTAGACGCCAAACAAGAGAGCGACGATTGCTACAGACAATTGCTTTAAGGTAGGCTATGTATGTAATGTTGTTGCGTTATTTAGAACGGCAACTGTTGGTAGTACACTACATATATTGCCATGTGGTACAGTGTCGACATTCTGTATTGCTAACTTGCGTAGTCAAACCTGAAAGGCATTACGGAAGACAAACATCATCATCATTATACATAACTGTTAGCGTCGTTCTACTGTGAATATATTTACACAGATAATCCATTTCTCATTAATCAAAACATTATTTGGCAACATATTTGACATGTAATGAATGGATCCACTTGCTGATTTGCGTCGATATAAATCGTAGGTAAGCATTGCATTTATTTATACAATAAAATAACAAATAACTAATGTTTTAATCCACCTCGGTTTATTATCTTAAATTATGAATTCTCGTATATCAATGCGAGTTATGTTATTCACTGTAGGATGTCCTGTATTATGTATCTGCATTTAAAAATTATTTCTTGTTTAAGGAAAAAACGACGGCGATGTGTGCGCCATATTGTTGCCAAACGTCCGCTTCCGCTTCCGAACCATGAATCTGCATAACTCAACATTAATAATTATAGTTATGCATGTTAACATGTTTGATGTATCATATGATATAGCATGACATATAAGCAATATTTTAATGTAATGTTACAACATAAATAACATTACATATATCAGCTTACGTGTCTTACAAGTTGACACCAGAATTTCACCAGCTAAGGCTCGACATGGGTTTATAAGCAAATAAAATGGCTACCCTCATTGCAACTGAGTGTTTCCGACCGCACGTGGCGGAAGGGGTTACCAGTGACGCTCATCCTATGGAGGTCACAACCGGTGTGGCGAACCGGGGTTTGGGCCAGGTAATTTCCTCCCATAGGAACACATCCGGCGGAAGTCGGTCAGTTGTGAGGGAGTAAGGATTGTGACCAACCGTGCCAGGGAACGTTATGAGTAGCAACCGATGAGGTATCTCTGGCCGTACTAGTTACATTAGATTGTACTACAGGCTATGTACACAGTGTCTACCACTTCCTCATTCCCTCTTTTTTTCTTTTTCAAAGTTTTTCTTTAAAACAGTAAATGTGTGACATTGACATTGACTGTTATTTTTAAGGTATTAAGAAACATATTAATTTAACAAATTTCAAGGCTTTTAATGTTTAACTTTAAAACACATTTTGTTTTGTTTTAATCGTATACAACATCTCAGCTTCACGACAAGCTTTAGTTAATTTTTTGCACGTACGGAATACTATTTTATTGAAAGTTACACAAATACTGGAACTATTTTAAATTGTGAAAGAGTTAATAGCATGCATTAAATCATAACTATTTTACTCATAGTAAATAGCTCAGATGCAATCATTTTTACTATTTAAATATACTGCTGTGTCTTTAATCGTCAATAACTAAATAAATGCAACTATGATATGTTAACAATAATACGTTCAATGTATGTATAAATAACTGCGATCATTCAATGTTAAGATACTTGTTAACATTTGTTTGCGGTTTTTTTTTATACATGTATATGTTATGTACTATAAACTGTGGTTATACTCTTTTCCGTGAGATATTCATTCATGTTAAATTAATATTTTTCTTAATACTTAAGAAACATAGTAAATAGAAATACTATTCCCCAATCAGTATAATCGCGTACATATATCATCATACTTTCATACGTGTACACAACACGTGATAAAGTACCTACATCAATAAAATAACTATTAAAAAGTTATGACATTACCGAACATATCTTGAACTTACACATTTTCTTTTTTATTATATAAAACGTAGGATTGTGCATACATTCATAATTATTAGACACACATAGACAAATAGACTGCACATACACACGCTCCCACACCTATCGAAAATTTATTGAAGATAACGATCTTGAGAATATGTTGGCTATTGTCAGACGATGCAACATTTTCTGGTTTAATAACCGTCACTAAACATTCATGCTTGTAGGACACAATTATACTCGTTTTGTAATTTTCTGGCAAAAACATTCTTTGCAATTGGCTGTTGGGCAGCCTAGTGCCACGATATGAAGTGCTCAAAACCACAAATAGCAGTCTTGTCCAGAAAAATCAGTTTGTGCATGCTTTTACAGATCGTGTACTGTTAATTATGTATTCCTATCAGATCATGTATATTCATTTTCTAGCAATACAGTTGTGAATGGTTGCAGTTAGAATACTGTGTTATAACGCAAATGTCAAATGTTTCTCTAAGCCATTTTGTTCACTTGCACAGTTTAGGGTAATATCGGTTCAGTGTTGTGTGTGGCAGGTTCATACCCTGCTGGTGTTCCTTATGCAAACACTACATGTTGTGTGCACACACATTGATTCCATTTCATACGTTTAGCTGGTTTTGTGATATTTTTGAAATGCATTAAACTACTTATATCATTATAATATATATATATATATATATATATATATATATATATATACAAAAGTATATATATATATATATAATGTCATGCATCCTGGTTGCCAAACAAAGAGGAATTAATATCCAACTCACACAAATAAGACGTAAGACCTACAAGTGGGCTGTAGAAGAAGGCAGATAGCATGTTTCTCGCTAGCAGCATCATACTGGTCAGTTCTATCAGGTCATCAAGTTAAGTAAAAAAAAAGTATAACTCTTGTTGAGGTTAGCATAGCATATGCTGTAGACTGGAAAAATAGAGACTTGTATCCATCTTATCACAATTGGTTGGGTGCACATAAAACAGAGAGGGAGAGGTGGTGTCCACAACAAAAGTAAGTAAATTGTATGAGCATGGCTGAAGACAGAGCAAAACAGTGAGAGGGGGGGGGGGGGGGCACCAATGAATGATGACTGAGATGGTCCCTAATAGTCACCAGTCCATCAGAGAATTATGATTGAATTATGATTGAGATGGTCCCTAAGAGTCATCAGGGCAACAGTGAATGATGATTGAGATGATCCCTAATAGTCACCAGTCCATCAGAGAATTATGTCTCATATGCTACGTAACTAATATTTTATATTAATAACGCAATGTTGTGTTTTTGTCTGTGAAAGAGAGGGAGAGAGAGAGAGAGAGATAGGGAAAGGGAGACAGAGAGACAGACCGAGACAGTGATATAGTGAGAGGGATACAATAGGTTTGTGTGTGATTCTTTGTTTGTTTGACTGTATTTGTGTACGAATGTGGGTGTGTATAAATGTGTGTTTCTGTAAAAAAAAGTCCTGTGTTTGTATGTTATTATGTCTTGGTTTACGTTGTCACAGGCTTTTTCAGTATATTCAGTACATGTGTTCGTGTATATATATATATATATATATATATATTACAATATTTGCGAGCAATGTGAGGTTTTATTCAGTTTAGATATTAACCTAAACGAATATTTAATAAAAGAAGAAGTAGTTTTGCCAACAAATATCGTTATAATTGGGATCTTTTTAGTGTAGTGGAAAAATATATATCAGGCATAATGAATACATTGCATTTGATAAATATATATATGTAGAATATTTCACTGACACTTTAAGGCAACGGCGCATTTGTCATTAATGACAGCTACATTGATCACTATCACTTTAACATCCACACATGATTAGATATTAATGATAGATGATATTAGCATTAGTATTACATACCAGGTTTACGGCGAAGTCGGTCGAACAATCAGTGAATTGATAGAATCCGGTGAGTATGTTTTCTTATTCGAACTGAATTCTGATTTAATGATTATTTCTTTTATAACGGAATACTGCGAAATGTTATATTAGCAGGACAAAATATTTGCGTAATTAGTTTCGAAATGCTCGTGGGATATGCCGGAGAACTCGATCGTCTCCGTGCATATGACATCATTGACGCTCGTTGCTGCAGCGCCTTTTGTCGCGGACTTGGACTTGCTGCAGTTGTGGCACTCGGCGATCGAGACGGAGACGGAGACGGAGACGGAGACGCAGACGCAGACGCAGACGGAGACGGAGACGCAGACGCAGACGGAGACGG
>OZ024861.1:44374012-44489012 GCA_964017155.1 Oasisia sp. SBJ-2009 | reverse complement strand
CCGGGTTCGACACTAGAGTGCCCAAATAACTTTGCCAAAGGGTAGGACTGGGAACGGAAGTCATACACAGGCATCTCTATTATCCTCTGTACTTTATCACTATATTCATCAGGCAACCAATTCACCAAGCAGCCATGTATTGATCCTCTGTTCCCCAACCTTCAATTTTTCTGGGATTGGGGGATCATAGCCGCCTGGTTATGCCACTGGTTACGTAATACCACACGTGGCGCTGCACGCGGTGGCATGTTATGCACTGTGGCGAGTTATTGGCGATGACTGACTACCAGAGACCTGGGGATCGAAGCAACTATAGGGCAAACCTAGGCATAACCCCCCGTTGCGTAGCGGAGATGCTATCAAACCATATCGTATCAACGCTGAGGCGAGAAATACGCCACAGTAGAGACCTAGGCTATAGGCAGGCTTTTATTATCACAACTCGATCATTGTTTCGTCATGAAAATAGACCTAAGGAAACAGTTATATACACGCACGCACGCACGCACGCACGCACGCACGCACGCACGCACGCACGCACGCACGCACGCACGCACGCACGCACGCACGCACGCACGCACGCACGCACGCACGCACGCACGCACGCACGCACGCACGCACGCACGCACGCACGCACGCACGCACGATATTACCATATATCTACATTTTAGTTAGAATAAAGGTAGGATCCATAGGCATGCAATACGATTGTAAGCTACCTTAATTGCGGATTCGGCCCTTTGTCTTTTGATGCACGGCGCATTCGCACGGTACCCACATGCAGATTCTGGCCAATGAACTTCCTGCAAATAATTAACACCCCGGTTGATTCTGTCTGACGCAGCAGACGACCTCAACTAAAATTAAATTTAGCGCCAACACGAATTATTCACAATAATATACGATCGGAGCGCGTTGTTTTTTCAGCGCTTTATTCACGTACAAAGAGGGCACGGAATAATCGAATTAGTCATTGTGGCCGTCTGTCATTATGTCATGAGGCAGGCGAAGCGAACGCTTCGTCACACACTCTTTGACATGACGCCGTTGTCAGCGCCTGATTGTCTATTTTCTCACCGTACATCCATCACTGTTGACGCAAGTCGCATAATCTACTTCCAGTCACGTACTGAAACTTGACAGTGCCAATATTTCTTTAAGCCCCACGCGGGAGCCCCCTTCTCGTATTCAGCTAGGTAATGCACGGGCGGGGCTGCTAGACACCCTCTCGGCGCTGTGGCGTCTCAGCGCGCCCGTGTGAAATCCGACACGGCCGATCGGGTCGCCGCCGCGATCGGCTTACGCGCCAATAATTCTGGGATTTCTCATATTTGATCGTCTAAGTTGGTTGGAAACGATAGACGCTAGCCGCTCCGCGTACGCACAGGCGCCCAGTTGACGCGCGAACATGGACACGGCTGGAGTAGCGGACGCCGCCCGTGGCTGCAGCGAAGCGTCGGACGCCATCACGGAGGGACAGACGGATACGGAGACGGCACCGACAGAGACGCCGACGAAGGACGAAACGCCAGCGCCAGCGGCCGTGCGCGTGAAGGAGGAACCGGGCGACGAAATAAAGGCAAGTGTCGATGTGAGCCACTGGCGCGGTGTTTGGCTGTTCGGGCGCGGCGCGGTTGTGGCCGTTTGAATATTTGTCGCGATGTCTGGCGTTTCTGCACTGAGTAACATTGCTGCTCCCCCGGTCGAGTATACACTAACTAGTATAAGCTAGTACCTAGTCCTAGTTAGTAGTACGGCGACGGCTATTTGCTACCTCTCCACGTCCAAATGCCCTTTTATATGGCTGTACAAACATTTAAGGTTAGGGTTGATATTACTATTAGGTTTATTGTCATTGTGACGTTAGATTATATTCGATTCAGTTAGATCGAAGGTAGTTTTGACAAGAATCAAGATTGACATCAGGCGTTTACATGCATTTGTACATGGAGGTGTAGCAAACAGCCAACTCCAACTTCCACAGGCAGATCGAGACCCTAGCTGTGCATAATATCATATGTCATGCAGTTTTATATATCTGTCAGTTCTTGGCTAATGTACTTTGATTTATTTAATTCCATATTGCCAAAAAGTCTAGAGGTTTTGGGTCTGCCTATTCTGGTTTTCACTGCCAGGAATTATGCAGAGCAGACGGTCCGACGGTCGCTAAGCCTGCGCATAGTCAGAGACAAGGTTGCTCAACTTGCGTCTTATCATAATACACAATCGACTGTATCATAATCTTGCTACTCACTGGCGTGGACGTATAGCAGCATTGTCAAATAAAAAATAAGGTTTTAAATATCTGAATCAGTTTAACATGACATAAGATAATTAATGCTGAAATTAACAAAAAACAGAATAATAATTATTAATAATTTATTGTTATTATAAAGTAGGCTTATCCTTTGTATGGATTTACTTTAGTAAGACCATCAACCAATTGTTTCATGGTGTACATATTCCACCTAGATACAGAGTAAGGACAACCCTGTCCAAGTGTCAAGGTTCATTTGTTTATTTCTATGTTCACTCCTGTCTTTTGACCATTAACCTGTGACCTACAAATTGATGATGCATTAAACATACAAAGGTAGTTATTTATAGCAATGCCTACATGCTTTGAATGTTTCTATTTTGAAACTACACGAGTACTGCTGTATCACGCATTTGTTTTAAAGCATATATACAATGTTGTGATCTTTGAGCAGAATTGATAAAGCAGAGGGCGTTTAAAGTACTCTGTGTCTAAGTACCCTTATCATGTACAGAATCAGTAGTGATGTACAGATAAGAGTAGGTAGTGCTGCCTATGACAGTATAAAAAATCTGAATAGATGGGTGGACCTACATTCAGAAAAGGGGGGAGCAGTGTGCATTAAAAAAACATGATGTGGCAAGACAGTAATGCATGCATACATACATGCATGCACATACACGCATGCACATACACACAAGCACGCATGCACATACATGCATGGCACAGCACTCACGCACATACATGCATGGCATAGCACTTATGCACATGCATGCATGCATGCATGCATGCATGCATGCATGCATGCACGCATGCACACATGCACACAAATACATAGTTGTGTCAACCCTCTCTGTTTAATACACCATAATATTCTACACTATACGGGCACGCATGATTAGGGAGAGCAGTTCCTGAAAACAATTGGACGACAAACAACATCACTGCTGACACTGACCCTAGTTTGTAGTTTTGTACATTAGAAATATCATAAAAGGAACTCATAGATCTGACAAACAAACACTGATGGTTACCAAACTGCTTTGTGATGCTGCTGTCTACAAAGTGTGATTTGATAAAACAATTTGAAATGGGGGGAGGGTGGGTACGTAATACGTAAACTACGTATACATGACTGGTCACAGCTGGTTCTGCCCTGGTGTGTTTTTTATTGGTATCTGTAACTACTGCGGGAACCTTAGGATAGGTGGAAGATGAAATCATGTATAAAATAACTGAATTAGTAGCGTAAATCATTATTTTAAATCAATCTTGACATGTAAATTTATTCTGACCTCAAAAGATGGGTATTCCCAAAACAGTATGATTTTCCTCATTTAAAAACTTGCACAGCCATAACATTGATACAGTGATTTCTAATGACACTGTTGTGGCATGATGTTTATTTAGAGACACTGTGATAAATTACATCTATGCAGTGTTGTTTCTGAGTGGCGATAAATTACACTGTATCCATGCTGGCTCAGGGAACATTTCTTGAAACGTTTTATTGATGATCATTTGCCAGCATCTGCTGGTGTATTACAGCAATCATCATTAGAACTACCTGGGTGCTTGTTCCCTTCATCAACCACTGCTCAGGGTACCTGGAGGCCAATTAGTAATGTCTATTTCTCATGTCACCCTTCCTACTACTGTTTGTGGGCGTGGTATACATGTGGGTGTGTGTGTGTGGTATTGTGTACCACGATAACAATGTAGATTCTCGGCCGGAATTGGAAGACGATAACATCTTTTTTACTGAAGACAAGTGTGTGTTCATGCTTCAGAGAGTATCTGTACTTAATGTTTATAGTTCTAATCAACCCACACAGGAGTCTGTCAAGTTACATAACTACATGATGACGCCAATGGTCAAAAGTGTAGCCAACTGAGTGCTAATTGTAACATCATTATTTGTTACTTTCAGTTTTGGGCTATTAGATAAAGTGTAACATCATTATTTGTTACTTTAATTTTCTTAGATTAATATTTGTTTGGGTTTATGAAAGGTTTTTCCAGAAGTTCAAGCTTTTCTAAACGCTCTGGTTAACTGGGTTTGGGAACTGAGGCAGATTTGATTGTGGAAACAAGAACACTGTGGCAGGAATTTATTTGATAGATTGGTAGTGTTATTAATAAAAAATCAGAACACATGACACACATTTTAATAGATTAAGCAGTAATATCAAGTAAAAGAACATAAATATTACACATGCCAAAATACATTAGTAATTCTTATATATGTACTGACAAGTTAACTTGTACTTTGCAATTATTGAGATGTTTAAATATCCACTAACATCTTGGGTCACTAGTATCCTTGATTAGCTGAGGTATCTCAAAGATGATGGGGGAAAACGTTACCTGTGCTAAAATTTGGAAATTTCGATCCCTGAGGTCCCATTTCCTCTGCGCTTGTAGAAAAAGCCTGAGAAACAATGTTTTATAATATAGATAATAAAATTGTATTAATAAATAAACAGAAAGTTTGACAAGAATCAGAGAAATGGGGTAGGTTAGTAGCATAAAAGACCAAGTTGCTCACACTATCTATCATGACCATAAGAGACAAGATTAAACCGAAGATTGAATCAGACAGTTTTAATAAAACTTGTCGATATTGATCAATGCTGGACAAAAATTTGGCCCAGTGGTTTTCTGAGAAAAAATATTGAATTAATCACTGACCGCAAGAAAAATTTCTTCCAATTGTGTGATTTTTCTTTTTCTAAGTCAATGCTTCTGATTAATCTAGAAAAACAACATGATTGATTGTTTGATTGTATATATGTGAACTGCCAGGAGGTAGGTATTATCCACTGCAGATCTTACTGGTATTAGAAGGACGTTAAAACAATCACAATGGAAGATATAAACTAAAAGATCAGAAAACATGAACCATCAACCCAATTCCAAGCAAACAAAAACAACAAATAAAAAATATATTTTTAGCTTTTATTCCTCACGACTCTGTCATGTGATGCAAGTATAATAGGGTTTCCAGTGTAAAGTACTTAGTCATAGTTATTTTTAGGCATACTCTAGTATGATGTTATGATTCATTACACAATTTTTAAACATAACATATGGGGTTTCCAATTCTTACAAAGAAACGTGTAAAATGGATCACCGTCGTAGAAACGCTATCACTGCATGGTAGTAGGCTGGATTGAGTTCTTCGAACAAACTTCGTCTCAGAAACTGACTCCATCATCGCCTGACAGTTTTCCAGTGAAGTATCCAGAAGCTACACTCCACATCCGCTGCGCAAATGGAAAACAAGTATGAAATTACAGACACTCATGCGAGCCCCGACTGCTCCTAATCACGCTGTGCCGTAATAAATGTAATTTTATCAGGTTCTTTCCGATACCTGATCCCCTGCCAAATGGTGCCATGAGTGTGAATAGACCAGTGCTAACAGCTCTCGTATATCATGCTAAGAACCTGCTTTTTGAAATAGTATCAGGTTCGCACTCAGCGTTTGCAGTCCCTTAATTATTTCTCTTGAGTTATTTGTGTGGTGGTAACCCGACCACGCTGAGCACCAGGCCACTTCCCCAATGCAAATTTCTCTTGATTCGGAGGTGGCAAATGGCTGCTTTGACTGGGAGACCTGTAAGTATTTACCCGCCCCTTTTTTTCGCGCGCACGGATCAAATTATGTGATTGAATTACGCATTAGTTTCATCTTTTATCCACTGGGTGGTTTGTACAAAGCCTCGGGTATCACTTGAAAGGCATGTCACTAGTTTGTCATTCAATTATCAACTCACTCGAGCCTGCAGCTGTCCACATCGATGCCCAGATTTGCGCCTTCCTCGTCATCGAATTCCACCGTACACCTTCTGCAATCAAGACAGATGAGCGAGGCTTGTTAATTTATTCCACTGTTTTGTTGTGTGCTCATGCGAACAGATGGCCCATTGAAGTGTTTCAGGTCTCCGTGATATTGCCTGTCCTGGATGCTTCTTTCCCCTGGGTGTGTAAGGCTATCCCCACCCCATGGGGTTGTGTTCTGGCTGTGTTCAAGGGTGCAGGTGTCTGCTGGCAGTCTACCTGTCTGTCTGTCAGTCCGTCGCCATCTGTCCATCTGTCTTTACTGCTGCACTAGGCCTGTCTGATATACAGAGGTGTCGAACCGTTTAAAAAAACGTTGGGGACAGGGGACCAATAAATTTGTACATATATATGTGTGTGTGTGTGTGTGTGTATATATATATATATATATATATATATATATATATATATATATATATATATATATATAGACCTGATTATTTTTTAGTAAATATAAACAATTATTTTGTTGGTCTGGTGCTAATTCTAAAATAAAGAAAGGCCTTTTTGGCATACTATTTAAAATTAGTGTGTTGGGTACATGTATTTGAATAGGGGCCAAAAGTCAGACCATTGCCTGCCCCAATCATTGAAAATTTGGAGGGTAGACTTTAGACCACTAACTGCTTGCGTAATTCATAGAGTGACAAGGTGCAGAGGTTACAGGGATGCCTGCGTAGAATTTCACAATCCTACCTTTTGGCAAAGAAATTTGTCATCTCAAATGCCTTTATTGGATCAAGTTACACAAAGTACAGGTTCTGCGGTAGGTGATAAGCATCCAGCAGGCAGGCAAGGCAGTCCATGGGTTAAAGGGCAACCAAAAAATAATCATCTGTAATGTGTTTGATGGTAGTGCCTATTAATATATCAACACAAGGGTGCAAACTGATAGAGCCGTATGACAAATATTTACTGGACTAAGATCAAGTTGCCACTCTGGTCAACCAAGCAAATTATCTAGTGATTTTCCACAGAGTAGTCGGAACTTCATCATGTCTGATTTTATTTGTTTAACTACTAGACCTATGTAGGGGCTTTTCGAAGAGGGAAGTGATTAGTCTTGCTATATGTGCGCAAATATGTTTTATAAACCGAAAAAGTAGCTGAAAAGTGGGGGGACGCACCCCCCTCGTCCCCAAACAATCGACGCCAATGTTGTTATAAAATTGACTTGGAGGTATTAATAATAATACTGGCCATCAGTTTTCTTTATCACTTTCAAATTGTGTCTTGTTATGTTGACTGTAAATTTATAAGCCAAAAGGCTCACTTGTCTACCTGCCATCAAGAGAGTTCATTCACTGGCTCATATTCTTGGATGGATGGGTGAGATTCCATCTTAGATATTAGATACAGGTATTCTTTTTACATATTTTATATGCGATTATGAGTTGTATGATGACTATCCTATTTAAGGAAATAAAGTGAATTGAATAGATAACACCCCCCAATACCCCTTCCTCTCTTTTCTATCAATCAAGACCTCCCTCTGTCTTCTTATCATTCTCCATCATTGTCCTATCTCTCTTCAGTTTCTGATCTCTCCCCTGTCTCTCTTTCTCCCCAAGAAGCTCTCTTCTCATCATCTCCCCTCCTGTTTATACTATATATTCCCCCTCTCTCCTCTTTCATCTCCTGTCTCTCCTGATGTTATCCTCTCTTGTCCCCTTCTCACTCCTCACCTCTGTCCTCTCTCCTCCTTTCTATCTCCTGTCTCATCTATCCATCATTCCTCTTTCTTACCATGTCCCTTTCATTCTTTCAGAGTTACTGTCATTCTCTCACTTCCCTTTCTCCCTCCATCCCTCCCCTGGATGGGCAGTGCACAGATGCATGAAGGTATATGTCTGCATGAAACTTGGACTTGTGAAAATTGTGTCCTTCCAATATAAATGGATCGTAAAAATATCCTTATGACAGAAACTAATAAATCCTGCCATGAGTAGGAAAGAATCATCATACAACACAACTTTAGTCTATCACGTAGATGCGTTACATTGTTCACAACATTCTTAGAATCTTTAATGATTGTATTGAGTATTGTTTCACATGAAACATTTTATGTCAAGTATCCCTGTAAGAGATTGAGTGCATTGACCACAGAGAGCTGTTCGTGCATGCCTAACAATAATTTTAATGATTTCAATACTTTAAATGACTACTCAGATTGTTTTTTAGGCAATATTTTTGGTTAATAAAAATTATTCTACATTATATACACAGTATGTTTAAAGGTTAATATAGAATTTTAGAGTAACAATTCTGTAAATGACCATTTCTAATTAATGACCTAAAATTGGCAAACCAATTAAGATCCCCACAGTAAACAGAGTGAACCAGTACAGCTGCTCCCCCCTCCCCTCCCCTCCGCTCCCCTCCCCTCCCACCTTGGGATGAACTGCCGGAAGAACAGGGACTGAGGCAGACTGTTTAAGCTGGATCCCTTGCAACCAAACCAGGCTGGCTTACTGTGAAACCTGATAGCCCCACATGGATAGGGGTCTAGCTTATCAGGCCCCTGTAGCTCTGTCGGGATCAGCTTGCAGATTTACAGCTTTCCTGCACCTATCCCACTCTGTTAGTCAGAGTCACTCCTGTGTGGAAGGAATCCTTCTGTGGAATATCAGAGTTCACCGCTCCGGATTGGATGTCAGGAAATATGTCCGTAGCGGTAAGTTTTGTCATCTCTTGTCAGATTTCTGGATTTGTTAGATGGGTGGGTATGTTGTGTATTGTAGTGTATTGGTTGGGGAGGGGGTGGATGTCAGTGAAGTGGGTGTGAATGGGGTGGGGTGGAGGATGTAGGATGTTTACAATGATGTGGTTATATACAGGTTTGATTTGTGTTGTCGAGTTCAAGGTTTGTTTGGATGACTTCGTTAGTTGTGTGAAATGTCAGTTAACAGTTAACACTGGCACACATAGAAACTGATGAAGTCAGATCTTTTGTATTAATCATAATGTGTTATATTATTGTGTTAATTACGTCAAACTGTACCTATTCTAAAAAAGGATATCCTGTTTACTAAAGCACAGCATAGTTTTAAAATTTGAATGAATTGAATTGCAGATTTACATACATATAGTGTATGGTGAGAAGTGTTGATTAGAATAATATACAAACCAAGCAGAACGGGTTAGCCAATTAACCACGGTAATCAAACAAATTAGTTATTTTCAAATTAATCTATTGTGCCTAGATGTGAAACTATATATTTATTTGTTAATTGTTTGTATTTATGTAATGATTGCAGCAGCTACACAGTTCTTTGGAGTGCTTTCTATATATAACCAGGTTATATATATATAAATATATAACCTGGGTCTTCTACGGGCTACCAAGTTGAATAATCAGCTTGCTATGTTCTTAACTACAACAGCCAAATTATATCTAAAAGTCATCGTTCCGAAAACACAAGTGAAATCCTGATATCACATGAGTTTACACTTCATTCAGGCTGTCAACCTTTAACTTATAGCAGCGATTGTCTTTTGGTATGGTGATGTTAAGTTATGCACTCCCAGAATCAAGGCCACACAAGCTTAATGGTTCTTAGTTAAGACAACAGAGATTCATGTTACTGGTTCAGCAGCTTGTTGTCCCAGTTGACAGTTGTTGGAGATATGCACGCAGATTGGTTTTACTACATAGAACAGTATGAGATTGACTAAGTACTTTCAATTTTGCAAATATTTACATATTTGGTTACACATATATCACTCAGTCTGCAATTTTTGGCTTAAGAGGTGGAATTAAGACATTTTGGAAGAGTTTTATGAACCACTAATTCTCAGACATGTAGGTTTAATAGTCTTGGACTGTCAGAATCTTACAATTCACGCAAAATTTATGATGTAACTAATAATTTCTACTCCCATTGACTGTGTGGGACAGTCTGCTTGCCACACCGTCTAGCCAGCAGTGTCAGTTCAGTTCCTGAAGAAGGCCGCCGATGGTGGATGAAACGTAGATGGGAGTAGAAATTATTAGTTGTGTAATCATAGATTTTGCTTGAATAATATACTTCCAACTTGAACATTTTCACAAATGCAGAATCTTACTGTTCAGTCCAATGTACCGGCAGGTGCCTTTGGAAGTGTTGGCACATTACCCAGACATCGATAGAAAATACCTTATGTGAAACGTTTTTCTATCTAGTTAAAAAAGTAAATCTTTAATTAATTGGTGTTCGTTTCTGGCTGAATAATAAATAGGAGACGACCTTGGGTATAGGTAATTAATTATTTGCAACCTCCTCAATAACCACGCAGCTCTGTGAGACGTTTCATGCGCTATCAATAGTAGCCATCTTGAGAGTAGTGGAAGGATATTGTGTGTCAGCCTCGAATCTACTGAGATAGATGCAGAAAGTTAAATGTTATCTCTTCTGGTGACTGTGTAGGCAACTAACTGACACATTATGGGTGTGTACTGTGTAGGAAAATATTTATTATTAGGCCTACTTCAGGAAAAATAACCCTGAGTTTCAGTTAACAGTACATGTTGTATCTATGATTTATTTGAAAGCAGACACCCAGAGAGTTATATTAAACCAGTCAATGATGAGTTATTTGAAAATTAACAAAAATGACCGTCATTCCCCATACTCTGGTTATGAGCATATAAGCTGCAGTGTGGTGTCTTGAGAACAAAGATTGGACACTTAATCTATTGACAAACCTACAACCAAAACAACACCTACAATCGATGGAAATATCATCCTCGTGAAGAGGGAATACTGCTGATGATGATGACAATATTTAAACAAATACTGTTAAATAGTTTAATCTGCAGCGGTGTGAGATGTATGTGATGTCTTCACTGGCTGTGAAGAACACTCCGGGTTCCTCCTATTCCTGGCACTTTCATCGCTGGTGTCATATTTCTGGTGTATCTCTGCTGTTGGCAAGGCTCACTGCAGCCCTTCCTTCCCTCTGTGCCCAGCCAGGGATCGGGGATACTGTATCAGGTAGCCGAGAAACAGCTGCATTCCACAGCTGCCTGATGGGGAGGCAAGGGGAGAAGGAAGTGGGAAGTGAGAAGGAACAGGCTTTGTCCATTTTAGCCAACATTTACCTGCAATATAATACCGCGGAACCCTGTCTAGTGATCACCTTCATGTTGCGACCGTCCCATCTGGTTACAGCCAGATCTGGCATTTCTGGTTCGAGCCAAAATGTTTTATTCCGATTCTAGCCACATTACAGTGATTTCGATTCCAACACATTGTTCTTCCAATTTCTCCTTATCCTAGCTCTGATTCTGGGACCATTACCTTCACATTGGATAATTCCAATGCTGGAATTGGAATTACTGTGAATCCTTACTTTGAAATCGCACTGGGTTAAAGCCCATAGTCTCACAATGTTTCTGACGATTCTTCCTACTGATAACCCTGTTATTGTTTAACATTGTTTGTTATTGTGATAACCCTGAATGTTGCGATCACCCCTCTGGAATTGAGAACATCTTGCCTAGTGGCCACTCTGGTGTTTTGACCACCCTCCTACTGCGCACACTTAGCTGTTGAGAACCCAGCAAAACTTTGCAAACACCTTGCTAAGTCCACCTCAATAATTCAGTCATCCTGCCTTGTGACCACCCCAAATGGTGATGTGGTCACCTTCGCTACTGACCACCTTGATATTATGATCAGTTTATCGGTACGACCAACAACCAAACTGATGATTCTGACTATAAAAAATCTACTTTTTTCCACAGATCTTTAGATGCTACTGTTATTAATCTTGGTTCAGACATTTCACTACTAAAGCCTGTTAGATATGACCACACATTCCAAGAGGTGGTCTTATTAGTGAGGTTTCTTCCACTTGAGTGGGAGAACTTCACCTTTTCCCCCGTGCTGACTGAAGTGATTGTTTTGGCAAATGAATTGTGGCACATCAAAGTACCACCTCACAATATTGTACAGAGGAGTTATGATATATCAAAGTAGGTATCACATTTTCACAACTAAACCAGGTCTCTACACTTCTGCAAATCCTTCCTTAACATTAAGCAAACAGCCAAAACCATACGGACCATCTCTATTGCATGCTGACTCCAGCAACTTTAAAGGTCAAGGGAGCTATGATCTGATAGTGTGGTGACGGATTACAGAAGTGATACAATACCAAACCACACTGACCATACTATATGACACACACCTACACACCTACACACCTACACACCTACACACCTACACACCTACACACCTACACACCTACACACAGACACACTGACACACTGACACACAGACACACAGACACACAGACACACAGACACACAGACACACAGACACACAGACACACACACACACACACACACACACACACACACACACACACACACAACTTTAGTCCGCCCGTATGGTTGAGCAAAGTTTATTTTGGATGGATAAAAATGTAGATGGATAGAAATGTGAGGAAGTTTAAATGGACAGGTAGAATTTAATTGAGGAACACCAACATTATTTTTTTCTCTGTTCGTTTGGACTGGATTGTGTGTTTGCATGCACGAACACACATATTTACTGGGACTTTATAAAGGAAATGATGCTATGACATTGTAATATATCTAATGAAAAGAAAACAAGATGACAGTTTCAGCATGTTGCAGCATAAATTTTAATTAAACACTTTCCGACTATTACATATATAAAGTCAAAGAAATAGATTTGTGTCCTGACTGTTTCTAATACAAACAACCCAAGTTTTGTATTTGAATAAAACCACAGAATAACATTTATAAGAGTATTGAAACCACTCTCGTTATAATTAATAAAACTAATTAATATCAGCAGTAATGATTAAAATCCAAGTTTTGTATCTGAAATAGCAACACGACACTGTCTTCTTTGTGGCTTCCTGTGTGCATGCTGTTAAAAATATATTGGCATTGCTAGAATTCTTGAGATATCAGAATACAAGCAATCTGTAACAAACCCCCTCACTTTGGATTATGAACATATTCTCTATCCAAAAGCCCAGCTGACGCATTTCTCTTAAGAATGACATGGTTTTTGTTTACCGAATCAATTAACCATGCCCAACGTTACATCTGATGTCCGAGTCTGATTTCTAAAGATGTTAACCAGAGCCCGGTTTGGAGCCCCGACAGTGATATCATCGAAGAAATCGGCCCCGGTTTAAAATACATACTTTGTCTGCATCGGATTTTTTTCCTGGAAGTTTCGCAGCTGCTGAAATTCGATATTGAATTGATCGCTTCGCCCTGCCTGATTTATAGTGTTTTGGTTATTGAGAAACACACCATCAATTCGCAGCACTGGGAAGCTGCAGCTGTGCTCATGGATAATACTCCTGGGTCTGGTTTCACATGATGTGTTGCTCTGGCTGCCATCTCTCCTGAATTACACACAAACAGAAGCTCAGTCCGTGAGAGTTCGCCTTCCCACTGATCCCGGGTAACAGGCGCATTCAAAGAGAGGCTCTTCTACGCAATCAATCAGCGGGTTTGATCTGACTTGCGAGATGCATTTCGATTGGAACTTTCTACGCCATCTGTCAATGGCGGATCACACATTGAAACATTTTGTTTATTTCCACACGATTCGGTGGCTGCAGTTACATAACACTTCCAGACACGACTTTGTTTAACTTAACCATGCTGCGTACCAGTCGCTATTATCTGGCATAACACATTCAAATGTGACTTTGTTTAAATATGAGATTTACCAGTTGCAAAAAAATCAATTGTTTTTGTTTTAGAGACCCTACAAATACATTGTCATATTAAAATATGCTTGGCTGTGAGATCAACCAGTCTCAACCTTCTTCGCCCACATACATAGTCTGGTGAAAGGGTTGAATACAGTGTACAACAATAACTGACATAATTCTACTTTAATAAAATGTTGTATGGTAACATTTTGTGATAAAATGTCACATGGCAAAGTGTTACATGACCGAAGGCACATATCACAAAATTATTCGTTGCATTGTTTTTATCTACTAGATAGTTTAAAAATTACTATGTATATATGATTCACCATAAGTTAAATTGGCTTACTGCTGAAGCAATATCAATTTTTTTAAATATATATATTACTATCATGATTTTTTAAACTCTAAAAATAGTCACTACAACACCAACAATTGTTATAGTAGTTTGTCAACACAAAAGAAAGCAGATGATATTTCTTATCATCAATCCATGTTAGCAGTTAATAGGTGAAAAGGTGGTGGGAAAATATTTTACAGTATCACCTTTGCCAAGTGGCCAATGTTCACTTGGCATTAAACTTGGCAACACGGACAGTTTTTG
Organism: Oasisia sp. SBJ-2009; assembly: GCA_964017155.1. Classification (NCBI taxonomy): domain Eukaryota; kingdom Metazoa; phylum Annelida; class Polychaeta; order Sabellida; family Siboglinidae; genus Oasisia; species Oasisia sp. SBJ-2009. The sequence goes on along the minus strand of OZ024861.1, from coordinate 44,474,622 downwards.
CCAATATCATATAGACATAGATAGATGGGCCTAGATGACATCATGGTTGAGTTACTTCTCATATTACTTGCAAGTAGCCCGGTTCGTCTTGTTTATGTTTTTTGTTACTATTTCGTGAGCTGGTATGTCCCAAACTTTATCACTTTGTCTAAAGAATCATTACCCCTAAACCACACTGAAGAAAACAAAAACTTGTGTGTAATTGATATGTGTGCCAAACAGGTTTTAAATTGCCTGGTGTTGAATGGGGTGATATCTGATAGCCTGGTATCAAGTTGTCCTACTGAATCTCCTTCCGTCAGACAAACGCTTGTGGTCAAAGTTGTACTTGTTACAATGCGTTGGCCGTTGTAATCAAATCTGTCATGAAAACCAGGTGTCGTATCCAATTACATTTTAAATTATTTACAAACCAGAATAGTTGGTGAAGTGTGCTCAAATAGCATAATAATATATGATTGTGCTGTGTGACAAAGCCCATTCTTCAGCCAACACTTGAGACACAGTCAAACACAAAGCTTGCTTAGGAGGAAGCAATAGTCCTGAGCCATCAAGACTGCACCAGTTGTAAGAATACATTTACAGTTGTAATAACATTGTTACGAAAGTACACAGTATACCAATAGTGTTGCCTTTGCAACAGTACCGTTACAGTTGTGACAACATTGTGACTAACAGTACTTTTACAGTTGTGACAACACTGCGAATAACAGTACTGTTAGTGTTACTGAGTCATGAAAAACTGACTTTTGTGAAAGAATATTGGTACAAGACACTCTTTAAACATGCACATGTGTAGCTGAGGAATCGGTTTATTTTGGTAATAATTAGTCTTGGGTAATTGGTGAAATGTTTGTGACACAAGATCTAAAACATTTCAGCATTTTAAATATATATGTCCTATGACTATTTTACTGCATATATTCCTATTGAAGTAATAATTTACCCCACTGGCTGGATGTTGTTATTTTGAGACAGTTTGTGGTGGCATGTGAGTTGAATTGGACAATGCTGAAGAAGATCGCTACTTATAATATACACAGGGTGTTTGTGCAAACATCTTAATACAGCGGATCAAGTTGTATTTCTGCATCGGTGTTGTTGTCTGTGCGACCCTACACTCTACACCTACCGCATGTCAAACAACCACCCTGGGAATGACTACTTTCTCGGTGTAAACCTGCACCTTGCAAACAACGACTAGAGTTACTGTCATTGTGATGCCTTTGTCTGAACAGGACACCGAGGGGAGGCCCGATTGACAGGCAGACGTCATCGGATGACAATGTGCTAAGACAACACCTTTGAGTGTTTCATGGGGGTTGGCTCCAGTTACCCTGAAGAGTGGGTGTTTACTGTAGCGGTTTCTCTCCGGGGTAATTGATGCCTGCTATGTTTGCAGGTGACAAGTGAGAATACAAAATCGCATACCTGGTGTTTGCCGGGCGGTGTCGGGTTGCCCCTGAATGCTGGTTCAAGAGATGTCTTGAAAGGGCGTACTGTTACATTAATTATGTACTGACGTATTTCTCTCGCGCTTTGCCCTGTTGTCAGGTATTTTAGTCGTACAATTGTTCGCCAGAAATTAGCATGGTAATTGTGTGTGTGATTTACCTGCACACGATTGTTCGAGTTGTTTTGGTGTTTCGCTTGTGGCGGGTCTTGAGAATGATGCCGCTGTCTTGGGTTGGTGGTGTGGATGTGGTGTCACCGCGTGGTAGTGCTGTAGCAGTGTTGAAAAAGTGGTGTTGAAAAGAGACCCAGTCACCAAAGAAATAACACACATAGAATGGTGTAGCATGCTAGTCAGGCTATTATGCAGGATAACATTTTTGCCAGTAATATTTTTTCAACACATTTGTTAACTCGCTTACATTCAAGTGAATTGAGATGTGTATTCAAATTTTTTATGCTGAACTGAACAAGAAAGTTTTTTACCTGTCCAGTGAAATTCCTACTCGTCCAAACGACAGATGCACTGTGGATATCTTGTTATAAATATGATGCTAGTTGCAATAAATTGCAGGCGGTTTTATGCAAATTATAGCAAAGCAGGACTTGGAAAAAGCAGTATTTCCTGCCTGAAAGTGAAAGAACTCTGTGATTTTTACACGTTGTAATATATAATTTATATAAATCTGCATCAAGAGATTCCGGATGTGAACACTCTTGCTGCTACTTCAGATCTTGGGCAATTTCTTTCACCCTCCATTGCTCCATTTGACTCAGCTGTGTGAATGAGTACCTGGCTATATGTAGTGGTTTTCATGCAGTAATTACCATGTGGCTGAATTCTTCCCAGAAATACTGATATGAGGCTCAGTGGAACAGATTGGCCAGGGAGCAATGTGTAAAGTCTTTTGAGCAGTCACAAAGACTTTATACTGTGCTGTATAACGATACATTTTCTCCTTAAAATATTTGCATTTATTAGACTGATATACCGGTATATGATATTTAATGCTGTGGTTCAAAACTGGCATCTCCTACAAAAAGACATGTCTGTGCTCAGGACAGCTAACAAATTTAAAACATTAAAAAGTCATCGTTTCTTTCTATTTTGTGAAAGTTCAATAGCACAACCACCACTGTGATGAGTTTATAAATTAATTGTGACTGTTACTTTGTACTTCATCTTACAGTTGGTACTGTATTTAACACATGTATTACTTTTAAAATGGTGTAGAATTACTTCAGCTACATCCCCTAAAAACAGCAGCAGCACACCACACTAAGCCGTTGTATAATGTTGCTGTTGTTGAATAATGTTTTGTCCGTCCTTCCTTTCGTCCTTTCGTTCATTTGTTCTTTCATTCTTTCATTCGTTCGTTCTTTCATTCATTCTTTCGATCTTTCATTCGTTCGTTCTTTCATTCATTCTTTCGATCTTTCATTCATTCTTTCGTTCTGTCATTCATTCGTTCTTTCATTCATTCATTATTTCGTTCGTTCTTTCGTTCTTTTGTTCTTTCGTTGATTCATTCTTTCGTCCTTTCATTCGTTCATTCGTTCTTTCACTCATTCTTTCACTCATTCTTTCGTTCTTTTATTCTTTCACTCTTTCATTCTTTCCTTCTTTCACTCCTTCAGGACTATGCGGAGACGACAATGAATGAGCTGCTGGGCTGGTACGGCTACGACAGAGTCGACTCTCAGGACACTCAACATCTTGACCTCCAGAGGTTCACGTCCACCGACCAGGCCGCCGACAGTCCACCCAGTCGACCGGCCAGTACTTCGGCCAATGACCAGGGCAAGGAATTGTGGGAGAGTGGTAGCGCGGATAGCTGCAGTAGCACAGGGAATTTGACACATCGGAATAGAGGTGAGTGGAAACACAGACATTAATACTACCCCTAGGCAAAATGTTATACATTACCTAGGATTATTGCAGGTGTTTTTCTATTATTTTATACTATGGATCTGTGGAATTCAGTAAAAACGTGATGTGGACAGAACATTCTGTAGATTTTTATAAGCATTTTCTTAAACAATCATCAGTGCATGAAAAAATATTGAAGATAATGAAAATAGTGCCGAGGTCTCCAAATTATTAAATTTAATATTAACAAGGTGCCACTGTTACAAGAATCTGGAACTTAGACTCATTCGAGGTTAGCTGTGGTTTTTCTGTGAAACAATGGGAGGACCAAACTATATTATACAGTACAAAAGTGTCCGTTTCGCGTAATAAAGCTTTCTGTTGTTTAAGGTTACGCAATATGTGGGCTATTCGGATTGGTCGTTCACTTTCTACAAAAAATTATGAATTCTTATTCGCCGGATGTCAAATTATCTTAATACAAAGCAACCTGGGATAAAGTTCTACACATCGGCTAGATTTACATTATCATCCTGGCTTCATGTGGAATATGTTCCCAAGATTAAAGGATTTAAGTCAATATGTAGTATGTTGTATTTAATACATTGTTAATTAATTAAGATTACATAATATATAAACTTGCAAAAAATACCCATTGTCTGGTGGTGAGACATCAATACAGGCACCAAAGTCAGCTTATTGAAATATTAGTGCTGTTTGTTATCATGTAAATTTGAAAAGATGTTTGCATCAGAGCAACTTACCTAAACAGGACTAATTGATCTTAGCGATTGCAGAAACAATATAATTATAATGCTATGAATCAAGCTTCCTTATTTCACAGCCAATACATTTTGACTTGCATCAACGTTTTGACTGCCATTGACGATATTCATCAGGAAGTGTATCTTCACTGCCCGCCAGATGGCGTGATGAGCAGACTGTCCCACCCGTGACTTAATCTGTAGCCCCCTGGTCTCTGGTCATAGTTGGTGCAATCCTATCCAGATGGCTTCCTTAATCCAACACACACTGTCTGTCTCTCTGTCCACCACTTTCTCCCACTCCCAGTTACGTCTGCCTGCATGGTCTGTCATTGTCAAGGCAGTGAAGATTCAGTTCCTGACGATGGCTGTCAATGGCAGTTGAAATGTCGATGTGAGTCAGAATGTATTAGTGAAAGAAGGAATCTTGTGTTAACATTGTATTCTTCCAACTTGATGAATATTTTTACGAATGTTATGAATGTTCAAAATGATTTATGTTGATCTAACATATGATAAAAAAACTAAAATTAGTAAGAACTTATTCAATGACAAATTAAAAATCGAGGCATTAATCCTTGAAACGTGGCACCAAAAATGTACGCATTTAAGAGAAAATATAAAAATACCTGCACACACACATGCATGTAGCTTGATTATAATGAGAAATCCATACAGCATTTGAATAAAATTAACAGTTAGATGCCCAGACATTTCCTTCTTGAAAATGAGTTGCCATACACTGAAGCTATTGTGTCTTATGCCAGCGTCCACTCAGTTGCTTAGCCATCTGATTGACAAATTTGTCTATTTTGATGCAAGTTGAACTTTGTTGTATCAATAAATGTTTTTGTTGGTATAACGTGCTCACACGATAATGCATTAAATATTTACAGACTTGGATTGGGAGTACATTGTTGTGGATACGCCATTGTTCCGACTCTCTAAATTTAAAGTACAAGGTTACGTATCGCGTATCCATTGACGCATGTAGTGTTGAATTACACACTGCAGGGTCCTTGGATATTTTGGGCATCTCCGTTACTGTGCTGAAGTGTCCCAAAGAGATGTAAATGAAGACTTCGGTTGCAGATTTATTAAATTAAATGGCTAAAGGAAAACAATTGTGCACCTAAACAAGATGAAACAAACTAAACAAAATTCAACTGTAATTATCATTTTCATGTCGGTGTTAACTTGGATTGTTTCAAAGTGAAAGATTCTATCTAATAAAATGTCCACTATTATGGAGGCCAGCATCTTGTGAGTAGTGCAGTAAATTGACCAATAAACAATTAATTAATTAATTATGGAATAATTATGGAATAATTAATTGTCCAAACCACTGGAGTCTTCTATGTTTGGTGACATTTGATACCGATTCAGAGGTGAATGTCCTCTCTGACCTGACATTTTTACAAGTTATAGTAACAGCAACATTCAATATTGATTTAACATCTACATTGGTGCATGTACCAAGACAACTGCCATTTGTTACCCGTTATATAACTGGAATAGATGTTCACTTAATCCTCTTTCACTTCTTGTTTCTTGTGTATGATATTCATAGTACACTGTACGTAAAAGGAAAAGATCTACCATTGTGATATGATACATTTATGTGGACTAAAAATAAATTTGGTATGCAAGCTTTAGTGTCAAACGTGGGCCTCATCCTTCTAGAAAACAGCCATGTGCTGTCTCAGGTACCTGACTGCATGTTTTATTCCATCTGAAATTTCATAACATAAGCTTGACTACTAGTAGTGACTAGTAGAATCTGTATACTGCATAATGTCCCAAAGGCACTGGTTTTGAGTAAAATAATTCACATATAAAATAATTCACATTTATTTTGTCTAAAAAAATACATGGCCTATTGAGGAAACGTATTTAAAATTGCGTTTTTATATTAAATTACATCCTCTTTGAAATTAAAACCCCTTTGGGCAAAATGGCTGCAACAAAACGATTCTAATTGATAAAGTGGCTTTATACGTGGTAATGAATGTATATATTTTGTCAGATTTCAGTGAAAATTATTCTTTGTGTGTATATTATATTCGGGGACATATTAATTATACATCGAGACATCGAGGGTGTAAGGGAGAGACAAAATGACGTCGACAAACTTTGGTTGTATTTCAGGAAAACCTCCAGACCTGACGGTGCAGTATCGCAACATTGTGTCAGCGCTGGCCGGGGACAAGATGGCTGCCAAGACAGACCAAACAGGTAAACCCTCTCTCGGCATGTTTCAGTGATTTGTTCTCCAAAATGTCCCTCCCCAGTCTCTGCCCCTTCCTCTCCCTCCCTCCTCCCTCTCATTCCCACCTCCCTCCCTCTCCCTCCCTCCCTCCTATCTCCCTCCTTCCCTTCCTCTCCCTCCTTTTCCCTTTCTCTCCCTCCCTCATTCCTACCACCTCCTTCTCCCTCCCTCCCTCCTATCTCCCTCCCTCCTATCTCCCTCCTACCCTTCCTCTCCCACCCTCCCTCCTTCCTTCCCTCCCTCTCCTTTACCATTCCTCCCTATTGCAGTAGACAGCTCAAGTCCTGATATTAACAGGTGTTGTAACAAAGTAACCAGTTAGACTTCCTGCCAGCCACACTCTGGTGACCAGGAAGCTCACAGATCATGTTGCTGCCCTCTTGAAGTAACATCTACTTCCTGTCTGACTTCACAACTTTCTTGTGACAACCGTTTGCATTTCCAGGTCTTATCGTACAATATCTCGCTAAAACCCATTGCGTAAGTAGCATGATATTGGAGTTTAATCCATTGTAATGTACAACGCTTTATCTTCTCTGGGCTTTTTATTTTTATCACATGTACCTATCTGGTCGTAAATCATATAGTTCTACAGTTACATAGCCGTTTAGTAGCCAGATGGTTATTGGAGTAATTTTTACCAATATAGAGCTTGCTTTTAGAGAAACTAGAAGTTATTTGGGAACAGACAATCCAAGGGTCACAGGGATATCTAAACAATGCAGGATACTAATCAAATATGATGGCTGTTGACTGGTAAGGCAGTGAACACCAGCACTGTGCACTCATCTCAGTTGGACACAGACACTTATTTTACCCACGGATTGATAACAACCAGTTTGCAATGTTTTTTTGGAACAGTTTAAACCCGCGCAAACTGTGGCAGTGAAACCAATCAATCAGTGTCGCGTTCCACCTCATCAGCGTCATCATATCTCTTCACTTTGATCTCAGCTGGCCGTTCAGAAACCTCGCTTATTAAGTAACGCAGACTGCAGTTAGCCCGAGAGCAGGAAGGCGACTTTGGGACCTGATCCTGCCCGTACGGGCAGGGGCTGGTGTTTCGTTACGTAAACACATTAGTTGCGCTTGGGATCGCGTTACAACTCCGGCTAAATAACCCAGTGTTCGTGCGATAGGGATTGGCGAAATTTGCGAGATCTGGCAGCGCTGATGGAAGTCTTAAGTCTGTTGCGTCAGGTTTATGTAAAAGTGCCCTGGTTAACTAGCGCCAGAACTCCATGGGTGGTGTGAATCAGCGCTCTCACAGTTGCCACATAGTTGCAATCCTGGTAACATGATGATGCCAGGCTAGGACAATTAATATGTGTGTATAAAGGGTTGTTTGTAGCGAATTGGACAATGATTTCCTATTTCGTTGTCGCTAATTGTATATTGATTTAACCATAATATGGGGTAGATTTAAAGTTGTTCACAAGATGTTCCATTTCAAATGCACGGCAGACTTAAAACAAAGTAAGTAAGTAAAACTTGATAAGTGCAAGTCTGTGGTTTATAAATGGTGCTTGATATGAAATATCCACAACTAATCACAACTGATCACAGCAAAGTTGGCATTCACACACAAATAACACTATTATTGTAAAAGTTATAACATGTAATACTTTATTCAATGTTTCCTGAAACGCATATTATTTGAGTTGCCTTTAAGCCTTGGGGAAGGCACACACCACACCCAGTGACTTCATGAATTGGGTGAACACTATCTACAGTACTATACAATTAGTGCTAATTACCCTATAGAGGTTGAGCACTGAGCACTTGACACACCCCCTTTGACAGCTGGGGGTGGAGAAGGAACACTAGTGGCAGACCGGAAAAGGGGCTTTGATTAGGGATTGAGTTACTTTCTGGGAGGTGAACTTTTCTACCCAGAGTGCCCATTAAACATTCACTTGATGTTAATGGAGGCCTGAAGAGAGGCGACCATTGACTGTGTAAACAGAGCCTTGGGGGTGGTACAAGGAAAGGTCTGCCTCTACAAAGAGTCACAAAGCTTGTGTACCATCCATATCAATGTTTTTAGCCTGGTAAATGAAATGGAACTAGTTAAATATTTACTTTATTTGTGTTTGATGTTCAAAAGGAACATCCCTGTCTTGTGGCGACATCTAGTTGCGGAATCTCTTCGGATCATGTGACTCGTATGACTCGTGGCTCTCATGATTATCACAAATCTGTGACTATTTTGACTCATGTGACTGTCGTGCATGAGTATCCTGATTCTTGTGACTTCCAACTCTCGTGACTTATGACTCCTGAACCTAGTGACTATTCCTGACACTTGTGACATCTGACCTATCTATCCTGACTCTAGTGGCTCCTGGCTCTTGTGACTCTACTGTGATGTGACTTTTTGTGACTCCTATCGCTTGTGAAGCCAACTCAGACTAAAGCTTAATAGATAAAAGCCCCACTTTATAATGTACAGAAACTTTTTTCCTTCTGTTTTATGTAATTTATGTATGTATATATATATATATATATATCTGTTTGCGATAATTTATGCATAGGTTTCCTCACGTGAATGCATGATGTCATCAGTCTGTGTGTACTTTATTTGTGGGACTGCTAGATTAGATGTATGACATCATCAACTTGAGGTTAATGTGCAGGATTCACTAGATTGAATAACGCGCCAATAATAACAACAAACGTGATGTCCTTAAACAGAATACTTGTGAGAAAAAATGTAAGGCCTGGCAAACAAGTAGTATGAGTCCACTTGCTAGAAACACGATAACTGTGATGTTAAAAATACCTGGCCTCTTGTTACAGAACATCAGGAGTAATTATTAGTAATCCAAATGAAAGAACAGGCATAACATAACAAATGTAAATGATCAGGAGATGGGTAAGGTATAAAAATGCTGCAGTCACGAAAGGCTCGGGAATAATTATAGTTTAATGTATTAATTAAGTAACCAGGTCACATGACAAAAATATTGTTGTTTTCACATATAGAAATATCATCTTGACGCACCTGTTAAATAGGAATAATTTAATTTTGTGACTTACATAGCAGCATCAGTGCAGCATCACCAGGTCTTTATGTAGGATCAAATTTATGCAGGTCCTAAATTTTGTGGTAGATATGTCCATGCTAACTGACGAGGTGTGTATTACGACCTGAAATAAACCACAAACACCCATTTTCAAAGCATAATTGACAGTGTATATGATTATGGAAGACCTCATTTTGCTCCCTGTAATTAACTCATCCACTGACATGTTTACCTGTCTAAAACAGGTTTACCTGCCCAAATGACAGATGACCAGGTCACTGCATAAGGCTGTGATTATGACAAGACGTACAGTGAAGTGTAATAGTGTCTTATGTAAAGAGACACTGCGGAGAATATTTGCTGTTGGTTAGAATCAGTGCCATCCCAAGCCTCTTTGTTTGGTGATACTCAGGCAGGGGTCATGTGACTGTCTTACATGGCTTCCTTGTGCTGAGCCTCTAGGGTGTCCTGGGAGGTCTCCCATGACAGGGACAGGGGACACTTGATGGGATTTCAATGATTGAACCGGGCCGGCTGCAGGTGTGTAGCTTCTACACGCTCTGGTCGGATTACCTCAGAAATTGGGAGTGTCCCCTTTCTGATTACTGCGAACAACTCGCTTCTCCCTCGCATCACGCGCATCTTGATGCGCACGCGCATCTTGATGCGTCATCTTTCCGTGTACGGGTCCGCCATTCTCGAACAGTGGATCAGTGTAATTTTATAAAAAATATGAATAATATAAACTTACAATATCTGTAGGGTTAAAATAAGTTGATGGTAAATACAAAATATAAGTACAATATATAAAAAAGTAGGCAATAAAATTGTCTCATATGAGTTATATTTATTTATCTCTCTTTCTGTCACTGCCTATCCCTCTCACTGTCCCTCTCCCTCCCTCCCTCCCGCCCTCCCGCACACACGGACGTACGGACGCACACACGCAAGCACGCACGCACACATGCACACACACATACACTGAGTATTTCTGCCTGCCTGCCTGCCTGCCTGCCTGCCTGCCTGCCTGCCTGCCTGCCTGCCTGCCTGCCTGCCTGCCTGCCTGCCTGCCTGCCTGCCTGCCTGCCTGCCTGCCTGCCTGCCTGCCTGCCTGCCTGCCTGCCTGCCTGCCTGCCTGCCTGCCTGCCTGCCTGCCTGCCTGCCTGCCTGCCTGCCTGCCTGCCTGCCTGCCTGCCTGCCTGCCTGCCTGCCTGCCTGCCTGCCTGCCTGCCTGCCTGCCTGCCTGCCTGCCTGCCTGCCTGCCTGCCTGCCTGCCTGCCTGCCTGCCTGCCTCATTCATCCTACTGCTCTGCTCCGCTCCGCTTCTCTCTCTCTCTCTCTCTCTCTCTATATATATATATATATATATATATATTATGCATACCCTCTGGCAATCCCATTGAGTTTGTTGGCCACGAGAGACTGATATATAATGATATACATAAAAAACACATAGATCCCATGCTGAAAAGTATCTGTAATGCCTAAGTATATCAGTCAGGTGGCTCAATGCTAGATAGTGATCAAAGACATATCATGTCTGCAGATAATCATTGTCTCAATTCCTGACTAAGTCAACAGATGACAGGGGGAGTTGTCCTTGTCTTATCTAAATATAAATCTAAAAATGTTTTATTACGACATGGCGTGCCATGGCAAGATCTGACAGTGATATGCTTTGCTCTCCAGTAATGTCATACTCCCACTGGTAGTAGATCAAGCATCTACATCCTTTGAATGCGTTGTAAGACAGGCAGGACATCATTAGCATGATTTGTTTACCCATTAGCATACATTGACAGTTTAAGAAGATAATCGCCCGGACCACACAAGAAGATAAGATAATCCATTTCAATATGGACGATGGATGCCAATGTTGCAGTTTGGTAGTGTGCTCTTATGAGTCACGTTAAAATGTAACATTTCTGTTTTACAGTGATGTCAGTGTCATCTGTATAAGTTAATCTTTTGCAATTCTGACATAGCAGAAGTGTTCAACGCTTGAGGTAGAGAATATAAAACCTAGGCATTTGTGTTGCAAATTATATGTAATTTGATCCAGAAGATGCACCAAAAACAGATTGGATTATTTTAGCTTATAATCGATTATTTGTTGTTTCTAAGCATGCAAAAAAAACAAGTCTGTACTTTCATGCCAGTGAATGTAGTTTGGATTTTCTTCAGTTTTGTTAAATGTGTCTTACAATCACAGCCAGTGTCGCCTGTCTTGTAGGATGTTGAATTATTGTGATGTAATTTTGTTGTCTGTTGCTTCTGGAAAACAGTCCAGTTAACACTTCACAGTTTGGATGACTAGCTTCAAATAAGGGTTGTCAGGTTGTCCTTGTCTTAAATTATCCAGTGTTGTTTAAGTTGGCTTATTGCAATATTGACTTGTTCACTTATTACATTATCCAGTACTCAGTTGTTCATGTGTTGTATATGTATATATAAAATATACAGCAATATACTCTGTACCCATGTCATTTATTTATTTAATATATTATTTTAATTAATCAATATATTTATTTAATTCAGTAATTTTATGTTTAACTTATTAAAAATACCGGTATATAACTTTTATTTCTATTGTGATTTATTTAAATGTACATTTATTTTATATCATGACAGACTAAGACTTGAGATGAATTTCCCCCGAGTGGTAATAAAGTGGTATTATATTGTATGTTCAACACTTCTAATTCAACACATGTACGCATGATAAATGGACATCTTTCATAATATCTGTTAAGTTCCTCTTGTAAATGTTCCCATCATTCTCAGCTGTCATGTTGAGATAAAAAATAGCATGAGCTTTTCAGACAATCGGTCGGCTAAATGGAATTTTTTCAGAGTGCAACATGGCGTTCATTCCACCATGGAACATGCTGACGTTTACAGCTGACTGAAGAAGAAACCATCACTGTTTATGAATTGTGACATAGGTGTATGACCGTTGGTTCTTTGTCACGATAGCACCCACAATCATTTGGTTAATTATTCTCGCTTAGAAAATAAGATCCCAACTCATTGAATCTATGACTGATCTGTTCTGTTTCTCTGTGTGTAATCTTTACTTCCCATGGCATGGACACAAGATAGAAGGGACTAACAACTGAATAGTTATGATGTATCTCATGAAAGCCACAAATCCCACAATGTAGGATGTACACAATTATCCCACTTTACACACAATGGCCAATCTAGTACCCCCCCCCCCCCTGGGTAGTTACCCCAAACTACAGTCCAGTACAGTGTACTTACTATGTCCCATGTTCTGGCTATTAAAATGTGTTTTCACTGATGAAAGTTTTTGTAAATGTAAAAGACACTTAAAAAGAAAGTGTAAATAGCATTTAGTTTTAATTGTATACTGAGCATAATGACTCTATTTTCAGATAAACGGCAACATACAATTTGTAATCAACATACAATTTGAAAAAAAAAAATCAGACACTAAACATAATTATTTTTATACAGTATGCTTTGGGACAATACATATGTTATTATTTTTAGATGCCCAAATACATCATTGTTACGGTCCTTGTAAATCTTTGTGGACTGTTGTAATTGAGCTTACACATGGCATGTGACTGACATGCCTAAACCATCAGGGTCTAATTGATGTCATCTGATATAGATTCAGAGGTGAATGACTCTTCTTTGACCTGTCTGTGTCACATTCTGTCTGCGCTAGTAATATCTCTACTAGCCCACAGGCAACGCATCTCAAAAAACTCAATGGCTTGTATCTTCCGGGAACATAATGTTCACATTTCTGCACCATAGATTGCTATAGGCAATTTGAGGGCTTGATACAATCTGGTTAAATCCTCATAGAGATAAAACAATTCATCATCAGATGCATACTGTAAATTGTTGTACAATACAAAATGTAATCACTTTATATGCTTGAGTGAATACATAACAATTGAAATTGTTCAGAATCATTAGCAAGTATGATAACTAACGGAGATAAAGGCTCACTAGAATGGACACTAGTCATGATAAATGATAGACGTGTTTCAACACACAGGAGACTGTTTCTTCCTCCTCCTGTGGAGAGCCAAGTGATGCTGCCTGGTCCAGCCAGACACAGGACCTGCCTTCCAATTACCACTCATTGTCTTGCTCAGCCCCACAATAGTTGCTTATTGGTTGTCATTGCCCCAGGCGGTTGGTTACATCATTGTCCATCTCTTGTTGACCACTCAGGCTACCTGCACTGACCCTTGCATTGTCCACCTGTCTGTCACTGATTGACCACTGGTCAGTGTGATTGGACAGAGGTAACCGAGCTGTCACTTCATTGGTTTTCATCTGAACCCAGAATTATAGTCGCATTGGCTAGTTGGGTCTGATTGGTGTTGCCTTAGCCAAGGAAGGCATTAAAATTGTGGTATTATGTTAGAATGTTTTAGCCTAGTCAGTTGTTTCAGTGTATTAGAATTATTGACGAAACGTAAGTTTGCCTATATCGCAAGCTTCTTTAAATATGTATGTAATCTATGTATATATATATATATATATATATACATACATACATACATACATACATACATACATACATACATACATACATACATACATACATACATACATACATACATACATACATACATACATACATACATACATACATACATACATACATACATACATACAGACATACATACATACATACATACATACATACATACATACATACATACATACATACATACATACATACATACATACATACATACATACATACATACATACATACATACATACATACATACATAATTTTTTATTACTGCATGACTTAGATACACAGATTTTATTAAAAATTAATTACTATGACTAATGCCAACTTTTTCAATATTTTTGTTTCCAAATGATGATATTTTCAGAAATCCTGTCAGCTAAATAAATCACCATCACACCATGAAATATTGTATTTAATTCTTGATACTCTTTTGTACATTATTTAAATCGAGACGTGACTTTTCACATATCACTGCAGCTATGCCTTATAGCTGCACCAGTTTGCTTTTTGGTGTAGCTTTTGTCCAAGCTATACCACCACTGATTTCGACCATAAATACTTCCTGATTCTAACGTAGAGCAGTTGGGGTCATTTTGTTTGCTCGTCCGTCCGCCAACAATAGGCGTAATTCAGAGGTGCGTGAATGTAGCGTTCTTTTTCTGACGGCCGATTCGCTGCGAGAATGTCGATCTGTTAATACGACTCAATTATGCCACGGTAAATTGTAAGCGCCACCGTCATGTGATCCGGCAGCACCTTGGTTTCGCGAGAACTTGATAATGTGCAGTCTAACAAGTGAACAATCATGATATCGGGTTATTCGACATTACCTGCCATCCTATCTCCCATTATGGAGGTGCCATACCTCATCACTGTGGCTTCATTACCAGCCGTCCCGTAATTACATGCTGGCTTAAATTTCGGCGCTTCTCAATGATTTACCTGTTTGTTTTACCTCACGCGTCACGTTTTGCGTGTAATTGCGGCGGCTGTAGCGGGATATGCTTGTGCGAGCTCGAATCCTGCATTGTTTTCGCTTGATAATTATGAGTTTTTGATAATTAATTATTTAATGGCTTTATTTGTTACCGCGAGGAGTGAATTACATGACACGTGGCTGACAGCCATGCTGGTAGACAATTGTACGCATGAAATCGAGATATGCTAATTCGTGGAACGTTTATTTGGGTAGAATTTCAAAACTGCTGACTTTTCCACGAGTATCTTCCCATCCTTGTGGGAACGTCAACAGTTTAAATCTTTCACACGTCTAGTAATCCAGAAATTTGTGTTTACGTTAGTGATTAACTAGTATACTATTCTCACGTATTATTAACAGTGTGGCTGTTTATGCTTGTTGTATGATATTGTTGAACCAAGGTTCTTATTTATTTTACCACAGTAAAAGTTGTTTATAATGTATCTGCCTTGTGGGGGAGCCAGTTGATTTTCATTTTCTAAAGAGTCATATTGTGTACCTTAAATTAATGCTGATGATGACAGAACATATTTTTTTATAAAAATATGATCTTCCTTCACAATCACTGTCAACTTTCACAGTTGACTTTTTTAGTTAAATTATGATATGAATACCTTTATATGAGATTTTAAGAATGATTGTAATATGTATCTTGTATCCTAAGGAAAGTTTTCATTCATTTATTTCAGCACAGCTATTTATAAGTTATAATTCCAGCCATGTCACCCAATATGTTACCAGCCACCACAAGGTGTCCAGGGTCTATTTTTAACCCTGTTTGTCCTACCTCCTACATGGGTGGATCCCTACATCAGCCAGTAATGCCCTCATGCTATCACTTACAACCAGTAAGATGACACTTGTCAATTAAAACTTCACATGTGATAGAAAATGTACACCCACGGTGTCATATGGTTTACACAATGAGGTTTTAATGATAGTCGTAACCAAGATAGTTTATCTCCAGTCAAATCAACTGTGATATATTTGGTGATATTCAGAATAGAATAATGAGAATATTTGTGGTCAACAACACAGCTGTCTCCTAGACTACTGTAAGAAATAGTGGAAGAAAACATGATACCCCATGACTTTAAAATGTAATGCAAGATTACATTTAAAAGTCAAGCAATAATACTTTAATATTTCATTCATTGTCACAGGTGACATGTTAATGATTAATTTTACACACAATTTTGAATTTCAGACAGTATTTCTTGCGTCATCAGTTAAACACTTAAAATGTAATTTTTAGATATCGTACGACATAACTTCAAAGCATCATGCCACACCATTTTGATATTCCACACAACACCACATCTAAATTAAAACACTTTAACATTTGAGATGTTACTATAAACATCTATACAATATAACGTTAAACTATTACATAATATACATCAGGGCCAGAAACCACGGTGCTCGTTTGTGTCATAATCACACTACAAAATGTGATTGAGGCTAATCTTTGTGTGGAACTGGCTCATGAAAAACTTAGACAGTGATCAGGAATTAATTGAATACTTGTCAGGCCAGAAACATAACCACCATATATGCCTTCATGCTCGCTCTTGCGTGTGTGCTCATGCATGGATGCATGTATGGACACACATCGGAGAATATCAGCCATTGACCCCTGGAGCGTGTGAGTTTACCTTTCTATTGAAAATGCGCTTGTGTGGAAAATTACCCTGACCAGGTTGTTTAAATTGAAATGTGTGGTGTCTACTGTTACGTTTCTGTGAAATGTACGTAAGCTTTGCACAAGTGGGCTATAGTTTAAGTAGTGTTATTGAAACTGTTGTTATTTCTTTGTAACTCAGTCAATGGCATAAATTGTAGCAAGCAGCAACTACTTTACATGTTTCTGATAACACACTTACACGTGTATGTGTATGTACACAGACATATGACGCATGCATGCATACACAATTACACACACTGTCTGAATTTTCCAGCCAGCAGCAGTGATCCGGTTTTTTCCCTTGAAGTCCTCATTCCTTCCCTGTATCGATTCCCTTTCCCTAACTATTCACTCTCCTCTTCTTTGATCCGACCTGCTTTTTATCCGAGAAGATTCCCAAGAAATTCTCGAGAACACCCACGTTTAGGGCGTAGCTTAGGGATATACACGTGTAAACTGTCTGTTAGCTTTGCCAATGTTAACGTGACATATACGTCAGACATATTCAAGTATACAGTACTGCAGTTAGGTTGTAAATTATTGTTTTATTGTTACACTGTATTAACACATGTAACACTAGTATTGGGCAAATCTGTGTCAATTTCTAACAGACTTTTTCATGAGCAAAATGGAATCAGTCTCTTGACATGCATTATAATTATAAATTGTAAACATATTTCCTTTTGTATTGATTTGCCTCAGAGCTCGGTTTCCAAGGATATAGACACAACAGAAGTTATTGTTATTGTTAATATTTAAAATGGTGTATACAAAATCATAATGACCAAGTTTAAGAATATGTTTTTGCTGCATGGCATATTTTAATATGATAGGATTATTTAATACGATGATGACAGTCAAATGTTTATATTCGTTAAAGTATAAATTGTATATTTAATATGTATGTTGTTTTCTATAGATTATTTATGTAATTAACCTCTTGCCTTGCTTGTTTTATGGCAATGTTTACTCTTGCACAGAAGTTATGTTTTATAAAAAAAATTACTAGTTAGCGGTTTATTATGACTGTATAGTGTTGACAACTCAGTGTTGTTTGTGATAAAATGATCAGTTTAAACAACACAATTTTGGGGGTGATAATATACTTCTAATGTGTGATCAATGTTCTGTTTTGATAGCAAGTTTTTTTGTCAGATGATAAGGGTTCTGATGTCTGACTAGGATTATGTTTTGATAGCAAGATTTCTCTCTGGTGGAAGCTTCTAATGTGTGTTTAGTGTTTATTTTCATAACAACATTTTGAGGTGATAATATTTGCCTAGTATGTGATAAATGGTTAGTTTTGATAGCAGGAATTTGTTATGATAACATGCTCGAGCTGTGTGACCAATGGCTGGTTTTAAAAGTGGGACTTTTGTCTGATATCATGTAGCTAAATACAATACAATACAATACAATACAATACAATACAATACAATACAATACAATACAATACAATACAATACAATACAATACAATACAATACAATAAACGTTTATTGTCCTGGACCGGGAAATTCATTTTGCAGCGTTCTTCATAAAAAATATAAAATACAGGAGTAGAGAAGTATAAAAATACAGATAAATTTATTATTAAAACAGTATGTAAACATTAATCATAATAAAATACAAGAATAATCTGTAATATAATTTAAAATTATAGTTGTAATTGTGGTCGTCCTTTCACGAATACAAAAGAAACAAAATACAACATACACACATAACGTCAGATGGTCAGAGGTGTTTGTCGTTGAGAAGTCATAGCGACTAAAGCATTATGACTGCATGATGTAATAATAATAATATCCGTATGTCTTTAAATTGTTTGATTACATCAGAAGGTTCTACAGATAGACATACATATTGTTAGCTGTAGATTATGTTGGTTCATCTAACTAAAATACAGCTGTATGTTGATAATGCAAGAAGAGCATATAATCAATCAGAAGATATGGAATGGTTTTTGAAAATATTGAAATATTTTTCCTTAAGATAGGTAGAAGACATGAGAACATTTAATTAGTGTTCGTTAAGGAACAAGTGTAGATTAGAAATTAAAAACATATTTGACCAACTCACAGAGTTTAAAACAGGACTATTTAAACAAAATAAACACATTGTTTTGTAGTACTTTACTGATTGCTAAACTCCAGCAGCACGAAAACGTAAAAAAATATGAACATATAATTATCTCAAAAGAACTCATTTCACATAGATAAAACAATTAGCACTCAGTAGTAAGCAAATGCTTCCTTGCCTAATTGCAATTTTGGGTTTATACTGGGGATAGCGAAAATGTTCAATCTGATTAGAAGCGTGATTATTCCCTAAGAACTCCCCAAATTGTCCGCTTTATGTGTAAGCACTAGGGCTGCCACCAAGGTGAGGAGATGCCCACCAGAGGGCGTGGCAGGGCCCTCCAAGTTGTGGGAATGCCCACCAGAGGGCATAGCTGATCACGTGACAGGTTTTCTGCCATTGGAGAAAAGTATAAATACCAGGGCAGGGAAAGACACAAGGAGATTGGAGAGACTGAGATTGTGAGAGTGACACGTTGGTTCAAGGAAACAGTTTGTGCGTAGCCACGTGGCGCGTGATTTGTACTTTTATTTGAATTGTACTTTATTGTTGGTTTATTACATTTATTATTTCAATTATAAAATAAAGATTGCTAGTGGCAAGTTTGATATAAAGTGTTTGTTTATAGTTCTCTAACAGAGAGTAGGCCAGTGCAGCGTAAGTTATCCCCCAAGTTAATCCCCTTTATTTACTCTGCCGTTGCCTAATTATAACTAATCTAGGTAGCGGTACGATAGCACCATCCCACTACTATATATGACCTTGTCGCACCATGAACTGTCACCTCCCACTTGTGCTCAGTCCTCGCTCCTCTCCGTTCACAGTTGCCAACATCGCCAGCTCTCAGTGGCCCGCCTGCCACTTGATCCAACCATGCGGTTGTAAGGCTAAGCGCCAACCTGAGCCGCCCGTCGAAATCGAATCCGCCGTGATCTATGTCTCTTATTGTGTTGGGACCCGGTCCCTAACGCACACTCACCCGCACTTAATGGGTGGCTGTCTGAAATCCTAGCACCAACACCTATTTAGCTGTCTTTGCACATTCAATCCGCCATGTATTATTGGGAGGCTGCTCCAGTTACTATTACTTTGCGTGTGATATTGCAGAGGATCATCAGGCCCGCGCGTAACCTGAGCCGCCGTTGCATTACGCGACGCCGATTCGGTTTCCGCGAACGCACTCTGCTTTTATGACATTTAGCGGCGACGTCTCGCGTTTCGGCCGGGTCGCGTTACTTGGGTGTCTATCCATAGACGGCGTCCCAATCACTCTTCGACACGACACGACAAGACCGGATGGCCACAGCGACCGGGTACTGGTGATGGAGATGGATGCGGGCGGAGGTTATTTGGTCACATGACATTTGGTCACATGGCGTTTTGGTCGTCACGACGTTTGGTTGTCGTGACATTTCGTCAAAAGATGTTTGATCATACAACATTTGATCGTATACAAGACATAGCAAGACATTTGGTCATGAGTCATTTGGTGTCATGACATTTGGTCACGAGGCATTTGGTCTCATGACATTTCGTCACGAGGCATTTGGTCTTATGACATTTGGTCACGATGTATTTGGTCTCATGACATTTGGTCATGAGACATTTGGTGTCATGACATTTGGTCACGAGACATTTGGTCTCATGACATTTGTTCTCGAGGCATTTGGTCTCATGACATTTGGTCTCGAGACATTTGGGCTTATGACGTTTGTTCTCGAGACATTTGGTCTCATGACATTTGTTCTCGAGACATTTGGTCTTATGACATTTGGTCTCGAGACATTTGGTCTCATGACATTTGGTCTCAAGGCATTTGGTCTTATGACATTTGGTCTCGAGACATTTGGTCTCAAGGCATTTGGTCTCATGACATTTGGTCTCATGACATTTGGTCTCAAGGCATTTGGTCTTATGACATTTGGTCTCGAGACATTTGGTCTCGAGGCATTTGGTCTTATGACATTAGGTCTCGAGGCATTTTGTCTAATGACATTTGGTCTCGAGGCATTTGGTCTCAAAACATTAGGTCTCGAGACATTTGGTCTAATGACATTTGGTCTAATGACATTTGGCCTCAAGGCATTTGGTCTCATGACATTTGGTCACGAGACATTTGGTCTCATCATCTCATGATATTTGGTGATGAGACATTTGGTCTTGTAATATTTGGTCATTTTGTCACAATCTTGATGATGCCACATTTGTTCATGTGACAGTTGATAAGAGACATTTGGTTGTACAGTGGTAATATTGGTCACTTACGAAGTGTGTTATGGTAGTGATTACAATAAGAAAACATTTATTATAATGTCTAGTCAAGTCGAAAAATCATTATCAGCACTCAGTGTGTGGAATGTTTTGGTACAAATGCAAATAGATCACAGATATCATTAATGTTTATGTCCATCAGCACTTGTAACTCTAAACTCTAACCAACTATATGGAAACATATACATAATTTATACATAATACTTGTGTGCATAAATAATTATAGATCTAAATTATGTTTTTGACACACAGAAATAATGTTCATGCCAGTTATGGTTGCACTGTATTTTAGTATTGTAATTCCCACTAGATGGCAGCACACAAAAGCATATAACAATATTTAATAAGTCGCTTAAAGTTGAGTTGTCAAAAGAATTAGGATCATGGGGTCATACATGTCAATATCGGTGTAGTCCAGGCTTTCCTATGCCACAATCACAATTTATCATGTCACTCTGTCAAGCTTTTGCTTGGCTGACCCTGGACAGTGATGACAGTGATAGATAATATATTATTATATGTGAATTACATTACCATTGCTGTATGATTGTGAAACACCTCATTAATCAAACATTCTCGACATACATTTGTCATATTAATGGCTTCCCTTATGTTTCCTTAATAAAGAAAACATTTTGTTGCAAGAATTTCAATCAAATATATGCGAGAACATGTGAATCCTACATGGTCTTAATGGACTGTTTGCTAGGCAGTAGGTCACATGACAAATATGTCAGTTCTATCATTCATGAATTATATTGTGAATGTTGAACTTGTCACACATTTAGCTAATATTAAGATTATGACAACCAGAAGTGGAAATCGTTAAAGACATTTTAATTAATCTTAATTGTTAACAGACATTATTTTATTATTATTTTATGATCATCTGCCTGAAAATTTATATTTTTAATTGAATAATTTTCCATTATATGTCTAAAATCCAGTGTTTAGTTTTGAAATTAATTGATTTAATTTATATGTTTATATACTTTATTTTTAATATACATTTATTTTATTGTTTGTACATCGTTTTGATCCACTATGTTGCAATTAGTGCTAAAGAAGTACCGTATTATTATCAGTATCATTATCATTATTTTATGAAGTGAACCACTTCTGCATTTTTTATTTGTGCTTCGTTATGCCTGCAAGGTCAACCACCCCATTTACATCTGAAAAAGTCTTGCTCAAAGTCAGTATTAACTACGAAAATCAATATTAACCTGAGCCGGTATTCCTTTTGCCGTTATGAGTTATCCATTTTATAGAAATGATACACCCCGTCGTTGGTCGTACTCTATTTGAAATTGAAATAGGGATCGGTACGACAGAAACACGACCCAGTTCACGAAGGCGTAACACTATACTGCGGCCACGGTGTACGTTGCCAATCAAAAATACCAACGTCCACAGGTGAAATTGAACTGTGCGAATTGTAGTCACTTTTCGGTTGCGAACCTTCTCGGTTTCACGATAACATATCACCTGGAAACTGTAGCCGGTGTCTAACGTTACTGCTAATGTGATTTACGTCCATAGTCCCTCTGGCGGTGTCCAGTACTTGGGGATGTAGGAAAACGGAACCGGCTTCATTTTCCTGCCTCGTCTCATCGGCGAGAACTCTACACTAATTATAGTAGGGAGGTCTCAAAAACAGAACGCTGTCATTAATTGGGTCTGCATCTGTCTACTGTGTACCTATCGTCACAGTCCTTTTCTAACGGTAAGCCGGTTTGTGTGATGACATGGTTATTTATCATCATATTGATGAACAATTTGACTGTGGTGTACTTGTAAATGTGTGACATTCTACCTGTATAGTCTGTGCAGGCGTGCTGATACAATGCGTTTTAATTTAAACTGTAGTGTGTTCAGTATTATGTTGGTCGTTTATTAGCGTATGTGATTATTCAATAATATTATAGCAAGTATTAATACTGTATTGTGAAAATTATTAGTTCTAGCATGTTTTCGGAAAGATGCGTTGTGGCTTGTTTCTTCTTAATGTTGGTTGTACTTATAATCAGGCATGTGACACACGCTTAGATGTTTGTCATAATGAACTCAGACTGTCTCTAGATTTCACATTCTGCTTCTGTCATAGTTTTCTATGTAATATGGCTTGTGTTGGATACATTTCTTAGTCACTGTTTCTGTTTTACTTGTTATATCTTAATAGAAATTTAACAGGTTTATCACAAGGTAATTTGTGCATTCGTTCGTTCGTTCGTTCGTTCGTTCGTTCGTGCGTGCGTGCGTGCGTGCGTGCGTGCGTGCGTGCGTGCGTGGAGGCATTCATCCATGAGGGATATTGCTAAAGTTTTCCTCATGGACCTTTTTTTCATCTCAAGTGCCAAAACTTGGAAGAAAAACAGTGCCTATGTCGATTAGAAACTGACCTGTAGGTTGATGTTTCTTTACCAGTTTCATGGTTAATAGTGAGTGAGATGAACCTACATCAGTTGTTCAGCAGTTAAAAGTAAACTGAGAACAATCGTAGAATACCTTACGTTTGCATTGAACACTGTTTACATTTATGTCAAACCAGTTCTACTTCACTCAGCTGTATGAATGAGTCTTTGTGCAGTATTTACAGAATGGCTGAAAGCTTCACAGAGATGTTGAGATGACGTTTGCATTTAGCATTCCTAAAGACTAGTTTGTGAGGCGAGTAAAATAAAAGGCGAGGCTGCCTGGCAGATTGTGGAGGCGATGACAGGTCGGTTGAAATAGTTTCGCTATCCCCAGTATAAACCCAAAATTGCAATTAGGCAAGGAAGCATTTGCTTACTACTGAGTGCTAATTATTTTATCTATGTGAAATGAGTTCTTTTGAGATAATTATATGTTCATATTTTTTTACGTTTAGCAATCGGTAAAGTACTACAAAACAATGTGTTTATTTTGTTTAAATAGTCCTGTTTTAAACTCTGTGAGTTGGTAAAATATGTTTTTAATTTCTAATCTACACTTGTTCCTTAACGAACACTAATTTAATGTTCTCATGTCTTCTACCTATCTTAAGGAAAAATATTTCAATATTTTCAAAAACCATTCCATATCTTCTGATTGATTATATGCTCTTCTTGCATTAATGAAATTAATGAAATTAACTCACTCAAGTAGTCCAATACTAGCACATTCAGTGCATGATACATAATATAGCAGTTGGTCTCAGATGAACTGAGATATATATGTAAGAACTTAAGAGCGCAGTGGCTCAGGGGTAGAGCTTCAGACTCTCGACTACGAGAACCTGGGTTCAAATCATGTGCTGCGGTGTTAAAACCTTGGCAAGTTGTTTCTCTCTACATTGCTCCAGTTCACTCAGCTGTATAAATGAGTACCTGGCTATAGACAGTGGAGGATATGTGTATGAGCAGCCTTCGCGCATTAATTGCAGCATATGATTGGATGCTTCCAAGCGAAGTTGAGATGGTGTCTGAGTGAACAGGTCTGTCAGGGAAGTAAAGTGTAAAGCGTTTTGAATGGTCCTGAGGACTGGATACTGTGTTATATAAAAAACTTTTTATGCATGATTGACTGATGGATGGTCAGTCATGCGTGTCTGTGATGCACTGTTTCCCCGCAGTGACCATGTAAACATGTTACTATAGCTACGTGAATGTTATGACTAAGCGCTACAATAGGGCGGGTTACTGCACTGGGTAATACGAGAGGAATATCCACAAGAGGCATAAAGAACGCAGTGACTGGGTGAATAATCTATATCCAGGGTGAGGATAATCTGTGTCCAGGTTTGTGGAGTAATCAGAGACTAGTTCTCCGCTTTCTGCAAACAAGATCACATGGGCAAGGTTATTAACCTTTATACCAAACAAATGACGTGCTCTGAAAAAGAAGTGCGTTGGTGATGAAGTAGTGAGGTTGGTCACACAGGTTCAGGCACAAAAACAGGTTGCTGGGATTATTCTGTGTTTGTGTCTGATTGACAGAATGAAGGCCCTGATTTCATTGTAGTATTAGTCACATGAGACATGACTACTATTTGTGTATCTCTACTACTGGTAGGTGGCAAATAAAATGTTGTACTGTGTGTGTGTGCGTGCGTGCGTGCGTGCGTGCGTGCGTGCGTGCGTGCGTGCGTGCGTACGAGCGAGCGAGCGAGGGTGTGGTTTGTGTCTGTGTGTGTGTGGGTGTGTGTGTGTGTGGTTTGTGTGTGTGTGTGGCTGTGTGAGGGTGTGTGCATCTGTGTATGTGTGTGTGCATTTGCATAAGTGCATGCATGCAAGATAATTACCACAATAGGGGAGCATATCCATCACGTATAACTACTGCAGATAGGCTTTCCAAAGGGTGTTCGTTTTATACAGGTGTCTGCTGTGACACACTATACCCTACATTTCCTCATCATCAGCTGCAGTCAGCTCACCGGCTGTGGTAACACAAGTAAACGATGCTCCCTTAGGACAATGGCTGCTCCCTTCATCGGGTTGTCTTAAGAGCCGTTAGGGGCATTCAGTACCAAAATACATGTGCCTTCGGGGCAAAGACAACGCAGGTGTAAAAAACTAAAAAACACTCGACGGGAGGGCACATTCCTTGACTCCTTTAATCAAGTCCACACAAAGCTGCAGGTGTGAGAGACATTCTATGTTTACCTAGTGCGTATTACCTGTCCACTGTGTGTTCTTTACACTTCTTGAATTTTATATAGATGAACTTCGACATAAGCCATTTTTAAAGGGTTTCCATTGTTCGATGATGTCCCATTGTTACCTACCCATCATTCTCATGTTGCGCTGAAAATAGCTGTGTGTGTATACATTTAAATTATCAAGCTATGGTTATGTAAGTAATGAAATATGTATTGATATGTAAGACAGGTGTAATTAATTATCTAAACACATGTTATCTATAGACCCGTCTACCTGTCATTTGGATGGGTAAAGTTGATTTTGGATAGGTAAAAATTACAGTGGTTAAGGTAGTGGACAGGTAAAAATGTGACGAGCAAGAAAGACTATTTTAGTGTATAGATAGATCACACATACATGATTACCGGAAAAAAATTGTAATGGCATAAAGACTTGACTCTAGAAAATATTTTTATTTTGGTGCAAAGAATAATAAATGTTAATTGTTTAACGAAGCTGCTGTTGAATTTTCATGAGCTCTTTTCTGTGGTGATACCACGGAATGGAAACACGGGCATTTTTCTTTGCAACTGAATCTGATTTATTATCAAACATTGCTACTTTGTCTCTTGACAATCAAGAACAAAGTGGTTTGATCAATATTTCTGTTTACAGTTCTAGCTAGCTGATGAAATTAAAGAAAACAATCAAGGTTGGAATATCATTGTCTTGTCCAGTGACAAATAACAAATCTGCAAAAATGTCAAAGGTGACCCTGTCTCTATGTGCTATGAAATGAGGCTATTGTACAGATTTATATTATAGATTTGAAAATTAGCAAAGTGACGTGTCAAATGAAATGAAAAGTTTTTAAAGCAAGATTTTAACAAAAGTAATTTGTGTAGTACAAAAATGCACCATAATTGTAACAGTTAGTAGTATTCAAATATAATTTATCTAGAAAATATATACAAGTATATGTGTATGTAATTATGTGAATAGGTAAACTTTTCCTATTCTACATCACTGCACCTCAGGCTCAAAACTTTAAAGGATTAATCTTTGACAGCTGTGAAGAAAATTAACGCCTACATTTGACAAAACTCCACATTGGCCAAGGGTCCTTACTTAATTTTTTGTTAAAACAATGTTCTAAAAGATCAATTTGATTTTTTGGATTGTTATATGTATGTCTTCTGCAAATGTTCCTAGCAGTGCAATCCATACAGCTTTGGTTAGCTTGTGTTGCAAAATAATTCTTTACACAGTAACAAATCTCAGTTATGACAACTTCAGGAAACAGAAATCTCCGTCTATGTTTGTACCATGTAGCTGAGTCTACACGTGGTGACACCTGGTGGATGTTTATTCCATGTACAGGGTCCGTACACATCTGGACATTTGAAATTCAAGGCTATTCAAGACTTTTCAAGGCTATTTGAAAAAGAAATTCAAGACTGTTTTAACGACACATGTACTTTTAAGCGCAGTAATTAAGTTAACATTAACATTTTTACTCGACTAAGAAAACAATGGCGCCGACCACAATGAAATGCCCATTGCCCAATGTGCACAAGTTATTTTTGTGCATAGGCTTTTCCTTTTCTGGCTGTTATTCATCACAACAATTGAGTCAAAACAATATTTTATTGACCACAATTAAATTCAAGACTTTTCAAGACTACTTTGTAAAATTCAAGGATTTCAAGGCCTTGAATTTGGTCCAATCAAATTCAAGACTTTCAAGGCCCCGTACGGACCCTGCATGTATTATAAAGCAGCGGCATTACTCAAGATCTCTGGATGATTGACTGATGTCACCCGTTTGTTTCAGACAACAGCGACCAGGCCGATATGCCGCTATCGGCAGACGACGATGCCCCCGGTGGCGATCAGGTGACCTGCACCTGGTGTCAGAAACGAGCGGCAAAATCCTTCAAATCGATCGATGGCGGAACGGAGACGCGGGCGTTCTGCAGCGAAGTGTGCTTCACGCACTGGCGCCGTGCGTTCTTCAAGCGCAACAAGGTGTGTAACTGGTGTCGACACGTGCGTCACACGCTCAGCTATGTCGACTTCCAGGACGGAGACCAACAGCTGCAGTTCTGTAGCAACAAGTGTCTCAACCAGTACAAGATGAACATCTTCTGTCGCGAGACACAGGAGCACCTCGCCCAGATGGACACCGGCGTCATCGCGACCGCACCGAGCAACAAGCAGATCCTCATCACCCCCGAACTCTGGTCGGAAAGCGACGCCAAAAGTAGTCCCGGCACAAGAAATAGTCCGCCGACTGACAACGCAGCTGTGGACCTCGCGGTGAACTCCGCCATCGCCGTGAAAGTCGAACCGGACGTTGGCGAAAATCTGACTGTCGAGCGGAAGACGCAGGAGCCACCTGGTGGGAAATCCGGCACACGGGCGCAGTCGTTCGGGTCGAGTTGTGACACGCTGCATTCGCCCCTGACCAGTCCGTCACCGTCGCACTGTCTCAGTCCGCCTAGCTCCTGCAACAGCTGCAGCGACGGCAGCGTCTTTAACGTCTCACATCACCCACCAGAGGGCGCACCGCCCGCACACGACAACGTCGAACGCATACACGTTAGTGCGCCATCGCACTACCAGGTGGGGCCTGCGAGGAGCCCGCAGTTACACGGTCGAGTGATGGTGTCTCCGAGGACCAAGTACGGAGATGGACATCTGTCGCGGTCCAGTAAACACGCCCAGTTGAGTCCATCGTCCGGAGCACGGAGGAACTCCCCATTTGGGCAGTCCGTGGGACAGAGGCAGTCCCTCCCTCCCCCTGTCCAGCCCGTTCCCATGCCCCACCCCATGCCTCCCATGCCCCTCCTCGCTTCCCACCTCCTTGGCAGTTTGGGGCACCATGCCGCTGCAGGCATGTTCCCCCTGCCAGGCCCATTTCCCCCTGCCAATGGCATGCCCATGCCCCCTTTCCCCAATCCCCTCATGCCTCCGAACACCCTCATGGTTCCTTACCCGATTCCAATCCCCTTCCCGGTGCCAGTCCCCATCCCGATCCCCATCCCAATTCGGGAAGATTGGAAAAAGTTTCTGACCGAACAGGAAGGCAAAAAGGTTAAGGACGAACACCGAAGCGACCCGCTGCCAGACAGCTGTCAGAGCAGCACATCCTCGACGTCACATGACCACCCTCCCTCCGCAGCACATTCGGAACCCCCGAGGGAAAACATCAGCCCAAAATCGGGGAAGTCGCCAAGTGGCAAACCTGTGAATCGCATCACATGCGCATGTTGTCAGTCGCTGACATTCAACGGCGACGCAAACGCCTCAATGCAGGAATCGGACGCAACTTGTCTGAAGCTTCGTCGGGGCCACCGATCGCCGTGCCTCGCTCCAGAGAGACCCATCCTGTGTTCATTACCCAACAACAATGAAGTGATCGACTTGTCAAAGGAGAAAACTGTCGCAGCACGTCCCGATTCGACGGAGCCGAGTAGTTCGGCAAAGAAACACAAGATGGAGCAGTCGTTGAAGATACCGGTACCGAGCCCTGGTGACTTGGCGGGACCGATACCAACAAAGACGCTGATTCTCGGGCAGCCGAATGCGAACACTACACCGTATTCAGCACGCAGAAGTCGCATTCTAGACGCACCGCGAGTACCAAAGGAGACGAGTCCGTCTCTCATCCGGTCGAGTTACGCCGGCCTCGCCTCCACAGCCAGTAGCTCCCGGGACGCGTTGTACGGAAAGAGACGGTGCATCCGCCCGCACATCAAATCAAAGTGACTGTAGATATTCCAGATGTGTTTATTTCTGCGATACGTACTGCATGTTTCAAGGAGTGCTGCACGGCGTGGCATATCTGACATTTACCTGTCAAAATCCAGTTGCTTTGAAATGGTATTGTTGAATAATTGTGATGAAATGCATTTATGGAGCATTGCCGTGTTTACATCTAAGATCACATTACTTCCATCAGGTTGACTCATTAATCTGTCGACTCTACCAAGATGATCCATCACTCCACTTGTTTCGGTTAATAATAATATACATGAACTATCATCAGCATTCCCATAAACATATACGGACGACTCGATCGAGATTAAATTATAATGTATACTTTGTCCAGGGATAAGACTGTCGAAACGCTTTACGCATACAGTTTATATGATGTTGATGGATTTCCCACTAATCAGTTGTTATCGTCGCAACAAATTGTGAACGTCTAAAACTGAGACTGTCTGTGGAAGTGAACATTTTGAAAGTGTTTTCCACAACAGAACATGACTAGAGCCTTCACTAGAGTACTGCGTGTGGTCTGGGTTGGTGTGTGGTGGTCCTACGGTTATCCATTACCACGTGTTTGACATAGCAGAAAGTTTGACAGCACTGAGTAGCCTCAAACTGGATACCATAATTCTGACTAGTTTCATTTGCCGGCGACGATATCACTTTGAGATGTTTTAAAGAAATCCGATACAAGCCGCGGAAATGGGTGTGTATTGGGTGATATAATTACGGTGTTTCATTTCAATCTTGGTGAGAACAGGTTTGGCGTAGGGGTGTTTCTTTCTCGTGTCGTGTGGGAAAAGACTGTTATTTGTGTACAAAGAGCCGATCACTAGTCAAAGTATTGATGTCACGGAAGACAATGGACAGGTGGGGGATTCTCTGGAAACCCTCCTCCCATGCCCCGTCCCTGGAAATTTTCGGAAGTTGAGTGTTGTCGATTGTGCGATTTAAAAATATAACGCTCATCATCTTGAAAATATCCTGAAATGTTCTGTGTTATTGAGGACTGCTATATGAAACAAATGGCAAAATTACCTACTTTTTATGTGAAATTGTGTTACACTTCTGTAGTAATAAAAACCTATTTAAAAACTAGCGTTTAAAGCAAGTTTGTCCCCCAATTTTTAAAAGAAATTAATCGACAAATGCTCTTTTATAATTCACCATAAGTACCAGTTTGAATGTTTTATGGAAACAAATCATGGATGCATATCAGTTAAAACTGTAAGAGAACTAACCATATCTGTAATTATCAATGTTGCATGTAGGGTAAACATAATCAATTGCAATCTATTTTAGCAACAGCTGTAATGGTAATCAATGTCCATTGTGTAATTTTCCTGACGTCTCTGATGGATCCATGAAATTTTCATAACCAAATGTGGAAATAAACTAATTTCTCAAAAACATCATCTGTTTGAACTACATTATTCTAACAAGTGACAATTACATATTTATTTATAATTTTTGCAACATGTATAAGAACATGCCTTAATTAGGTGTAATCATATTTTTGAACTAAGTTATAATCAAAACTAAACGTAATTGAGGTTGTGTATTTGTTACCAAACATTGTTATGTATAGATGAAGCTTAGCATGTAATATCAGTTGTATTGTACTGTTTAAACAAAAACCATGTGTGTTCATAAAATGTAAATATTTGTTTACATCATTTACAACTACTTTTAACACGACAGTAACACAAAAGTGTAGACACACATGCCTTTCAAGGTTGTCAGAAAAGTTGGATGCGAAATAACGCTGCCAGGCTTAACTCCTTTGACAGAAGTTTTTTCTTAACGTACATGTTGTATAAAGTTTCAGGTTATTATGTTTCATTCTACCATCTGACATTGTATATGTAGGATGGAGATTATGCTTGAGTATTACTGATGTGTATTATATACAGTGTATAGTTTGAATTATATTTGTTGCCAATGTTGAACTGTTCTGTTGTTAGTCATCTCAACTTAATGTCCAATGTGTATTTCTGCTAAATAAGAAATATTCTGATCAACATGTGTTTATGTTA
Source organism: Oasisia sp. SBJ-2009 (assembly GCA_964017155.1). Taxonomy (NCBI): domain Eukaryota; kingdom Metazoa; phylum Annelida; class Polychaeta; order Sabellida; family Siboglinidae; genus Oasisia; species Oasisia sp. SBJ-2009. Next base: position 44,443,287 of record OZ024861.1, on the reverse strand, counting down.
TTGGCCTGAACAATAATGCGCAACTCACACACATTTGTTGCAACATTTTATTACAAAGATTAACCTAATCATAGCTGTCAACTGTCGTGGGGACATTCAGGATGGCTAGTGACTATAGTGCTGCCACCTTCTGAATGGTCTGGTACTAATACACAAAGTTATGGGTAGCGCAATGAACATAAGGTGACCACATTAATCTGAACGAACTATGACTACCCTTTTCTGTAACAGTGGAGAAAATGTTTGTAAAATCCTTATTAACGTTTGTTAGCATTATATTATAACACTGGTAGCAAAAAGTACTGATTAAAGCAGTGCTTATACTAGATATTCAACATAATTAGGCTGAATAGCTGGAGTGGTTCTTGCTGGAATGATTGCTGTACAATTCACACAACACCAGTACAGCAACGTTGGCAATTTGTACCACTGTAGAGGTTGTCATTTTGTTGGCTGTAACTTTTTGAAAGAGACAGGTCTGCAATTAGCGGAAATAGTAACAGTGTTAAATTCATCAGTGGACGCAATGTTTATCAAACTTCTCTTGGTTTACAAAAACACTGATACGAAGAATAGCTAAACAGTTTAACATGTCACAGTCTGAGTTCAACTACAGAAACTTATCCAACACGACACACAGAAGAACATGACCAACACCGCTCAGAGAGTAAAACACAGACGATGTCCATAAAAGGAATGCTGTTCCGTAAAAGGAACACAGTTCTCAGTACGGACGCATCCTATTTCTCATTGGGCCGCCCCCACCACCCATGCCCATGGGGCCGCCGCCCCCGCCACCCCGGGGCGGAGAGATAGAGATGTCGAGGAAGTCGCCGATCTGGAACCGTTTCAGCGCCAGCGTGACGGCGTCGTCCATGCCCTTGCGACCCGCACAGGTGGCACCGATGTCTCGCATGCGGTAGACGGGCGTTCTCGGGTCAGGATAGACGATTGCAAAGTCGAAAAACGTGCCCTTCTTGCGAGCATCGACATTGACTTCCTTCACGAGGCTTGTTAGTTCCTTCAATGTCGCGTCCAGCCTGGAACGTCAACGCATCGTCACATTTACATGATGTTTTCAATGTCACATAATGTTATATTTATACAACTATTTCAATGTCAACGTAATGTCACATTTATAAATACCACTAATTCAATTTCAACATGATATCACATACAACATCAACACAGAGTCACTTTTATACAACTAATTTCATTTCAACGTAATGTTTTATTTTCATCCAGTGTCAACATAATGCTACATTTACAATTTAACTCTTTCAACGTTAGTATAATGTCAGATTTAGACAGCTCCTTCAACATAATACCACTCACATTTCAACAGTTCTAATGTCAATGATGTCATTTGTACAACTGGAATATTAATATATTACCACAATTATATAACTCCCTCAAAGTCACATTTATATAAAAAATTCAATGCAAAGTCAACACAACACAATATCAAACAATTCCATCGATGTTGCATCCACCAAAAATTCGCCACACCAACAGTAATGCTGCCTGCTGCCGGGATTGTGATTAGGAATTGAATACAATGGTCTTAGGTGGTTTACCTCCTAAACTTGGGCTAATGCAGGAGTTGTCCTTCTCTCTAGAATTAGTGAGTCCACTACAGGTTACACATTTACTCTCTGTGTGGGATCTTTTACTGCCCCTGGCATAGACACCAGACAGAAGGGACCACTGGCTTTCAGTGTCTCTTTCAAAAGACACAGGCAAATGTGGAGTGAACGAAATTGCCTAAGTTTCGATACGGCGGTAGGTGGGATTGAAGTCATTGAACCACCGCCCACTCGATTGACAGTCCGGTGCTTTACCGCACGACCACCCCTCCCCTACTAAATTTTCAATGTGATTACCATGAAGTGAATTTAAAACACAACTTAATAAACTACATTTTTTGAGACAAAGGTAAGACATGCACCTCAGCGCCCTCTATGATCATTCCTATAACATGTTCCCAGTCACTGACAACACCAGTCACCAGATGGCAGGACACACTATCTTTTTGGAAGAATTTAACTGATCTCATTTGATGCAAGCACCTAAGATGTTTATCATTCACGAACAATTCACGAATCCTGACATAACTGTAAGTTGACAAGACCTTTTAAGTCTGAACCTTTGTAGTTGTCCATAAAAAACTTGGGAACTATAAATCATTCCCAAGACAATTTCAAGTTGCCTGATAAAACAATGATTTCACAGCCAAGTAGCAACAGTAATGCAGCCATGAACATGTATTTACATTAGTCTTACCCCACTGAGAGAGATGAGCTTAGGACAGTTACCCAGTGCACAATTCTACACAGGACTGTTGCTCAGATGACATTTACCCACTTATCAAATGTAACAATCGACACCTGTTTGGTGAGAAAAAAGTCCACAAATGTAACAAATAAGTCCTTTTTTGACAACAGTATAATATTCAACCCTACCCCTAATTTGCAGTTAAGTTCATGCACCTGTCCCTTTTATCCATATAAACAAACTTGTTAGCCCATGAGCAACTATCCACATTTTCGTTTGACCACTGGCCAACTGTCCACATCCCGGCAGGGACTAAGTGGATAGCAATAACCACTTCTAGCCACATCCACACATTCTAACCACATCTAGCCATGGCTGACAGGGACAAAGAGATGCAAAACAACACCTGAAATATGACATACACAGGGGTCATGTCACTGATACGACACAGGTTCATGTCATTGATATGACACAGAGGTCATGTCACTGATATGACATGGGTCATGTCACTGATACGCACCATGTGTATATCTGTAGTTCGTTGGCGGGCGTGTTGCCGCGAGCGTACTCATTCAGAGGGTGGTGACGTCCCGTACTACAGAAGACTCGCAGCAACAGGGGACACGTCTACAAGGAAACAACATCAGCATCAATGCATCTTCTCACATAACGCGGTAAGGTTTAGGTAAGGTAAAGGATTGTGTATAAAATTTTGATAGGTTTGCAGAACATCATGAAAATGGCAAAGAAAATCTGATCTGATCCCACTCACTTCCTGCACCATCAACATGATCTTCTTCCCTCAGGAAGGAGGCATAGAATGCCAAATGTGGTAGGATGGGGTGAGCGCAATTGGCGTTTTTTCTCTCTAATTGCACAGTTTTATAATACAGATTGTATCTTCACTTTCATTAATCATTTTTTTTTCTGTATTATTTATGTGTTACCTTTATAAGAAGTGGATTGTTTTTTACTGGGGTTGTAACATATATTGTTTTTTTTAAGTTTTAAAACAAATTCTAAATTATTTTGCCGGACTAGTATTAACCTTTTGACGGACTAGCAAATTTTTGACTTTACTATAAAGTAAAATAAATGCCAAAGTTCTACCCCTGATTAAAGTGTGCTTCCAGATCTTGGGGCATTGGCTGGTGTCAGTGACGTGGTGAAGAGAAGGGTGAGTGCAGGAGCAAACTCTTCTGCTACCGTCTAAAGAAGACGGCAGGGGGTGTTGTCTGGACCAGATGCTTTTCATGGGTTGAGGTTTTTAGAAGTTTGAAGACCCTGATGTTGCTGACCTGGATCTCTGGGCATGGACTTGGTTTTGAGTCAGGCAAGTCGTTGCTGTCTTCAGTGGTAACGACTGAGCAGAAGTGTTCGTTTAATATGTTTGCTTTGGTTTTGCTGCCATTTGTAGTTAGTCCGTCTTCGGCACTTATGCAGAATTCGGATCCACCTCAGTTTTGCCATTATAACTGTATATTTGCCTATTGGATACACAAACTATAATTCTAAACATGATCAGTCAGCATTCCCAGGTACATTTATGTTTCACAAATATTGCATTTTGAAACCCAAATAGCGTTCCGATTTGTGCCAGTCGCAAGCGAAGCGATGCATGTTTTACTGGGCCGTGCACATGGACTGAGCGATAAACAGTTTGTTTATGCTGACCGCAGTGCCTTTTTTGGCCTCAAAAGTCTGCTAAGACGCGCTGTTTATAAAATATAAATATGCGCAAGATGGTGTTAAATTATTTGAAATAACAAAATATCAAATGTTGGCAAGTATCAAATGTTGGCAAGTTCCAAAATGTTGGCAAAGATACAGTTATAATGACAAAATTAAGTGGGTCCGAATTCTGCATTTAATATATAAGTGCCCCTTCTTCTCTTGAGAGGGGCCACTCCAACAGTGTCACATTTCTTTTGTTTTTTCGTGGTGTCCTCATTGATGATTTTTACTTGTCTACTGCCGATATGTCTGTCTGTTTGCTCTTCTCGCCTTCTCAATGTTTCTGTTAATTTCTCATGTTCATTCTTCGGTAATGTTATACTTAACTGGCCTAAATTATTACGGCCTTTTAAAACCGTTTTTATCACCTTATATTGATGTGTATGTGACTATGTGTTCGCAATGTGATTCTATATCACTTCCGGTATAAAGTCAAAGAAGTTAGATTTCTTTTTTTTATTGTGTTTTAGAACAATTTAAACATGCCGAGTCGAAGTAAACAACGTGATGTCACTGCTGCGTTGGAAGGCGCCTACAGCTCGCGCCATATTTGCAGCGGTGACATCGCGATGTTTACTTTGACCTGGCGTGTTTAAATTGTTCTAAAACACAAATAACAAAATTTAATCTGACTTCTTTGTACCGAAAGTGATGTAGAATCACATTGGCTCATTGCGAACATGTATACACATTCGCGTTGTCGATATAAGCCAAAGGTGAAAAAACAGTTTTAAAAGGCCGTAATAATTTAGGCCAGTTAAGTATAAGATTACCCATTCTTCTTTTCTTGACTCTGCGAATACCCATGTAAATGCTAGGATAATTAGCCAACAACGCGAGAACCAATTTGTTGTATGAATAATTGGTATTATCGCTCACAGGTCACTTATCTCAGTCGAGCTTGCTTGATTAACAAATAAAAAAACACACATTTGACAAGCGCTACTTCAGTATCCTCCCATTTGATATACAAACCTTTTCACGATCAATTGGCTTTTCTTGTTCTCGGTTATCTTCTACAATTGATCCTACCATGCTCGTCATATTGCTGGCGTTCTCTGACCGGAAGTTGATCAAATATCTAATACTAGATGGCGCAACTTGTCTACGCGCGCTAGACACTTCAAAATAGCGTTTCTTATTCCCGGAAAGGGTGTAATTAAATACACGTAACACAAACATTGAAATATATGCTAAGTGCTCTAATGTCATTGTGACAACGTTCTGGGTTAATTTTATAAACATGCCAAATATTTAATTCGTCTAATTTTTAAATATGTAGCCTTGTAGGCCAGTTGAGTTTGTGTGTAGACTGTGTCACTGTCACAGACACAGTGAGTGTGTGAGTGTGTGTCTATCAGTATCACTATCATGTCAACATTCTGTCAATCCCTGAACCTGCCTTAAAAATAAATAAAATATTACGCTGTTTTGAGCTTGCCCTAGCTAGAAGTTGGAGATAAGCTTAGCGTATGGGGCACTGTATTTTCAAACAACAGGGTCTTTTGGGAATTATTTATGATTATCCGCCAACCGTTATCGTATAACTATAACTAGGGGAAACTTTATTGTAAAACATGGTTATAGCTCACAATACAGCTCGTAATCATCCTCCGGCTAATCATCCTCCAGCTCAGGATCATCCTGCCCTTAGTCAAAGTCATACTAATGTTAATCCTGATGACCACCGGAGCAGCGAATGTTCATACTCTATCGAGACAAGCCCAAATATCTGCCTTATCAGTATAAGATTTGGAGGTATGTTTTGATGTCTGTGATTGTACAGTTATTTGTCTTTTTGGTCAAATGTAGAACAAGTATTAAAGCAGTATATATTAAAGGAAAACAGAAGGCAATTGTATTGGTCTAGGCATCTAAGTTAATACATACAATCTAACAGTTTGCAACAAAAGATATCACGCTTGTGGTTTATTCAGAATTTATGTTCAAAGTAACACTTCTGGTGTAATCTCATAGACTGGCTGACACATAGACCAGTCACCATGCAGTTTCTTTGACTATAATCCTGTGATGACACAATGAATGCCTTGTTTTCAGGATATCTGTAAATTAATTTGATTCACACGAAATAATAATTAAGTAGTGTTGTATACCTGGTAAGTTTTTATTTGAACAAAATGAGTAAGTATTGAATACATTAGAATAGATAGGCCTGCAGCCCTTCACACACACGCTCATGCACATACGTGCGCACACACATGCGCACACGCATGCACACACACACACACACACACTATATATATATATATATATATATATGATTTGTCTCGGCAAGATTATTCATGATTGCATTTGTTAATGGTTAACTTTTATTAACTCTAAAATGCAGTTGTTTCCCTTTAAGAATATAGTGTTACATTTGAAAACTATATCAGTACTATACACTAAAATTATACTTGTAATTTTTCATTTGCTAACTATCGGTACTACATACTTGCAATTGTTCCATACTCAGTAAAAACAATGGCTTTCAGATGGTGTGGAAATATTTGTTAATGGTGACTGCACAGTTATAAATTTTCTGCAATATACAGCAGAAAGGATGAATCAGAATGGACTCGCAATCAGCCCAGAGGAATGTAGGTAACTAAAAAAATTCAAATGTATCAAATATGAATCATTATAAAATCCATTTATTTGAATGTTAACAAATTATGAACTTTGGTGAATATTATTAGCGCTATCCTGGTGTAATCTTAGGGACATCTAGTCATACCTTATATGGCATATTATATATATATATATATAATATATATACATACAGTCTTGCCACATTTTTGGGATGGCAATCCGTATTTTTGACCTAAAAGTTGGTAAGAATCCGTATAAATCCGTATCATTAATCAGATATTCCAGTTAACTGGCCTAAGACTGTCTTAGGCTTAGCCTAAGACAAAGTTATTAGCATTTAAGGTCTTATCAAAATGGTATTTTATGTTATTGGGGCCAGTTAACAGTAAGATTACCGAAGTTTTACTTCACTTCAGCACGTTGAAACTGCGCACCGCAAAACAGACAGTGTCATCAAATAATGATAATTTATTTCAGCAGTTCGCGCGTATATTGAAGTTTCACTGGCAAGCGTCAACATATTGAAATCAGAAATCCAGGCGATTTCATTGAACTCGGCGTCGAGCTCCATTTCCTGTACTGCTTTTTATAATCGTCACGCGCCTGCCACGCGCCCCGTTCCCACCCGTTGAGCCACCAGCTGCAGTTTTAAGAACTAAAATTTACCAGCACGCCATCTGTTACGCGCTACAATAAACTAATCGGTGGTTTAGTTCGTTCGTTTTAGTCACTAACAGCAAACAATTATTCCGTTATGCAGTATAGTTTTGTGACGCATGCAAGGCATAATGTGGGTAAAAATAATTTCTCCATAAATTTTGTTAAAATCCGTATCGAAACGGACTACGGCCGTATTACTTTAAAAACAGCCTAAATCCGTATCGGATATGGGTAATCCGTATCATGTGGCATGTCTGTACATAATATCACATGGCTTGTATAAACATATAATGTGCGATATATTTACTTGCAGATCATTATTGTTCAATTAACCTTATTGTTATTGAGTCCTCTGGACCTGTTGAATTGGAAATAAATACAAAACGTTTTATGCACTAAATGATTTACTTCATAAAATGTGACCTAGGAAATCAATATAATGCGAAATCAGTATATACATGTATATGTATGTATATTATATATACATACAGTGTACATGTATAGATATACATTGTAATGACTATGTATATATATATATTTTTTTTTTCATATATATATACATATATATATCAATATATATATGTGTGTGTGTAATTATGTGGGTATATATTGATTTCACATATTGATTTAATGATTCTCACATTTCATAGCTAGAGTAAATAAATTATTTGGTGCGTAAAATGTGTGAGAAGTACATAACATGTAGCCTAACGTTGCACAACTGTAGCAAATACTTGGGACAAGAACATCTGCATAATGGGCTTGAACATATGAAGATGCTGAAACAGTAATGCTTATGTCTACCATTATGTCAATAGTATAGCTTATGGCAGTACCACAGCAACACAAATATTTTCTGATAATTCTACACTATCATGACCAAGGCCTATCAATGGCCCACATTTCACTTTCTCCCCAAGCTGTGTCATTTTTAACAAACATGATATTTGTGAGCATGTTATGGTGTTTATGTCATACTGTTGTGTGTTTTCTACATTTAATAAATGTGACTATCACAACTGGCTTATATGAAGGCCTCCATAGGTCTATCTAGAGACCTGTTTCTTGGACAGGTATTAACTTGAGTATGCATTGATTGTTTTGTTACTGAACATATATTATATACATGTCTGGACTGGCTTCTGTGTATGTGAGTTCACACATACACAAACACATTGTCTCACTCTCACTTACACTCTCTCATACACTCTCACACACTATCTCTCTCTCTCTCTCTCTCTCTCTCACACACACACACACACACACACACACACACACACACACACACACACACACACACACACACATTGTCTCACTTTCACTTACTCTCTTATACACACTCTCACACTCACACACTATCTCTCTCTCTCTCTCTCTCTCTCTCTCTCTCTCTCTCTCTCTCTCTCTCTCTCTCACACACACACACACACACACACACACACACACACACACACACACACACACACACACACACACAAACACATTGTCTCACTTTTTCACTTACACTCATATACTCTCATATACTCTCATACACTCTCGCACACATGCACACACCACATGCACACCACACACACACAGACAGACAGACAGACAGACAGACAAGCAGACAGATACACACACAGACACACACAGAGACACACACACGGACACACACACACCACACACACACAGACACACACACACATATACACGTTTACTTGGACATTGTGCTGGCAAATTTTTTTCTCCTGCACAAAACCCAGACAGGATCCTATCAGCTGATCCAGTTAACTGTGTGACATATCATAGCAAACACGGGTGTGTGCTGCCTGTTGTGACAGATCCACTGCTAGACCTGGTGGATGAGGAGGGCACTGTGCAAGGCATCCGCAAGCTGCCGCCACAGGACCACATGTCCAACTGTCTGCACCATCGAATGCTGTACATCCCTGTCAAACTAGAACAGCGGCCCGAGTCTACCACCACCACTACTGCACCCGTAGCACCTGCCAGTATGTACACTCATACACATACATGTTTCTAATGTGGTTATTTTTCCATTACGGTACAGGGTCCTTGCGAAAACTGCTTTAAATAGTATTAACATTAAAAGAGATGTGCAATAAAGATTACAGACACATTTCATTGTCCCACAATGAAATTGTGCTCTACATATTGCAGCTCTCCATTGTGGCCACGCGGTAGAGCGCCGGACTGTCAATCGAGGGGACAGTGGTTCAATCCCACCTACCACCTTTTCGAAACTTAGTCAATTTTGTTCACCCCACATTTGCCTGTGTCTTTCAGAAGAGACACTAAAAGCCGATGGTCCCTTCTATCTGGTGTCTGTGCCAGGGGAAGTAAAAGATCACACACAGGGGGTAAATGTGTAACCTGTAGTGGACTCACAAATTCTAGAGAACTCCTGAATTAGCACAAGTTTGGGCTGTTTGGAGGAAACCACTTGAGACCTGAGTTCAAACCTCTAACAATTTCAGATCAACCAATGTTAGTGTATGGCATTGTGTCATTCTGTGACTTTTCATATAGATTTTGAATAATTGTGACTTTTCACTTATATTGACCCCAAAGGACTAGAAAAAAAGTGTTTCCATTTTTTTCGTCCACTTTTTCGTGGGAAAATTCAAGATGGCCACCATCGGTCATCAAAATTCTTATAATCGCTATATCTTTGGCAATAAACGGTATAGAAACTTGAACTCGGAGTCGTTTTATATGTATTGATGTATGAGGAATCCAATGCAACTATTATCTTGGCCAAAAAAATGAAAATAAAGCCATACACGCCAAACAATGTGTTAAAATGACCGTAAAATGTATATAGTATATACGCATTTATGTAGTAAATATACGTCGTGTGATTTTTTCATGTAAATTTTAAATAATTTTGTTTTTCCACATATATTTATCCTACAGGACTGAATAAAAACTGTTTCCATTTTTTTCGTCCACTTTTTCGTGGGAAAATTCAAGATGGCCGCCACCGGTCACCAAAAGTCTTAAAATCGCTATATCTTTGGCAATAAACTCGGCGTTGCTTTAGATGTTTTTAAGTATGATGAATCCAATGCAACCATTATTTTGATGTAAATACAATGAAGTTATACCAGCCATATAGGTGTTAAAATAGCCATAAAACGTAAGATCCAAAATAGGTTTCAGGAACATCTTGAAGTATATAGGTTTTTGTTTTCCCTGTGTCCTGTGTCCAGTGATGTTTGCACCAGTACGTGCATGACACCCTGGTAGAGTTTGTCTTGTCAGGACCCAGAGCATCGTAGATAAGCTTGAGTTTGACAAGGCGTCACGTAGCTCCTGTGCCCATCAATATGACGCTCTCTGTGCTGATTTCTGGAACTCTGCGCAATGCCAACACAAGTACCTCTGCATCACTGAAATACATGTGTACAATGATACCTAGATCACCCAATGCTACAACTCCATACAGTGTCATCATTGTATCTGCTTACTTCTGTGTACTGCGAATTCTGCAGATGATTGGGTTCCAATGACATCTTTGTGTGTCTGAGAGACGGTAGGCATTTTGATGAACTCGACAGCCTTTTCTACAAGGTACAAAGCCAGGCTCGCCTTTTTTTCTTGATGGGCTAAGTGACGGCCTGTCAAACTCAAGCTTATCTACGATGCTCTGGGTTCTGACAAGACAAGCTCTACAAGGGTTTCATGCACTTACTGGTGCAAACATCACTGGACACAGGACACAGGGAAAACGAAAACCCACATACTTCAAGATGTTCCTGAAACCTATTTTGGATCTTACGTTTTTGGCTATTTTAATACCTTTATGGCTGGAATAACTTCATTTTATTTTCATCAAAATAATGCTTGCATTGGATTCATCATACTTAAAAACATCTAAAGCGAACTCGAGTTCTAGTTTCTATACCGTTTATTGCCAAAGATATGGCGATTTTAAGTGACCGGTGGCGGCCATCTTGAATTTTCCCACGAAAAAGTGGACGAAAAAATTGAAACAGTTTTTATTCAGTCATTTAGGGTAAATATATGTAGAAAAACAAAATTATTTAAAATTTACATAAAAAATCACAGGACGTATATTTGCTACATAATTGCGTATACTATATACATTTTACGGTCATTTTAACAAATTTTTTGGCTAGTATAGCTTTATTTTCATTTTTTTCACCAAGATAATAGTTGCATTGGATTCCTCATACATCAATACATATAAAACGACTCCGAGTTCAAGTTTCTATACCGATTATTGCCAAAGATATAGCAATTATAAGAATTTTGGTGACCGGTGGCGGCCATCTTGAATTTTACCACGAAAAAGTGGACGAAAAAAATGGAAACAGTTTTTTCCCAGTTCTTTAGGGTCAATATAAATGAAAAAACACAATTATTTAAAATCTATATGAAAAAGTCACAGAACATGTATTTGCTACACAACTCCGTATACTATGTGATCAATCATGGATTTATTTAAGTTATTTATTTATAAATGGATTATACATTATAATGCATGCCTGTTACGTAAAATAATTCTTGTATTATAGATTGTTATATCTAAAAAATAAAATCATTATTATGTTTATCGTTCATAAGTACATGTTTAGGCCAAGTAATTGTGAACTTTCAGAAGACCCTGAGGATGAAGACTGGCAGATTTTATTGGTGCCACATGACGCGTACTTCAGCTATATTGAAGGTAACCAAAATATACACCTGTCTTATTACTATTTCACAAGTGCCTAAAGTACACTATTCCAAAACAAATCATAATTACACAACTAGCATTGTTCTATTTACTTCTACGTTTCAACCACCATGAGCAGCCTTCTTCAGGAACTGGATGTTCAATGGTCACTGCTCGCTAGATGGCGTGGCGAGCAGACTGTCCCACACGTGACTTAGTCTGTAGCCCCCCTCGCCTCTGTTCACAGTTGTTTCCGTCTTCCTAATCCAGATGGCTTCTTTTATCCAACACCTGTTCGTCTCTTTATCCACCACTTTCGCTCCCTCCCAGTCTATCACACAATTGTGTCTGTCTGCATGGTCGGTTATAGCCGATTTGTGTTCGACATTTGTTGAACATTTCCTTGTTTCCCGCGTAAAACATCTAGGTGTTACGGTTTCAACTTCTTTTTTATGTTCAACAAGTCCTGTGCCAAAAGTACATTTAAAAATTATCAGTGTGTACCATTTTAAGAGGGCATAAAGGGTAATTTTAGCTGTTGGCTGTCATGTTAATATTGGAATGTTGTTGCCTGTTGTGCCGACATTGGAATGCTGTTGCCCATTATGCTGAGCAAGGAATGTTGTGGCCTGTTGTGCTGACATAGGAATGTTCTTTTATGCTGACATTACACTGTGTCATGCCGACATTGCTATGTTGCTGTCTGTCATGCTAACATAAGAATGCTATTATCTGTTGTGTTGACATATGAATGCTGTTGTTTCATGCTGACATTACAATGTAAAGCTGTTATCTGTTGTGATAACACTGGAATGCTGTTGTCTTTTCTGACACTGGAATGCTACTGTCTGTCATGCCGACATAGGTATGCTGTTGTCAGCTGTTCAGACATTTAAATGCTATTGTCTGTCATGTGAATGCTGTTGTTTAATGCTGACATTACAATGCTGTTGTCTGTCCTGCTGACAGAGGCGATGCTGAGCATCAAGGAAGCGAAACACATGGAGCAGCTGCCCATGTCAGCCAAGAGTCCCCACGGGGACACCGCATCCATCAAGTCACGTGGCAGCGCCAACCCTCACCACCCCCCAAAGTTCCCAGGAAAAAAGGGAAAGAAGTGACGCAATATCAGACACAGCCACGTCACTGACACTGGTGGAAATACACACTTCTCTTACCTGTTGACTTTATTTAGTTGATTTTATTTAGAATTTCTTTTCTGGTTTCTTGGTAATAAAATCTGATGGAAACCTGGCAACACTTCCATGTATACATCTCAGTAGCAGTCATTTTACGTCTGATGAAGCTAAATGTTGGTTAATTATCAACAGTTTACTAACCACATTGTAGGTGGTATCTTTGGGGATAAGCAAGAGAGAGCAAGAGCAAGAGAGAGAGAGAGAGAGAGAGAGAGTACAAGAAAGAGAATGAGAGAAAGGAGGAGTGAGAGGTCATGTGACTTCATGTCACATGGCGTCTACACAGCTTCATCAATCTTGATATTCAATATATTCATGATTGGATGGACACATCTCGTTAGATTAGAAAACATAATTAGCATGCATGCCATGCAAACAATTTACTAGGACCGAAACATGCAATCTGGTAAAAAAATAGTGTGGTTAATTAAGACACATTTGGAGAACAGAATGTAATGTAACTTTTCAGTACTTCACAGGCAAATTTTCTTTTTTTCACCAAGTACACTTTGCCTGTTTTAATTGAAACTGAAGAAAGACAAGCAAATTTGACAGGGTAATGTGGAAAAATTACAAATATCTTCAAACTTGTTATAATACAGTTTATATTTGTATGTGACATTACGACAAATCATGATAAGACTATCTCTTTCAAATAGCCATTTCAAGCCAAACATAGTGAGTTCAGATATCTCACCAGTGGTGTTTTAACTATAGCATCAATTCTACATGTGACCATCAACTGCATCAATTTCACATGTGATCAAGTCTCTTATCTCTGGCTGAAGAGAATCTCTATTTGATTCCCTCTGTGAAGTGTAGAGGGGACTCGGCTCCCAGCCACGTCTCGATGACAAGCAGACGGAGAACCTCGTTCAGTTCGTCCTCGTCAACAGTGTCACGTGACCCGAACCGACCAGTGAGGGATGAGAATGCCGTCTTGAAACTCTTCCTCTTCAGCAGACCGCTGATTTTACCCACAATGCTCTTCTCTGTCGTGATTTTCGCTATAGAAGTTGCTTCGTCGAAGATGCTCAAAAACGTTTCGTTGAGCAGCTTATTCACTGCCTGACGTGATTTCTCAACGGTTTCTAGTGACAAATATTTCGGCACTGACACCACAGCGTACATGCGTAAGAGTTGCTTGAGGATGTCCTTCGACTCCGCTGTTTCCCCTAGCAACTGTTGTCGTAACGTGTCGCTAGTGACAACAGTGTCTTTTATCCAGGTCAACAATGGCACACACATGTCAAGGTCATTGTGGAACCGACGCGTTGCCTGATTAAGACACCAGTTAAACACAAAGAGACACGACGTAGACGCGGTCGTGTCGGGCCTCACAAAGCCAGCGATGTGTAACACATCTCTGCATATGCCCTCCACTTGCTCGGCTGCTATGCTGGCAGCCAAGTCACTGTTTTCCGATTCCTTCTCGCTCTCTGTTTGCGCTGGCATTTTCGTATCGCGATCCGGTCGCGAGGTGATTTTGCTGTGGCCCGAGACATTCAGAAGTGCGAGTACGTCCTGGCTCGTTGCTACCTCCTGCATTAGAGAGCTCACATGCCACACAAGCAGCAGGAAGTCCCTGATGGTCGGCGTTGTCACGGCAACGCCGTGGTGACCAGGTGATGTAGCGGAGAGACAGTTGGTTGTCTTGCGCTGGTGTGACAGCATGGACGCCAGACAGTGAGTGCACTGGGACACCGTGGCAGTGGTTGGCTGGTCCCTGCAAACAGAAACAGATACGTGTCGTTAATAATAATAAAATAATAATTTTATTTATAAAGCACCATATATCTGAAAAATACTTTCGCTCATAGGCACATAAATACAACATTGATAAAACGAATATATAAGATATACGTAATAAATTAAGCTGACAAATAATAGTTAATTATATTACAATTTAAAATAAAATAATAAAATAGATGATAAATAGTAGATATTAAAGATAGTAGATATTAGAAATAAATAATAGTTAATTATATTACAATAACAAATAAATAATAAAATAGTTGATAAATAGTACATATTAAAAATGTTCGGAAATAAACTGGAGTACAAGGTGAAGTTGGTACACGTACCGGTAATGGCGCAGCAAGTTTAGCATCGTCGACAGCATGTTACTGGTGAACGCAGGGGGCAGACACGACTTGAGCTGCTCCTCCGAGGTGTGACCTTTGACCTTGCCCTCCCTGGCGTCCCGGTCGCCCAGCAGCGTGAACCACAGGTCGTGGAGGATTCGCATGAGCGTGCCCACATCTGTCGCGCTGAAAGGGGTCAGAGCACAGTTAGACTTCCTGGTGTGACCCATACGAATGTAGTATCTTAATAACTGTGTCATTTGAGATTTTTATAAATTCTTTTTATGTGAAATGTTCAGTGTTATGATGTATCTGCAGTGCAGTGATGCATGTTAGGCAGAGTGTAGTTGGCGTAGTGATTTTTAGCCATTTTTTCTTACATGACCCTGCGAATGCAGAAAAGCGTGCTCAGTTTGGTCAACATTGAGGGGCAGTACACATGCATACATTTTAAGAGAGCCTGAGATATGCTTTTTTTGACGAAATTTGATCAGCACATCAGTGACATGACTGCAGTGATTGTGTTAAAAAATTTAAATGGGAAAATCAACAGTGCTCTGTGCCCTGAAGCAATTGCAGATTGTGTACGTGGCTTGTAACTTAACCATTTCCGTACGGCATGCCCATCTAGCGGCCTCACCACTTATGACACTTCTGTATGGCAGGTCGCTTGCTATTCAGATTTTGGCAAGATTTGCTATTCCAAATGGTTTATTCAAAGTATCCACTACGTGGAGCCACTTGTGTATTGTGGCCAAGCTGAATAAATTACTTATTTAGTTGTCGTTGTAGTTTATTATCGCTCACCAATAGTTTATGGAGATTTTATCGGTTTTCGAAGATGGATTATCCAAACCAATGGCGGAAGGCAGCGTTTCAACCAGTGGTCATCATATGTTTCGGATGGTTCGTTAGATAGTTTTGGCAAAGAAACGTTCGAAACTAAACGTTCGAAACTAAACGATGTTGGCGAAACTGACTGTGACAGTATTTCTGATCGATTCTCAGACTCCAGTGATGATAAAAGTTACAGTATGAAAGAGCAGCGTACTGTGTCATCAACGTAATATAGTACAGCTCATTTTACTCACTGATTATCGTACTTTCCAAAAACAAATTATAACATCCCTATTTGTAAAACGCATATTTGGTCCTCAAATCTTGATTTGAAATGAGGTTGTCAACTTTGCTGCACATTCACTGGGAATTCCGTACTCAGTA
This sequence comes from Oasisia sp. SBJ-2009, assembly GCA_964017155.1. Lineage (NCBI taxonomy): Eukaryota > Metazoa > Annelida > Polychaeta > Sabellida > Siboglinidae > Oasisia > Oasisia sp. SBJ-2009. The sequence continues at coordinate 44,426,842 of OZ024861.1, read as the reverse complement.
GTCACAGCAGATCACGGGTGTAGAACTGGTTAATACGTGCCAAATTATTTACTTGTCCACACAGGACACTATCGAGTGATAAGTCTACTTTACTCCATGGCAGTCTTTGCAAAATGGAAAAAACATGCCTCAAGAGCTACTTTTGTACATGAGTATGGTCCTGACTGAGGAGATGGAGTGAGCACTAAGTGAGCTGTCTGAGGCCTGTTCTGATGCACCAGTCAACTCCACATGGCACACGTCATTAACCTCAGTTGCTTTAGCTGATCTAGGGCAGATGGCAGCACGGTGCAGCTGAAATCTCACCCAAAGCAGCAACATGGTTCATGTGTGTGTGTGTGTGTGTGTGTGTGTGTGTGTGTGTGTGTGTGTGCATGCGTGCAGACACCATAGAACAAAATAAACAGTGCAACTATCATATACAGTTAACAGAAAACCTGAGATGATGATTACACCAGAGCTATTGGACAGGGAGCTGGTGCAGTCTGCGAATTAAACATGGAGGTGCCATTTAAAAATTGCCAGCACCCTCCCCTCAACGGGACCAGTAGGTTCTATCTTGCTCGAACTCGATCGAACTCAATCTTGGACGTCTCGTCAATTTACCGCCATTTTTCAACAAAAACTATAGCATGAACAATATCTTACAACAGTAGTTTTGTACAAGTGTTTGTTCTAGGACATGCTATGTTGCTGTAGTGATGTAGAATATCATTAACCATTATCAGCATGTCTAGCAAAATGCAAAGCTTGACGTAGGTCTTGTGCATAATTTTTATTGTGACGAAAACAAACCACAACGCCATCAGCCTATCGGTTGCAGATTTTATCTGCTAATAATGTTTCACTTTCAGCTATTTTATTCGCAAAACTCATTGAAAGTAGCACAGCATTAAAAATTAGTTTTATGGTTTCGTAATAATGAAAACAAATTGGTCCCATCCATGTGAGAGCTGTCAATATTAAAAATGGCAGAAGTCCGAAGAGAACCAGCTCTGTGATCTATTAGCTCTGATTACATATGATACAAAGCAACAAACCACGGACAACAGTTGTCAAATTGCATTTCTATAGATGTACATCATACAGAGAATTCAGATTTGACTGGGTTTAAGTTCAGTAAACTGTAATGGTGATAAACAAAGCCTTGGTTTGTTGTGCAAAGATGAATGGGGTGTAAACTAATTAAAGTGTTACCTGTGTGAGTGTGATAAAAGTTACAGCATGAAACTGGAGGAAGAGCAGCATATTATGTTGTCAATGTAGTATAGTACAGCTCACTTTATTCACTGATTATTGTACTTTCCAAAAATATATAACATCCCAACATCCCTATTCATAAAACGCATATTTGATCCTCAAATCTTGATTTGAAATTAGGTTGTCAACTTTGCTGCACATTCACTGGGAATTCCGTACTCAGTGGTCACAGTAGATCGGGGGTGTAGAACTGGTCAATACGTGCCAAATGACTTGACATCTGCTATTTACCTGTCCACACAGGACACTATCAAGTGATAAGTCTACTTTATTCCATGGCCGTCTTTGCAAAATGGAAAAAACATGGCTCAAGAGCTACTTTTTTAAGTGTGAGCTGTATGAGGCCTGTTCTGATGCACCAGCTAGCTCCACATGGCACACCTTAATTAACCTCAGTTGCTCTAGCTGCTCTAGGGTAGATAGCAGCACAGTGCAGCTGTAATCTCACCCAAAGCAGCAACATAATTTGTATGCGTGTGCATGCATGCAGACAGCATAGAAAGAAATAAACAGTGCAACTATCATAACAACAGAAAACTTTACTTCATGAAATTCTTTGCAAAATGGAAAAGACATGGCTCAAGAGCTACTTTTTTAAGTGTGAGCTGTCTGAGGCCTGTTCTGATGCACCAGTCAACTCCACATGGCACACGTCATTAACCTCATTTGCTCTCGCTGCTCTAGGGTAGATGGCAGCACGGTGCAGCTGTAATCTCACCCAAAGCAGCAACATGGTTCATGTGCGTGTGTGCATGCGTGTGTGCATGCGTGTGTGCATGTGTGTGTGCGCAGACAACATAGAACGAAATAAACAGTGCAACTACCATGTACAATTAACAGAAAACCTGAGATGATGATTACTCCAGGGTTATTGGTGCAGTGTGGGATTGAAACATGGAGATGCCATTTAAACATTGCCAGCACCCTCCCGTCAACGGGACCAGTACGTTCTATCTTGCTGCCATATCGAGCTCAATCTCGGATGTCTCGTCAATTTAGCGCCATTTTTCAACAACAATTATAGCATGACCAATATCTTACAAGAGTAGTTTTGTACAAAAGTTTGTTCTAGGACATGTTGCAGTATAATGTAAAATATTAATTAACCAGTATCAACATGTCTAGCAAAAGCAAAGCTTCACGTAGGTCTTGTGAATAATTTTAATTGTGACGAAGACAAACCACAACGCCATCAGCCTATCGGTGGCAGATTTTATCTGCTACTAATGTTTCACTTTCAGCTATTTTATTTGTAAACCTCATTGAAAGTAGCACACCATTAAAAATTAGTTTTATGGTTTCGTAATAATGAAAACGACATAAGCAAAACAAATTGGTCCCATCCATGTGAGAGCTGTCAATATTAAAAATGGCAGAAGTCAGAAGAGAACCAGCTCTATGATCTATTAGCTCTGATTACATATGATACAAAGCAACAAACCACGGACAACAGTTGTCAAATTGCATTTCTATAGATGTACATCATACAGAGAATTCAGATTTGACTGGGTTTAAGTTCAGTAAACTGTAATGGTGATAAACGAAACCTTGGTTTGTTGTGCAAAGATGATAAACTAATTAAAGTGTTACCTGTGTGAGTGTGATAAAAGTTACAGCATGAAACTGGAGGAAGAGCAGCATATTATGTTGTCAATGTAGTATAGTACAGCTCACTTTATTCACTGATTATTGTACTTTCCAAAAATATATAACATCCCTATTCATAAAACGCATATTTGATCCTCAAATCTTGATTTGAAATTAGGTTGTCAACTTTGCTGTACATTCACTGGGAATTCCGTACTCAGTGGTCACAGTAGATCGGGGGTGTAGAACTGGTCAATACGTGCCAAATGACTTGACATCTGCTATTTACCTGTCCACACAGGACACTATCGAGTGATAAGTCTACTTTATTCCATGGCCGTCTTTGCAAAGTGTGAGCTGTATGAGGCCTGTTCTGATGCACCAGCTAGCTCCACATGGCACACCTTAATTAACCTCAATTGTTTTAGCTGCTCTAGGGTAGATGGCAGCACAGTGCAGCTGTAATCTCACCCAAAGCAGCAACATAATTTGTATGCGTGTGCATGCATGCAGACAACATAGAAAGAAATAAACAGTGCAACTATCATAACAACAGAAAACTTTACTTCATGACATTCTTTGCAAAATGGAAAAAACATGACTCAAGAGCTACTTTTTTAAGTGTGAGCTGTATGAGGCCTGTTCTGATGCACCAGCTAGCTCCGCATGGCACACGTCATTAACCTAAGTTGCTCTCGCTGCGCTAGGGTAGATGGCAGCACGAGGCAGCTGTAATCTCACCCAAAGCAGCAACACTGTTCATGTGCGTGTGTGCATGCGTGTGTGCATGCGTGTGTGCATGCGTGTGTGCATGCGTGTGTGCATGCGTGTGTGCATGCGTGTGTGCATGCGTGTGTGCATGCGTGTGTGCATGCGTGTGTGCATGCGTGTGTGCATGCGTGTGTGCATGCGTGTGTGCATGCGTGTGTGCATGCGTGTGTGCATGCGTGTGTGCATGCGTGTGTGCATGCGTGTGTGCATGCGTGTGTGCATGCGTGTGTGCATGTGTGTGTGCGCAGACAACATAGAACGAAATAAACAGTGCAACTACCATGTACAATTAACAGAGAACCTGAGATGATTATTACTCCAGGGTTATTGGTGCAGTGTGGGATTGAAACATGGAGATGCCATTTAAACATTGCCAGCACCCTCCCGTCAACGGGACCAGTACGTTCTATCTTGCTGCCATATCGAGCTCAATCTCGGATGTCTCATCAATTTAGCGCCATTTTTCAACAAAAATTATAGCATGACCAATATCTTACAAGAGTAGTTTTGTACAAAAGTTTGTTCTAGGACATGTTGCAGTATAATGTAAAATATTAATTAACCAGTATCAACATGTCTAGCAAAAGCAAAGCTTCACGTAGGTCTTGTGAATAATTTTAATTGTGACGAAGACAAACCACAACGCCATCAGCCTATCGGTGGCAGATTTTATCTGCTACTAATGTTTCACTTTCAGCTATTTTATTTGTAAACCTCATTGAAAGTAGCACACCATTAAAAATTAGTTTTATGGTTTCGTAATAATGAAAACGACATAAGCAAAACAAATTGGTCCCATCCATGTGAGAGCTGTCAATATTAAAAATGGCAGAAGTCAGAAGAGAACTAGCTCTGTGATCTATTAGCTCTGATTACATATGATACAACGCAACAAACCACGGACAACAGTTGTCAAATTGCATTTCTATAGATGTACATCATACAGAGAATTCAGATTTGACTGGGTTTAAGTTCAGTAAACTGTAATGGGGATAAACGAAGCCTTGGTTTGTTGTGCAAAGATGAATGGGGTGTAAACTAATTAAAGTGTTACCTGTGTGAGTGTGATAAAAGTTACAGCATGAAACTGGAGGAAGAGCAGCATATTATGTTGTCAATGTAGTATAGTACAGCTCACTTTATTCACTGATTATTGTACTTTCCAAAAATATATAACATCCCAACATCCCTATTCATAAAACGCATATTTGATCCTCAAATCTTGATTTGAAATTAGGTTGTCAACTTTGCTGTACATTCACTGGGAATTCCGTACTCAGTGGTCACAGTAGATCGGGGGTGTAGAACTGGTCAATACGTGCCAAATGACTTGACATCTGCTATTTACCTGTCCACACAGGACACTATTGAGTGATAAGTCTACTTTATTCCATGGCCGTCTTTGCAAAATGGAAAAAACATGGCTCAAGAGCTACTTTTTAAAGTGTGAGCTGTATGAGGCCTGTTCTGATGCACCAGCTAGCTCCACATGGCACACCTTAATTAACCTCAATTGTTTTAGCTGCTCTAGGGTAGATGGCAGCACAGTGCAGCTGTAATCTCACCCAAAGCAGCAACATAATTTGTATGCGTGTGCATGCATGCAGACAACATAGAAAGAAATAAACAGTGCAACTATCATAACAACAGAAAACTTTACTTCATGACATTCTTTGCAAAATGGAAAAAACATGACTCAAGAGCTACTTTTTTAAGTGTGAGCTGTATGAGGCCTGTTCTGATGCACCAGCTAGCTCCGCATGGCACACGTCATTAACCTAAGTTGCTCTCGCTGCTCTAGGGTAGATGGCAGCACGAGGCAGCTGTAATCTCACCCAAAGCAGCAACATGGTTCATGTGCGTGTGTGCATGCGTGTGTGCATGCGTGTGTGCATGCGTGTGTGCATGTGTGTGTGCGCAGACAACATAGAACGAAATAAACAGTGCAACTACCATGTACAATTAACAGAGAACCTGAGATGATGATTACTCCAGGGTTATTGGTGCAGTGTGGGATTGAAACATGGAGATGCCATTTAAACATTGCCAGCACCCTCCCGTCAACGGGACCAGTACGTTCTATCTTGCTGCCATATCGAGCTCAATCTCGGATGTCTCATCAATTTAGCGCCATTTTTCAACAAAAATTATAGCATGACCAATATCTTACAAGAGTAGTTTTGTACAAAAGTTTGTTCTAGGACATGTTGCAGTATAATGTAAAATATTAATTAACCAGTATCAACATGTCTAGCAAAATGCAAAGCTTCACGTAGGTCTTGTGAATAATTTTAATTGTGACGAAGACAAACCACAACGCCATCAGCCTATCGGTGGCAGATTTTATCTGCTACTAATGTTTCACTTTCAGCTATTTTATTTGTAAACCTCATTGAAAGTAGCACACCATTAAAAATTAGTTTTATGGTTTCGTAATAATGAAAACGACATAAGCACAACAAATTGGTACCATCCGTGTCAATATTCAAAATGGCACGGGTCCAACGAGAACCAGCTCTGTGATCTATTAGCTCTGATTATATGATACAAATCAAGCAACAAACAATGGACAATAGTTGTCAAATTCTGTTTCCATAGATGTACATTTTATAAAGAATTCAGATTTGACCGGGTTAAAGTTCAGTAAACTGTAATGGTGATAAATGAAGCCTTAGTTTGTTGTGCAAAGAAGAATGGGGTGTAAACTAATTAAAGTATTACCTGTGTGTGATAAAAGTTACAGCATGAAATTGGAGGGATAGCTGCATATTGTGTTGTCAATGTACTCTAGTACATCTCATTTTACTCACTGGTTATCGTACTTTCTAAAAATATATAACATCCCTATTCATAAAACAAATATTTGGTCCTCAAATTGTGATTTGAAATGAGGTTGTCAAGTTTGCTGCACATTCATTGGGAATTCCGTACTCAGTGGTCACAGTAAATCAGGGGTGTAGAACTGGTTAATACGTGCCAAATGACTTGACACCTGTTATATACCTGTCCACACAGGACACTATCGAGGAGTTCGTAGAGGGCATTGTTGGAACTGTGCAGTTCTGTAAATACTGGATATAATCAACAGCTGATTTAGTTGTTACATCCAAAATGACCCCCTTGTGATCTATGAAGTGATAAGTCTACTTTACTTCATGGCAGTCTTTGCAAAATGGAAAAAACATGGCTCAAGAGTTACTTTTTTACTTGTGGATGGTGATGACTGAGGAGATGGAGTGAGCACTAAGTGAGCTGTCTGAGGCCTGTTCTGATGCACCAGCGAGCTCTGCATGGCACACCTTAATTAACCTCAATTGTTTTAGCTGCTCTAGGGTAGATGGCAGCACAGTGCAGCTGTAATCTCACCCAAAGCAGCAACACGGTTCATGTGCGTGTGTGCATGCGTGTGTGCATGCGTGTGTGCGTGCGTGTGTGCATGCAGGTGTGCATGCATGTGTGCATGCGTGTGTGCATGCGTGTGTGCATGCTTGTGTGCGCAGACAACATAGAATGAAATAAACAGTGCAACTACCATGTACAATTAACAGAAAACCTGAGATGATGATTACACCAGAGCTATTGGTGCAGTGTGGGATTGAAACATGGAGGTACCATTTAAACATTGCCAGCACCCTCCCCTTGACGGGACCAGTGGTGTTCTATCTTGCTCCCATATCTAGCTCAATCTCAGACGTCTCGTCAATTTAGCGCCATTTTTCAACGAAAACTAGCACGACCAATATCTTACAAGAGTAGTTTTGTACAAACGTTTGTTCTAGGATATAGTATGTTGCAGTAGTAATGTAAAATATTCATTAACCATTGACGTAGGTCTTGTGCATAATTTTGATTGTGACGAAAACAAACCACAATGCCACCAGCCTATCTGTGGCAGAATTTTATCTCCTACTGATGGTCCATTTTCAGCTATTTTATTTGCAAAACTCATTGAAAGTAGCACAGCATTAAAAAAATTATGGTTTCGTAATAATGAAAACGACATAACGAAAACAAATTGGTCCCACCCGTGTTAGAGCAGTGTCAATATTAAAAATGGCAGGGGTCGGAAGAGAACCAGCTCTGTGATCTATTAGCTCTGATTACATCTGACACAAAGCAGCAAACCACGGACAACAGTTGTCAAATTCTGTTTCTAGAGACTTACATTTGATAGAGAATTCAGATTTGACCAGGTTTATGTTCAGTAAACTTTAATGGTGATAAACGAAGCCTTGGTTTGTTAATTAATGTGCAAAGATGAATGGGGTGTAAACTAATTAAAGTATTACCTGTGTGAGTGTGATAAAAGTTACAGCATGAAACTGGAGGAAGAGCAGTGTATTGTGTTGTCAATGTATTCTAGTACATCTCATTTTACTCACTGATTATCGTACTTTCAAAAAATATATAACATCCCTAATCATAAAACGCATATTTGGTCCTCAAAACTTGATTTGAAATGAGGCTGTCAACTTTGCTGCACATTCACTGGGAATTCCGTACTCAGTGATCACAGTAGATCGGGGGTGTAGAACTGGTTAATACGTGCCAAATGACTTGACACCTGATATTTACCTGTCCACACAGGACACTATCGAGTAGTAAGTCGACTTTACTCCATGGCAATCTTTACAAAATGGAAAAAACATGCCTCAAGAGCTACTTTTGTACTTGTGGATGGTGATGACTGAGGAGATGGAGTGAGCACTAAGTGAGCTGTCTGAGGCCTGTTCTGATGCACCAGTCAACTCCACATGGCACACGTCATTAACCTCAGTTGCTCTCGCTGCTCTAGGGTAGATGGCAGCACAGTGCAGCTGTAATCTCACCCAAAGCAGCAACATGGTTCGTGTGCGTGCGTGCGTGCGTGCGTGCGTGCGTGCGTGTGTGTGCAGACAACAGAGAATGAAATAAACAGTGCCACTATCGTGTACAGTTAACAGAAAACCCGGGATCATGATTACACCAGAGCTATTGGACAGGGAGCTGGTGCAGTCTGGGAATTAAACATGGAGGTGCCATTTTAAAAATTGACAGCACCCTCCCCTCAACGGGACCAGTAGTGTTCTATCTTACTCCCAATGTGAGCTCAATCTTGGATGTCTCGTCAATTTAGTGCCATTTTTCAAGTGTAAATACAGGATGTAATCAACAACCAATTTAATTGATACATCCAAAATGATCCACGCGTGATCTACACAGTGATAAGTCTACTTTACTGCATGGCATTCTTTGTAAAACTGGAAAAAAACATAGCTCAAGAGCCACTTTTTTTTAAAGTGAGCTGTCTGAGGCCTGTTCTGATGCACCAGTCAACTCCACATGGCACACGTCATTAACCTCAGTTGCTCTCGCTGCTCTAGGGTAGATGGCAGCACGAGGCAGCTGTAATCTCACCCATAGCAGCAACATGGTTCACGTGAGTGTGTGTGGGTGCATGTGCACACGCGTGAATGCACACAACACAGAATGAAACAAAGAGAACCAGCTCTGTGATCTATTAACTCTGATTACATGTGATACAAATCAAGCAACAAACAATGGACAACAGTTTCTATTCTGTTTCCATTGACGTACATTTTATAGAAAATTCAGATTTGACCGCGTTTAAGTTCAGTAAACTGTGATAAATGAAGCTTTTGATTTGTAATACAAAGGTGGATGGGTGTAAACTAATTAAAGTGTTACCTGTGCGAGACTGTACCAGATATCCACGCAAGCAGGCCGTGATTCTTAACGAGATCGAGTGCGACAGTCTTAATGCTGCAGGCTTTCTGTACAACCGCCAGGACCTGTCTCTAGGGAACAGACAACACACACAGATCTCATTCAACTTGATATCTCTAGTTTATCAGGACAAATTATACCCATTAACTGTGTGAATGGTTGCAATATTTGACTATACCGGTACATGTTATCGTTAGTGTTAGATTGATTTTTATGTGTATTATTTGGATAAAATGTTGCTTTAATGATGATAACAATGCACCAAATGCAGACTGTTTAACACATGTTGATGATTGGTGTAATTAACCTTTGATGAAATAGTACAAGATAATAATAATAATCATTTTTATTTGTAAAGCGCCATATATCCGGAAAGATTTCCCCTCAGATGCGCATAAAATATATTGTAACACACACATATTTAAAATGTTCATAATCAGTTTAAACTTGCAAGTAAGGACGAAATGTTAAATGATAAAAAATAGATAATTAAATAAAGCTTCTAAAAATCGTAGTAAGCTAAACTTATCAGCAATAAATAGATAAAATAAAAATAAATAATAAAATATATTAATAACATAATAATAAAGTAAGTAAAAAATAAATATAATTACAGTTAAAATAAATTCATTATAAAATACCTTACAAGTAGTTTACAAATGCGGCCTGATAAAGATGTGTTTTTAAGTTGGATTTAAAAAGTTCAAGTGAGTCTATTAGGCGCAGACTGTCTGGTAGATCGTTCCACTTGGTTTTTTAAAGAACATGACAACCTACCTTGGTGTAGGCGTCACTGACGACGGAGTCGTGGAAGCCAAGTAGAAGTTTGAAAGTGTAACGCTTCGCAAAGATCCGATAATCAGCCGTCTCTCTCAGGCCATCGCTTAGCAATGCCAGCAGCCACGCTCGCTCCGTCTTGAACTAAACAAATTCAAAACAAATTATTTCTTTGGTCAGATCATCATTTTTTTAATTTTTTTATTATTAAATGTTTATTTCTCACTGTTATTCTAATGAGTCACAAATTCAGAATCGTGTTTCATTTCAATAAATTTTGTATCATTGATGTCAAAGGGAAGGGAAATGGATGTAACTTTTCTACCTCCACTGTGGCACTGTTGAAGAGTTTGTAGAACTCAGGCACATTCAGTGTATCAATGGAAGGTTTCAGCAGGAGAAAGGCATTCACCATCTGATACATGTGGTCATCTGTAAGTACAACATCTGATACATGTGGTCATCTGTAAGTACAACATCTGATACATGTGGTCATCTGTAAGTACAACATTTGATACATGTGGTCATCTGTAAGTACAACATCTGATACATGTGGTCATCTGTAAGTACAACATCTGGTACATGTGGTCATCTGTAAATACAACATCTGATACATGTGGTCATCTGTAAGTACAACATCTGATACATGTGGTCATCTGTAAGTACAACATCTGATACATGTGGTCATCTGTAAGTACAACATCTGATACATGTGGTCATCTGTAAGTACAACATTTGATACATGTGGTCATCTGTAAGTACAACATCTGATACATGTGGTCATCTGTAAGTACAACATCTGGTATATGTGGTCATCTGTAAGTACAACATCTGGTATATGTGGTCATCTGTAAGTACAACATCTGGTATATGTGGTCATCTGCAAGTACAACATCTGGTATATGTGGTCATCTGTAAGTAAAAAAATGTGGTACATGTGGTCATCTGTAAGTATAGCATCTGATACATGTGGTCATCTGTAAGTATAGCATCTGATACATGTGGTCATCTGTAAGTACAACATTTGGTACATGTGGTCATCTGTAAGTACAACATCTGGTACACGTGGTCATCTGTAAGTACAACATCTGGTACATGTGGTCATCTGTAAGTACAACATCTGGTACATGTGGTGATCTGTAATTACAACATCTGGTACATGTGGTCATCTGTAAATACAACATCTGGTACATATGGTCATCTGTAAGTACATCTGGGACTTGTGGTCATCTGTAAGTACATCTGGTACATGTGGTCATCTGTAAGTACAACATCTGGTACATGTGGTCATCTGTAAGTACAACATCTGGTATATGTGGTCATATGTAAGTACAACATCTGGTACATGTGGTCATCTGTAAGTACAACATAGAGAAACTGCTCAGTAATGTTAATGTTAATGACACAATTTCAAGGAACATAGTAATTCTTATGCCATATCATAATGAACAGTTATCTTCATCTTAGCGAAATGTATTTAAGAAAAAGGGATATGTGAACTACCATCATGACAATAAATTCTTATGTATCTGCTGAACAAATGTCCAGACAACAATACTTATGCTATGTTATCAGCAACATCATGCCTAACTTAACTGATTACAGTGCCATAGATGCACAATGTGTTTTCAAATCCTTAATCTTTGTCTGCTATAGCACAAATAATTCCAGTTCAAAATGTAACATTAATGCAACATCTCTGAAAAGCTTTTATCATTGCTAATTATAACTGAATGTAAACAAGTTCTAACACGACAATAAGTAACTTTTTTTAAACAGGAAAAAAGTCCAATCAGACGCATGCATTTATACGAGACTGACTTCAATTGTACCTTAGCTGCCAACGCAAACATTTCAGATACTTGAATATGCTTATATAAGTCATAAAGATGTTAAAATGTCAGTTTCTGTTACCTGTAACAACAACTGTAAACAATTAACAACACCATTACATTGATCAGGGTTATGCATTCACATAATAGAATGACATTGTAGCGCTTACATTTTTCCGGCGTTATAAACGTTCCGATTGATGTTTCTAGGCATGCGCAATGAATGTAAAATCATTAATGTGCAGCAAAAGAATAACGCATTTATGGTATAAATACTATGGGTTGTTCGTTAGGATGTATATAATCTCTCAGCAAAGTTATTTTCCGCAAATTAACATGAGGCAAACAAGTTTTGAGGCATGTTTTGATAGCAAGCGTAAATCACGTGACTGTAGTGCGCCTTAATCCGTGACGGTGATTTAATCAAATTTAATATGTTATTGTATTGAATGACATTTTAAGCAACTCTTCACAGTAATCATCATAGTAGAGTTAACGAACAGCCCATGGCATTTATACTAAAAATACTTTGTTGTTTCACTGCAAATTGATGATTTTACATTTATCATGCATGCGCAGAAAGGTCAATCTGAAAGACTATAACGACCGAAAAAAATGTCAGCGCAACAATGGGCGGCAAGCATACATACAAGAACTGAAATGACCTCCAAGTTGTCTACCCTACGACCTTGGACTCAGACCGAGGCTGCCACTCACCCCACTTGAGCATGAGACGGGCAGCTTTGGCGAGAAACACAGAGATGACACACGCGAACTTTAAATTCTCCGTCTCAAGACTGTTTCGCACACTCTCCAGCAAGTAGACCACCTGGAAATGTGATGATTCATGGCTTTGTGTTAGATATGTTAACGTTTTATGGTTTTGTGTTAGATAGCTAAGTTAATCATGTCTCTAAATCACATTTCTTGTCTATCATTGATAATCACTATCGGAAACAAAGGTTTAAATTCAAAACAATTTTTAATAAAAATACGATTAGAAAAACTATATATAAAACACATTTTAACAAGATACCTGAAAGTATAGTGTCAACACCGTTATTTCACAGCATAGGTTAATACAAAATAAATCAGAGTAAAGTTGTCAGTAAATTTTGCCGCTTCTAAACTCATTGCATTGGCTCCCTGTGCACTATCGCATCATTTTCAAAATTTGTACAACAGCCTATCAAGCACTCTCATCTACACGACCAGCACATCTAAATTCAATGCTAACTCCAGGAAGAAATTCCAGAGAGCTATGCTCAACCAGTAGTAACCCTCTTTACATTCCTCAGGTGAAAACGAAAGCCGGGACCCGAGCTTTCTCGGTTGCCGCACCAACGGTGTGGAATTCGCTTCCTGCCAGTGTTAAATCACAAGGTAATATAGTTTCATTCCGCCGACATCTAAAAACCTATCTCTTTAACGCTGCCTATCCTCCTTAGCCTCCTAGCTTTTCCATCCATCCGTTGACGACTCACGCATTGTCTTACGATTACGAGTTTGCTTAATCCCTTGGTTTTGTCGCGCCACTGAGCTTGATCTTTGAGGATATTGGCGCAAAAGAAGTCATTATTATTATATTATCATTATGATAATTTGTCACTGTCAATGCACAACGTTTTACCCTGAAAGTACATACATGAACCCTGAAAGTAAACAAGTGAACCCTGAAAGTACGTAAGCACCCACTGTACCTGCAAACGTTCGGGAAACCTGCGTTCTGTCTCCAGGTGCAGACCGAACTGATGGAGGACATAACACGCTGCTCCCCTCATGGCGGGGTCGTGACTGCTCAGTGCGGCCAGCGTCACACTGAGACATCCCTGCTCGACAAACTTGCGACAGTTGACCAGTCGATCTACAGACACAGCAAACACACTAGATTAGTTGTGCTGTGGCATTCTTTAGGTCAGTCAGGATGTTGATGACAGGGGGTGTTTACACAGATATTGAGATGGAAAATACAGCTGAAAAATTGTAAAATAATACATTTACCTTTTGGGGTTGCACTACTTTTTTGATTGCACCCTTTTTTTGATTACACTATTTTTTGATTACATTACTTTTATGATTGCACTGACTGACTGACACTCGCATTCACATACAACTGCGGCGATCACCAAACAACTCACCTGGCGCCACCAAGTGGCCAAAGAGTGGCATCAGGAAGCAGGGATCGTAACATCGGGCGAGTGAGCCGAGCTTGTCGGGTGCCATGACAGTTTCTGCGTCGGCCACCTGGTGAGAGGAATTTAACATTGAAAATCACCGTCTTTTCTTATCACCCTCAGCTTGGGGAAACTTAACTTTAACAAATGTTAACAGTATCGATGGTTTTGCCTGGTAGAAATGCTTTGCAACACTGAATATTATCTGTGCTTACGACATCTTAGCTGGATAAAAATAGTATCCATATCCAACATTACTAGTTATAATAATAATAATATGTTTATTTGGTATAGCGCCACATCCATAATTGTTCGTGGCGCTTCACAACATATTACAATTTAAAAGACATAAAAAGATATATGTATACAATAAGACAAATACTACTGTTTTAAAATAAATGTAAAAAATATGTATAGGTGTATAAATAAATAAAATTAGTATGGTATTAAATAGCGTAGCACGTCATAAAAATACATAATAATCGGTCTACTGTATAACTACATCGCAATGATACTGATAAATGATGGTATATGTATAATTATTATTAGTAATAAATAGCTTAGTATATGTTAAAACTGTTAAAAATAATAATTACGTAACAATAATTTCAATAAATAAGTATAATTATGTATTGATATTACCAAATAATCTAGTAACAAAATATTAATGTTCATGTCAATTTACACTAATATGCAATATGAAAAAATATGTCTTCAGTAGATGTTTGAAGCTGGTGAGTTTTATATTTAAAAATAGCTTGTGGAATTATCTGTGACATACTAATACCGGTTTATGGCATTAATATAATCCAATGCCAGTAATTAATCCAATGATAATCAGTGCACAGCCCCTTTAACTGCCTGTGACCTTTGTGAGCATGCGACTGACCTTGAGTGAGCGCCGGAGCGGGAAGTGGAGCACCGTCTGCCAGAGTTGCTCCGGCTCCAGGAGGCCGACGACCTGCTCCATGGTCGGCTCCTGCCACAGTGACGGCCCAAGGTTCTTCATCACGGTGTACCGCTCCACCGCCTCGGGGCCCCACATGTAGGGCCTCACAGACAGGCATTTGTAATTATACAACATGTAATGTCTGGCTGCACCACATTTAGGGTCTGATAGACATGCATTTGTAATTATCAGGGTCCATACATATCTGGACATTTGAAATTCAAGGCTATTCAAGACTTGTCAAGGCTATTTGAAAAAGAAATTCAATACTGTTTTAACAACATATGTACTTTTAAGCGCTGTAAATTAAGTTAACTTAACATTAATTTGTTTACTCGACTAAGAAAACAATGGCGCTGACCACAATGAAATGCTGATTCCGAATGTGCACACAAGTTATTTTTGTGCATAGGCTTTTCCTTTTCTGGCTGTTATTCATCACAACAATTGAGTCAAATCACTATTTTATTGACCACAATTAAATCCAAGACTTATCAAGACTACTTTGTAAAATTCAAGGATTTTGGTCCAATCAAATTCAAGTCTTTTCAAGACTTTCAACGCCCCGTACAAACCCTGAATTATGCTCTATTTAGTATCTCATAGTGACAGGTAGATATGAGTATGGCACTACATAGAATATTAAATAAAGTGCATCCAAAGGTATTTCCCAATTGACATGGCATGTGACGACATTATTAACTCATAAAAAAGATTGTTTAGTTACTCATTATCGTAGCTCTTTGAATTCCACTATCGCTACAATGCCACAATTGTCAATCTACGTTTAAAAAAATATGTATGTTTTTAGTTCCTTGTGGTGTCAACATTGAAGTAGTCTTGTTTGAGTCGTTACAAATGTTATTCAGACAAGTGTCACGTGAATTAATCTCACCTGTAATCCTGCATCTTGCACCCACTGGCTTCATACAGCCGCAGCAAAATCAGCAGCCGCTGGTCTGAAAGATAAAGAAATGTTACCTTTTAGTCCTCCCATTGGCGAGACTGGGTTCCTCACAGTCAAAACAAATGTTCTCTTTGGATAAAAATCACAACTTTCACCAGGATCCCGACTTGGCTTACAGTTCAGGAAGAATTCACAAAACAAACAAAATCTGCATCCATTTTTATTGACTAGTAACGCAAACAATAAGGTACGTTTATAATGAAATGAAGAATTATAAGCGATATCTTCTATCTGTCAAATTTGATGTATATTCAAGTTTGACCACCCAAAAATGTAAAAGGTAAAAACAAGTACTTATACAAAGCAGTACTCCCTCTAGAGACAGCTCACAACACTACATGCTCCCTGGCACATCTGTTCATTCAAACACCATCTCAACTTCTCTGGGAAGCATTCAGCCATTTAGCGCAATTACTGTGCTCAGACTATTCATACACATATATAAACCCCAACACCAGGCACTCTTTCATCCACCTGAGTGAACTGGAGCAATCTGAAGGCAACGATTGACCCAAAGTGTGAAATGGTAAACTCCGACTCTCTCGACAGAGAATCGGACAGTGTGGTCATTATGCTAAATTAAGCAAAGGAACAAATGCGGAAATATTGTGTTACACATACCAAAAGTATAATTTATAAAATAATTATTAAAAACAAACTTTTGCATGGTTAATCCCTAGACAGGGTCCATATATATCTGGATATTTGAAATTCAAGGCTTTTCCAGCTGTTATTCGTCACAACAATTGAGTCAAAAGAATATTTTATTGACCACAATTAAATTCAAGGCTTTTCAAGGCCTTGAATTTGGTCCAATCAAATTCAAGGCTTTTCAAGAGTTTCAAGGCCCCGTACGGACCCTGCCTAGAGCATCTGTAGTAAATAACACCATTATTTGTAGACGGATAAACATAATTTCTCGAGATGGTAAGACTGATGACACACACCTGTCTCGGAAAGGGTTGCACCATAGGCCCCAAAAAGGACAGTCAGGTGACTGGTCTGACAGCACTGGTGGTCTCCTTGGACAATGGTCAAGAGGAGCTTGACCAGTGATCCTGTGAGGTCAAACAAACAAAATACATCAGAACTGACATTTATTCTGTAGGAACTGTCCTGCTGATACCTGCTAAAACAGTCACCTTGGTATATAGGTCAATTTGATCCAGTCCGAGGGTGACGTTAATAGAGCGGTTATATTAAACATAAAATGCATTATACATAATATAACCTCTCTGTTAAGGTCACCCATGGGCTGGACAAAGGTGACCTGAAATGCAAGTGGACTGTATTACCAAGATTAACTTTCTATACTTTAATGTTATGAAAGCAACAATGGACTATCCTAGAGTGACCTTTATTGCAAGCTGGCTGTTGTATTACGGAGGTGACCTTAATGCAAAGTACAACTGTATAGAAAACAAACATGGTATATAGACCAAGCTATATCTACTACTAAATGTAAAAAAGCTTTTAATATAACACATAGCATAATTACATCAATTCCAATCAGATTTGCCTTAGTGATAAGATTCCCGATTGTGTTAGTCTTAATATATAAACACTGGTGAATCTTGCCATCGGCTGAAGCTCACCTTTGACCTCTGAGTCTTTTCGGGTTTTATCTGATTTCTCGGCTTCTGCATCAGCAAGCATGATGCGAAGAAACTGCGAGTGACTGAGAATCATCTGATGCAATGTTGTCAGTGACAAACTCTTCACCACCTCCGATGTCTTTCCAAGGTCGTTGCAAATTACCACCACCAGGTGGCAAAGCCAGTCGAGGAAGCGAGGATTGCAGTAATGCGCCCTGAATAAAAAAGCAATGTAGCTGTTGTTGTGTAGTGTTTTTTTATAGTAAATTCATTGTGCGTTTGTGTGTACCATGTTAGTTGCATGTATCTAAAGAGTTAGATGTTTCAGAACATGTGCTTGGAAATAGTTTTCGTTCTTGTTAAAGTTTCACAACCTGCTTGAAAAATGATGTGAAAAATATAAATAATTCAGGTTCGTAAGATAAATTTTGCCTCAAGAGACGTACATAGCAGACTAAGTTAAGAGATTAGGTCAAATAAGTGTCACACTACACAAAACTAGCACAACAGTTTAACTCTTTACTGCGCAGACCGTCCAAAACCGCCCAGTAAACTCACAGTGCATGGGCCTTTCGTTTACCGCAATCAGATCCTTCTTTTACATTAACCAGCCAGTTCAAACTGCTGACTTAAGCTCTATGTAGGTCACGGAAACATGTGCTGTCGCCATCTTGTCAAAAATTGTTTTCGTTTGAGAATTAAGTGAGTTTATTTGGAAGGATGTTGAAGTGCGTTCGTCTAGTTGACCTCCGACATCGTGCGGCATTTCGCGGATATTACCGAGATCATTTTTCGACGATTTCGAGTTGGATAACGATGTTTGCAACGTGAATAATGTCGACAGCGATCATGGAGACCCTGTTATCGTCCATCTACGTTGTCTGTGCGACTTTTCGTTGTTGAGATTCGAAAAAGATGATCCGTTGGCGGCATGTTTATTTCGCCGATACGTAGCCACTTTGTTGATCGGATCACCATCTGTACTTCGTTTGGTTTATTTATTTTAGGGTATTTTATTAATATGGACTATGGTCACATTGCTTCTGATAAGGCAGCACCTATTTGTGAAAGGAGTGTGCTATCTTTCATTATTCGAGTGTTGATTTTACATATGAAAAGAATATTCCATTCAGCAATATGATCGGTACACGATAGCCATTTTGTAAATTATGGCATGATTTTTGTCTTCATTCGCGTTGGCGGTGTTTACAAAAGCAATTATAATTTGAAAACTAACCGTCAAAATTTGATAAATGTTGTACTAAGATAAAACTAACATTCATGGCTACATTAGTTCCACACGATCACAGTTGTGTGTTCTAAGATTTTTTTATATGTAGCATGATGAAGTTGCTTATTTATTTTGTCATCATAATTGTTGAAGTTGGCTTCAAGATCTGAAATGTAATTGATTGCAACAAATATATTTTAATAACACATTTTATTCACACATTCATTTCATGTACAGTGCAATTAATTTAATATATTTTCATGCATCGGTTGTCGAGTTATTCAAATTTTAATGCAAGCAACCTGCAGCCTAATTCACAGATGGCTGCCATCTTAAAATTGTCTGCCCACAGCAGGGTGTAAAATAAGAAGGCTGTCAACCCAGTAAAGAGTTAATAAGATTATCATGTCAAACAAATCAAACTTCAAAAGAAATAATATTTATATATTTACATATATATAAGAATAGTTATAATAAACATTTGTGAATGGGAACTGTAATTTACCTGAGACCACACTTGATGAATTGAACCCAACTTCCAGCAACGAGTTTGTCGAATATAGCATGCTCCAGTGGCGCCTCCTATGAGAAGAAAATGCTATCAAACCAACTTGAACGTATGAAACTCACAGATACAGATGTTTAGACGTTTCTTCATTCTTTAGCACAAGGCTAGAAAGACTAGCATTACAACTTACATTAGGCCCGAGCACTAGGGATATTGCTGAGCCACAGATATTGATCCAGAAAGAATGAGACGAAGAGGACAATTATATACTCCTGGTTGTTGTGGTATCTCTTGAATAAGATAAATAAGATAAGATAGCTTTATTGCCATGTGTTCACATTGTAGTTACAATAAAACACTGGAATGTGTAATGATATTGATCGTCGTACCAGTACATTCACATGACAATACATTCACATGCACCAAACAATGATGATAAAATATACTAGTACAATGTACTACTTTAAATAAAATAAATAAGAACAATCACATAAAAAGGTCCGAATAAAAAATCGTTTTTTATAACATCGATAAATTATTGATATAATCTAGAAATACATTAGCTTAAAATGTAAAATATGAAATAAAATAATATATAATAAATTATGATAAAATATACACACTAAAAAAAACTCATCGGAAATTGGAATATGTGTTTGCTGCGGGTGGAAGAAAAGTCATTTCTATATTGACAGGGCTTGAACAGCTAAGGGGAAAAGCTAGTAGTAAAGCGGTTGGTACTGGTTTTGATGGATCTGAATCGGCGACTAGATGGAAGAGGTTCAAATAGGTAATTTAATTAGGGCATGTACGCTTAATAAAATGAATACGACACATGTTCCTGCTGTGCGTGGTTCCGCTACCTGGGCCGCCCGTGTGCCGTGTTCTATCAGGTATTCCTCCAGCTTCTTGTTGCGTTTCTCTTTGTTTTGCACCGAGCACACGAGTGCCTTCATACACGCCAACATCTGCTGCCGTTTGTACTCGGCCGATTCCTCGTTTTTGTCCAACCAGTTGGTCAGGTATGTGTAAAACGTGGCTTGGATCAGGGTAGGTGGAACAGCTCCACAGATGATTAAGTCCAGCTTCTTCCACAGATCTGTGACAACTTCTGCAAGATAAAAATAAAACATTTAAATAGTCACATAGTTAAATACACTGAAAGGTATGTACAGTGTCCATCACGTAGCATTTTTATTCACCTTAAAAAAGTATGTTTTATATATATATATATATATATATATATATATATATATATATATATATAAAGCAAAGGTGTCAACTTGTACGGTTTTACCGTAAGCCTTACGGATTTTTGCGATCTGCACGGGCTTACGGGCGTACGATACAATCCTTACGGATATTTATGATTTTGCTGAAACAAATATTTGTTGCGATCTCCATTAAATATTTCAAAATAGCGCTGAATTTTACCGCGAAATATTTTATTTACAAAATGGCGGCGGACAGAGCAGCAAATCACCCCGTTTCCAGTTAACCAAACGCAAACAAATTCTACCTAATTTACCCAACTGGGAGTGGATAATTGGTTTTATTTCTGGCTGGCTATTGTCTTGCGTGTTTTCTGTGTCACCGGACAATGGGAATGCCTGTTAACTAATTGCAATCGTCAAATGGAGTCTGAGGCTGAGCGCATCCTCAGTCACCAACAGCACAGCAAAATGAACAATGCCTTGAATTGCAGTTATTTAAATCACTTCTTACTTAGATGATTGAGCATTGAAAGCAGTCTAATAAATACCTAGGTGCAATGCATACCCGTTGTCTGTCGTTGAAATTGTTTATAAGCTTTATTGTAGCTCCCGCGAACAGCCGCGGTACCCTATTATCGCCCATCGCATACGTTCCAATCTTGTAGAATGAAGTGCAATCCACTCATATCTATACAAAATAATGTCCATCCACGCATCTACACTACATGTGTATGTTTTTAAATGTATGTACTTTTTGGCTAAGCATTATTATTTGAGTATATTAGACATGTAAAATCTAAAAACATATTCTTGTTATTATCAACATACGAAAGCATGATGATTTAAATATCTCCCATCATGCCTCTGTCACCATGGCTTAGTTTGGCTCACAAAAAATAAATGCCATGTTCAAGTTTTACATGTAAAGATCATGTTAGTTGTGTAATAAAATATCATATAGATGCTGCTGCTTTTCATGCAAGGTATTCTTTGCAATGTATGATACATATCAGAAGTTGAAAAAAATTACTATACTAATATACCTAGAACACAAGTAAATTACTGAATAGTATTTATTGATCTATAACCATGTCTTCTTTCTAAAACACCAACATTTTTATATGAGATTAACATGGATAT
Source organism: Oasisia sp. SBJ-2009 (assembly GCA_964017155.1). Classification (NCBI taxonomy): domain Eukaryota; kingdom Metazoa; phylum Annelida; class Polychaeta; order Sabellida; family Siboglinidae; genus Oasisia; species Oasisia sp. SBJ-2009. The sequence goes on along the minus strand of OZ024861.1, from coordinate 44,405,110 downwards.
TTTTATATTTGGGGTACAGGCTGTAGTAAGATTGGTAAATAAAACATTTTTATTAATGTCTTTTTCCTTTTTTGTAACATTATTCACATTTACGGTTCAAAACTTGTCATAAATGGTGCGCACATTTAGCGTCTAGAGCCAAAAACAGTCACTCAAAAATTCTGTCCCTCCAATGAAGGGACACCTGCAATGTAGGGACACTTGCTTGGATACAGGAGTGTCCACTGAAGAGAGGGACTACTGTATTTACAAACAGCTGGGGTGAAGTACTGTTATTAATTTAAAATAATTCAGTGCAATTGATGAATTTATTTGTTACTAGGTATTTTATTGCAGTTGTCTTTATTGTTTCAATATTACAGTTACCTTTTAGTTTTACCGCTGCTTACAACAGAGAGCACGAGAATAAATTATCTGTGCCAAAACAAGTCGTGTTTTGTTTGTTATTCCATATGGGGGTGTATTATAGCGGGATCCTATGCCAAGATTGTGCTTTGTAATGGGTGTTGACAATTTGTAAGGATTTTTTGCAGATCGTAAGGATGTTTTGTCATGATCTTACAGATATGAGTTGTCCCAAGTTGACAGGTCTGATATAAAGTATGTTAAACATCACATATCGGAACAGAAAAAACATCTGGGTAAGAGAGAAGACAATGGTCACAGACGTCACTGAACAAGTGAGACAATTGAAAGTGAACACGAGCATGACACATCAGTCGAGTATGAGACACCTGATGCACATCGAGTATTACCACCAGGAAACCATACAAAGGGAAATGATCTAGAGTAAGACCAGCCTGATTATGGAGAGACAAACAGGACAAGTACTGGAAGGGCACCATCTGGCAGAGGTCAGCACAGGAGAGACAGATCAGAAAACAACATGCTGAGGCCTTCGCTCAACCACGGGACACTACAGCTGCACAATGACAACGACATTACTGGCACTTATTTCTCTGAACTTGGCTTGTTCCCAAATTTCTGACCAAATTCTAATTACATAATAATATAAAAAATAAATAACAGTATTTGTCTACGCCATATCTCTAGCAATAAAACCATACAGAGGTGCATTACACTTTACACGAATATACAGATTACCTTAAAATAAAAAAATAGAGACGTAGTTGTAAAATAAATAGATCAGTAAAAAATGTTCAATATAAATAAATAATATTAGTCTTAATAATACTAAAATACTGAAACTGATACATAATATTTAATTATATTACAATTTAAAATAAATATATAATAAAATAGTTGATAAATAGTAGATATTAAAAATAAATAATAGTTAATTATATTACAATTAAAAAAATTAATAATAAAATAGTTGATAAATAGTACATATTAAAAATGTTCGGATATTAAAAAAATTCTTTTAAAGTGAAAACGATCTTTTAAACAGAAATGTCTTCAGTTACATCTCATAGTATAATTGATTCGGTAAAGTTTCTTCAACAACTGCAGGTACAGATTTACTTCATTGCCTTACCAGTCTCCATCACTCGGCCTGACAGCAACTCCAGCACCTCGAGTCTCACAGCTGCCGAGTCATTCTCCTCCGCGCCAGATGCTTCCTCATGACTCGTGCATATCCACCTGCTGAGGTCCTTCCAGAAGTTTCCACCACCGATCGTCTCCAGCATCTCCGTGTGTCGCTGGCCTGTGACCCACAATGCAATGGTTCGAAAAAGACAAGTTCCTATATATCGTATCCAGTGAGGACAGCTCAAGCCTCCAATCACTTTACAGTTTACTCCCTGGCTAACATGTTCAATCGAACGCCATCCAACTTTGCTGGGAAACACGTTTTTCATCCCCGCAGCAAATGTTAGAATTTAATCTTATTAGCTGAAAATATATTCACTGCACGATGATCATGACAAGCAGTACCAGAAATGGAGCTTGACTACAAAATCACATTGCAATTGACGCTATATAGCCACGGAAATCAATATTATTATATGCGAACTGCCAAAATAAATTGCCATTATTTGACGACACTGTTTTGCGGTATGCAGTTTAAATATCTCTGTACTCGGGTTAATTTGGGTCTTCTGGCCACAAAAGGGACTCGGGTTGAAATGGGCGTTCTGACCATGAGAGGGCTAAAATATCTTATTTCTCTTTGTGCACAGTCTGTCTTCTAAACATTTCACTCACCATGCGTTTCGTTCCTCAAGTACTCCCGGACGACTCTCAAATACTTGACCCGATCTTTTCGCAGTTTCCACATTTTCTTGCCCGAGCCTGTGCCCCATCGGGCAAACCATCTCCTGCAGGTGGCGCTGTGAGCCAATGCCGTGGCGATGATTTCTAACTGCACTTCGTCCGCGCCATTCAGGTACATGGTAAATGTATCACACTCGACGCAGACGGAATACAACGGTAACACGTGCAGGAACCTATTGAGTAGTTCATTGACGGTGTCACATGAAATGTGCACCGACAATTTGAACAACTTCTTAACGCTCCCGTGCGAGAGCTCCGGCTGGTTAATGTCGCAATTTGACACCAGGTGACACAATCGCCCAAGACACGACGTCAATGCACGACCACAAGGAGTCAACGAACCAGGCTCATCACCACCTGCGAGGACATCTAGTGGCAGTGTCAGAAACCACTCGACGAGATGCACCAAAACGTCGCCGTTGACACAGATCAGGAACCCGTCTAGGGCCTCCAAAGCAATGGCGGATTTGTCGGACATTTTGCCGGACCGTTCTGTGTCAAACACCGCCACCATGTACATCTGCAGCCGGTCGACGTAGTCCACCAAGACATCGGACAGTTTCACGCACACTACACGTGGAATCTGTTTTACCAGCCTCGACATGTGGGTTGTTACGACTTGGCTAATGAACTCGTCCCGTTTTAGATTCTTCTTTTTTGTCAACACGTCCATCTCCGGGAGCGACAGGAAGTACGTCTTAATCGTAGGATGACAAAGCACGGTTCGGTAGACGAGTTCAACAGCACCAGAGCCCTCTGTTGGTGGCCCTAAGCAACTGATGACCTTCTCCAGAGCATCGAAATAGACTTCGACAACTTTCATCAGTGACTCTCTGTTCAACTGCAATGACATAATTGTATAAATTATTAATAGTTTACAATTTATTACAGAATAATGAATTACAGTCAACTTCTAGTCTTCAGACAGGGGATTTAAAAAATCCTACAACAGAACCGGAATGCTGTTTTTTATATCCATGACCAGTTTCACAACATACAGAGGCACTATGCAAGTACACTGACTTACAAACTGTTCCTATATCTATTAAGGTCAACCGCAGAACTGGCAAAAATTAACTGAATGGTGAGATGACCTGAATATTGAGGTGACCCTAGTAGCAAGACTAATTTCCTATATTGAATTGCAATAAATATTATTTGGGACTATCAGGGTGAGCAATTGGGAGATAACGCGAGGCTCAACTGTACAATTATTCAATTGTCGAAACATTTTTTATATCTTTTGAACCACACATGGATGTTTAATGTTGACTCCATCGTGCTAAATAAACCCTTCACATGAAAACTGAGATAACTCGAAATTTCAACTGCAGCTTACTGAAATATTGCAGTGTTTAACGTTTGAAAAACCCATGCGAGCGATAAATCACTCGTCTAAATACGAAATAATTTGAGGGAGTTATTTTTATTTCTTTTTTATTCACCAGGTGGCATTCTATGTTATCTGCATGGCGGCGCCACTGTGTAATCGTGTCATGCGGCTGGTTTTGCAAAGCGATCTCTTCGGTTATGCAGTTACTTACTTAGCGCCTCGTAAACATCTGGATCGCACATGTATATCTAAACACATAATTTACTATGTCAGTCATCTTATTAGCGTTCTGAACGTTCTTAGTTGCTTCATGAGACCTGCCCCTGGCGTGTTGTGATGGGAGCGATTATCGTAATTAGCACGAGCGATAAATCGCTCCCTAGATGGGGGATTTGTGCGAGCGATAGGGAGCGAGAGCAATCGCTTGCCTTAAAAATGAAGCACTGCTTCACATGAAAACTGAGACAACTAGAAATTTCAACTGCAGCTTACTAGAATATTACGTCACAAACCTTAGCGTTGCTGACTTCCGTGCGTAGATACAAGAGGACCTGTCGAGCCAGGAGTAGACAAGTCTCCTCTGTGTCCACTCGGGCCACGTGGGTCAGAATCAGGTCGACGACTTTCTTGTTTGACAAAACGTCCGGTCCAGCCTCGAAACACTCCTCAAGGAGACCGGAGGCGTCCGAAAATGACAACTTGAGAAGGTCGCTAGAGGTCAGAGCGGGGGGTGGAACAAGACCCTGAGAAAGTGAAATGACAGCTATCAAGACATCTCACGTACAAACGTTGCATAGATACAAGAACATGTCTAGAGTGACCACACTTCTATATGGTCAGTTGTCACTCGAGACAGGTGGTCTCTAGTAACAGGTTGTTGGGATGTGACAAAGATAGTGAGAAGTTACATTTTTCAGTGACGGCTCCGTGCCTGTGGAAAGATCTGACAGAAATGGACAAGAACTATACTGGAAACTGAAAGTGGATGAAGCACAACAAAATTTACATGAATTGTAGTGAAACTGAAAGGAGATGGACAATGACAGAAAGAAAAAACAGACAGAGAAAAGGATGAGTAACACCAAGGAGAGATACTATTGAGAAAACAGGGAAAAGGAAACAACACCTGAAAGGAGAAGATCAGTGAAGAACAGAAAAATCATTGACAGATCAAAACAGACCAGCCGACCCATCAGGGGTCAAGGGTGAAGAAGTGACCCTGACCTTTGTGAGTCGTGGTGGCAGCCACCGGTGGATGAGTGGGGTGAGTCTGGGGTTATCGCCCCACAGGGCGGGGTGAGTCTTCATGTGGGCGTGGACAAGTAGACACAGGGGTAGAGGGTCAAGTTGCACCCGGGCAACCCTCCGTAGAACGCCCTCGAGAAACTGACGAACGACTGAAACAGAAAACGGAGCTGCTCGACTCATTCGTAAAATGCACTTTCCAAACCTACAAAAACTAGTTTGAGCATTATTTAAATTTACATGCACAAATATTCCTCATAAATTATACTATTTTGCTAATCTGCCTTCAAATTCATTCTGTGAAAAAGTAAACTTGTATAGTAACTACTAACACGTAACAGCTCATTTGTGTATGTTTTTATAATTTGTATGTAAATTTAGTAAAATCGTACAACGTTTTACGGGATCAAAACACAAAGCTGATGTTAATAGGTCATAACCACAACTGGTGTGTTACAAATTTACTGATTTAAGATGCATAGATTTAAGAAAATTTTCCATGCCAGTTTCAATGCATAGCTGAAGGAGTTAGGATTTCAGGTTTACCTTCTGAGCAGGTTGTTTCCTTGGCGACAGTTTCCATGGCAGCTGTAACTAAGGGACTGAGAGGGAGTCTGTAAAAATGGTGTAATCATTAGTCACTAAATAGTCACTACAGAAACATCATCGATTTATCGGTCTGAATGGCATCAGGATTAAATCACACGTGACAAGTATTGTTATAAGCAAATACTAAAAAATCCACTGCCATGTGACAAAAGCAAAACTTGAATAAAAATCTAGTTTCATGTGGCAAACCAAACATTTGTTGACTTACATATATAAAACATGCCACCGCCTCATACAAATGGAACCTTTCCTGTCACCATTTAGAACCTTGAGAAATCATTTACATACAGGTTCTCCAAACGGATCAATCCTATTAACGGTTTAACTTACACAACGTTGAAAACTTCCACAACTGAAATTTATTCCCTGTCACAAACCTAGGAGCAGCAGCCACCTCCCCCGGCTTCCCTTCTTCCTCCTCCCCCAGCTCAAGGTCATCCAAGGACAAAATGGCTGCAAAGAGATAACAATTGCTGAACACATTTTAGGTTTAATTTTTGGCCAGTGCCCAGTCATATTCACAAACAAATGTTGCTTCGTCATTCCTAATTATGAACCACATTTACATACCTACTTACACTAATGCAATATTTATTTTATTATACAATTTAAAAAGTATGTATATTTCTGTTACTGGAGTTAAACTTTGGAACTCCCTCGATAATTCAGATTAGTTATAAAAATGTTTATCATTTCAAAAAGCGTTATATAGAGAGACTGTTGAATAGTCATGTGTTAGACTCCGAGACCATTTTGCCAACATAAATTAGATAACTAAATTAAACATTCAGATTGTTTATTGTTATAAAGGTTTTTTCTTCAATAATGTGACAATATCTTTTTTGATTAAATTTGGTATGGTTATACATGTAAATAGTGTTGTCGCACCTTCTATTGCACTCTTAAGGTGCTTTATGTATGTAATTAAGCAATTATAACAGTAAACATGATAAGTATTGTACTTCTGTTACCCTTTTTTTCAACAATTTGTATTGTATGTATAATGTAGTGGTAGTGGTAGTGGTAGTGGTAGTGGTAGTGGTAGTGGTAGTGGTAGTGGTAGTAGTAGTAGTAGTAGTAGTAGTAGTAGTAGTAGTAGTAGTAGTAGTAGTAGTAGTAGTTGAAATAAATTTCAATTCAATAAATTCAATTCAAAAAATACTTCCCGTAAAAATCCCAGCAGTCACTCACCGTCAATCATGTCGTCAGTGGTTACGATGCTCGCCGTCTCCAGGTTGCCATGGCAACTCCTCTCCTCCATGGCATCTGACACCAGGTGGAGCACCTGCTCCGCATACTCGTACGGATCTCGGAGAACTGTGGCGATGATTCGCTCGACAAAGTCCCGAGTCTCTTGGCGTGCCTCTGTTGGAGCGAGGACGAGACTGTCCAGCCATATCGACAATTCCTCCTCGTTGTCGTCAAATATTCCCATTCCCATCAGCAACTGTTGAGGTGAAATACACTTGAAACGATTATCGTAAATTTGTTATACTAATTATTTGCTATATATGTTAATTGAACATTTATTATTGAACATTATTGTTACGTTTTACATACCTGGTCAGTTATAAAAACAATAAGTATGTGTTACACGTGAAAGTATTATTATAACGTTATTGTTTATACAGCTGTGGTAGGGTTGGCAGCGACCAGTTTAATTTGTGAGAAATGGTTTCATAGTAATTATTATTATCTATACCAACTGGTAACACCCTTAATTGGCTCCAATGTCTGGCAGGATTTGTACGTTACATAATTGATTGTTACAGCTTTAGTTTAAACATACTGTTTACATATGTGCTTTGTACGTTTCCAAAAAATTTATATTCATTCATTCACAGAAAAAAGTGCCATTTACGAATTTAAAAAAGTGTTCTTGGTAATTAATATTCAGCCTACACATTGGTTTTTTACCAATGAAAACTGTCCCATTATGCAACACAATTTTTAAATGTTACAGTATTTAAAAAGGAAACTGACTTGGAAACGTAATAAGAGAAGACAGTCATGGTTGTACTGTAGCGAAAAACACAACATTGTGAACACTTATTGCAGGCAGGAATTGTTCCTCTTTTCAGCAACTGAGTTATTATATTGACTGTTACATGTTGACTATTATGTCATTCAGCATATTTATTCTCTTTTGGTATATCTCAAAAGCCTTCAGAATTATGGAACTTAAAAAATCAACATATTTTAGGGAACCTTCTGCATAAAGTGCACTAAAATTACTTTCAAGATGGCCGCCAGCTAGGCTGGAACTTTTGTGACCTACTTTCTGTACAAGTTTCTTTGTGCTGTCGCATAAAGTCTGGTCACTTGTGGTCATCACCATCTCAAGTAGGAGGTGGACAGTTGACCGCCCGCTCGAACTCTGGACACAGAAACACAAAATGCCTGTTTACTCATCCGTGACGTGAGTTTATGTTATGTACTGTATGATGCTAATCCAAAGGAAATGATAATTGTTTAATTGCTAAACACAAATTATGTAAGTCGGTATTCGTTTTGCCTTATTAAAAAATTATTATACAATCATTCACTGAATCACTCAATCATTCATATAACTTATTTAATGACTTAAAAAACACAATAATAAATTTTTAGTTAATCACTCACATAATCACATACGTATTCACCTACACAATCACTAAATTCACTCCCTCTGTTTCTTACACAGTCATTCACAGAATCTCACACACATAAGCTGTTAATAATCACCATTCTCACAATCAACCTCCAATACACCTCCCATTTCTACTTTTTAACCTTTAACCAACCTTTCTCACATTTCCACTCATTTACAACAAATATTTTCACTACGATAACAATGCACCGTTGCCTAAAACTATATAAAACCAAATCTTGACTACATGCAAAAATCCAGTAGATGGCACCACCGACCTCTTTCATCCAAGCGATCTGGTGTGCGTCGGAGCCGGAGAGCAGCTCCAGCAAATCAACCTGGAGCTCCGCGAGGCGCTCCGGCTGATCACAGCTGGAGCACGCTGTCCGTGTCCCCTCCAGCAAACCAGCGAAGTCTAGCACGTGATCACGCATGTTCGCTGGTGCCACGCTTCTGTACGCACACAGCAGTCGCAGTATCAGCTGGAGGTGCTCCACAGTGTCCACCAGGGGGAGTCCTGAACAGTCGTCATAGAACGTGTCATTCTGATTGTCATAATTTGATTGAATACGAATACATTTATTTCAGGTAAAAACCCATATACAACTGGTGCAAATCTAAGTAGCCTATAAAAGATCAAATATGTTACAAAAAGAATAGATAAAAAAAAATAAGGTTATAAGTTAGATGAATGTAAAATTGTAGAAAAACAGATAAAATAATGAGCAATATACAGGATGTGATTGTATAATAAATATGCAATTAATTCATGTAAATAAACACCGTCTGAAAACTAAGTTATATAAACAACTTACTGACTTTAACAAAAATATATATAATAATAAATAAATAATATTAAAGTTATATGCGAGACATGATGACTATCTTACAGGTTTACTGTGTACAATGAATTGGCCCATGAATTATATCATTCTTGTGGTGAAAATGTTGTTGTAAACATTGTACCATTTTGGATAGATACGTCTGTTGCTGGATGCAATACAGTAGGATGACGAACTGCTCTTGCTGGGGTATGTAAATATCTCCTAACTATATTTAATCATATATAATTCTATGAATTTTGTTTTTACTGTAGTCTCTTGTACAATACTCTTTATTTTATTAATCACTTTATCTTTGGAACACCACACGAGAATTTCCTATCATATCTTATGATGTCAAATAACCTTGTGATTATCTAGAATAGATTGAATAAGGCTACGATACAAAAAAACAAGCTAGTCTTTAGTTTTACCAAAGAAAGAACCTTTTAAGCGATTTCCATAACAGTGACATCTTCATTGTAGAATCGATTTAGTTGGATTTGTATTTTAAAATCATTACCAAATAACACATGCATGAAACACTTGTACACATCGTAACAAACAAACTATGTATTCTTATGCAGATACTTTAAAACATATTCATATCATATCCAAAGAGCATACAGAAAAATGTGATGCGAGTCAAGTGATGTGCTAATTAAAATAGCTCTCACTATACCAATCTTACACCAATGTTGTGAGACGGCCCCTTAAACAAACATCAGCCGCTGTAGCGCTTACATTTTTCCAGTGTTATAAATGTTCCGATTGATGTTTCTGCGCAATTGCGATAAATGTAAAATCATCAATGTGCAGCAAAAGGACAAAGCATGTATGGTATAAATACGACGGGCTGTTTGTTAGGATGTATATAACCTCTCAGCAAAGTTATTTGTCGCAAATTAACACGAGGCAAACAACTTTTGAGGCATATTTTGATAGCGAGCGTAAATCATGTGACTGTAGTGATTTTTAAAAAACCGTAATATTTTATGGCATTGAATGACATTTTAACAAACTCTTCACAGTAATCATCACAGGAGAGTTAACAAACAGCTCGTGGCATTTATACCAAAAATGCTTTGTTGTTTCGCTGGACATTGATGATTTTACATTTATTGTGCATGTGCAGAAACGTCAATCAGAACGTTTTTAACGACCGGAAAAATGTAAGCGCGACACCGCCCAGCAACTCTCACAAGCACAGTTAATGACATTTACTTACCTAGTTCAGCCTCTGTATCTACATCTTTATCTGCTGACGGTGGACAGACGGCTGAAGTCCAACATGACAGGACAAGCTGCGGGCTGGGCAGGGCCTAAGGAATGACATCACACAACCAATGCATTAATACGCTAACTGTGGACCACGGTAACTGCATCACCCCCGGGTGCCGAGGTGTAAAATATACCTAAAATGCAGTCACTAAAACATGAAAAATATATAGACAATTATGATTTTTTTAAAGAAATACTTTACATATAGTAATTTGAGCAAAATTACTAATCAAAAAACAAAAGATAATAAAACAAAATCAAAATGTTGCTATTTGCTTGTCTTTTTGCTGTCTTAGCCATTTACTACAGGGTCTTTCTCCTAAGCAACAATTTTGTTATGTAGACATCCCATAAGTGGCAATATTGTGTTGATATCTGATGTTGTTGGTTTGTTATTCGACAAGATGGTGGGATATAATATGAATATTTATTGCACACACTTTTTTACATACATTTATAATAAAAATTAAGAAATGTTGCTGTTAAATGCATTTCAGCCAGCAGATTGTACATAAAAGATTTCTTGTTACCTTGGCAACAGCGTTCTGGAACGCAATGATAAGATCGCGCCAGTGCGGCGAGTTGGAATTCTGCTGTTGCTTGACGCAGTATGCGAGACTGGATTCTGCCTTCTTCAGTACCAGTAGAGCCACCTGCAGGCCGTTGTGTCGAACTAACAACGATGTTTTCTACAATCATAAGAACAAATGTCATGACGACCACAACTTCCATTGTAGATTCAATACAGTTAAAAAGTATAAAACTAAAGATAATAAGATGTCTTCATCATTGTTTCGATTCATTTTGCTGAAGCAGAATATTAACAATACAAAATTTGAGGTTAATATTTTGGTGATTGAGAATGAACCCAAATTTGTCACTTTGTCATTACTGTTAAACCAGATAAAATAGCTAATAAGTTAATGAAAACTATTTCCTAATACATGGCATTCATAACTCAAATAGCACATATTTGCTATAATTAGGTACCATTGTTACAACTTATTACTTCATAACAATTATGACAAGCTTCTTTTTACAATTTTAGATTCCTACCTTTGAAAAACAATAGCACAAGGTATGGTAAATTATGTGTAACGTTGCGTAGGTTTAATAAAAAACACAAGATAACAAAATGACCTTGAGTGAAGCTATAATATGAGTCCAGATGTCTCGAGGTGGGATCAACGTTGACATCGCCATAGCAACAAGCTTGTCAACAGGAAGTGTCTGTTTCTGTTGCCAAGCAACGCAAATATCAGGCTGCGCTTCATATATCTGTGTGCGAGAAACAGCAAGCCAAATTATCTATCAAGTTATAAACCAAGTTCAATTTACATTTTAAACACATCACAGCAATGACAATGTTTTCTTTGTCAGCACCATGTATAAAAAAAATTGTCCTTGTCATATCCCATTAATTCTGGCAGAAATGCATACCTAATAATCCCTTTTTCAATGCCTGGTTCATATTCCTTCACAGTAATCCAAAACTTAAAAAATCCCATCAAATATAGTAACTATAGGCATTCGTTTAAAAAAATTCATATAACCCAAAGTTTAATAAATTTTCTCTCTCAAAATATGACATAAAAAATGAGCCAAGAGAGGTGTGGAATAAGCAAGCACACACTGATATATAATAATATATATATAATAAATAACAGTATTTGTCTACGCCATATCTCTAGCAATAAAACCATCCAGAGGCGCATTACACATTACACACAAATTACCCTAAAATAAAAAATAGAGATGTAGTTGTAAAATAAATAGATCAGTAAAAAAAATTCAATATAAATAAATAACATTACCCGGTAGTCTTAATAATACTAAAACTGATAAATAATAGTTAATTATATTACAATTTATAAATAAATAAATAATAAAATAGTTGATAAATAGTAGATATTAAAGAGTAGATATTAAAACTAAATAATTGTTAATTATATTACAATAAAAATAATAATAAAATAGTTGATAAATAGTACTGATCTAGGAACCAAGAGACAGTAATAAAAAACTTTAAAAATACCATCAAATATACGGTCACTATAGGCATTTGCTTTGAAAAATTCATATATAACTCAATGTTTAATACATTTTCTCTCAAAATATTACATTAAAAAATAGGCCAAGAGAGGTGTGGAATAAACAAGCATTGACCACCCACTGATAGATAATAATACATATAATAAATGACAGTATTTATGCAAGCACCAACACGAGTCAAAAGTAGTGATGAAAGATGGCCAAACTAATGACATTTATTGCTTATAAAATTATTCAAAAGAAAGAGAAATGTGGGCTCTACTCCCCAAGGCCAGGCTTATGACAGAGCCTCAGATTGACAGAGCCCACATTTCAACATACAACGTATAGTAGCATTACTGCTGTTGTTATAAAACCCTGTCATTAATAAGTATTATAATGTACTAATCAATCACACCGTTCATTCACACCAACCCTAATATACACTAACCAGATAGTTATTTTACGTATAATTATTTAGCCTACACCTAGAAGTGGGGCAATTACACTACCGGTCACAGAGCCACATGTGACCACTCCGGCGCTCCCCATTTTTCTAATTATATTACAATTAAAAACAAAAATAATAATAAAATAGTTGATAAATAGTACCAATCTAGGAACCAAGACACTACACACCGCTGCGAGAAACTTCATACACTGGAGCCAGGGAGTGGATGCTCGCGGCACACAGGACGTCTTCAACGACGGCAGATACCATCGCAGCTGGTCAGGACACGCCTGTAACACCTTGATGACCAACTCGTCCACCAGGGGGCGTGTGTGTGGCTTCGGCAGCGACGTCAGGAAATTGGTGAGTATCTGGTTCATGTTTCTGGAGAAGAATTCCGTCATTCCAATTAACCAGTCTACCGATGCGAGGAAGATGTAAAATGTTTTGGAAAAGTTTTCCCAAATTGCTGGTGATTCCAGGTGTTCTAAGTAACATAGATCGGTGTAAACGATATAATCAATCAGATATAATCAATAACATTAGATGGTGAAATCAGCAATGTTTCGATAATCAAATTTCAAAGTAGTCAATTTCAAAGGACAAGCAGCTCTGACCATGCCCACACAAGCTACCAACTCGGCCACAGTCACTTTGTGAGAACTCCCGATTAAAATATTAAAACACCAAAGGGTGTTGCAATAAAATAATTTTGCCTAACTCTTTCCACTCAACAACTGACATTCTTAGTTAATCTACTACATTTCTCTGATGTCCCCAGGACCCTTAGATCATCTGTTTCCAATTTCCAAACAACATTTTGTTCTTAATACAAAGCTCAATATTGACAAACATGCTTTCTTTGTAACTGAGCCAACAATCTGGAATCAACTCCCTACAACAATTAAATCTTCTAAAACTATAGCCACTTTTGTAAACAAAAATAAAAACATATTTGCTACAAATTGCATTTCCACCAGACATTTTCTGGGGTTACATGTTCCAATAACGACTTTTGCATGTCCACATTTATTATTATGCCAAACGATTTTGTTTGTTACAACTCTGAACTTAAATTTTCAATGACATAGACACTACACAAGTGCTACATTTACTTACAATAAAGCAGTGCTTCACGTTTGAAAAACCCAGGCGAGCGATAAATTGCTCACCCAAATGAAAAATAATTTGAGGGAGTGATTTTACTTATTATTTATCCACCATGTGGCGTTTTATGTTATCCGCATGGCGGCGCCACTGTGTAATCGTGTCATGTGGCTGGTTTTGCAAAGCGATCTTTTCGGTTACGCAGTTACTTACTTAGCGCCTCGTAAACATCTGGATCGCACATGTACATCTAAACACATAATTTACTATGTCAGTCATCTTATTAGCGTGCTGAACGTTCTTAGTTGCTTCATGAGACCAGCCCCTGGCGTACTGTAGACAAGACATAAGGGCTTGCATTTGATCAATTCCTATATATTAAAGTCTTTATATAGGTCAGTTGTTACAACCATGCACCCGCCCATAGCGAGGCTGAAATATTAGAGTGGAGCCTCATGCTGGAATTGTCCTTCCTGTTTTGCCGCTAGTTGGCGCCACATTCCACGTGGTCTGGCGACGGGAGTGATTATCTTAATTAGTGCGAGTGATAGGGAGCGAGAGCAATTGCTCGCCTTAAAAATGAAGCACTGATAATGCATCTTATATTCTTATGAAACTGGATGTTGTTTACCATTTTTTCAAACTATGAACATCGTTACAAACTTAACAAAATAACTAAACACAACTTACAGACAGTGAGAATGAAATAACATTTAAAAACTAGGTGCAGATACTATGTTAATTAGCGTAATCGTAATGAATTTTGTTTTAAGTTAACAGTAGAAGTTTGTGAATACAGACCTTCATCAACAAATGTCTGCGCAGAATCTTACACCTGAAGTGGACAGACAAGGTACCCAACACTACACTCTGGAAAATGACCAGGCAACTACCCATATAAAATGAAATAAAGAAGAGAAAATGGAGGTGAATAGGACACACACTCAGCAGACCACCAGAAACCATCACCTGTCAAGCCATCACATGGAACCCCCCAGGGAAGAGGAGAAGAGGTAGGCCACGAAACACCTGGCAGAGAGACACGAAAAAGAAACAAAGGAGATGGGATACACCAGGAGAGAAATGGAGAGGATGTCCACGGACAGAAAACGGTTCTTTGGTCAATGGCCTATGCTCCCAGGGAGCAAAAAGGCATAAGTAAGTAAGGAGTTTGTGACTGGTGTTCCCCCAGCGGGTCACTCACTTGTTGGCTGTTCCAAATGTGCGGTCGTAGAAGTTAAGGCCATGTTTGAAGGAGCAGCACACTTGTGTGAGAAACGCATGCACGACTGCATGCACTGCATGCTGGTCCTCCGTCACTTCCTGTGCCTCAAACGTGACGTCCTGCAATGACACACAACCAAAGGATACAGGAAGTCTGAGCGAATCACAGGACTGACTTGAAAATCCATGACAATTTGCTTAACCCGAAGGAATAAACACATTATCAATCATTTAACAATATGTTTTTGAAAATTGAAATAAAAAATGTTCATTTCTATTTTCAGATTTTTCACCAAAATTTACATCACCTGCTAGTGTCACTATTCAAATATTTATACACAATCATTTAATGCTCCATTGTAAGAATAAACTGACGCTCACCATATCGGATTGACCTTTGGCATCTCTCCGTTTTCCTGCCTGTGGTGCCTGCAGCTGCTGCCACCTACTGGAACCGATCCAACTGTAGAGGCGACCGATTTCTTTCAACGCCTTCTCGTTGAATATGTGCATTTTTGTTGTCTTGTTGACAGCAGCGTTTAGGACCACCTGAATAAATGGAAATTGTTGGGGGTAAATCATTACTTCACTAAATGTTTACAATACACATACAAAGAGCCAGTGATTTTGAAATTCTAACCACTTTTGAGAATTTGTGTTCAAAACACAAAGTAGTTATGTACGGGGATTACAACAATTTCTAGTCAGGTCAAATTTCGGGTCAAATAATACTTTTGGGTGATTTCAGCCATACACACACTGCTTGTGTTATAAGCAATGTGGAAGCAGGGTTGTTATGCTGGAATTCCCAGAAAGTGTGTATCCGTCTTCAGATTGGCGTGGGGGTTAGCACCGGGTGAAGCAGCATGACTGGCAAAGACAATAAACTAGTTCAACTTGACTAGTCATGCATTTCTCATAGGTGATTTGCCAGAGCTGTTTGCAGGGCAAACGGACGTTGAAATGGCCCTGGCTTTAGAGGATGCACTGCCCAAACAATTGACCTATGATTGTGGCCATTTACATTTACTGAAGAAGAAGTCAACGATTGGAGAGTTGGACACAGCACAGACCTTTTCAAGGAGGACAGGAAGGAACAATTCAATGGTGGACAGTTTGTCCGCAGAAAGTCCTGGGAAGACAGAGTTCAGTAGACCTGCAACATCAATAAATCATCCTGTCAATCAATCAACCAATACGTATCAGCAACATGTCAATAATCTAGCCGTCCATGAATCCTTCAATCAATCCTTCAACTGATCGATCAATCAATCAACCAACCAACCAACCAACCAATCATTCAACCAATCAATCATTCAACCATTTTGTTTCAAAAGATGTTACTGAACAAACAAAACAAGATGTGCACATTGTTCATAAAGTGTAACTAAATAATGAACATAACAGTTTAAGAACAAATAATTAAATTATAAGTATGGCCAATTTACACAACAATTATTTCCGATATGATCAAAACACAGAAATCAGGTATCCCTATAATAAACAAACGTCATCATTTGGCCTCTTTCATATATACGCTTGGGTCCGTGTTGTTCCTTACATAAATATATATATATATATATAGCAATTAGTTTTCTGATCCAACTGTAGAGGCGACCAATTTCTCTCAACATCTTCTCACTGAATATGTGCATTTTCGTTGTTTTGTTAATGGCAGCGTTTATAAAATAAGCATACATCTTTACATTTCTAGATATTATTACACCCAATTAATAAACACAAACATGTCCAAGACACGCTATATCCAGTATTCACCACTCATGCTAAGTCTGGCATACAAAAAGACCTTTGTGAAGATCAATTATCCACATATGGCGTGAGTTCCGACCTTTGATGTTGACCAAATGTAGAACGACAGCGTTGTCCCCGGCAACCAGGAATGAGATGAGAAACTGGATGAGACATGTCCTCACATCCTGTGGGTCCTACAGCCAAAACACACAGGACTGTACCTCACCTGAGAGGTGGCAAACATTAAAAATAGCACACATGTCTATATTATAAGTGTTTCTCCGTCCGTCCGTCCGTCCGTCCGTCCGTCCGTCCGTCCGTCCGTCCGTCCGTCCGTCCGTCCGTCCGTCCGTCCGTCCGTCCATTGGTGGGTCACACCAAGCTGAAATTTTGCATGCGAACGAGCCCACTGGAATGGTTCATAGATTTAAACTGTTTTAACTTATCTCAGTGGGATGGAGAATGTGGAGAGCTGATGAATCTTTGGAAACCAAGCTCATAGGTGCATCAAAACTAAAATATTATTCAATCCTAGGTGAGTAAACGATATCCTAGTTGTCGACAGTTGTACTGATACGCCATGGATACATGTATCACCACATAGTCTTAACTTCCGATTTCAAGTTAATTTGTTCTTGAAAATTATAAAAACCTAATAAGCCACTAAATGTATGGCTGACATTGGCACTGTTTTTTTTCACATGCAAGGGGGTGACATTGATTACATTAGTCTAAACACCCCCAGCAGGTTGTCTCTGCGAAATGCTGAAGTGTGGCTTATGTTACAAATAATGTTCAGGAAGAAGTAATTATTTTAATACGAAGAACCATACATAACTATTCTTTCACGTGAAGTAAAGGCGTTTTGCAACGTGACATTTTCATAATTCCGACTGCAAGACTACCACAGAGTTATAATAATGGGATAAAGTACACAATACTACACATAACACAATTGGTAAACTTCTCCATATTGTATAGAGTATATACGTCAGAAGTGGTGTAGGCAATACCACCCCTGTGTCATAAGTAATATACTTATACTCCAAAAATCAATGCGTCAGTGTCACGTAGAAGGTGTTTTCCAACAGAGGTTTTTCCGAGAGACGTACCTTGAGATCTCGCCTGTTGAACAATGGCGCGATGTTGTAGTGCCGAAAATCGAACTGGGCCTGCACTTCTCTCGCGCTCGATGTACCCTGCATCACCATGGCAACCAGCAGCTTGAGGGCAGATTTGATGTGGCTCGATTTGTTTTTCATCGCGAGCATCGAATAGATTGCGCCCAGATGGGCAGTCAGTACCTGGCGCGACACGTTGCGTGCCACGGGTTTGTATTTGGCCAAGTCATCGGCGGCTCGCATCAGTATGCACTCGAGTGCGGAGAAGATGAGATAGGTCTGTAGAACATAATCACCAGTGTTTCATTTTTAAGGCGAGCGATCGCTCTCGCTCCCTATCGCTCTCGCTCCCTATCGCTCTCGCTCCCTATCGCTCTCGCTCCCTATCGCTCTCGCTCCCTATCGCTCCCTATCGCTCTCGCTCCCTATCGCTCTCGCTCCCTATCGCTCTCGCTCCCTATCGCTCTCGCTCCCTATCGCTCTCGCTCCCTATCGCTCTCGCTCCCTGTCGCTCTCGCTCCCTGTCGCTCTCGCTCCCTGTCGCTCTCGCTTCCTGTCGCTCTCGCTCCCTATCGCTCTCGCTCCCTATCGCTCTCGCTCCCTATCGCTCTCGCTCCCTATCGCTCTCGCTCCCTATCGCTCTCGCTCCCTATCGCTCTCGCTCCCTATCGCTCCCGCTCCCTATCGCTCCCGCTCCCTATCGCTCCCGCTCCCTATCGCTCTCGCTCCCTATCGCTCTCGCTCCCTATCGCTCTCGCTCCCTATCGCTCTCGCTCCCTATCGCTCTCGCTCCCTATCGCTCTCGCTCCCTATCGCTCTCTATCGCTCTCGCTCCCTATCGCTCTCGCTCCCTATCGCTCTCGCTCCCTATCGCTCACGCAAATCACCCATCTAGGGAGCAATTTATCGCTCGCGCTAATTACGATAATCGCCCCCGTCACCAGACCATGCGGCGCCAACTATTATTAACATAAAACTTCTTCAAAATTGTGTGAACGTAATATCCTGAATTAACCGGCTGGAATTGATCAAATGCAAGTCTGTATGTCTTGTCTACAACACGCCAGGCAGGGGCTGGTCTCATGAAGTGACTAAGTAAAAGACATAGTAAATTATGTGTTTAGATGTACATACTTGATCCAGATGTTTACGAGGCACTAAGTAAGTTGTTTATTCAATTTTATGTTAATTAATGGTTTACTGAATTATTTCATTATATATTTCATACAATAGTGAAGTATCATTGAGAATTTGCTAGAGACATCTGGAACTAATTGAATGAACATGAAAAAGTGAACATTTACTATCGGACTAGTAATAATAACTGTAACACACACACACACATATATATATATATATATATATATATATGTATAAAACTATTTGTAAAATCATACTTATTCGAACATAGCAATATGATATATTTACTCTTTTAATAACATACAACATAAAATATTGTTAAAAATTACTGCAACATAACAAAGATTTGAACATGTTATGACACCTTCAGAAGTATACAAAAATTATACCAACAATACAATCAATACACATGTGGGTAAAAAGTGAGATAAATGTTGCGTACCTCTGACGGTTTTCTCTTCTGTCCGTCCAGTAGTCCAACAATCTCTGCGCATTCTCCAGACGTCTGGCAGTATTTGGCCACTATATCAAACTTGCTCTCGTCTGGGTACAATTTGGCCTGGTCCAGAAACTTCTCCAAAGCTAAAAACAGATGTACACAACCTTAAAATTAAATATTTGCATTATTGAATACTTGCATCTGAGTCAAAAACAATATGTACATGGTATCTAATGCCAGGGCAAAATGAGCTCTCCAGACGATCTTTTACTTTCTTACCTAACCATGAAAACGACCTCTTACAGCCCCCAAACTTGGCATCACATATCTTATATGTTACAAAATAAAATCATGAATGTAAATTCCTGTAAAGAATAAAATTCACAAAATAAGCTTATGCATAATTCAACATCACAAGTTATGTGTAACTCAGCAATTACTGTACGTCAGTATTTTGTCATGGAATCACTACATAAATGAGCTTCAAAAATTCCAGTTTTATCGTAAATTTAAATAAATCTACAGTTGCTAATGAACGGCACCTCGACAGTCAACAAAATATCGATATTACAGTTTTCAGAGCCACTGCCAATGATGTAATCGAGTTTTGCGTGAGTTTGTTTTGTGAATTTTATCTGTTGTCTGTTTCAATAATCATGGACTTATGTTTATATTTTGTGATCATAGTAGTTTGTATGTATGCTAAATAAAAAAAAAGTTTAGCGGCTGTACTAGGGAGGTCAGACCGATTTGCCGCCCCTTCTGACAACATGGGGAGACAGGGGTCCGGGTTTAGTCGCCGTAATTTATTATCACGCAACATACCAGTTCTTGTATAATTTTTCTTATGTTGTTATAATGTTACTCTATGATTCTGCGCCAATAACTGATTTTTTGGCGGTGTTTAAAAGGTGTTAATGATTTTTTCCCTCTCGGTGTCGTATTTCGGTTTTCATTGTTTACGTCCGTGGCCATATTGGATGACGTCGACAGGCCTCATCTTCAAAAATTGTTTGCAAGATAATGGTAATGAGTACGGCCATTTTGAAAAGTTGTAATTAAAGAAGAAAGATAAATGAACGTGATCGTATAAATATCACAATAATCCGTCGATAAAAAGTTGTAGTAATTAGTCAGTTAAAATGGCCTATGTTTAACGATGTTTTGTGACTATTTATTTTGGTTGCTTCAACTTGCTTCATACGCAGAAGTGTAAAGAATTGTGTGGACAATAATATGATTACAGTGATGGCTTACTAATTGATAGCGCATTTTGCCACAAAGTCCGTTTATGGAGCCCCTGACTCAAAAGACATCGCCATTTTGCCTTATTCCCCGTGCGCGCGATGCATTGTGGTATGCAAAGCACTTTGATATCGATGTGATCGATAGCGGGTGTTTTTTATTAATACTATTATAAATAGTTAGCAAGTGTCTTATGCTTGCACATGTAACTGTGTAAACTAATTAATTAGTGCCATGTTTAATGTAGCTAATTTACATTAGTTTGTTTATTGGTATTATTGTATTATTTCCCTTTTTTAGCATACTATTCATACTTTTGTGTCTTGGTTAGGCTACATTAAATATAATGTTTTTTTTATTAAAATGGATAATTTATCATTAATGTTTATAAAATTATATTATACGTGACTTTTGTATGTCGTTACTGGGGTATTCTTTGATGACAGTTTTACATGAATTATTATTTAGTTTTGATAATATATGTAATTTGTACAACCTATTGTTGAAAAGTTATGATACTTTATATATATATATATATATATATATATATATTAATTGAATTTAAAATAGGTACGTATTGCCCTTTATCATAGTTTACACAAAAATCAGTATAATAAAAAAAATCTTCTTGTGATTGCAATTTTATTTTTAAATTGTTTTATTTTTTCTGAATATTCTCCTATTTTATTTTATACCTAATAAAATAAAATAGAATATTCATAAAAAATAAAACAATTTAAAAAAAAATTGCAGTTTCATTAATATTTAAACTATGTAATTGAAGGCAGCACCATTGCATTTTAATTAATTACTATTATCAGAAGAAAAAATGAAAGCAATTCTAAAGATTTATTGGCAAGATTAAATCTGTCAGAAAATTGGCGGAATTTTTTTTAATTTGAAATTTCATAAAATTGCAGTTTCCTTAATATTTCATCTACATACATGAAACAAGCACAGTTACACTTCAATTAGTGATTATGACCAGGGGAAAGTAGAAGAAAAAAAATGTGTGTGGTTTATAAGCAAAATTACACATATTAGCAAACCGTCAGAAAATGTCATGAAATCTGTAACTTTAAACACCTGTAGTTTGCTTAATATTTCACATAAATACATGAAACAACTAACGTTATACTTCTTATAGTAACTACTATCACTGTATCAGGGAACATTTATTTTTTTATTTTTTCGAAAGAATAATTTGGTCCGACCACGCTAGCTGTACGTTGTCGTTTTCATAATTAGCTCAGAACATAAAAGACCGCCTAACTTACTTCGGAACATAATAATATTCACTCATCACTGTCACACATCGTCAATCTGAGTGACTGATGAGAATTGAGAGGGATTGAGATGGCACACATTGGATTATGAACACGTGTACCTGCAAATGTAGTGTTTGGGTCCTTGATCATAACCTTAAACTCGATTTCGGTGAAATCTGTTTTGATCTGCTTCTTCGGTATTTCATTATGTGCTGCTGTTTCAGATTTAGATAGACTTTTATCACGCTTTCTTTTCATTTTGGACTTTTTATCAGACGACTCGACTACACTTGTATGTTCTCTGGAGGGCGCCATTGCGACCCAATTTGACTTGACCTATATATAGCATCATGGGTAGTCTATATACGAATTAGATAAACATCACATACACATACATAAATATAATATTACTACATGATTTTCGTATAAATATGAGGTTCTTTTTATGCGTAGCTTTATGTAACAATACATTCGGATTGCGGAAGTAAAACATTAATCGGTTCCGGTGAATGACGTCATTAACGTAAACATCACAAGAACACTACTCACGATCAAAGATATACTGTATTTGTAGTCTGTGTGACATACTATCTTTAAAATGGCGAAACAAATGGAAAGTATCCTTTCTGACAAGTATGTAAGGGTTGGAGTTATTGTCATAAATATGCTGTATTTCATATCAGAGTCTGTATTGGCAGCAGAAATATGTAAACATTGCATTGAAAAAGCCGCATTTACAATTTCACTTACACTACAGTTACAGTGACACTGTCACTGACAGTGTCGTGATATACATATAGGCCATGTATTCATTTCAGTATTGTTGTCCTTTTGTTATTTGCAATGCTACTGATTGAAGGAAGGCTGAGGCCAAGAACAGCTATGTCATCAGTATGTGGTTATAACTGTATCATGACTCTTACATTTCACACTCATTGGGCATGCTTAGAGTTTGAGCTATGCATGCCTATCATAATCATGTACTGGTTTTTATATTCAAATTAACGTATCGGTGTTTGGCGAGCGTCTAAACTAAGTCAGACAGGAGGCTCTGTAATTGTCAGAATGAGCATCGGAACAGGTGCCAGGTGGAACGAGTGTTGGAACAGGTTGGAACGAACTTAAAACATGTGCTTTGTCACGTTTGTGTGCCATTTATACTTTGTCTATCACTGAATAGTAGTATAATGTAGCTCATCTGTTATTATGACAATAACATATATAAAACAAAGAGATTTATGAGTGATGAAGTGACGATGGAATGGGGTGTGAGCAACGGAACAACAATGGAATGTCAATGGCACTAAAGTGGCACTTTGTTATAGCCATTCCACGTATTGAACATTCCCCCCATTCCATTGTTGTTCCATCGCTCATAAATATACCTTTATTCTATATATTATGTCTTCACACTAACAAATGAGTTACACTCTACCATTTTCAACGATAAACAATGTATAAACTTCACTCGGAAAAAGCATACACTTTTGCCCGAAGCACAAAGATATGTTTAAGTCTATTCCATCACATTACGGCATTCGTTCCATCCATTCTGGCGCTTGTTCTGGCAATGACAGATCCCCACCTGACAGTGTGTCTTGGTTCAATTGTATTGTTCAATCACAATGACTCGGTAATGTTCAAGCAGTACAATAGACAGGCAGTGTAAGAACAGGGCCACACACACCCACCATATAGTTTATATTCAAGACTTTATAACAGTAAGCAGACACGCTGTGTACTGGCTGACCAAAGGGACATAATTCCTTACCCATTCCCTAGAACATTTATTTAACTTGAAGTTTGCGGCCAAGGACTTGGAAAGAAATGCAAAGAAGTCAGAGAAACAAGAAAAGGAAGAAAAAGAGAAACTGAAAAAGGTGGGTATTATAATTTATAAAAGGGTAGCACTTTTCATTTAAGGTGCATTCAGTTTGCCTTGTCTAGCGTCCCCAAAAAACAGCCACTACTACATGTCACTCAAGCATATTATATTAACAGACTGATGTAGGCATTATTTCACAGTTTTATCTGGATATTTACCTGTTTAATGATGGCCCTATGCAAAATACCCTACGTAAAATTGCTTTCAGTTGTACACAGCTAACAGTTGGTCATCCTCACAACTCAAATGACAAGATTGAACAAAGATAAAGTTTCAAAGAAAACCACAACAATAATTTTGTCGTCCGTGTGACTCAGGAGCAGTGAAGTACATCAATCCAGTTAGTAAGATGTTCCAGTTCCTGTATATCAGCGCTTATTGGCAAGATGGGTGAATACTAGGCATTTCCATGAATTGCCCCAGGTTTGACCCAGTTCATAGAACCAGCGGATGTTTTGTGGTAATATTTTATCATAGGTTGCAGCCGGTCGTTGATCAACAGGAACAAAGAATAACTAATTCATATCCTCTCAACATGAACTCCCAGATATAGATTGAGAGGACGCTTGCAACGATGTGTTTTCGCTTAATGCCGCTTCTAAAATCATTGCATTGGCTCCCTGTGCACTATCACATCATTTTATAAATTTGTACAATAGCCTATCAAGCACTCTCATCTACACAACCAGCATATCTAAATTCAATGCTAACTCCAGCAAAAAATTCCAGACAGTTACGCTCAACCAGTAATTACCCTCTTTACATCCCTCGGGTCAAAACGAAAGCCGGGACACGAGCTTTCTCGGTTGCCGCACCAACGGTGTGGAATTCGCTTCCTGCCAGTGTTAAATCAGAAGGTAATATAGTTTAATTCCGCCGATGTCTAAAAACTATCTCTTTAATGCTGCCTATCCTCCTTAGCCTCCTAGCTTCTTCATCCATCCATTGAAGACTCATGCATTGTTTTCAATTACGAGTTTGCTTAATCCCTTGATTTTGTTGTGCCACTGAGCTTGATCTTCGAGGATATTGGCGCAAAAGAAGTCATTATTATTATTATTATGTTACAGGCGATACAAAAAGGTAACATGGAGGGAGCGAAGATTCACGCTGAGAACGCCATCAGACAGAAGAACCAGGCTCTCAACTACAGAAGGATGAGTGCAAGGATTGACGCCGTGTCAGCCCGAGTACAGACGGCAGTCACCATGAGACAGGTGGGGTGGTGACTGCACATGCATGCACACACACATGTGTATCACAAAATTTATGGAATATAGTGTTCGTGGCTCCAATATTTGGTTATTTTTGTAAGTGGATTTCTTATAAAAAAAAACGCAAAATTTGTTAGCTTTAATTACACCCAAACAAGGACAAAGCATTTCTTTAAGCATAATATATATTGCAACCTATCAGCTCGGCCTTGTTGCCCGTATACAGTACTATACACATTGTTGATTAGATACGCCATATTTTGATAACAAAATATTATTTCATATGGACATCAATATTTTAGTGTGAATCAAACGACATATATTTCAGACTTTCATGTGGTTCAAAGTGATTATTTAGTTTTATCAAAACGAAGATAATAGCTTTATTGCATGTTGCTCAGATACCCTTTGTGTGTTCATATGGCCAGCAGGTATGCAAAAACATTTTTTTGTAGTCCTATGTCTCTGTACATTGGATGTTTTGGGACTGTCGTTGCAGGTGACGGGTTCCATGGCGGGCGTGGTGAAGGCGATGGAAGGCGCCATGCGATCGATGAACCTAGAAAAGGTGGGTTCAGACCCTTTGCCAGAAATATAAATATTTGTCGCCAGGCTTGAATTAATCGAACGTGCACCTTTTAATGTGTGGATAAAATTGCACTAATCTTTGCCTAATTATTTCTAGTGTTATAAAAAAACATATCCGTGTCTTTGTACAAAACACAAACAAACTATATCACTTTGCACT
This sequence comes from Oasisia sp. SBJ-2009, assembly GCA_964017155.1. Taxonomy (NCBI): domain Eukaryota; kingdom Metazoa; phylum Annelida; class Polychaeta; order Sabellida; family Siboglinidae; genus Oasisia; species Oasisia sp. SBJ-2009. Next base: position 44,379,329 of record OZ024861.1, on the reverse strand, counting down.
CATCTAGCTGAAGCCGTTGCTTCGTTGCAAGATAATATCTGTAAGAAATTAAAACTTATAAGCGAAAACATCATGATGCAAGAGCAAGTTGTTTTTTACATAAATATGACATAAAAAACAATTAAAGGTGTAGTGTTTTCTTGTATGGTGAGTTCTTGTTCTCAGTGGATACAACTGGTTGTTTGTGTTGCGTAGATCTCGCAACTGATGGATAGGTTTGAGACGCAGTTTGAGAATCTCGACGTGCAGTCACAGGTGATGGAGAACACAATGTGTGCCTCATCGACACTCAGCACACCTCAGGCAGACGTAGACGGCCTCATGAAACAAGTGGCAGATGAGGCAGGGTAGGTCACATGACTAGGTCACATGACCAGGTCACATGACCGGTGTTAAAGATGGAAGCGCTTGTGAAAAACTTACGATACACACTGCACATTCAAATGATTCCAGTTTGTGTGATTCACATTATTTTAGTAATTAAAACTAAAAACGCTGTCATTGGTCGTAAAAACATTCTGTGAAACTTTGGATTTCAAACTAGAAGTGGATGTTTTGAGTCCTTAAAAATATACGGAATACCAAAGAGTGCCAATTTTGAGATTTATTCTTCTTTGACAGTGCAGAAACCCCAACGTCCCCGGTAATGTTCCATGGGCCTTTGCAAATTCATTCCACTAAAAAAAAAACACCTAGACAAATTTGGTCGCCTGTCTCTAATTTACTTTCTAATACCAGAATTAAGACAAGTTTTCTCAGTTGAGGTGCCAACTCTGTGAAGTGCACTCCCTATCTCAAGTTACGTTTGCAGGAAATATAGTTCTACTTTGTTGTCACCTGAAAACCTATCTATTTAACATTGCCTAACCTGCCTATTCTTCTTAGCTTTTAGCTTCTTAGCACATCCATCGATTGTTGACACCGTTTATACCAGTCATGAAAACGCAGTCCTTTGTTTTTGTTGTGCCCCTGAAGTCATGTAACTGGCCCCACAACATATATTTTAGTCAATACTATTATAAATCTTCTTGCATTTCCATTGATTATTGTTTAAATTATGCTTTGGAAAACTGTTACAGACTTGAACTGAACATGGAGCTACCATCAGCACAAACAGCATCGATTGGACAAGCAAGTCAGGCATCAACAGAGCAGGTGCGGTGACAGCAATAACAACACACCTGATTGGTTTATAAAATCAAATTGGCACAAATTATGTTAAACTATTAATAATGTAAACCTTCATCACATTGACTGGAATTATGACATGGTCAGTTTGTGTCATTTCATTTCATTTTATTTTTTAAACACTTGCTGTTTATATCATTTTGCTGACAATTAATTAATTAATTCAATCAAAAGCTGTTTTCATTGTCATTCTATCAGCAGTGCTCATAGGATATCTCCATGAATATTTTTGATATAAACCAATGAGCACTGCTGATAGAATGACAATGAAAACAGCTTTTGATTGAATTAATTAATTAATTGTACATTCTTAGTAACAAAATGTAAGTTTTTATATATAACAGTTATTAGCTGGATGAACACAGCAATATTGTCCTGCTTTGGATCCCAAATGGGGAAAAATCCTCATCACAAAAGTACGCCAAAATACAAGCACTAAAATAACTACACATTTTGTCTTGCTCCATGAACATTCCTGTCTAGCATCCAGTTATTTTTAATTTCCATTTACGAATCATTTTGCAAGTTTGCTAAATCTTGGTTGTTCTTTGCAGGATGAACTTTCACAGCGACTGGCAAAACTTCGACAGAACTGAAGATTACATGACGAATTCTGTGGAACATCCGCATATGAACTGGGCAGTTTTCTTCTGGAAGTTCGCTGGCTGTATCAGAGACATTGACACAAACACTGTCTGGCCACGTGTCCGAAGTCAACATGTGTCCGTAGTTGTGTCAAAACGTACATTATGACGTTGTTTGAAAAGCCATCTTCTGTTAGGCTGTTAGGTGAAATTGCCGACATATTTACACAGAACATAGCTTGTGTGTGATGAGACCAACCCTTCAATGAGCACACTGTCGTGTCTGTTTAAGTGTGTGTACCCGGTATACTTGTTTTAAAAGTCACCAGAAAAAATGACATATGGTGGGTATGATTTGTATCAGTTCCAACACAGGGAATATTATGTTGTTAGCCGAATCTATTTAGTACACAACTTTATATGTTATTGTTAGCTAGACCAAATCAAACATTACAATACGTTACTTCGATTTCTATGCACACAAATCAAAGCCGGTTATCGTTTCCAAAATCATCTGGTTCCCATGGTTGTTATGTCATGTGACCTGTTTATATAGACATAAAACACAGCTGTGTACAATGTGTAGTTTTAAGATAAGGGAGGTATTATTAAATATGAAATTTCACGAGAAGCTTGTTACACACATACAAGATTGTGTTGACTTTGTTCTGTAAAACTGTTTCCTCTTCACCATTATATATTTATATATACATCATATGTACATATATCCATAGTATGTAACACATTAATCAGATAAATATATGTATAAATATGTAGATTGTGTAATGATTTGTTGTACTGCAGAAAAAGGCAGTAAAATTATTTCAAGTAATTTGGTTCCGAGGGAAAGCGAACAGTTTTTGGTAGTGTTTTGTCTTTCTTTTATTTATAAGGCAATGTATAATATTTCGTAAGATGTTAAGAATAAACCCCGTTACATAACATTTCTATGTTTCTGTTTGTCAGGCTCAGTCATTTCTGTATTTCTTCAGCGTCATGCGTTGGTAAAAAATTACAGATCTATATAAACAAAATATTTACGTTTTCTTCCATCCGTGTTTGTTTCAAAGCTAATAGTAAATAACATAATTCGAAAGATAAGTAATATAATTGGTGAATTACAAATGTTTTTTCCTGTAAAGTGTATATGATGCCATAGTGGTACCCTGAGGAATTTTGCAAAATTGAATCCATGTTTCTGAATTTATTCACCAGATAGAAAAACATCTCACGTGAACAGCAAACATGATTTTTTTTATTTAAGTACCTTCTTTTTAATATAATTATTTCCAATTGGTACATCCTCGCAAGTCTGGGATGTTTATCATGCAAGCTAACCCTGGCAGGTCCCCTACGCTAAGTTATGGTACGTGCTCGATTTAGCCGAGTTGAACTAGATTTAATTTTGCCAATCACAACTGCTTGCCCTGTAAGACCATTGTAAATACGTACCCCAATTTGAAGACAATAAACAATTTACGGGAATTCCAGTATAACGACCCGTCCCGTGATTATATGAAACCACTATGCAGATCGATTTGGGGCCAGCAAGACCATGTGCAAATCCAGCTTGCCTACACGTTTGAAGAAGAAACATGCATTGAAGTTTATGCAGGCGTGGGTTGCCGACCTGACCTGGATCAACCGTAGCGACAGAGGAGTGTCGCATGCTTTTTGCCGTGTGTACAACTCGCATGTCAGTGGTGCCGCGACACCCTTTGCCTTGCAGCACAGTCTGCCACATGGAATTATGTGAAGGTAGTGCTGTTTGTATATAAGACTGGCGTATATAATTATATATATATATAATATATATATATATATATATATAAGCATAAATCACGTGTCAGTTAATGACTGTGTATGTGTGTGTTTTGTGAGTGTGTGTGTTTGTTGTATGTGTGTGTCTTGTGTGTGTGTATGTGTGTGTTGTGAGTGCATGTGTTGTGAGAGAGTGTCTGTGTGAGTGTGTGTGTGCGTGTGTGACAGCAGTACTTAGGTCTACCGGTTTACTTTGCCATGGACTCAGTTGTATTTGGGTTATTCCAAATTTATGATTCAATAAAAACCCGGCCAACTATCAATATCTGTAATATTTCAATAAACATGATACGCCTAAGCAATTATATCAGTGCTGCACGTTACGGGACGAAATATAGTTTACTTTCCAATAATGCTACATGGACCGACGACAGACCGATGACGGACTGACAAAACCTCTAAAACATCAGTCCTCCGTCTACCTGGATGTGTTTCCCCTACGATCTGTCATTGTGGTCTCACATAGTATTACTGGTTCATTTCTCTTCATCATCATTTATTTTGTTGTTTTGATTCATTTTTCGTCTTGCCCATCCCCCTGGACGTGGTGATGATGAGCCAGTCGTACGGATGCAGAGCTGTGCATCTTCCGTCTCCCCGGGACCGTTTCACTAAGATAAAGTGCTCTTAAGGAATGAGCATGAACAGATTGTAGCTGAAATCAACCAAAATTATATGACTGAAGGCCGACCACACTCATTGTGAGTATTTCAATGGCCAAGCTTAAAAAAGGAGTTTCACAGAGGGACACGTGAGAGATAGCGATGGCTGGTACCGATGTAGTCGGCAGTAGCGAGGATGAATGGGTAGGTTATAGGGTAATGGTTCACAGAACCAAACTGAGAAACAGTAAAGGCAAGTTGCTACGTTGCTAGTTTATTATTATATAGCGCAGTATCCAGTCCTCAGGACCGTTCAAAGCGCTTTACACTTTACTTCCCTGGCAGACCTGTTCACTCAGACACCATCTCGGCTTCTCTGGGAAGCATCCAGCCATACGTTACAATTAATGCGCAAAGGCTGCTCGTACACATATCTACCACTGTCTATAGCCAGGTACTCATTTATACAGCTGAGTGAACCGGAGCATTGTAGAGTGACAAAACTTGCCCAAGGTTTTAACACCGCAGCACAATTTTCGAACCCGGGTTCTCGTAGTCGAGAGTCCGAAGCTCTACCCCTGAGCCACTGCACTCTACAGCTCTAGCCTGAAAGTTAGTGGATTAATAGGTAGATAAATTGAATACACAGAGTCGCAGGCATCTATGTCATCAATTTATTGACACATGGTATGTTTCAGGGTCAACAAGATACATGACATCAATAAATATTAAAATGACAATGAACAAACTTAATAATTATTCTTCCAGAAAATAAGCATCAAAATGAGACTGACACTCACTGGGGTAACTTAATGTAAGCAAGAAGATTTGTAACGTAATAAAATAAATCTTTAAAACATATATACATACTGTAATGACCCTTGTAAATAAAACAATGACCATTGTATACTATAATAACACGGTATCAAAAATATTCTAAACTAGTGAAGGAAATATTGCATATTCTAATAAATTGGAATGCTTTATATATACTACAGTGTAATGACTAATCTCACTTAGTAAGTTATAATGTCTAGCTACACAATCAGAACTGTCGAATATCACAGTGTATCGAACACTTTTTGAAATGTTGCTCAAAAATACTTTGTTCAATTGTATGAA